>JAPDVU010000017.1:9773897-10373897 GCA_026230045.1 Corynorhinus townsendii | reverse complement strand
GTATTTTGTTGCATGTCAGTTATAAATATATTTAAATAAATCCTTAAAGAGTACTTCCAAATAATGGCCTGGATATCCCTGTCTTGTTAGGAAATTAAAATGATAATCCTATATGGGCTGTACCACCTCTCTCCTAATTTCCTGGGAGGACCAGCCTTGCCTCAGGCTCAGCCAATATTGGCAGCAGTGTAGACTATTGCCATCGAAATTCACAAGAATGCTGGCTGGTTAAAAAATAAATCCTGGGGTTGATTATAGGATTATCCTTCCTCTAGCTTTGAGGTCTTACCAGTTGAAGAAACCTTGAGGTGAACACCCTAGATGGGCCAGGGGACTCCAAAAAAGTGTGTTTATTTTTTCTGTCAATTAGTTCAGCCACAGAATACAGTTATGGAGGTCCTGAGAATGTCTGTAAGCAAACATCACACTAGCCACAGACCTTTGATCATTTGTGAGAAACGTTCACAAGAGGCATTTTTTATACGATTTACTGCAGTCTTTCCCACTCATTATGAATACAATGTTTCTGTTCTAATGGTGGTTCCATTTAAACCTCAGAGTCTTAAAACAAATGACACCAGCGTATGCAATTTTATCCATCCTGGCACATGGCTCCTTTACAGTATGTGAGGTGTTTCCCTAAACACTGATGAGAATTATGTAATACTAACTGTGAACAGAGACTATACTTCATATTGTTCACACAAGCACAACAAAGGACTCCTATTTTTGAGTGACCATTGATGTCACCAATAATAGAGGCACCAGGCTGCAAATTAGAACCACAGAGTCATGTATACATTCTTTCAAGGCCTTGGCCAGCAATGCAAAATAACCCAATATTGAAAAAAGAGTGACTTTCTGCTATTGTTATGTGCCTTCCAAAGCACAAAAGTTTGGGACCACATGAATGCTGTCATACTAATTCACTCTCTTTTAAATTTTTTTTTTTATTTCAGAGAGAAAGGGAGAGGTGAGAGACAGAAATATCAATGATGAGAGAGAATCATTGATCTTCCAAAACATGCACGCTCCCTACTGGGGTTTGAGCCCATGACCCAGGCATGTGCCCTTTATCTGAATTGAACCGGGACCCTTCAGTCCACAGGCCGACTCTCTTTCCACTGAGCCAAGCCAGCTAGGGCCTAATTTACTCTCTTACGGGAAACATTAAGAATTAAGGTGCTGCCCTGCTCGGGTGGTTTAGTGGGTTGGAGCATCCTCCTGTAAAGCACCCCCCTCCCCCTCTAAAAACATGGCCTGTTTGATTCCTGTTAAGGGAACATAATTAAGTAGCAAATTTGATCCTTGTTTGGAAAGCATAGAAGAGGCATTTGATCCATATTTCCTTTCACATTGATGCTTTTCTCTCTCTCTCTCTCTCTCTTCCCCGTTCCCCTCTCTCTCTCTCAAATCAATAAACAATTCCCCAGAAGCAAATTTATAAAAAAACTAAGGTGTTGATGTTTCAAGTACATACGGTTAAATCTAAAGTTATCTCTCTAGAACAGTTATCATCATCTGAAATCCATGGAAGTCTATCTCCTTTCATGTAAGAGGCTAAAAGAACCAATATCACGGATTTTAGACAAACCTCACACTATTAGTGTCATAGTCACAACCCCCACCTTGTTTTTATTTAAGCCCTAAAATCTGATTGTTTCTGATTAAAGTCATCTGTTTATTTTTTTTAACTTAGGTTAGTCTTTGAGTGATAAATATTAGCTTTCCCACAGGAGAAGCTGTTTCTGAGGGATTCCAACATAACTTTAGACACTGGAATGAGTAGAGCCCATGGTGAACTAAAAGCTGTGCTTTCCCTAGTGAAACTCATCTACATATATAAAAGTCTATGCAACCAAACGACTGGTTGACCAGTTGCTATGACGTGCATTGACCACCAGGGGGCAGACGCTCAATGCAGTAGCTGCCCCCTGATGATCAGTGTGCTCCCACAGCCAATGTCCTGTAGCTCACCAACCTCCCAAGGTCCCTCCTCCTGGCCAGCCTGACCCAATCAGGACTGGGCAAGAAGGCCCTGATCGGCCTGATCACTGGCTAGGCTGATGGACCCCACCCATGCACAAATTCGTACATGGGGCCACTAGTGTTTTAATGTCTCTAAATACTGCCAATTTCACAGGAGGTACAAGTCAGCCAACTTGCAGTCTTTCTTAAAGGAGAGAATCCTCTGCAGACCACATGGGTGTTGGTCTTGGGATTTAAAGATGACTTCTTTAGACAAATATATAGTAAACTAGTGACCCAGGGCACAAAATTCATGCACATTAAAAGGGGATTAATTAGGGGAAATAATTTAATATTGCTATTTGTGTTATGCCCATATTTTGTGATCCCCAAAGACCACCAGGGAGCCAAGTCCGATGCAAACACAAAGAGCCTTTATTTGAGCTAGCCAGGTGACTGCTCTGCCATTCTCCACTCAGGGAGTCCAGAGAGCAGCCGCCCCTACCCTTTGTGCAGGACCACTTTTAAGCACATTAACCACATCCTGTTCTTGCAGAGCAAGTAACCCAAGACAAAACAGTTTTTCCCAAGCAATGTCAGAGTCATGCCATTGACAACCATGTTATTCACAGGGTCATCCTGTTCTTCAGAAAGCTGACAGTGTTCTATGAAAGAAGGCCTACGTGCTGGGAAGGGGCCATGAGACCGTATCTCAAGGCCTGGCCTGGTGTCCGCACTGACAACTCTATCTGGGGCATAGTTCATGGCCTCTCTGGAATGGGCAAAAATTCCCACTCTCCAACAATTTGCCCTGTCTCTATAATAGAAGTGTCAGAGATGAAAGAAATTTAGTAAAATGTATATGAAAACCTTCCTCCTGTCAGAGTCTGGGGCACACCACGGGACCCAGTGTCAACTCCCTGCCCACCCATATGCACCTCAAAATTGCTTGAGACCCAGACCCAGCTGCCCCCCCCCCCCGACACACACACATTGGGCTAGATCCAGACCCAGCCAGTCCCACCCTTGTCAAGCCCTGCTGGGCAGGGGGCATAGCCTCAGGTCCCCTGGCTTGGCACCAAGACAGGGGGGTGCAGCCTTGGGTCCCCAGGCTCAGCACTAGGAGAGGGGCGCGACCTCAGGTCCCCTGTCAAGCCCCACTGGCATTGGTTGTAGCCTCAGGTTGCTTGTCAAGCCCTGCTGGGTGGGGGCTCAGCTTGAGTTCCCCCAACCCAGCACTGGGGGTGCACCTTAAGGTCCCCCATCAAGCCCTGCTGGGTGGGGGTGGGGGAGCATGGTCTGAGATCCCCTTTCAAGCCCAGCCAGGCAGGGGGGCACAGCCTCAGGTCCCCTGGCCCAGTGCTGGGGCAGAGGGGGCACAGCCTGAGGTTCCCTGGCCTGGTGCTGAGGTGGGGGGAGCAGCCTGAGGTCCCCTAGCCCAGCACCAGGACAGGAAGCGCACCTTGAGGTCCCCTGTCAAGCCCTGCCAGGTGGGGGGTGTGACCTGAGGTCCCCTATAAAGCCCTGCCGGAGGGTGCAGCCTGAGGTCCCCTGTCAAGCCCCATGGGGGCGGGGAGGGCGTAGTCTCAGGTCCCTGCTGATTGCTCGTTAAGGCTCCTTATGGGAACTTGGCCTCAGCTGTGGGTGCAGCCATCCTTGTGATGGAGTGATGGTCAATTAGCATATTCCCTCTTTATTAGATAGGATGTCAATTAGCATATTCCCTCTTTATTAGATAGGATGTCTAAGGATCCTCATTATCTGAAATAGTATTTCATTCATTGCATATCCTGCCCCATGTATCCTCCAACCATTTTTTTTTTTTTGAACTTCTGTGGAAGCTTACCATCATCACTGCCTCCTTGTACATTTCTGTGTTTGACATTTTCCTCTGGAGAATGATCCCCGTGGTGAGTAAACTAAAGGACTTTACAGATACACTTTTACTCAAAAATAAGCAAACATGCTTAAGCCCCTGGATTCTTTATGTGCATGCGGGATTGTAAATTTTCCTCTGGCGATGATATTTCTGAAGGCAGCCTGGGGCTGGAGGCAAACTGTGAGGCCTCCTGAGGAGAAAGTCAAGTCCAGCCACAGCGCCCACAGCACAGCCAGGACCCCCTTTCTAATTTCAGTTGTCAACGCAGCTACATTGATCTCCCTTCATCTCCCAAATGGGTTATGCTCCCAGCAGGCCTTCCAACTGAACTCTACCACCCCTTTCCAGATTTTCTCAGGGAGGCCTACACTGACCACCACTGGCTTCACCTTATGCCTGAGCTGCTGTCCCCTGTCACAGCTGTCCTGTGCACTGTCTGTGCACTGTCCTCCATGAGGACACCAGCTCCTAAGGGAAGGGGACTCTGTATCTCCAGAGTCTGGAACAGTTGGGGTCAATAGTGTCCATGCCCTACGTCCTTACAGGTCTCAGCTGTGCCTGCCCTTGGCTGCTGCCTCTACATACAGTCTGATTCCAATTCTCATCCCTAGAGCCTTCCCTCAGCCCACCCACTCAAGGACCCTGCCTTCTCTCATGCCCTGTCCCTGACCCCAGCCTCTCTGCTCCTTCACCCACACACCCCAGCAGCACACTATGCCCACAGTTCAAGGTCCATCAACTTCACTTCAGGAGCATGTCTCATCTTCAGTGGAACATCCCAGGCACAGCCAGGAAAGAGTGTAGAGGGTGGTCTGTGCAGGCAGTAGAGCAGTCTCAGTGCAGCAGCGTGGATGTTTACCCTTAAAGAAACGATCAGGGACACTTTCTCTATATATAGATTGATAAATATCTAGAACATCCTTTGGTGGCTAAACTTTAAGACACTTGTAACCCAAGACAGGACTACCTGGCTCAGCAGCCTGCAACCCCTCCTGCTGGGCAGAGAGGGAATCAGCCTCTGCAGAGACAGCTCCTCTCCCTCCCTGGGCAGGACAATGGTGGGAGCATTTAATTACAGTGGACTAGGTCATCCCTGCCTGGGTCACAAGTGTTCTTGGAGCACATGCTGACTCCCAGCTCATGAACTCCTGCAGGAGAGAACCCCCAGGAACTCCTGCAGCAGAGAACAGAGTGACCACCAGCCTGTACTGTGACTAGAGTGGGCCTCAGAGCCACACATATGGCCCAGCACCAACTCAACCTGGCAACTAACCTAGCATTTTCCCTGACCCACCTGCCCAGCTATCACTATTTATCCAAGATGTAACACCTGAGAGGAATATGGGCTCCACAAGGAATATAATCTAAAATATGGAAGTCTTAACATCTCGCTGGATGGTGCAGAGACCACAAAGGGCATATCCAGACCCAGAACTTTTCCTGACCCCTTATGTTTTAGTTTCAGGGAGCACAGATGTCATCATCCCCTGTGGATGACTGTGCGGCAAAGACCCAGTTCCCCACCCTCCACACTGGCAGCAGGGGCACCTTCCCTCCTGTTCTCTCTGCCATTGCATGCTCTACACTCATTAGAACCCTGGCTGCTGGTTCATCACTGGGTATCTGGTCTGTGCTGGTGTTCACATGTGTCAACTAATTGAACGGGCAAAAATAAACACAGCAATACACCAAAGATGTTGACTTGAGAGAAAGAAAAATTGGGGGAGAGAGAAAGAAACATCCATTTGTTGTTCCACTAATTTTATCATTCATTGTTTAATTCTTGCATGTGCCCTGACACGGAATGCAACCTGCACCATAGGTGTTATTGAGATGATGTTCTAACCAACTGAGCTACCTTACCAGGGCCAGACATATCTGGGGTTTTCAGAAAAATTGCCTACTAATGTTCTTGAGAATAGATATACACCAGAACCACCATGATGACAAATAGTGATAGAAGGCTAGAATAGGATGCATGGGGTTTCTTAAGTGTTTCTTTATATGGATATATTTGAAATAAGGTATGACAAAGGTAGATTATATTCTTGATTAGTAATTTTATATGCCAAGAAGGAAGCACTGAAAGAGACAGGAAGAATTCAGTTTAAGGGATGCAGGCATGTATGGAAACATCAGAAGTGCATGTAAAAAAGTGTCATAGCCAGGCTGGTGTAGGTCAGTGGTTGAGTGTTGACCCATGAACCAGAGAGTCGTGGTTCGATTCTCAGGCAGGGCACATGCTCAGGTTGCCAGTTCAGTCCCAAGTTTGGGGCGTGCAGGAGGCAACTGATAATGACTTTCTCTTATCATTCAAGTTTCTATCTCTCCCTCTCTGAAATCAATAAAAATATATTTTTGAATGTATGTACTAAATCAATTATACTTAAATTAATATTTCAAAAAATGTTTAACTATTTTTATTAAAAATGCTGTTGAGCGTATTTGTTGTCACTGTATCAGTATGTTGGAATTAAAATGTAATGATTTGCTATTGAAATATTTTATCATGCCCATGTTTACTGCCATCAGTTTGGCAGTTCGAAACTGACCTTAATGAGAGTGTGTACAATGGGGCAATAAGCAAACATTAAAAACCTATGTATTAGTGAAGTCATTCACTTCATGTATTAGTGAATGCTGAGACTTACAAAAGTGTAGTGGAGAATGTTAATAATGCATGTATAAGGTACAAGTGGGTTTAAATTGTACATAGGATACAAACTGAAGAAAACAAAATTTCCTTCCAGTATTTAAAACCTATAATTCCATATGACAAAGAAGTCACTTGAGTCATTGAGAAATTAGTGAAATTCAAACTATGTCTTAGATGCTGCACAGTCTCCTTCTGGTTAAAATAATAAATTTATTTAAACAATTTGAAAAGATTCTTAGCTGACATTTTAACAAAAGAGATAAAAACAATGTAAATAAATGCATGAAAAAAACACACACTCACCATAAAAATTGCCTATGTGAGTGGAATTAAAACAAAAGTGAGTTGATACTATATTCATTTCCCAGGATATTATTTAGAAAGTTTAACCATTGCATGTGACAGCAGAGTTGCAGAAAAACTGGGATTTTTATATACTGTGGGTTATGGGAAGGCAAAAGCAATCACCATTTTGGGTCACAGGGCCACATATCTTAAATGTAAAACATTAACCTATACTGCAATAGTTTGAGATGTAAAATACATGTCTATATAGAGAACTGAACACAAATATGCCCAGCAGATCCTGTCTAATAAAAGACTAATATGCAAATTGACTGTCACTCCAACACAAAAGATGGCTGGCAGGGGAGGGCAGTGTGGTTGATCAGGCCTGCAGGGGAGGACAGTTGGGGGGACCAGGCCTGCAGGGGAGCGCAGTTGGGGGTACTAGGCCTGAAGGAGAGGGCAGTTAGGGGCGACCAGGCTGGCAGGGGAGGGCAGTTGGGGGCACCCAGGCCAGCAGGGGAGGACATTTAGGGATGACCAGGCCAGCAGGGGAGAGCAGTACGGAAAAATCAGGCTGGCAGGGGAGCAGTTATGTGTTGATCAGGCTGGCAGGGGAGTGGTTAGGGGTGATCAGGCTGGCAGGCAGAAGCAGTTAGGGGCAATCAGGCAGGCAGGCAGGCAAGCAGTTGGGAGCCAGCAGTCCCAGATTGTGAGAGGGATGTCCAAGAAGGTCCCAGATTAGAGAGTGGAGGCTGGCCTGAGAGACACACACCCCCATGCACAAATTTCATGCACCAGGCCTCTAGTTTATGTATAATACCCCAAATCTAGAAATAACCAAAATAATAGATCAATAGATAAAGTAGTTATCCAATACTACTGAGCAATAAAAATCATTAAGTATTGACATAAGCAATACTGTTGAATCTCAAAATCACCATGTAGCATGGAGGAAACCAGTACTTGTTAAAGAATACACACCAGATAGTGCCTATGAAATTATGAAAAATATAAACTATTCTATTGTAAAGGAATGAAAATCAATGACTGAATGGAGGGCTGAGAAAGGCAGAGAGGTTATTAAGGGGATGGGAAAAACAGGATATGGCAAAACTAGGTTTAGAGTGGTTGGTATGGAAAATAGTACAATCTATACTAATCCTATATAAGAAAAGAGAAACATGTAAATTGACCATACCTCTGTGATGCTCACCAGCCAATCAGAAGTGAGTATGCAAATTAACCCAACAAAGATGGAGGGTTAATTTGCATACAAAGGTGCTGAGTGGCCTGTAGGCCTGCACATAAACCCTGAGTGGCCAGGGTACCAGAATGCCCCCGGCCACTCTGGGCCTATGGGTGCAGGCGCTAAGTGGATGTTCCCACCCTGCAGCCACTTGTGAGTGCACTGGCACCAAGCGGTGGCCCAGGTCCACACCCCTCAGCCTGGCACCCACAAGGCAGGGATACGGCCTGGGGGTGTGCCCCCACAGGCAGCAGGGACATGCCCTTAACCCAGTGGACAAACGCAGGGGGTACCCTGCACATGTGATGCAGAGGAAACACCTTTACTTTGCTTTTTTAAAAAAATATGTTTTCTTGATTTTTTTCAGAGAAGAGGGGAGAGGGATAGACAGCTGGAAACATCAATGAGAGAGAAACAACCATCAGCTTCCTCCTGCACACTCCCCACTGGGGATGTGCCCCCAACCAAGGTACATGCCCTTAACTGGGACCCTTCAGTCTGCAGGCCAACACTCTATCCACTGAACCAAACCAGTTCGAGTGTAAACACCTTTTCTGACCGCGCATTGGCTAAGCTCCCTGTACGCCACCAGCAGCAGTGTTCTTGGTAATTTGGGTAATAAGAATCCAAGCAGGTGATCTAGGGTTTTTCTACCACACTCCTGGAGGAAAAAAACGAAGTTCTGCTACTGGAGGGACTAAGAAATGTCATATCCTGCCCTAGCTGGTTTGGCTCAGTGGATAGAGCCTCGGCCCGCTGACCGCAGGGTCTGGGTTTGATTCTGATCAAGAGCATGTGCCTAGGTTACAGGCTCCTCCCTGGCTGGGGCCCATGTCAGGGCTCATGCAGGAGGTAACCAATCAAAGTGTCTCTCTCACATTGATGTTTCTCTCTCTCTCCCTCTCTCTTCCATACTCTCTAAAAATCAATGGAAACATATCCTCAGGTGAGGATAAAAAAAAAAAAAGAAATGTCATATCCTATGAAAGACACATCTTGAGAATGGCTAAAGAAAATTGTCATTTTTTCATGGTGAAGGACTGGAGTCTGAGTTGATGAAAACACCTTGAGGCTGCGGTGGCTGGCAATGGCTGCAGCAGCGGGGTGATGCAGCTGGTGCCTTACCCTGATCAGCCTGGTCGCCTCATACAGAGGGAGGCCAGATTGTGGTAGGGCAACCCCTGTGGGATCCCAGTTTGTGAGAGGGGACAGGCTGGGCTGAGGGAACCCCCCCCTCCCAGTGCATGAATTTCGTGCACCGGGCCCCTAGTAAAAAGATAATATGCTAATTAGACCAGATGTCTTCCCATTGACCTTCTGGACATCCTTCCTCACAAAGTTGGCCCAGGCAAAGCTGCCCATGGTACAGGGCACCTGCACCTGTGGCCTGCCCGGGTGAAGCCATCCCTGGTCCTGAGTGCCTGCGACCAGACAGACAAAGGGAAGCCTGGATCCCAGGTTCAGGGGCTGAAACAGAGGCAGTTAGGGGTGATCAGACTGGCAGGGGAGCAGATGGGAGTGATCAGGCCAACAGGGGAGAAGTTAGGGGCAATCAGGAAGGTAGTCAGAGGTGATTAGAGGCAATCAGGCAGGCAGGGGAGCAGTTAGGGACAATCAGGCAGGCAGGCAGAGGTGATTAGGGGTGATCAGGCAGGCAGGCAGGTGAGTGGTTAGGAGCCAGTGTCCAGATTGGAGAGGGTGCAGGTTGGACTGAGGGACCACCTCCCATGCATGAATTTTATAAACTTGGCCTCTAGTCCTATAAAATAAAAGGCTAATATGGAAATTGACCAAACAGCAAAATGACTGGTGGCTATGGTGCGCACTGACCACCAGGGGGCAGATGCTCAACACAGAAGCTGTTCCCTGGTGGTCAGTGCACTCCCACAGGGGGAGCGCCGCTCAGCCAGAAGCTGGGCTCACAGATGATGAGTGCAAGTGGCGATGGCGGGAGCCTCTCCTGTTTTCGTGGCAACGCTAAGGATGTCTGGCTGTGTCAGTTGGACATCCCCTGAGGGCTCCCAGACTGCAAGAGGGCACAGGATGGGCGGAGGGACCCTCCCCCCCCCCCCCCCCGCCCCACCACCAGTGCACAAATTTCATGCACTGGGCCTCTAATAATTAATAAATGATAATACAAGAATAAACTCTTCCCGGACAATGTCCTCAGTGGTTGGGTGTCATCCCATTCACCAAAAAGTCTCTGGTTTCATTCCAGGTCAGTGCACATCCCCAAATGGATCCCCAGTAGGGGGAGTGCAGGAGGCAGCATATTTATGTTTACCTCTCCCTTCCCCTTTCTTCCATGTAGATTTCTCTAAGTTATACAAGAGATGTACAGAGAGGGTGGCCAGTCTCAGTGCTTCCAGACTCTTCTGTCAGCAGTGACATGTTTCACTCCCAGCACATTTCATTGGTCAAAGCACATCACAGGGCTGCAGCAAATTCAGGAGGTCAGGAGGGAAATCTGACATATTTGATGGGCCTCATTCATGTGACTACATGGGGCCAGCTTCTTTTGGGGCTGTGTAGGGGCAAAGGAGAGCAATGAGGATTGGTAGGAAATGACAGTGGAAATTAGTTGAGATGGTTCACTTTCCCCTCATCCGGGTGCACTTTGTCCCAGAGCTGCCCAAGACAAGTTTCAAAGGAGTGAACTTCAGTAAAAGGAATTTAGTCAGAAGTCATTGGCCATGAACTCAGAGCCCACTTCTGAGTGTGACCTTTGATAAATCCCTGACTGCTCGGTTCTCCCACTATGGTCAAGGTGAAGACCCACATGTTGAGATTGTTGATTAGGAAGGGTACAGGACTGCAAGCATTCTGGCACCCATGTTCTTTGAAATTAACTTCAGTCACTATGCTTCCTCCGAGTTTCTTTATCTTATGCATTGCCCAAGTGAGTGGGCAATGCATAAGATAATCAACCAGATGGGGTTGATTATAAAAATGCTGACATTAACCTCAATGTTGTTCCTAGGTTCCCATTCATTTGTGACTGAGCTGTGCTAAATGTGGTCCCTCCATAGTTCTCTCCATCCCCACTGGAGAGAGCACTGGGCCTAATTTTCCCTCCTCGTCCCAATGTTCCTGGGTGTCCAAGCACACCCAGTAATTGATGAGAGCCCAAAGGACAGAAAGTGATGCTCTAAGCAACCCCAGGCACCTTAGGTGTCAGTGTAGCTTACACATGGGCAAGGGATTGACCTTCTCTTTAGGGACCATGAGTACCACCTAACTATCCCAGCCCTCTCCAGGGGTATTTCTCTCCTTAGTCATTCCTGGGGGTGGATTGGGGTTCTAGTATTCTTCACCCTCAGCTTTCCCCCATTTATACCCATCCACGTATTCCTTTCCAGGGATGCCAGATCTTCCAGCTCCTCCTCAAAGGCTTAGAGTCCTCCCCAAACAGAGCCTTCACATTCTATTCCTCTTTTCTGCAATCAGAATCTTCCCCAGTTCTCCAACTTCACTCAGCCTGCAGTTCTTTGACCCTTCACTTCATCCATCCATGAATCTGAGATGGGACCCAAAGGGGTATAACAGTGACTTGAAAGAGCAGGGGCAGACAGAGCTCAACCTGGGGAGCAGGGAAGAACATATTATCCTCTAAATCACCCCTTTGGAGATTGCCTATGCATTTGCTTATGTTTGTTGGGTTGCACACATACACAACCTCACAGGGAACATACAGACACCATAAGCATAGAAATGCACAGGTACAGAACACTCCGAGGCAAATATGAGCTCTCAAGTGCAGGGCTTGTGGCCAGGCTCATACAGACCCAGACTATAGATGCAAACATCACTTTGAGGGGAACACACAAATACACACAGGTAACAACACATGGGAACAAGACAGTGTCACGATGCACTCACACACACAATGGACACACACAGTCACACACCAGGAGAGACATACATGGACACAGATTACAGACACAAAGAAATAAAAAACACACACACAGATACAATCAGGAACCCCCAAAGGGGCAGCAAATTCACACATACAACCAACACACATGCAAAAGCATCACTCCCCTTAATTCTGAGTCATACTAATATACTGTTTTGAAGGAAACCTTAAGAATTGACGTGCTGTCTTTGCGAGGTGGCTCAGTGGGTTGGAGAGTCATCTCATAACGTTTGTCCTCGCCCCGCCCCCCGCCCCACCTCCCACAACACACACACACTAGATTGTGGATTTGATTCCTGGTCAGGGCATGTGTAGGGGGCAACAGATCCATGTTTCTCTCCCATTCATGTTTACTTATTTCTCTCTCTCTTTCTCCTTAGTCTTTCCCTAAATTCAATAAACATATCCTCACCTGATGATTAAAAAAGAAAAAATAATTAAGGTATTGAATTTTCAAGAACATAGCATTAAATCCAGAGCACTCTCTCTAGAACAGTTATCAGGATCATTTGAATGCAATGTCTGTCTTCTTTTAACTGAGAGGCTAATCTCAGAAAAACCCCACATAATTAGTGACAGTGTCATGATCCCCTCCTTGCTTTCATGTAAGCCCTAAAATCTGATGGTTTCTGAATAAAGTCATACCTTCATTTTCTTAACGTAGGTTAGACTTTGAGTGATAAATATTAACTTACCCTTAGTAGAAGCTGTTTCTGAGTGATTCCAACATAACTTTAGGGACTGGAGAGAGGAACGCCTAATTCTCCCCCCAGGCCCCAGTATCCCATGTGGCCATGCATCCCATGTAGATGACTAGAACCCAGAGAGAGATCCAGGAGTGATGCTCTGAGTAGACCCAGACACCTTCCTCTATTAGTTGTTAGCCTAGCTTTCACATGGGCAAGCGACACCCTCTCCAGGGATGTCCAGTTCCTCATTACTTATGGGGCCTTAGGAGCCTGAATTCTTCACTCAGCTTTCCCACACATGCATCCATCTTCACATTCCTTCCCAAGGATCCTGGGTCATCCAGCTACTCCAAGAAGGCATAGAGACTTCCACAAACATTTCCAATCCACACTCTCCACCTCCTATCATCACAGTCTTCCCCAATTCACCACCTTGCTACAGCTTGACATTCTATGAACTGACCCTATGCTTAATCCATCCCTGAGATGGGACCTCCAGAGGGACACCAGATGCCTGGATGAGCAGGAGAATAAGGGGCTCACCTGGTGGTGGGGAAGAAAAACATCACCTCTCTGTAGATTGACTATGCACTTGCCTGTGGTTGGGGTGCACAGACTCAGAGAGAAACATGCAGATAACATGAGCACAGAAACATGCAGGTATAGAACACCCCCATCCTCTACTGGGCACTCAGGTGCTGGACTTAGGTCCAGGCTCACACAGACACACACTGTAGACATAGGCAATACCTTCAGGGGAAAACACACACACACACACACACACACACACACACACACACACTGAAACAAACAATTGGGGCCACCCAAACAGTGCTACAGGAAACACACACAGTGGACACTTCCCCCATATGCTGGCAGGAAACCCTATGACCAACCCTGTCCCAGGGCCCAACCTCTCTGCCCCCTCAACCTCATATCCCACAGTGTATTGTCCCTCAGAGTCCAGGATCCATCACCTCATTTCAGGAGCCAGGGTCTGCTTTGCCCAGGCTAAACTTATGGAGCAGGGAGACCACCTGTAATGCATGCCCCCAAAAATGGTATTATGTTGAGACCAAGCCTGTCTTTCTGGAAATGCTTGTATTGCAGAATGTTCCCACCATTGAAAAAAACACAGTACCATTTCCTGCAGAATCTATGGTACCTCCAGGACTGGTTGGACAGCGGTAATTGTAATGAAATGAAAATGGAAAATTCCCCAGAAATGCAAAAGTAGATTTAAACAATGCCTGTGGGGCTCAGGCGTATGTGTGGCCTGCTCAGAAGTAGGTGAACTGATTTGAGGGCCTCAAGTATCAGGAGCTGCTCAAGAACACCTGGGAGGAATCTGTTTCCTCAACTACCTGAATCCAAAATAGCCCAGTCTCAAACCCTGGCTGGAAGGTGCTGAGACCACAAGGCCCATGTCCAGGCCCAGAGCTTTTGCCAGCCCCTTAGGTTTAGTCTCAGAGAGCACCAGTGTCATAATTACCTGTGGGTGACTGTGCAGCTCAGCCCCAGTGTCCCACCCTCCACACTGACAGCAGGCACCCCTCCCCTCCTGTTCTCTCCCTCACTGTGTTCTCTGCCCTCAGGAGAACCCTGCTGGCTGGTGCACCACAGAGTTCCTGGTGTGTGATAGTGTTGACAGGTGTTAACACATTTGGTGAGAAAATACACAAAAATTGATTAGAGAGAGAGAAGAATAGGGAGAGAAACACCCATTTGTTGTTTCACTAACTTGATACATTCATTGTTTGATTCTTACATGGGCCCTGACTAAGGATGGAACCTGCAACCTTGGCCTTATTGAGATGATGCTTTAATCAACTGAGCTCTCTGGCCAGGGCCAAACTCACCAGGGGCTTTTAGTAAAGTAAGTTACTAATGTACCTGAGAATAGATAGCTACCAGAACCACTGGGATGGGAGAGTGATGGAAGGCTAGACAGGGATACGAAGTTTCCTAAGTATTTCCTTTATATGGATATATTTGAAACAAGCTATTACAAAGGTAGATTATGTCTTTGCATCAGTAATTTCATATGCCAATAAGGAAGCACTGAAAAGGGGAGGAGGATCTGGTTTCTGGGATGCAGGCATGGTATGGAAACATAACAGTGCATGTTAAAAAATGTTTTACCCTGGCTGGTGTTGCTCAGTGGTTCGGGATCAAGCTATAAATCAGGAGGTTACAGTTGGATTACTGTCAGGGCAAATACCCATGTTGTAGGTGTGGATACCCAGTGTGGTCTTCAGGAGGCAACTGATCAATGATTCTCTCACATCATTGATGTTTCTCGCTCTCTCCCCCTTCATCTCTGAAATAAATACTTATATCTATATAAATAGATGATATAGATAGGTATATACCTATCTAGCTATATCTATCATCTATCTATCTAAGCCTAAGTGACCGCATGACTGGTTGCTATGATGTGCACTGACCATCAGGGGGCAGATGCTCAATGCAGAATCTGGCCCCTGGTGGTCAGTGTGCTCCCACAGTGGGAGTGCTGCTCAGCTGACTGACCCATCCCACAGCAGCCACTCCCTCCCTCAGTTGTCCTGCTGGTCCTATCTCCAGAGAATGGGCCAGGCACTTAAGGGCTGGTGCTGCCGGACCAATACTGGAAGGACTGCAGGCCTCCTGGAAGTTGGGCTGCGGCACCACAGCCACTTCCCCTCCCTAGACACTCTACGATATAAAAGCAGCCACCAGGTGGCTCACGACAAGCAGCGTGAATGTGGGCAGGGTGGATCTGGGTCCTGGGCTGGCAAGGGCATCAAACCGCCAGCCCCAGAGGCTGATCACTTCCGGACCTCCTCCTCCCCCTTGAAAAGGGTACCAGACACAGGGCTCAGGGTTGGTGAGCTCCGCTGCTGCAGCGCAAGTCTCTCCCAATTAGCACTGACTATGTCAGGTGTTCGGGGGCTGGGATGAGCGGGAGCAGCAGGCAGGAATGGCCTGCGGGTTTCGGCCCAATCCCTGCAGGCCACACCAAGGGACCCCTCCCGTGCACAGATTCATGCACTGGGCCTCTAGTTTTAAATAAATGTATTTACTTAAAAATTATGTTTTAAATCCATTACACATCACTTTCCAATAATTCAGCTGATTAATTATGTTCTTGGTCACATTCATTGCTACTGTCAGTATGCCGAAAATCTGTATAAAAGGCTAAGTGACTGTCCGACCACCTTATAGGTAGCTCTGATATATAATGACCACCAGCTGGCAGACACTCCCAACAGGTAGCTATGATGTGCACTGACCACCAGGGTGCAGATGCTCAACGCAGGAGCTGCTGAGCTGCAGTGATTGGGCAGTGGCGGTTCTCTGGTGACGCACCACAGAACCGGAGAAGAGGGAGCCTGATTCCGGTTGTGTCACCGGAGAACTGCCCTCTCGCAATCCAGGCACCCTCTCAGGATGTCCAAGAGCTGGTCCGGTCCTGATCCCCACAGGCCGGGACGAGGGACCCCACAGTGGGAGGGACCCTGCTCACTCTACAGACGCCCTTCAAGCCATGGCACCACTCCAGGTGTGGCTGGCAGGGGAGTGACTGTGGGGACAGTCTCACCCAACCCACCCTGCCAACCACTTCCTAATTAATTTCATTTCAATGTGATGCACCCGGTCACTAGTAAAAATATAATTATGTAACACTGAAATGTCTTATGTCCATGTTCAATGCCATCATTTTGGCAGTTTCATTGTAGTGATGATGAGTATTTACACCAGGGGAACTGTCAACTACCACTAACCTAGACTTCACTTAAGGTGTTATTAAATGCTTAGACTTAAAGAACATTGGCGGAGAATGTGAACAATGGAGATTAAACAAGTGGGCTATAAATTATACATAGGATAAAATTTGAGTAAAAATTTTGTTTCCAGAATTCAAAATCAAGAATTCCATATGGCAAAGGAGTCACTTAAGTCACTGAGGAATGAGTGAAATTAAACGTATGTCTTAGAGGCTGCACAGTCCTCCTATTGGTTAGAATAAGAAATTACCTTTAAAAGTAGACAAAAAGTCCTGAGCAGACATTTTAACAAAGGAGATAAAGACAGTGTAAAGAAATGCATGAAGACATGATCACCATCAAACATTTGTAGGGAAAGGGAATTAAAACAAAAGCAAGTTAACAGTATACTCATTGATGGGGCTAGTATTTAAAAAGATTACCCATCACATGTGCTGGCAGTGTTGCAGAAAAATGGAATTTTCATTACTGTGGGTGGTGGGAAGGCAAACTGATTGACCACTTTAGATCACAGTTCCACATGTTAAAATGTAACACATTCACTGGCACTGGACCAGTGATAAGTAAGACAAACACCTGCGGGAAGAACTGAACACAATATTCCCAGCCGTTTTATTTAGAAAACCCCAAACGTAGAAATACCTGAAACCATACACAGCTGCATAGTTAAAGTGGTCTCCACAGAATACAGTATTCCCTAGAAATAAAAAAGTAACTATTTACATAAACATGAGTGTTGAAATCTCAAAATATCTGTGTAGCATGAAGGAAGCCAGTGTTTCTTAAAGAGAATTCACCTTATAGTGCCAAGAAAATTTTGAAAAATATGAACTCATCTATTGTAAAGGAAGGTAAATCATAGCCTGCATGGAGGGTTGGGAGACAGAAAGCTTACAAAAGGACTGGAGGAAAATAGAGGGTGTGGTAAAAGTAGGTTTACAATTGTTGGTATTGAAAATAACAACACAAATATAAACTCCCCTTGGCCATTTGTGCCTCATTTTGCTGGGCGTGAAAGCCACTGGTTTGATTCCAGGGTAGGGCACACGCCTTCCTGAATCCCCAGGAATGGTCCTGCATGAGGCAGATGACTGCTGTTTCTCTCTCTCTCCCCCATTCCTTTCAAAATGTAGATAAAAATACATTTTAAAATATATAAAATAGTAACTTGAGAAAGAGAATTAACTGTGTATTTGGCATACAACAGTAAGCCTACTTTTTCCCCCAACATGGATGTAACAGAGAAGCCTATTTCACCTGTGACGGTTTCTTAGCTTTATCCGTATGTTCGACCTCACCAATAGTGCACATTAGAAACGACTATTCCCTTGCTCGTCATTTGTACATATACATAAGCCTTGCAATGTGGTTCCATACAAATCCTAGATATCCCTGTTGTTAGAAAATTAAGATGGCAATGGTATATAGACACAATCATCGCTCTCTTCATTTCTAGGGAGGACCAGCCTGCCTCAGTGGCAGCAAATATTGGCCGCAGTGAAGACTACTGTCATCAGTCCAGCTGGCATGGCTCAGTGGCTGAGCATCGACCTATGAATAAGGTTCGATTCCCGGTTAGGGCACATGCCCAGGTTGTGGGCTCCATCCCCAGAGCGGGCGTGCAGGAGGCAGCCGATCAGTGATTATCACTCATCATTGATATTTCTCTCTCTCTCCCTTTCTCTCTGCAATCAATAAAAACATTATTAAAAAACCTACTGCCATCAAAATCAACAGGAATGCTGATTGCTTACAAAAGACACATCCTGGGACAGATTACAGGATTATCCTTCCTCTAGCTCTGACTTCTTGCCTGTTGAGCAACTTAAATGCACAAAGTCATGTGGTCTTTCTTTCAAGCCCATGGGCTGCAATAAATAGTAAGCCAATATTGCACAAAAAGTGATTTCCTGCCATTATGTTTCCCTTCCAAACCACATCAATTTTGGGATAAACACAATATGCGTCTCTACATGCTGAAAGATCACATGACTGTCTGCAAATCACCTGTGGCAGTGAATCAAACCAAACTAAAGGTACAAATGTAAAAACACCTTAACAAAAGATCATAAGCCAGAGCACAGGAGAGCAAGGGGTTTGCGGGTTGGTGAATAATAATCCCCCAATTTATCAAAGCCTAATGTGAGTACCACTATGTCCCTGAAAGAGGTAGCAATTCCTCGATGAGAAGGGGTGCTCTGGATGAATCCTGGGTCAGGTCCATTTTCTAGTCACAGAGAAATGAATGAAGATACTGCCAAGAGCTTGGAGGAACCAGAATTACTTCAAGTAGAGGTGAGAGCACAGAATACAGTACCCTGAGCACCCAGGGATGGTGACCGATGCACACTCCTCAGGTGAGCCCGGTGTTAGAGGTGAAATCTCTTCAGCGACCAACACTCACAGTGACATCATTTGGGTCATAGGTCTGGGTATGTTAGCAAGTACAATGCAGCTCCTTCAAGCCTCACTTGTACCTGAAATTTATGAGGAATCTAGCAGAGTGTATGTTCTCATAAAAGGGGTTTACATTCATGTAAAGGGTCCCATAGTGTCTCCTTAAGTGTTCTTATTCCAAGTGAGAAAAAGGAAACATTCCCTGCACATTTACGGCTTTTCTCCAGTGTGAACTCTCTTGTGGTGTGTGGTGAGGTTAGACCTTTGACGAAAGGACTTCCCACATTCACTGCACTCATATGGCTTTTCTCCAGTGTGAACTCTGTGGTGTATAATAAGCTCAGTCCTTCGACTAAAGTGCTTACCACATTCGCTACACCCATATGACTTTTCTCCAGTGTGAACACTCAGGTGTCTATGTTTGTAGCTAAGAGATTTTCCACTTTCACTACACTTACTGCGTTTACCAGAGTGAACTCTCTTGTGTCGACTGAGGCTATAGCTTTTACTAAAGGATTTCCCACAGTCACTACACTCATATGGCTTTTCTCCAGTATGAACTCTGTGGTGTTTAGTGAGGTCAGTCTTTTGACTGAAATGCTTCCCACATTCACTACATGCATAGGGCTTTTCTCCAGTGTGAACTCTGTGGTGTGTAGTAAGGTCAGTCCTTTGACTGAAATGCTTCCCACATTCACTACACCCATATGGCTTTTCTCCTGTGTGAACTCTGCGGTGTCTAGTGAAGTCAGACCTGTAATGGAAGGACTTCTCACAATCACTGCACTTATACCGCTTTTTTCTAATGTGAACTCTGCTGTGTTTAACATGCTCAGTGCTTTCACGGAAGACCTTCCCACAATCAGTACACTCACAGAGCTTTTCTCCAGTGTGAACTTTCCCATGTTGAGGGTGGTTCCAGATTCGACTAAACACTTTCCCACATTTATTAGACTCATAAGTCATATCTCCAGAGCAGAGACCTTTCTGATTAGCAACTTTCTGTTTCTGGCGGGCAGCTGATTCACATTCAACCCACTGGTGATGTCTTTTTCCACTGAGACATTCCTGTGAAATCTCATTGTTACTGTGTGGCTCCTCAGTGTTAAGAGTGGCCTGGTGCTGGAGAAGCCCTGAGATGGCTGGGGAGTCTTTCCGAACCTTTGTACTAGCTGAGGGCACCCCAGATAAGTAGAAGCAGCAACTCCTCATAAGCGAAGCACTCTCCATATCTTCTTTCCAGGGCTTCTCTCCACTGGCAACCTTCTGCTGCTGGTGAGGGTTTGCACTGAAACACAAGTCTCTCACACATGCATCACGTAAGAACACATTCTTCTTAAAGTATGCTGCTTGTAACTCAGTCAGGTGTAAAATATCTTTTAACACTGAGAAGCACGGCTTACACAGATGGGTCCTCTGGGTGGCTGGGGCTGTCTTGGAAGCCCTGACCTGAGAATCTCCTACAGATACACTGTGCTCAGAATAGGCCTCCACATCATCCATTTTATGCCAATGACCTGAAAACAGAGGAATGATGAGGAAATGAATGTTGACTCTGGTGACAGGGGGAAGTCCCATTATAAAAGTGTGTTGCACATACTACACTGGCTGAAAATAAAAGACCTGAAAGATGGATTAGTAAGAAGCCACTGTGAAGTTCTTGACCACTGAAGATCACAAAACAAGGGAGACTTCAACAGAAATAGAGCAAACACATGGCAAGCACCACATGGAAGAGAAGCAGAATGTCCAGCTCATTCTTCTGCTAACAGAATTCAGTAGATCTTCTCTGCTGGTGACATGGGAAAGCTGTGCAGAAGGTTGGTTACATCTCATTCCAAGTAAAATTCAATAAATATGTAGCTGATGTTTGAGGGGTATTTAAGCACGTATGTTCTCCTCATAACACTTGCATAGGTCCATGTTGTAGTATACTGCAGAAAGAGATGTGCAGGGGAATCGGTGATGTAAAAAGGACAAGTCAGCAAAGGGTCAAAAATGAAAAAGGACAATTATAAATGAGGTATGGCCATTGGAACCTGCGCCAAACACCATTAGACAGGAGCAGGTTCCAAGTACAATCTGAAGACCATCCTTATGTCAGACCTTCCCCAAGTTGCCACTCAGAAGGGCCAGGCATCTTCTGAGACCATCCTGTACGTTCACCCTGGAAAAAACCAGGGTTTTCCCTGCACCTCCTTCTCTAAAGATATGTGCAAACTAAATATTCTGAGTATCAATGAAAGACAACAGAGGTGAGCAGCCATCACCTGCCCATGGCATTCGGCTTGCAACATATTCAGGGAAGGTAATATTATAAACAACAATTGAAGGAGGGTCTTACAAGAACAGCCCCTGGTTCGTGTATAGAAAGAAGATACCTGGTACAGGCATGCACCAAGGTCCTTATCTACAGGAAGGATGCAGAAGAGGAAGCCATAGATCTGGGTATAATCACTCTCCTGGGAGAGGAAGAGCAGTTGGGACCCATTAAGCTGTCTGTAAGATTGCTGACACCCAGACACATCCTGCAGTTTCTGAGGCAACTGGTGTTAGGGAGGTTTATGGAGTCTATAGCTCAGGGCTCTCCGCAGAGCTCAGCATTGGCAGCCACAGCCCATTGACAAGACAGTGGGGGAAATTAGCAGAGTCCATGGTCTGGCTTTGAGAGAGAGAGAGAGAGAGAGAGAGAGAGAGAGAGAAAGAGCGCTATGTCTGGAAAATAAATAAAGCGTGGGCATCACTTCAGGACACTAGGAGCAATGTGAAGGTCTTACCTATGAATGATACAAGTGCAAACACTTCCAGCATCACATCACAGTACAGACGTCTCTGAGAGTCATCAAGGATCTCCCACTCCTTCTGAGAGAAGGCAATGGCCACGTCCTCAAAGTTCATATCCTGTCATAATGGAAACAGTACATCCCCTGATAAAATTCTCTCTTGAGATTCCAAGCTTGTCATACTCCCCACCCGGTTCCCTCAAGTCCCCACATTAGAGAAAATAGCAGGCCCTGAACCCATTAAAGTCAATATCTCCTTATATTCCTACTGATGCTGTGTCTTCCCACAACATAAAGACAGATGAGCAGATACAAGATACCTGTGCTCTGATCCTCAAATGTGAGTCACACTGCCCCTTTTCAATAACAGTGGGTGTCAGGAACATAAGGTAGGAAGAGATGTTGCACATAAAGGGAAAGTGGTGGATTTGACACTTGTCTTGTCAGGCAATACCCATGTTGTTCTCCAAATTGTCCCTCTAACACACCAAAATACATGGCACTGCCCATTACACTTCCAACTCCAATCCCAGTTTGCTGAGGCCATCACTCTGCATTACCTGCTGCCCATAGTTCTTTGATCCACACTTGTCTCACACAGCTTCATTCCCAGAGGCACAACTTCACTGGTAACACAAATATGGCGTGACAAGGACAGAGTGTTTTCTCATCAGCTTCTTTTCCAAAATTCTAGTTCACCTGCTCTGTAATTATTTCCCCCCCTCACCCTTCTCTCTTCTCCTTGCCCCACACTGGTGGAGATTTTCAAGCGCAGATGACACTGATGTATGCTATCTCATTCCTTTTGTTCACTGGGTCAGCCCTCAACAAGAAATGGCAGGTGGGCACATATATGGCATCTAGGCTCTGGACCTGCATGTAGCACCACAGCAACCCATCTTGTTGGGAATTACCCATGTCATATTATAAGGACACCATCAGAAATGGACTCCCTTTACATTCACTCTTATATAAATGTTAGTGCCCTGCCTTCATGAATTCACACCCCCTCTCTAAGTGCAAATCACTTCCTACTACACCTCTCTCACACCTGAACTCGCAGAGCCACAGCCCCCATAGTTACCCCTGAGGTTTTTTACTCAGTTACTCAGCATGTGTGTTCCAGAAAGTGCTTGGCAAATTCAAAGAAGACCACGTATTCCACCAACTCTGATAGTCCACAGTCATAGCAACAGTCTTGAACCTGCTATGAAGGCCTCCCTCCCTGACTGTTTATTCCTTCAACCTCACCTATTGAGAACCACATCACATCTCAGATGTCCATAGCCCACCTCCACTGGTGCTGTACCTGATGTCCCTTCACCAGTCACAGCCTTCATCACTCAAGTCCCATCATGTATGGTCCTCCACCCAATGTCCAATGAGTCTCACAGATGACCCCTCATGGCCCTAAGCAAATCAACCAGACTGACTGTAACCCCTCAGGACAGACCCAATGGCACAAAAAGTTCCTGGTGGATGTTTAGAAGTAAATATGCACCAGGCCCAGCCACAACTTGTTGGAATTACTCTTCAACCTTCAATTTAAAAAAATTATCTAAAGGGCTTCCTGGTCCATAATTCTTCACAAGCTTTTGAAGACGTCTTCATCCTAAACTACGCCTCAGAGTCAAAGATGCTCATGAACTGCTCTCTAAAATCTCATATTCCAGTGGTCGGCAAACTCATTAGTCAACAGATCCAAATATCAACGGTACAACGACTGAAATCTCTTTTGAGAGCCAAATTTTTTTAACTTGAACTATATAGGTAGGTACACTGTTATTAACTTAATTAGGGTACTCCTAAGCTGCCTTTGCTAAAAACTCAAGGGACCAAAGAGCCGTATGTGGCTCGCGAGCCGCAGTTTGCCGACCACTGTCATATTCTAACAGGCCAAAAAGAAGTGTTTGTATCCCCAATGAATATCACTCTTCCACTATGATTTCCTCCATCTCAGTTGATGGTGCTTTCATAAGTGCAGCTGCTAAATCCAAAATGTCAAGAATTCTCTGACTCTTATCTCTCTCTCATCCTCAAAATTAGAATATTTAGGTGGCCACCAATACATAATGCAAGTGTTTCTTCATCTTCCACAGCCACCTTCATGGGCCAGTTCCCATCACACTCACTAAGACTATCTTCTTAGTATTTCTGCCACCTCCCTTAATGCCCATATTGTCCATCATGTTGCAGCCACAGAATCTAAGGAGACCTTGGTCAGATCACCTGGCTCCACTTGTCCAAATGTCCCATTGCTCCCATAACATGCAAAAGACATAGACAAGTTGTTACAAAGTTCCTCTAGAACTGTCTCCTGTCTCATTTTTACCTGTTCCTGTTTTTTGTTTAATCTTTATAGTTCAGATTATTGCAGTTGTTCCTCTTTTTCCCCCCATAGTTCCCCTTCACCCAGTTCCCACCCCACCCATACCCTTAACGCTCCCCCACCCCCGCACTGTCCTCATCCATAGGTGTATGATTTTTGTCCAGTCTCTTCCGCACCGCCCACACCCCTTCCCCCTGAGGATTATCAGTGCACTCCCTTTCTATGCCCCTGATCCTATTATATTCACCAGATTATTCTGTTCATCAGCCTTTTATTCACTTGATTTTTAGATTCACTTATTGATAGATAAGTATTTGTTGTTCATAATTTTTATCTTTACCGTTTTCTTCTTCTTCCTCTTCTTAAAGAATACCTTTCAGCAGTTCATGTAATACTGGTATGGCGGTGATGAACTCCTTTAGCTTTTTCTTATCTGTGAAGCTCTTTGTCTGACCTTCAATTCTGAATGATAGCTTTGCTGGGTAATCTTGGTTGTAGGTTCTTGCTATTCATCACTGAATATTTCTTGCCACTCCCTTCTGGCCTGCATAGTTTCTGTTGAGAAATCAGCTGACAATCGTATGGGTGCTCCCTTGTAGGTAACTAATTGTTTTTCTCTTGCTGCTTTTAATATTCTCTCTTTGTCTTTTGCTCTTGGCATTTTAATTATGATGTGTCTTGGTGTGGTCCTCTTTGGATTTCTTTTATTTGAGGTTCTCTGCACTTCTTGGACTTGTATTTCTTTCACCAGGTGGGGGAAGTTTTCTGTCATTATTTCTTCAAATAGGTTTTCAGTATCTTGCTCTTGCTCTTCTTCTGGTACCCCTCTAATTTGGATGTTGGTACTCTTGAAGTTGTCCCAGAGGCTCCTTACACTATCTTCATATTTTTGGATTCTTTTTTCTTTTTGCTTTTCCGGTTGTGTTTTGCTTCTTCGTATTTCAAATCTTTGACTTGATTCTTAAGATCCTCAAGTCTGCTGTTGGATCTCTGTATATTATTCTTTATTTGGTCGGTGTATGCTCAATTTCTAGCTGGTCCTTTTTCATATTCTTGAGGGTCTCACTAAATTTATCAGCCTTTTCTAGAAAATTCTTGAAAAACCTTATAACTGTGGTTTTGAACTCTATATCCAGTAGTTTGTTTTCCACCATTTCTTTCATTTGTGACCTGTTTCTTTGTCTCACATTGTGGCTATTTCCCTGAGTTGATAGAGTGGCTTTGTGTGCTAGGTGTCCTATATGGCCCAGTGGCTCAGCCTCCCCAGTTACCTGAGGTGGACACTCTTGGTGCACCCCTTTGTGTGCTGTGTGCACAGACTTGTTGTAGTTAAGCCTTGATTGTGGTTGGTATCACAGGGAGGAATTGACCTCCAGGCCAATTGGCTATGAGGATTAGCTGTGTCTATGATGGGAGAACTTCTGTGCTGGATACATCCTTATGAGGCAAGACGTGCTTCAGTGGGGCTTTGGTGCTCACTGAGTCTGCCCCCTGAGTATGTCCCTTATGGATCTGAGGAGTTGTAATCTGGATGGTTCTACTCTGACCCCTGGCTACACTGGCTCTTGAATCTCCAAGGTGGTGCTAATTTAGCCTCTGCCTGAGGGCACCCAGCAGGAGCTACGGAGAGATCTGCAGATTCCTCTTCTTTGTTTGGGTTTTGGAGTTAGCCAGATGAGGCCCAGCTGTGAAGCAATGCAAGCTGTTGTGGGGCCTTGGGCCTTCTTTTGGATGTTCTGGGTCTCACTGACTCAACTGCAGTTTGTTAGGTAATTTTAGATTTCTAAGGACCAGGCCATTCATATGCAAAAGCCTCTGTGCACAGCTTGGATGGGGCAGAGTCTCAGGGCAGAGCAAACAGCAATGGCTTTCCGTCAGCCCTGCCCTAAGAGGCCCTGGATCTCAGTGTCCCGCAGTAATCACTGCAAGCACCTCTGAGAAAAAGCCACCCTCGAGTTCCACCCACTGCCTGACTGTCCAGCTTCTCCTCGTATGAGTCTGGGTCCCCAGAGTCTCACCCAGAACTGGAGTTCAGAGCAGTCAGGAGCTTTTGTCTCCCTCCTGCTTGAAAAAGACAGCTGCGTATTCAGTTTCCAGCCCTCTCCGCGCACACGCCTCCGTACCTCTGCCTTTACTTCCACAGCTCCTGTGAGTCTCAGTGTGCTTTTCTCTTTGCTTCTAGTTGTAGAATTTCCACTTAGCCAGCCTGCCTGTGGTTCTGGGTGATGTCCGTTTTGTCTTTTACTTGTAGTTTTAAAGTGGTTGTGTAAGGCAGCAAGTTCAGGTGTTTACCTATGCTGCCATCTTGGTTTCACCTCTGTTCCCTTTTTTTTTTTTAAAGAATACCTGCCGGTTCTGAAACCAGCTCAATCTTAACCAGCCATTGCACATTCTGGTACCTATGGCTGGGAGGACCTACAACTTCTCATTCCACTGGTTGCCCAAACAGGGACCACTTCATTTAACCCCGGATCTGGACTTAACATTATGGGCTTGGTGTCTGATCAAGGTCCTCAGGTCCAAGGAGAGGACAGTCCCAGGAGACCACTATCTCTTAGGCTACAAGCGTGTGAGGTCCTAAAATATGTTCCACAAAACAGTACCCCTAAGTGATTCTGCATTTGCAGGAATCTGTGGAAAAACTAAGGTTTGCTGACAGACTGTCAACCACCACCAGGATCCATGGGCTCAGGCTGCTCAGTACCCTTACCCAGCCCTAGGGCCAGGTGACCTCAAGGTGCCTGCATTACCCCAGGGCTCACTCTTGCCAGATGCATTACTTTTACAGGAGGACTTCTCCTTCCTGTCCCTAACTGCTCTTTCTCTTCCAGCCAGTTCTTCCTCGGAGCATTTTGGGTAAATGTGTAAACCCTACCTCAGACCATATCCCTTGTTTTTGTCACTATAATGGATGGCCCCACCTTCCTGATCTTAACGTAACAAACATTCACAACTTTAAAGAATTTTTTTAGTTTATTTTAGCAAAACTGACTACAATTAGCCAAAAGTAGAATCTCAAAAGTTTTGATAATGCTTCGGAGAATAGTGTTTTTCCCCCTATTTTTTACCATGCAATCAAAGGAGGAGATGTGAGTGGGCTACATGAAATCCACTGGTGATAGATTAGGGAGGCAGGAGCAAACAACGTGGGGAAGCCTCTGAGAATAGATAAAAAGTAAAATGATAGACCTCTGCTGTTTTACATAGGTTTGGACAGGATAGGTAACAGTCACTAACTAACAGGATAACAATAACAATGAGTGAATTTGTGGGCTTTTCCCTGGCCCACTGGTTATTCCCTGAAGGGTCCAGAAAAGAGGAAGTTACAAATTACCCTGACATTCCAACTATACGTTATCATAGATGCAAAAACAACAGACAGGCTTAGTTAGGTAAAGATTGATTTTGTCAGGGAAGAATCTAGCCTAGGACATGACTACTTGCCATAAACTGCATTTAGTTAAAAAGTTTTAATTTTGACCTTCCTTTGGGGTTATTTAGGTCTCTGAGTTTGCATGGTGGCCATGTTGATGTTCCCTGAGATAGTTGAGTTAGCATGTGGCCCCTTTTCATCCACACTGAGAAGGAAAGTAAAACTCATCATGGAAAACTTGGCCTCATGTTACTGGTTGCATTAAGACACAAAACAGGCCTGGGTTTCCTGAATCCTCCTGGCTGTCATGCCACCAAGTACTTACACAGTAGCATTACAGACTGTCAACCTCTTCACCCCAAATCACACACCCTGTGTCACCCACAAGCAACTCACTGTTCTGGATGAGGCGACCTGGGCTGCAGGACCTGAGAGGTGCCCACAGGTAAGGGTGGAGGGTTAAATGGGGTGAGGCTGAGTTGCACTTTGTAAGCAGAGAGGAGTGTGTGAAGCAGCAGGCCTCAAACCCACCTGTTGCAGCTCAACAAGCAGCAGACACACCACTGCATAGCAAAGACTTTGCCTCTGATGCCTCGTCCTCATTCCTGTCTCATTCCTAACTATCTCATTCCTAGCAATGAGTGTGTCACCCCCAACAACAAAAGGCTGGTGGGTAGATAAATGTCATCTAAGCCCTGTACCGGCAGGTAGCACCAAAACACCCCTCTTTTCAGGCAATTAGCCTACAGTCCCAGCCCCCATAGTCATCTCCTCACCCTCTTACTTATTACCCAGCAAGTGTGGTCCAGAGAATGCTTGCCAAATTCAAACAGGATCAAACTGTCCAGACACTGACAGTCCACACTCACAGAGGCAGTCTTGAATCCTGCTATGAAGAACCACAGTCAGATCTCAGATACCCAGAGCCAACCGCCCTGGTGCTGTACTTGATGTCCTTTCATCAGTCATAGCCAACTCCTCTCCACTTAACCATTACCCAAGTCCCAGCTGCACTGGCCCTCTGTACCATGCTTAGAGAGTCTCACAGATGACCACTCAAGCCTCTAAGCTAATCCACAAGACTGACTGTTACTCCCTCAGCCAGGCCACACTGAGGGTCACAATATCCTGGTGAGTGCTTAGAGAAGTATATATGTACCAACCCAATCCCACCTTGTTTGAATTACTCTTGGCCTCCAATTAATCTCAAATCCACTCAACTTTTAAAGGTCTTGGCCACTGCAAAACGATGATCTCTCCCTGACACTCTACATGACAACTTCTGTCCCTATGTTGTGTTGTGACACCACCTCCCACAAACAGTGGCCCCAGCAGGAAAGCCAGTCCTCAGGCTCACACTGTTCCTTCTGAGCTACTACTACCATTACCACCCTGACCATGATTCCCTGTATTAAAGTGATCTACAGTCCTGGCTGATGTGTCTCAGTTGGTTGAGCATAGACTCATGCACAGGTGAGGTCACATGCCTGGGTTGTGGGGTAGATCCACAATAGGGGTTGTGCAGGCGTCAGCCGATCCTTGTTTCTTGTTCATCCCTGTCTCTCTCCCTCTCCCTTCTTTTCTACATTCCTAGAACATACCTGCTGGTTCCTGAATCAGCTCACTCTTCACTCCTAGCCCTGGAGGACCTCCCACTCATTACACTGGTTGTCAGAAACTAGGTCCACTTCATGAAGCCCTACTCGTGGCCTTAGGTTTCTGGCCTTAGCGTCTATTCAAAGTACCCAGGTCCAAGGGCTACAAGAGCAGCTGGACAGTCCCAGGGCACCACTATCTCAGAGGCCACAAGTGCGTGAGGCCCTGAAATAAGCTCCATAAATCAGTACACCTACCATAATCGAGTCTGCATTTGCAGGAATTCATGGAAAGAAAATGGTCTGATGAGAGCCTGGCAAACACCGCTAGGATCTAGGGGTTCAAGCTGCTCAGTACCCTTGCCCAGGTCAAAGGCCAGGTGACCTCCAGATGCCTGCATTAACTCAGTTCTCAGTGCACACTCTTGCCAAGTTTGCTATCTTTCCAACGGACTTCTTCTTCCTGTTTCCAACTGCTATCCTCTCTCTTCTAGTGTGTTCTTCCTCTGAGGAGTTTTGGGAAAAGTTTAGAACCCTACCTCAGACAATGTCCCCATTTTACTCTCCACCATAGATGTCCCCAGGTTCCTGAGAATGAAACTAAAATGTCTCATGCAAAACAGCCTCATCCTCTCTGTTGCCTTTAGACACAAAACAGGCTCAACATTCCCAAATCCTCCTACCTCAGCTACAATAACCACCTCCTTACATGGTGATATTGCAGCCTGCTACCCTCTTACACCCTGACACACCTTGCATCAATCACAAGTGACTCAACGTTCTGGACGATGCGACTTTGACTGCAGAGGACCTGATAGGCACCAGCACCTGAGACTGGAGGGTAAATGGGGTGAGGCTGAGTTAAACTCTGTAAGCAAAGAGGAGCCTGATGGGAAGGGAGGCCTCAATACCGCCTATTGGGGATCAACAAGCCTGACAGACCCCTGAGGAGTGGGGACACTGCCACTCACTCCTATTCCCAGTTGTTACTCAGCATTCTGGAGCTTCTGACTATGTCAACAGAAAAAGAGGTCAAAAGGACCACCAGGAGAAAGACTCAGGAAGCCACACCCAAACCAATGAGCACCAGGATAATGTGCCTGGCATGGGCTTTCATTGGCTAAACCCAGTCATCATTAGGTGCAATGCCTTTTGGGTAATAAACTTCTCTATGCCACAAAGGTGGCCTTCGGTTTCCTGTCACTGACCCATCATTGCAAATATTGGTTTTTGGGTGCCTGAGTGGTGTTGGAAAATGACATTAGGTTTTTGGGGTGGTCTCAGGTTTCTAGGAAATGTTGTCTGCAACTGATCTCTTGTTTTGAGATATTATTTCAGATTCTGGGAAGCTGAGAATGTATCTTAGGTGAAAAGTATTCTTTCAATAATTCCCGAAGAGTAAAAATCTATATAAATGGACACACACACACACACACACACACACACACACAATCTAATAAAAGAGTAATATGCAAATTGACCATCACTCCAACACAAGGATGGCCACCCACATGTGGACAGAAGATGGCCCCCACACGATGGCCTGCAGGCGAGGGCATCTGGGGGCAATCAGGCCAGCAGGACAGGACCAGGCTTGCAAGGGAGGACAGTTGGGGGGGACCAGGCCTGCAGGGGAGAGCAGCTGGGGTGTGACCAGGCCTGCAGGGTAGGGCAGGTAGGGGCAACAAGGCTGGCAGGGGAAGGCAGTTAGGAGTAACCAGGTCAGCAGGGAAAGGCAGTTAGGGGCAATCGGGCTGGTAGGGGAGCAGTTTGGCATCGATCAGGCTGGCAGGGGAGTGATTAGGGGGTGATAATGCTGGCAGTCAGAAGCAGTTAGGGGCAATCAGGCAGGCAGGCAGGCGAGTGGTTGGGAGCCAGTAGGCCAGGATTGTGAGAGGGATGTCCGACTGCCCAGTGGGATCGGGCCTAAACGGGCAGTCGGAAATCCCTCAAGGGGTCCCAGATTGGAGAGTGTGAAGGCCAGGCTAGAGGCCCGGTGCATGAAATTTATGTGGGGGAGTGGGGGCGGTCCCTCAGCCTGGCCTGCACCTCCTCGCAATCCGGGATCGCTGGCTCCTAACTGCTCACCTGTGTGTCTGATCACTCCTAACTGCCTCTGCCTGTATGCCTGATTGCCCCTAACTGTCTCTGCCTCATCTCCCATTGCCACAGCTTCATCCAGAAGGACGTCTGGAATGTCATTCGGCTGTCTAGTCTAATTAGCATATTACACTTTTATTATTATAGATAAGAAATATTACTGATGATTACCATTATTCTAAGAAAATTCAAATGGGAGCACATCACCTAGAGATGGAAATAATGACTGATGAGGCCTTGTGCCTCTCTTTTGGGAAAGTGACAGCATCTTCAATTATTTAGGGGGTATTTGTGTGACCCTGCTATTATTCCTGGAAGTTTAATATAGGGTAAAGGGTGAGAATAAATGCCAAATAGGCAAATAGTAGGTTTTGTCTGTTGGCTCAGAGCTCCATCTATGCCCTCCTGTGCTTTCCTGTAGTTCAGGGGAAACCGCGTTTCCTAGATGCCCCTGGCAGCTAACTTCTCCCTGCGGAGCATGGACGCAGTGGAGAAGCTCCACTCTCTGCTCCTCACTGGGCTCAGCAGGGGCAGGGGCAGGGGCAGCTGCAGGGGCAGGGGCAGAGGCAGTGCAGTCCGCAGGCTGCTGTCTCCCTTGGCAGCACCGTTCCAATGGTAGCAGCAAGTTCTCAGCAGCCTCAGCAGGGCTTGGTCTGGCTCCTTCATCCATGAGAGTGAGAATGGCTTCCTATAGCTATTAATCTCTAACTTCACTTTTTTTTTCTTTTCTTTTCTTAGCCTTTCCTTTCCAACCCTTTGGTAACCAATTCCCAATATTAAATTCTATCTGTTTGAAATACCTAGTGAGGGCTCTATTTCTCCCCTGATGCAGGTGAACCCACAGCCCAGCCTATGCAAAGAATAATATGAATGGGGACGAGGAGGAGATCATTGGTGGGCCAGAAAAAAAAATAAAGGAAGAAATCATATAATAGGATGTCAGGGACAACATGCTATGATTTTTTGTTGTTGTTGTTGTTAATCCTCCCTAGAGAATATTTTTCCATTGATTTTGAGAGAGAGAGAGAGAGAGAGAGAGAGAGAGAGAGATTGATGTGAGAGAGACACATAAATTGGTTGTCTCCTGCATCTGCCCTGAACAGGGCTGAGGATCGAACCTGTAACGCAGGTTTGTGCCCTTGAACCTGAGATCCTTCAGTGAGCAGCTGGACGCTCTAATCACTGAGAAACGCTGGCCAGGGCCACGCTATGATTTCTGATGTTAGCAGTTGCTCAGAGTACAGCCTTGGAAATAGTGGCTGAGATGAAGTGTAAGCGTAGTTTCACTGTAATGGATGATCTTTTAACTGGGATGTGATGGTGTTACTTGGTTCACTCAAGTGACTGTCTGTCAAAATAAGGAACAGTAATTCCAGGATATGAGATAGGGAGAAGGATGAGGGCATGTCAGACTGTGCTGCGGAGGCTTGGAGCAGGCGCTCTGTGTGTGTGTGTGTGTGTGTGTGTGTGTGTGTGTGTCCGCCCCCAGCTGCATTGTGGAGGCTCAGAGCAGGCATTGCGTGTGTGTGTGTGTGTGTGTGTGTGTGTCCGTCCCGAGCTGCGCTGTGGAGGCTCAGAGCAGGCGCTGTGTGTGTGTGTGTGTGTGTGTGTGTGTCCGTCCGCCTCGAGCTGTGCTGTGGAGGCTCAGAGCAGGCGCTGTGTGTGTGTGTGTGTCTGTCCGCCCCGAGCTGTGCTGTGGAGGCTCAGAGCAGGCGCTGTGTGTGTGTGTGTGTGTGTGTGTGTGTGTGTGTCCACCCCCAGCCACGCTGTGGAGGCTCTGAGCAGGCACCCAATGTGTGTGTGTCTGTTGGCGACCTGTCCCCAGCCTCGCCAGGGAGGCTCAGAGCAGGCGCTGTGTGTGTGTGTGTGTGTGTGTGTGTGTGTGTGGTGGTGGGGCAGGGAGGGGGGGGTGTCGTCGGGGTGGGGGAGGGGACCTGTCCCCAGCCTCACCAGGGAGGCTCAGAGCAGGCGCTGTGTGTGTGTGGTCACTGGGGGCCTGCCCCCAGCCATGCTGCAGAAGCTCGGAGCAGGTGCCCTGTGTTCTTCTCTCAGGCTCTGGGCTGCACTTGCGTGTTGTTCTCTCAGGCTCAGGGCCGCACCCGGCCCCTCCTCCTGAGCTGGTCCTGACCTAATTTGCATATTTCTCTATTAGATAGATAGATAGATAGATAGATAGATAGATAGATAGATAGATAATATAGATTAGAGGTCCAGCGCATGAAAATTCATGCAGTGGAGGGAGGGGGTGTCCCTCAGCCTGGCCTTCCCCCTCTCGTAGTCCGGGAGCCCTCAGGGGTAGGAGGCAACCCAGGTGATCAGGGGAAGGCAATGTCCCCATCACACCTCTGCTGCTGCCACTGCCGGCAGCACAAGCCTTGGCCAGCCTGAGCCTCAGTCAGTGGGGGGTGCAGGAGGACCTGAGGCTCCCAGCAGGGCTGAGGGGATTCCGGCGGCGGGTGCACGGAGCGGCCGGCCCCGGCTGAGGCATGGAGGATACTCTCAACGACATGAGTTATAACTTCCAATTTGTTGGACACCACAGTCAGGCTTCAGCTTCGGGGGAGGGAGGAAAGGAGAGATGGGTAGCTCGTTGGAGGAGCCTGGGCAAGCTGTCAGTCAGTGAGGGGTGCAGGAGGACCCGAGGCCTCCGGCTGGGCTGATGGGACTCCTGCTGCGCCCCCAGCAGGGCAGAGGGGACTCTGGTGGCAGATGTGCAGAGCAGCTGGCCCTGCTATGCTTTGGGCTCCGCCATCTTGTGACAGTGTGATCGTCAATTTGCACACTACCTCTTTATTATATAGGATACACACACACACACACACACACACACACACACCTGGCTTGTGCCTCAACAGGAATTGAATAGGCAACCTTTCTGTGCATGGGAGGATGCTCACACATTAGAGCCATTCCAGCCATTAGATTTCTTTTATTTTTAATATAACAATTGCACATTATTAAAGGAAAAATCAGCCTATGATAGAATATACACAATCTATCCAATTTCATTAAAAACAAATTTTCTCGGAGCACATGCTGGCACCCAGGTCATGACCCCCTAGTAATTTATGAAGCAGAGCTTGCTCAATTTCTCACTAACCATGGTTCCAAAGAACAAAGCAGCCACCAGCCTGAACTGGGACTATAGAGGCCCTCAGAGCCACACACCTGTCCCAGCACCAATTCTACCTGGCAAATGCCCTGGGCTTTTGGCTGCCCACACACACACACCTGCCCAGCTGCCATGGCTGCTCCCAGCCCTGACACCCGAGAGGAATCTGAGCTCCTCCACCTGAATCTGAAATAGCCCAGTCTCAACCCCTGGCTGGAAGGTGCAGAGACCACAAGGGGCATATCTAGGCCTAAAGTTTCTCTCAGCTGCTTTGCTTTTACTCTCAGGGATCACACTGATGCCATCATTCCCAGTGGGTAACTGTACAGCTCAGCCTGTGTTCCCCACCTGCTACACTGACAGCAAGGGCACAACCCCTACTGTTCTCTCCATCACTGCCTGCTCTGCCCTCATTAGAACCCTGGCTGCTGGTTACTTCACGGCCCCTGGGCTGTGCTGGTTTTCACATGTGTCTGGACTGACTGAGTGATTAAAATATATTATATTATATGTTGATTTTAGAGAAAGAGAAAAATAGGGGAGAGGGGGGAGAGGGGGAGAGGGGGGGAGGGAGAGAAAGAGAAAGAGAGAGAGGGAGAGAGATAGAGAAAGAGAGAGAAAGAAGCGCAATTGTTTTGTTCCATTATTTTTATATATTTTTTGGTTGGTCTTGTAATTACCCGGACAGGGGATGGAACTTGCAACCTTGGCATTATTGAGATGATTCTCTGACCCACTGCAAGGTCAGACATGTGTGGAATTTTAAGTGAAATAATCCAATAATGTACCTGAGAATACATAGATACATATAAAGTGGTGTAAGGCTAGAATAGGAGTCATGGGGTTTCATAAGTGTCTTCTTCACATGGATATATTTCAAGTAAGCTATTTCAAAGGCAGACTGTATTATTGCAGACTGTATTATTTTTATGCTGAGAATGAAGCACTGATAAGGGCAGGAGGAACTTGGCTTCAGTGATGCAGGCATGATGAAAACACCAAAAACACTTTTTTTTTTTAAATGTTCATTTGAAATCAATTTTACTTAAATAAAACTTTAACAAAGGTTTAAATAACAGCAATAATTTTACTGTTTTATTATGAAAGTGCGGTATCAGCATATTGGAAATAAAATATAATGATGTGCTACCGAAATATCTTTTCATGTCCATATTCAGTGCCATCATTTGGGCAGTTTGAACCTTAAAACAATGAGAGTATTTACACCAGGGATATTAACAAAGATTACAAATTTGGCTTAACTTAATGCATTACTGAATGCTTAGACTTAAAAAGGAATGGTGGAGAATGTTAACAATTCAGATTAAACCTGTAAGTGTATAGTACAAGTGGGTTTAAATTGAGAAAAAAAAATTGGAAGTGCAAGTGATTTGATATTGGTCTTGTCAGGCAATACCCTTGGAGTCCCTCACATTGTTTCTCAAAGACACCAAATACATGGCATCACACTTCACCCTCTTGACCCCAATCACAAGGTGCTGAGGCCATTGCTTTGCACTACCTCCTGCACATTGTTCTTTCAAAAATACATCTCTCACACAGCTTCATTCCCAGAGGCACAACTTCAAACGTAATGCAAATTTGTCTTGGCAAGGACAAATTGTACTCTAATCACCTTCTTTTCCAAAATTATAGTTCACCATCTCCATAATCTCTTGCCCCTTACCCTTCTCCCTTACCCATGCCAGTGGAGATTTTGAAGCCTGGGTAACAATGATGAATGCTATCTCATTCCCATCAACCAGTGTGTCACCCCAACAACAAAAGGCAGGTGGTTAGCTAAATGGCACCTAAGCTCTGTACCTAGAATGTAGCACCAAAACATCCTCTGTATAGGCAATCACCCTAAAATTCACCTTACTTGATCATCGAAAGAACACCAGAAATGGACTCTCCCATCATTCACTCTTGAATCAATGTCAGGATGCCGTGGCCATGAATTTACATTCTCTCTGCAAGTGCACATCACTCTTTACATACTTCTCTCACACCTGCACTCCCCCAGGCCCAGTCCCATAGTCCTCTCCTTAGCCTTCTACTTATTACTCATCATGTGTGTTCCAGAGGATGCTTACCAACATCTCTCACTTAATACTTGCTCAAGTCTCAGCCCCGATGGCCCTCTGCACCATGCACAGTGAATCTCACAGATGACCACTCAAGCCTCTTAGCTAATCCACAATACTGACTGCAACTTCCCAGAGCCAGGCCACACCAAGGGTTACAAAAAATCCTGGTGAGTGTTTAGAAAGTTAATATGTATCAGCCCTAGTCTCATCTTGTTTGAATAACTCTTCAGCCTCCAATTAAACTCATGTCCACTAATCTTTTAAAGGCCTTGGCCACATGGTTAAAGGCAAAACCATGATCTCTGCCTGACACTCTACATGACAACTTCTGTCCCTATCCTGTGTTGTGACACCCACCTCCCACAAACAGTGGCCCCAGAAGGAAAACTAGTCCTCAGGCTCACACTGTCCCTTCTGAGCTACTACTACCATTACCAACCTGACCATGACTCCCTGTATTTAAGTGACCTACAGTCCTGGCTGCTGTGTCTCAGTTGGCTGAGCAATGGCCTATGCACTGGAGAGGTAAAATTCCTGGGTTGTGAGCTGGATCCAGATTAGGGGTCATGCAGGTGCCAACCAATCCTTATTTCTTGCTCATCACTGTTTCTCTGGCTCTCTCACTCTCCCTTCATTTCTATATCTAAAATCAATATATATCCTATCTAATAAAGAGGGGATATGCTAATTGACCCTCACGCCATCACAAATATGGTGGCACCCACAGCAAATAAGGAGGGAATATGTTAATTGACTGCCTCGCCCTCAAAGATGGCAGTGCCCACAGCCACAAGATGGTGGTGCCAGTCCCCTCAGCCCCGCCTGCCTCCAGAGTCCCTCCGTCCCCTCAGCACCCCAGCCACTCAGGGCCGCCCAACACTCAGGTAACCAGGACAGGTCGAGGCTTGCACTGCTGGCAGTGGCAGCAGTAGAGGTGTGATGGGGGCATTGCCTTCCCCTGCTCGCCAGGGCACCTCCCACCAATGAGGGCTCCTAGACTGTGAGGGGAGCAGGCTGGGCTGAGAGACCACCCCGCTCCAGTGCATGAATTATCATGCACCGGGCCTCTAGTATATATATTTAAAAAAATAGCTGCATATTTCAGAATCAGCTCACTCTTCACTCCATGCCTTTGCACATTCTGGACCTATGCCCTGGAGGACCTCCCACTTATTACACTGGTTGCTAAATATAAGGTCCACTTCATGAAGCCCTAGCTGTGGCCTTAGGAATCTGGGCTCAGTGTCTGTTCAAAGTCCCCAGGTCCAAGGGCTACAAGAGCAGCTAGACCAGGGGTCCTCAAACTACGGCCCGTGGGCCACATGTGGCCCACCGAGGACATTTATCCGGCCCGCCGGGTGCCACCGCCTGTCCTGCTTAGCAGCCGACTCGTCCCGGGCCCACAGTGGGCATAGGAATTTGTTCATAGTTTTGTTTTTTTTTTAACTATAGTCCAGCCCTCCAACGGTCTGAGGGACAGTGAACTGGCCCCCTGTTTAAAAAGTTTGAGGACCCCTGAGCTAGACAGTCCCAGGACACCACTATCTCAGAAGCCACAAGTGTGTGAGGCCCTGAAATAAGCTCCACAAACCTGTACACCTAAGTGATTCTGCATTTGCAGGAATTCGTGGAATGAAAATGGTCTGTTGAGAGCCTGGCAACCACCAGGCTCTATGGGCTCAGGCTGCTCAGTGCCCTTGCCCAGCCCAGAGGCCAGGTGCCCTCCAGATGCCTGGATTATCTCAGGGCTCAGTCCTCAGTGCTCACTCTTGCCAGTTACCTTATCATTTATAGGACTTCCCCTTCCTGTGCACAGCTGCTGTCCTCTGTCTTCTAGTCTGTTCTTCCTTTCAGCAATGTTAGGAAAAGTTAGAATCCTGCCTCAGAAAATGTCCATCTTTTTTTTTCACAACCATCTATTGTTAGGTCTGATCAAATAATTGAATCGATACCCCCTCCCCTGAGAACTGACCTTTATGCTATTGAAGTATGGTAGCTACCATACTTGGGTAAAAACTGCTGTTTGAATTTTAACCGTGCTATTCTGACTTCTGCACGCACTTACTTGCTTAAACAATAGGGTAGTTACCTCAGCTTCCAGACTGAGACCTGGAAACTCACATAAATCCATCCCACATCACAAAGGTAATTTTCCTGTGCCTGTGGACCAGAACTACAGGAGATTGATTCCCACTGACTCAGTAGCTCCAGGAGTAGAAACTGTAGATTATTTTTAGAGATTATTAACTTTGCTCACTTCTGCTTCTGTACAATTGCTTTCACAAGATAGGTCCACATTCCAATCCTATGTCCAGCAGGATGTGGCTAGGAACGCGGGCTGTTCCCAGCCTTTAGAATTTAGAATTGAGAATAAAGGAAAATTACAAAGAATTAAGCAAACAGGTAGACCAGGACCTCAGCACCCTAGAAAGTACTATTGGACAATTAGAAAAATCCTTAAGCTCTCTTGCTGAGGTGGTATTACAGAATAGGAGAGGACTAGACCTCTTGTTTTTAAAGCAAGGGGTCTTATGCCTGGCTCTAGGAGAAACATGCTGCTTTTATACCAATCATTCAGGAGTAATCAGGGAGAGCTTAAGCCAGCTGCGCAAGCATCTATTAGATGGAGAAGAGAAAAGAAGACAGGAAGGAAACTGGTATGAAAATCTTTTTAACTGGTCACCATGGTTGACCACCTTGCTTACAGCTGTGGCAGGCCCTCTTACGCTACTTATACTACTACTATTGATCGGGCCTTGCCTTATACGAAGTCTAATGACGTTCATACAGACTAGAATTCAAGCTGTAAAACTCATGGTCTTACACACTTACTACCAACCCACCCGAGAGGAGGAATGGGAACAGCAGGAATCAACGATTTGATCCCCCAGTAAGACCAGTGGGGAATGTTCTGGCGTAAGTGACCCCAAGTCAGGACAGAGACCCCAACTGTATATTAAGGTTTGGCAGGTGACCCATGCTCAGAAGAATGTGGTTCGTCATGCTCCAGCCAGGCATGACTCCTGCCCTTTGTTTTAAATTAAGCCTGTAGCAACACCCCCCCAAGCACATCTTGCTGAAGGAAATCGCAAGGCTGATCAAACAGGCCACTTACGATAAGCATCTTCCCTTGTTTCTGTAACTACATTCTCCCATGCTTTGTAACTTTTGTAATTGCTTGTTCAACTGAAAATTTTCCATTATTGTAAGTAATGTAACTGACTTTTGACCCAAGTTTAACCAATCAGGTTCTGCCAAATCCCCCTGCATTGGGGATAAAACTTGCTTGCTCCGAGTGTTCGGGGCTCGCGCTGCTCCCTGCTGTGTCAGTCGAGACGCGGGCCCGGACTCGAGTTCGTAATAAAGGCTTCCTAAATTTCAATTTGGCTGCCTGTGGTCTTCATTCGCGGGTCGCACCCCAACACTATTTCACAATGGACAGTCTACTTGCTTAGACCACATTCCACTTGCTATAAGACTGTTATCTCTCACCTCCTGAGTTTCCCAGAATCCAGACCTAAACAGAGAATTTTCCGCCTAGAAAAAGCCCACCCTAGAGTCCTTTAAAAACCTCTGACTCCCCATATGAGGTTCTGGTGCCAAATGGGTGACGGTGCCATTTTCAGGCTCAGCCCTTCTGGCATCAAGATTACCTAATCCTAGCTAATAAAATAGTAATATGCAAATTGACCATCACTCCAACACACAAGATGGCTGTCCTCATGTGGACACAAGATGGCCTGCCATGGGAGAGCAGTTGTGGGCAATCAGGCCAGCAGGGGAGGGCAATTGGGGGGGACCAGGCCTGCAGGGGAGGGCACTTGGGGATGACCAGGCTAGCAGGGGAGGACAGATAGGAGCCACCAGGCCTGCAGGAGTGGTCAGTTGGGGGTGACCAGGCCAGCAGGGGAGGGCGGCAGTTAGGGGCGACCAGGCTGGTAAGGGAGGGCAGTTAGGGGTTACCAGGCCAACAGGGGAGGGCAGTTGGGAGAGACCAAGCCTGCAGGGGATGACAAGGCTGGCAGGGGAGGGCAGTTAGGGGTGACCAGACTGGCAGGGAAGGGCAGTTAGGGGCAATTGGGCTGGCAGGGAACAGTTAGGCGTCAATCAGGCTGGCAGGGTAATGGTTACGGGGTGATCAGGCTGGCAGGCAGAAGCAGTTATGGGCAATCAGGCAGGCAAGCGGTTGGGAGCCAGCAGTCCTGGACTGTGAGAGGAATGTCCGACTCCCCTTGAAGGGGTCCAGATTGGAGAGGGTACAGGCTGGGCTGAGGGACACCCCCCCATGCACGAATTTTGTGCACCAGGCCTCTAGTAAATTCATAATTCTTTAACCTTTTTGGCCTCGCACATTCCGCGTTCAGAGATCCTAACATTTGGTGCCAATACCTGGTAGGGTTCTATGAGGATAGGGAGCCATCGCCCCAGCTACGGTCACCCTAAGTATGCTACTTGGATAGCAGTAGGCAGTGGCAGCTCAACCTGGGCTTATCTCCAAATGCTACTCGCATGACCCAATTTCTGGCTTCGATTAGGCCTACTTACTGAGCCAGGCAAGGAGTACGCCGGATTGGAAACCTCTCCTTCTCCATTGCAGACCCTCCATACCACATTCACCAATCTTCTCTAGGTGAATGACGATCCACAATTTCCCTCATCTGGAGTCTTCTGCCCACTCTCACTGATGTCTCAAAAGTCTCTTATCTTAAGAGTCCTAGCTCTAGGCCAGAAGACTCCTCAGCTATTTGGCTTTGGGTCCTTCTGGGGCAGGGGATCCAAGTTCAGAGGGTCACCTCTCATTTCTCTTGGTGATTTGTTTAGCAGGGGGGATGCCTGACCTTTCTATTTGTGGTCTGTTACTCACCCTTCCTCTCTCGTGGGCCACACCACACTCCCTCTGCACACTCACAAAAGTAACACTGTTTGGTCACAATATAAAACTAGATGATAAGTCTCAATGGCCTATAGATATTAATGCATTGCACAATTTAGATATTTGCTATCACTGCAATGGAAAAAATGGTCAGAGATTCCCTACGTATGGGCCTTCTTCACCCTTCAGTCCCAATCCCCTTTCTCAGTTCTGCTCTAACCACCAGATCTTTCTCTTTCACACAAAACATCATTCCCCTAACACTTTTGATTCTGAATCAACTTTTGACCCAGCAGACCACTGACCTCCATCTCCTAACACATCCCTTCCCTCACCTGCAGTACATTCCCAAAACTAGGCCCTCCTCACCAGCAACCCCCTTCTCCCCCAGCCCCTCAGAGCCCAAATCCCAAGAACTCGAGCTCCAATACAGCCTTTTCCCACCTAACACTTGCTCTCGGGCAGCTGTTTCTATTCCTGTGCCCATTCTACCCCTAACGGAGGGAGCAGGAAAGGAGGGTATCATCTGGGTACACATCCCATTTTCCAAGTCTGACTTCTCACAGATAGAGAGGCATCTCATGTCTTTTTCTACCAACCCGACTACCTTTACTATGGAATTTAAGTACCTGACCCAGTGCTATGACCATGACATCTGAGTTATCCTGTTGTCCTTTTTCCCCCACAGAGGAGAAGGAGCACATCTAACTAGCAGCTAAGGACCATGCTGTGCCCTCCACAGACAGGACTCAATGGCCAACCAGGTTGGCGCTAATGCAGTCCCCGGAACTGACCCAAGATGGGACTATCAGATCAGTTCTCCAGGGCACCAGCTCTGTAGTATGTCTCATTGCCGGACTCAAAAAGGCAGCCCATTAGGTGTCAATTATGACAAACTTAATGAAATCACTCAAGGCCCTGACGAAAACCCAGCTCTCCTCCTCTCCGGCCTCACAGAGGCCTTACACAAATTTACACCTTAGAACCCACCTCCCCAGAGGAGCCCTTCTTCTGAACACCCATTTTATATCCCAATCTGTCCCCAACATACACCATAAACTTCAAGAAATAGACACAGGTTCACAAACGCCTCAAAAAGACCTCATTAACCTGATTGTTGAAGTCTTTAATAATAGTGTCAAGGAGACCGAAATTCAAAAACAAAGGTGAGATCAGGCCAAGGCTGAGCCACCACTCTCAGGAACCCCATGTGAAGTGCTGGTCCTCTAGCTGAGGGAAGTCAGGTACTAAGCCTCTTCCAGGCCCATGCTTCCAATGCAACAAGGAAGGACAATGGACCAAGTCCTGCTCAAAGCCGAGGCCCCCGCCTGGGCCCTGCCCACGGTGAAGACAGGAAGGCCACTAGAAAACAGACAGCAATCTGGCCCCTCCAGGTCAGACATCAACCAGGCCAGCAAGGCCACCCTCTGGGTCCGCTTTTGATCTCCCAGACCTCCTGGGAATGGCCACCAAAGACTGAAGCTGCCCAGGCCCTGACACGGCTCCACAGACTTACATCACTAGGACCGAGCCTCGGGTAATGATGTGGGGGCAGGTAAGCCAATCTCCTTTTTAAATGACACTGGGGCCACTTATTCTGCCCTCCCAGATTTCGCTGGGATCCTTGTCCACTCCTCAGTCTCTATTATGGGGGTTGACGAATTAGTCTCACAGTCATTAGCCACTCTACACTGTATCTTACTAAATACCCCATCAACTCTTTTCTCGTTCTACCTTGGTGCCCAACCAGGGCTACAGCACATCCCCTCATTAAACTCAGTTGTCCCAAATGACAGTCACCTACCTGTTTCACTCTCACCCCACAAAGCCGTGCCATTCCTTAGACTGTAAATGCCTTATCTCCTCCATGATTGTCCCCTCTTCTGAACAAGAAATATGCTCCTTTCTCAGGCCTGCTGGGTACTCTCGCCTCTGAGTTCCCAACTTCAGTCTTCTCACAAAGCTCCTCTGTGACATAACATGATGAAAGGACCCCGCCTCACTGAGCCTTTAGATCCTGTAATGCTCTGAAAACTGCTCTCACCTCGGCGCCTTCTCACCTCCACCCACCCCCTTTCCCAAAGAACAACTTTCTTTACCGCAAAACTAGAAATGCTTACTTAAAAGTCTGGCTACTATCAGAAGCTGAACCCATTACCACCCAAACTTTAGCATGTTATCACTAAGGAAAAATGTGGCAGCTTTAAATCCAAGTAGCTGGAGGCCTGGGAACAGGCTTGGGATCTGCTTCCTCCTCCCCCTCCCTGCCTTTTCTCCAGCCTCCTGTGCCTACACATAATTTTCCAGAGTCTTTGGTAACTTAAAGGCTTTGGAGCATTGCTGGATTAAATGATAAACATCTAAATACTTTAAAACAGAATAAAATACTGAAACATTGATTGCTAGACATGTTTTAATTTGCCCGCTCTTTGTTTTTATTACCCATGGTCTCTTGTACTTTAAGGAAGGTAAGAGTGTATTTATTTTCTTCCAAGTAAGAGTGTGTTTAAAGTGTATTCATAAATGTAAATGCTGTTTGAATGGGTGGAAGGATTGTGTTGACCAGTGAGTGAGGACCTGATCACCCCTGATGTCCCAAAGGAACCCCTTCTCTCCTAGTAAGCTAAAGCAGCCCCGCCCAGACTCTCTCCTGTTGCTTACACCCTTAAGTTGAAGCCTGCACTTCCTTTATTTCCACCGCTCATTCACAGTCCTTGACGCCATCACTGAAAGCCTCACAGGTCTTCCTGCTTGGTATTTAGGAACCTCTCTCCCCTTGTCTAGCCTTCGTAAACGTCACACACTGCAAAGGACACCAAGTAGGGAAATATCCCGTAATACAGGGGAAAACAGAGCAGACGGGAGGCCAAGACAGCGGCTCAGAGGAAGCCTCCGTCGCCACAACTCTTAGCTACTCCCCATATAACACCCAAATACACTCCAGAGGAACTTCAGGCCCTAGCAGCTCTTGGGGCTATGCAGGAAGATCCATGGTTAAAATTTCAGGGAAAATATATCCTTCCCCAGGGACAGGCCTGTGATACCGTACAGGCTATTCACAATTCCCTATGTATAGGATACATTTACAACTCCTAAAACCCCTCATCACATGTCCTAGCCTAGCCTTCCTACTGCAAGATATCTCTAAAACGTGTTCTGCTTGTTATTCAGTATCTCCCTAAGGCAAGGTTTAGACTTCCTTCTTCCCCCACTCACCAGGCTAGGGCCCAAATCCCTGGACAAGACAGGCAATTGACTTCACTCACATGCTCCTATGAAAAAACAACACACCAAATATTCCTTAACCCTCGTAGATACCTTCTCAGGCTGGGTAGAAGCATTCCCCTCTGCATCTGAAAAGTTCACTGAGGTCACACAAGCTCCCATTCAGCATATCATTCCCAGATTCGGCCTCCCCAACTCATTACAATCAGATAATGGACCTGCTTTCATATCTCAAATAACTCAACGGGTCTCCTCCACTCTGAACATCCTCTGGAACTTACACCCCCCACAGCCCCAATCTACTGGCAAGGTAGAAAAGACAAATTCCTTAATTAAGTTTCAGCTAACTAAATTAACTCTCAACACTGAAGAACCTTAAACTGATCTCCTACAGCTAGCCTTTATGGCACATCGGGGCAACCCCCCCATGCACCCTCCTGTCTTAGTCCCTTTGAACTCGTATGGAAAACCCTTCTTATTAGGAAACTTCCCTTCCACAGAGAGCCCCCTCAGAGTCCCCATTTTAAATGGCATCCAACCATTCCTGAGAGAACATGCTGATCAAGACCTCCCTCCACCTTCTACGGGAGACATCCCCTCTACTCCTCCACAGCCAGGGGACTGGGTCCTCCTAAAGGAAATCCACCCATCGAATAATTTACAGCCCCGATGGCAAGGCCCTTATCAGGTACTGCTAACCACCCACTGCAGCTCAACTCTCAGAGCAAACCCCATGGTTCCACCTTCCCAGATTAAACCCATCCCTGGAACACCTCCATCACGTGACCTGGAGTCCCCTAACTGTCAGAGCCACCAGATTGGGACCACCAGACTCCACCTTACCCTCATCTACAGCTCACCCAATGTAGATGTAGCCCCCAATGATCAGTCTTTACCTGTTCCCCTAACCCACTGAGGCATAGTAACATTCATCTCCGGTGAAAACTGCTGTTTAAATGTTAATCCTGCTATTCTGGCTTCTGTAAACATTTGCTTGCTTAAATAATAGGGTAGTTAGCCTAAGTGACTCAGTGACTTAGGCTTCCCCATGGTGGTTTTACAAAGGCTATTCTTCTGTGCCTGAGGACCAGAACGGAAAAAAAATGCTTTCCCTTGGGTCACTGGTTCAGGGTTCCGGGAACTGGAACTACAGATAACCTTTAGAGATAGCTAACTCTGCTCAACCTGGCTTCTGTACAAACTCCTTTCGCAAGACAGTTCCACATTCCAATGTCTAGCAGGATGTGGTTTTGCCTTTATAACTCTGTTGCTGTGCTCACTAGAGGCTGCGAGATTTGGAGAGCTTGAATTAAAGACACTCCTTGATTTGATTTCGTTGCCGAAGCATCGTCCTCTGTTCGACTCCCGGGGTACATTACAACACCGCCATATCTGACACAAAAGGGCAGTTCGGATAATCCCTCTCCTCATAACCCGGGGCATCCCAGCAGAGGTTGGACCTGGCACAGGGGGCCTAACCCCTGCTCTATCCCAGTTGGAAGTCCTGTCTCAGGACCTACAAGAAAGCTCTGGATGCTAGCAGGGGGCAAAACTGGGAAAACAAGAACCTCGCCCCCAGGGTAACCTCCCCGCCCCTAGCCAATAACTAGTCAGGCAACTAAGACCCCTGACCTTTTCCTCCCTACAGATCACATCCAGGCCTCAGTTGTATTTCAGCTCCAGGCCCAGAAGAGCAGCAAAAGCAGACAAGTGACGCTGCGGCAGCCTCAGGACCAGCTTCTGCCTCCCAAGTCCCTCAACCGGACCGTTTCCGAGCTTTCCAGGTGGCCTAATAGATTCATAATTCTTCACCGTTTTTGGCCCCGTTCCTCCTTCCGCGACCCTAACATCTATGGCCCCAGGGTTCTGAGAGTGAAAGTAAAAGTCCTCGTGCAAAACCACACCTCATCTCTTCGTTGCCTTTGGACCCCAAACAGGCCTAAGTTTCCCGAATCCTCTCCCTGCTGAGTCCCATCATCACGTCCTTACAAGGTGGCACTGCAGCCTTTCACCCGCTTCCCCCATCACCCATGTGTCACCCACGAGGGACTTACCATTCTGGATGCTGGGACCTGGGCGGCAGGACCTGAGAGGCGCGGGTCCCCCAGGCTGGAGGGTTAAGTGGGGTCAGGCTGCGGGAACGCTGTAAGCAGAGAGGAGTCCGGGAGGCACGGAGACGCCGATCTCGGTCAGTTGGGGTTCAAGGAGCCTCAGACACACCCTGCACCGCTGCACGCTGCCTCCCAGGCCTCCTCCTACTCACGACCAGTGCCCTGAAGCCTGTGACTCTGTGAACAAAGACCTAAAAAGTTAAAATGACTACCGCGAGGAGGAAGGCGGAAGTGCCGTCCTATCCGGATACACAGACACCAAATTGACCGTTAGCTCCGCCCACATCGGCGCATTTCCTTCTGGGTAATGTAGTTTTCCTCGAAACCCAGGGGACTACTAGCATCCCAGCCAAAGACTTGGGGACTAAAGGTGTGACACAGCAAGTGATGCCTGGGGAGGAGCAAGATGTGAGCAGAGGCCTGGCTAACTGGAGCAGACTGAGGCATCGCCAAGGCGAAGAGGATGGGGAGGAATGCAAGAGATCCACCAAAGAATATATACACGGGGGAAATGGGAGACATCAACAATAAAAAATAAATTAAAAAATCATATCAACAATAAAAAAATACATGTACTGCCCTAACCGGTTTGGCTCAGTGGATAGAGCATTGGCATGCAGACTGGAAGGTCCCAGGTTCAATTCCGGTCAAGGCAATGTACCCTTGGTTGCAGGCACATCCCCAGTGGGAGGTGTGCAGGAGGCAGCTGATGGATGTTTCTCTCTCATGATGTTTCTAACTTTCTAGCCCTCCCCCTTCCTCTCTGTAAAAAATCAACAAAATATATTTTAAAAAGATTTTAAAAATACATGTACTTAAAAAAGATTTTTTTAAATAATATAGTCCAGCTGGTATGGCTCAAGCTATGAACCAGGAGGTCATGGTTCTTTTTTTTATTATTTATTTATTTATTTTAAAAAATTCTTTATTGTTTCAAGTATTACATATGTCTCCTTTTTCCTCCACTGGCTTCTCCCTGGCCATCCCCACTCCCCAGCACAGGCCCTCACCTCACTAGTGTCTGTGTATATTGGTGCTGCTTATATGCTTGCATACAAGTCCTTTGGTTGTTCTCTGACCCCCTCGTCCCCAACCCCCTGCCTTACCTCTGAAGTTTGTCAGTCTGTTTGATGCTTCTATGTTTCGGAATGTGTTTTTGTTCATCAATTTATGCTGTGCATTATATCCCACAAATGATGAGGTCATATGATACTGGTTCTTTTCCTGGTCAGGGCACATACATGTGTCGCAGGCTTAATTCCCAGTGTGGGATGGGGAGGTGCAGGAGGCAGTTAACAAGTGGTTTACTCTCATCATTGATGTTTTTATCTCTCTCTTTCCCTTCCACTCTCTAAAATCAATAAAAATATTTTTTAAAGTATATACATATATACATTGGCCATGGACATCTATATATATAAATGTCTAAGGGACCAAACAACTGAATGACCTTTTGACCAGTCACTATGATGCGCACTGATCACCGGGGGCAGATGCTTAATGCAGGAGCTGCCCCCAGGTGGTCAGTGTGCCCCCACAGCAGGAACACTGCTGATGGTGCCAGATGCCAGGCTCACAGCTGGTGAGCCAGCTGCCGCAGTGCCAGCCTCTCCTGCCTCCATGGCAGTGTTCTACATACCTGCAGCTGCAGGCGCAGCAGGGCCGGGATTAGCAGGAATGGCGCAGTGCCCGGCCCAGGTACAGATTTATTTATAATATCCCAAACCTGGAAATAACCAATTTTATAGACAGATCAATAGATGAAGTTGCTATCCATAGAATACTATACTACTCGACAATAAAACCAATTCAATATTCACATAAGCATTTGTGTTGGATCTCAAAATATTTGTAGCATTAAGGAAACCAGTATTTGATAAAAAAGAACACACCTTGTAGTGCTTATACAATTATGAAAAATATGAACTAAAAGATGGAAAATGAATGATTGCATGGAAGACTGGGAAAGTCAGAAAGAGAGATTACAAAAGGGCAGGAGGATAATGTAGAATGTGGGAAATGTAGGATTAAAGTTGTTGGTATGGTGAATAATTAACACATAAACATGCCGGAATAAACTCTGCTTTCACCATGTACCTCAGCTGGGTGGGTGTCATCCAGTGCACTGAAACATCCTGGTTCAATTCCAGGTCAGTGCACAGCCCCTGTGTCCCCAGTAGGGAGTGTGCAGGAGGGAGATCATGTATGTTTATCTCTCTCTCTCCCCCTTCCCTCCTCTTTCCTTAAAAAAATAAAATAAAGGTATTTTTAAAAATATTTTTTAAAAGCACAAGTGCTGTGGTTTGTGTACTCACAACTGGAAGTCTACTTTTGCCACACCTTATATATCGTTAAAGATAAAATTATTTCACCTGTGGTGGGTCCACAGCTTTATCTCTATGTCAAGGCTCCCGAAATAGCACACATTAGAAAGGTGTACTTTCTTGCATGTCAGTTCTCATTTCCTGGGAGGAACATCAATGCCTCAGTGGCAGCAAATGTTGCCAAGCAGTGAAGGAATCAACAGGAACCCTGACTGGTTACAAAAGACACATCCTGGGACTGATTACAGGATTATCCTTCCTCCAGCTTTGAGTTCTTTCATATAGAGAGGCCACGGGAACCCACAAAACCATTAAATTATTTTCTCTGCCAATGACTTCAGCTATAGGAAACAGTTAAGAAGGTCCTGAGGATGTCTGTACACAAAGGTCACACTAACCACAGGCCCAGGAACATTTGAGAATTTACATTCAGACGAGGCATTTTTCATCTAGTTTACTGCAGTCTCTCCCATCACTATGAAAGCAGAGTTTCTATCTCAATAGTAGTTTAACCTCAGAGTCTTACAACAAATGCCAGCAAGCCACGTAATTTCATACTTCATGGCACATGGCTCCTTTGCAGTATGTGGGGAGGAGTCCCCCTCAACACTGCTAAGACTTATGTAATACATACTGTGAACAGAGAATATAATTCATATTGCTCACAGAAGCACAGTAAGAGACTTTCTCTTCAGGCTGACCTCTGACCTCACTAATTAAGGTACCAGGCTGAAAATTAAAATAACAAAGTCATTCCGTTTTTCTTTCAATGAAAGATAAGCCCATTTTGGACAAAGAGTGATTTTCTACCAGCATGCTCTTCCTCCAGAAGCACAGAAAGTTTGATGGCCCCATAATATCTGTTCACATCTACATGGTGACAGATTACAACTCGGCTTGCAAATCATCCAGGCAGTGAATAGAGCAAACACAATTAAAGATACAAAAGAAAAACACCTTTACAAAAATACCATAAACCAGAGCCATGTACAGCAAGCAGATTTGAGATTGGTGAAATAGAACCTAAGCCAATCATCACAGCATCATATGAGACCCACAATGTCCCTGAAAGAGGTACCACTTCTTAGCTGACTGTGGGCATTCTGGGAAAACCCTGGGTCAGGCCCATTTTCTAGTCAGAGAGGAAGGAATGAAGATTCTGCCAAGAGTTCAGAATATTCAGAATTTTCTCAAGCACAAGTGAGTGTGCAGGGTTTGTGACTGATTCACACTGTTCAGGTGAGCCAGGTGGCAGAGGTGAAATCACTTCAGCCATAGGCACACTCAGTGACATCAATGGGGTAGTAGGCCTGGGCAGGATAGCAAGTGCAAGCAGCTCCTTAAAGCCTCACTTGTACCTGAAAGTTATGAGGAAACTAGAAGGATGTATGTACTGATAAAAGGGCTTTATATTAAGGTAAATGTGTATCACAGATTCTCCTTCATTGTTGTTATTCTCAGTAAGACAAATAAAATTCCTTGCACATTTAAGGCTCTCTCCAGTGTGAACTCTCAGGTGTCTAGTAAGGTTATATTTTCGGCTAAAAGATTTCCTACAATCAGGACATTCATAAGGCTTTATCCCAGTGTGCACTCTCTGATGTTGAATGAGTGCGTAGATATGCCTGAATGACTTTCTACAGCAAGCATGTCAAACTTGCGGCCCACAACGAATATTTTTGCAGCTCAGCCAATATAACAGTATGTAAGAAATCTATTTATATAAAAGGCTTATATGCTAAGTGTCCCTCCGCCCATCCAACAGGTCACTATGACGCACACTGACCACCAGGGGACAGATGCTCAATGCAGGAGCTGCCGTGACGTGCACTGGCTATTTACAGAGAAACAGCAGCGTGGACCTGGTGCTGACAAAGCAACACTTGGATTCCCCCAAGTGGGACACAGGCCCTGCCATCACCCCAGACCCAGACCCCACCAAATCGCAGCCAATGCTGTGATGACACAAAATGCGGCCCACAGCCCAGCCCAACCCGGAAATGGTGGCTGTGGGTGCCAGGTAATGATGTCACATAGCAACACCTGGCTTCCTCTCCCTAGTGACTAGCCTCCTTGGAGTTTCTTCAACCCAGGAACATGACTTGCTTTATAGCCAGGTGCAAATAGTTTACACTTTAACCAAATGTTTGTGAAGTGTTTTCCCAGGCCTCATCTCATTTGGTCCTCACAGAAGTCCTGGAGTAGGTAGATAGGAGACTCGGAAGAATCCTATTTTCTTTTCATTAGCTGGAAAACAGAGATTTAGAAAGCTTAGAAACTTGACCCAACTGAAAAGATGTAAGAAATGGTGGACCTTGAAAATGACTTCAGGTTTTCTCACTGCAGAATATAGTCAAACACTGCTGCAGTTAAATATTTTACCCTTTGTTCTCCTGTGTAATCTACAATAATAATCTGTTTTGTGTTAATATTTACTGCTGTGTTGCTAACAATTACCTGAAAGAGAAGTTGGGGTGCTTCACTAGGCTGGAAAAAGTTTAGCTAAATCAGAAAGCAGGTCTAATTAAGCGAGGTCTAATTTATTCTATACATATAAAAGGCTAAGTTGACTCACACATGCCTGGAACATATAAAGCTCTCGCTGGTGCCAATTGCATGCATGTGTTTCAATCTGTCATTGTCAATCATGAATTTGGTTGATACTTCTTTTATAGAGAAAGGGCAAATAGCAATATTAAAATATTTCTTCTAATAAATTTCCTTTCAATGTGCACGAATCAGTGCACTGGGCCATTAGTGGTCTAATAAAAATTTTGTATCTTAATTTTTACAATATCCTGTTAATCATATATATAAAAGCCTAAGTGACTGGATTGACTGGTCCCTATGACACGCACTGACCACCAGGGGGCAGACACTCAACTCAGGAGCTGCCCCCTGTTGGTCAATGTGCTCCCATAGCCAACCTCTCCTGGCTGGCCATCTTTCGCAGTCCCTCCCCCCGGCCGACAGGCCCTGATCCCCTGATCAGGGCCAGGCCATGGGCTGGGAAGGAGAACCAGGGATGGGTGGTGGTGGATGCGGACCCTTTCCCAAGGGGGCCAAGGGTTGGCTCCCTCCTCGGGACCGCCAGCCAACCTCCCTGCCCTGTTCCTGCCCCTAGCCAGCAGGCCCTGATTGGCCCACCGCTTACCTGCCACAGTGGTGGCGCAGCAGCGAGGGAAGGAGGAGGGGCGGCGGCGGGGAACCGCATGGTGGTGGGGCCCCGATGATGGCAGTGCTGGTGTTTGGCGTCTATTCCTTCTGCACCTGGCCCAGTGAATGTCACCTCCTCTCTGGTCTGGCCCCGATTGGCCTGGTTCCAACCAGCCGTGATCACCGACCAGGCCTAGGGACCTCACCCATGCATGTGCACCGGGCCTCTAGTTATTAATAACAAACTACAGTGTTTGCTGACTGATTACTATAATCATGTTACATTCATTTCCCTTATGCACAGGTACAACATTTCTCTCCACTAATAATAGCAGCACATATTTTAGCAGCCAATTGCCACATCATTAGTCTTGGACTGACTTGTTTGGTGTGCACAACAGGAAATATTTTGCTTTTGGAGAACAAGAAAAATAGGTTTATTTGCATTACACTTATTAATTTGTGCAGTCATTCAGTGTCTGGTAAGTTAATGTTCAAAAAATATTAAAACAATAAAGATTTAAAGAAAAAAGAAATCACTCAGGGAACCAAGAATAATCATGCCGGGGATTAAACAGAACATGATATATTCTTATTCCACTTGTGCAGCATGCTAATTGCTCCTGGCTGATTAGTCCCCATGAGCATCTTAGTGGAAGGCCAAAAAATGTTGAAAGTGTAATATTCAAAAAGGTAAAAACATGATATTCTAACACATGTAAAATTAGTGCATGTCAAAGATTTATTAAACAACTCATTAATGATGGAACAAGTAAAATTAAAAGCTAGTACAAAGAGCATTTCTGAGCAGAGGCTTCCTATTCCAGTAGAAATTTTTTGTAGGTAAATGGTGGATTAAGATTGCCAAATGAGATACAAAATGGAAAATGTTCTTTGGGAAAATAGCTCCCCTCCACCAGGTTCCCACCCCACTCTCTGCCCTTACCCTGCCTCCCACTGTTCTCATCCATAGGTGTACGATTTTTGTCAAGTCTCATCCTGCACCCCCCACACCCCTTTCCCCCCAAGAATTGTCAGTCCACTCCCTTTCTATGCTCCTGATTCTATTATATTCACCACTTTATTCTGTTCATCAGATTTTTAATTCACTTGATCTTTAGATTGTTGATAGGTATGTATTTGTTGTTAATAATTTTTATCTTTAGCTTTTTCTTCTTTCTTTCTCTACTTTCAGCATTTCATATAACACTGGTTTGGCGGTGATGAACTCCTTTAGCTTTTTCTTATCTGTGAAGCACTTTATGTGACCTTCGATTCTGAATGATAGCTTTGCTGGGTAGAGTAATCTTGGTTGTAGGTTCTTGCTATTCATCACTTTGAATATTTCTTGCCACTCCCTTCTGGCCTGCATAGTTTCTGTTGAGAAATCAGCTGACAATCATATGGGTACTCCCTTGTAGGTAACTAACTTTTTCTCTTGCTGCTTTTAATATTCTCTCTTTGTCTTTTGCTCTTGGCATTTTAATTATGATGTGTCTTGTTGTGGTCCTCTTTAGATGCCTTTTGTTTGGGCTTCTGTGTGCTTCCTGGACTTATAAGTCTATTTCTTTCACCAGGTGGGGGAAGTTTTCAGTCATTGTTTCTTCAAATAGGTTTTCAGTATCTTGCTCTCTCTCTTCTTTTGGCACCCCAATAATTGGATGTTGGTACTCTTGAAATTGTCCCAGAGGATCCTTACACTATCTTCATATTTTTTGGATTCTTTTTTTTTCTTTCTCTAAAAAATCCCACAGTTTTATTGAGATATAATTCATATACAATACAATCACCCATTTAAAGTGTACAATTCAATGAATTTTAGGATATTCTCAAATTGTGCAACTATCACCACAACCAATTTTGGTGTGCAGCAGAATTTTTTTTTATTTATTTATTTTTTTTTTAAATAAATCTTCATTGTTCAGATTACAGGTGTTTCTCTTTTTGTTTTCCCCCTATAGCTCCCCTCCACCTGATTCGCCACCCCACCCTACCCCATGCCCTTACCCCCCACCACTGTCTTCATCCCTAGGAGTAAGATTTTTGTCCAATCTCTTTCCGCACCACTCACACCCGCTTCCCCCTGAGAATTGTCAGTCCACTCCCTTTCTGTGTCCCTGATTCTATTATATTCACCAGTCCATTCTGTTCTTCAGATTTTTTATTTACTTGATTTTTAGATTCACTTGTTGGTAGGTATGTATTTGATGTCATTTTGTTGTTCATAATTGTTATCTTTACCTTTTTCTTCTTCTTCCTCTTCTTAAAGAATACCCTTCAGCATTTCATGTAATCCTGGTTTGGTGGTGATGAACCCCTTTAGCTTTTTCTTGTCTGTGAAGCTCTTTATCTGACCTTCAACTCTGAATGATAGCTTTGCTGGGTAGAGTACTCTTGGTTGTAGGTTCTTGCTGTTCATCGCTTTGAATATTTCTTGCCACTCCCTTCTGGCCTGCATAGTTTCTGCTGAGAAATCAGCTCACAGTCATATGGGTACTCCCTTGTAGGTAACTAACTTTTTCTCTTGCTACTTTCAAGATTCTCTCTTTGTCTTTTGCCCTTGGCATTTTAATTATGATGCGTCTTGGTGTGGTCCTCTTTGGATTCCTTTTGTTTGGGCTTCTGTGCGCTTCCTGGACTTGTAAGTCTATTTCTTTTATCCGGTAAGGAAAGTTTTCTGTCATTATTTCTTCTAATAGGTTTTCAGTATTTTGCTCTCTCTCTTCTTCTGGCACCCCAAAAATTCGGATGTTGGTACGCTTGAAGTTGTCCCAGAGGCTCCTTACACTATCTTCATATTTTTGGATTCTTTTTGCTTTTTGTTTTTCTGGTTGGGTGTTTTTTGTTTCCTCATATTTCAGATCTTTGGTTTGATTCTTGGGATACGTTGATCTACAGTTGAGTTTCTGTATATTCTTTATTTTAGACAGTGTATGCTTCATTTCTGACTGGTCCTTTTCCATTTTTTTGGCATTCTCATTAAGGTCCTTGAAGGTTTCACTAAGCTCCTCAGAAGTGTCATCAAGTTTCTTGGCAGTTTTTAGAAGATTCTTGAGTAACCTTATAAATGTGGTTCTGAACTATATGTCATCCAGTAGTTTGCTTTCCTCCATTTCTTTCATTCGTGACATGTTTCTTTGTTTCTGCATTTTGGCTGCTTCCCTGTGTTGATGGAGTGGCTTTGTGTGGTAGGTGACCTATAGGGGGCAGTAGCTCAGCCTCCCCAATCACCTGATGTGGACACTCTTGGTACACCCCTTTGTGGGCTGAGTGCAAAGTCTTGGTGTAGTTAAGCCTTAATTGCTGTTTGTACGCTGGGAGGAATTGACCTCCAGGCCAATCGGCTGTGAGGACTTGTTGTGTCTATAATGGAAGAACTGCTGTGCTGGAGACACGCTTATGGTGCAGGACTTGTTTCAGTGGGGCTTTGGTGCTCGCTGAGTCTGCCTCTTGAATATGTCACTTATGGATGTGAGGAGTTGAAATCTGGTTTCTCACACTGACCACTAGGTATACTGGCTTCTGGATCTCCAATGGGGTGCAGGTCAGGTATTGTCTGAGTCCACCCAGCAGGAGCTACAGCGAGAGCTACAGTTTTCTCCTCTTTGCTTGGGGTTTGGAGGTTTTGGAGCTGTCTGACCCAGGCTGCAAGTTTGCTAGGTTAAGCTGAGATAGGGCAGGCCTTTCTTATGCTAAAGCCACTGTTTGGAGCTTGGGTGGGTTTGTAGGTTGTGTGGGGCGGGGTCTCAGGGCGTCACTAGGCTAGGGCATGGCAAACAGCCATGGCTGCTAGTGAGCCAGCTCTGTGTCTCCAACTGCATCCTGTGCCCCAGCGCAGTAAACAATTATTCTTGTGCACAGCTCTGCAAGCAGGCCCCCCTCACTTTCCAACCCGGTGTTAGACAATCCAGCTTCTCCCCGTAGGAGTTTGGGTCCCCCCCCCACCCCCAACCCCCCCCCCCCGTCTCCCCAGAAACTGTATTTCAGAGTAATCAGGGGTTTGTCTCCCTTTGGGTTGAAAAAAGCAATGCCTGCCGCCAGCCCAGATCCCACGCCTCCATACCTCAGCTTTTCAGCGCTTGTGCACGTCTCAATGGTCTTTTCTCTTTCCTTCTAGTTGTAGAACTTCGCTCAGCCAGCTTTCCCATGGTTCTGGGTGATAGACGTTTTGTCTTTTAGTTGTAAGTTTTGAAATTGTTGTGCGAGGCAGCAGTTTAGGTGTTTACCTACGCCACCATCTTGGATTCTCTCTAGATTCTTTTTTCTTTTTGCTTTTCTGGTTGGGTGTTTTGCTTCTTCGTATTTCAAATCTTTGACTTTATTCTTGCAATCTTCTAGACTGCTGTTGGATCTCTGTATATTATTCTTTATTTCAGTCAGTGTATGCTTAATTTCTAGCTGGTCATTTTTCATATCCTTGAGGGTCTCACTAAATTTGTCAGCCTTTTCTAGAAAATTCTTGAAAAACCTTATAACTGTGGTTTTGAACTCTATATCCTGTCATTTGCTTTCCTCCATTTCTTTCATTTGTGACCTGTTTCATTGTCTCCACATTTTGGCTGCTTTCCTGAGTTGATAGAGTGGCTTTGCGTTCGAGGTGTCCTATAGGGCCCAGTGACTCAGCCTCCCCAGTTACCTGAGGTGGACACTCTTAGTGCACCCCTTTGTGGGCTGTGTGCACAGTCTTGTAATTAATTCTTGATTGTTGTTGGTATCACTGGGAGGAATTGACCTCCAGGCCAATTGGCTGTGAGGATCAGCTGTGTCTACAGTGGGAGAACTTCTGTGCTGGAGACACCCTTATGAGGCAAGACTTGCTTCAGTGGGGCTTTGGTGCTCACTGAGTCTGCCCCCTGAGTGTGTCTCTTATGGATCTGAGGAGTTGTAATCTGGATGGTTCTACTCTGACCCCTGGGTACACTGGCTCTTGGATCTCCAAGGTGGTGCTAATTTAGCCTCTGCCTGAGGCCACCCAGCAGGAGCTACGGAGAGATCTGCAGATTCCTCTTCTTTGTTTGGGTTTTGGAGTTGCCCAGGTGAGGCCCAGCTGTGAAGCAATGCAAGCTGCTGTGGTTCTTTTGGATGTTCTGGGTCTCACTGACTCAGCTGCAGTTTGTTAGGTAATTTTAGATTTCTAAGGACCAGTCCATTCATATGAAAAAGCCTCTGCGCACAGCTTGGATGGGGCGGAATCTCAGGGCGGAGCAAACAGCAATGGCTTCCCATCAGCCCTGCCTTAAGAGGCTTCCGGGTTTCAGTGTCCCATGGTAATTACTACAAGCACCTCTGAGAGAAAGCCGCCCTCAAATTCCGCCCGCTGCCAGACAATTCAGTTTCTCCCCGTATGAGTCTGGGTCCCCAGAGTCTTGCCCCGAACTGGATTTCAGAGCAGTCGGGAGCTTGTGTCTTCCTGTGGATTGAAAAAGCCAGCCACGTACTCAGTTGCCAGCCCTCTCCGCTCACACCTCCATACCTCAGCCTTTACTTCTGTAGCTTCTATGAGTCTCAGTGTGTTTTTCTCTTCCCTTCTAGTTGTAGAATTTCCACTTAAGCAGCCTTCCTATGGTTCTGGGTGATGTCCGTTTTGTCTTTTAGTTGTAGTTTGAAGTTGTTGTGTGAGGCAGCAATTACAGGTGTTTACCTATGCCACCATCCTCGTTTCTCCTCCAAAAATATTAATTTTTATTAAAATGTTCTATTATTTTATGTTAACGATGACTCATTTATTTCAGCCCTTTGTATTCAGCATGTCTCTATCAAAATAAAATTACTTTTCTATGAAAATTGAAGTTTTTGGGTTTTTTTGCAGCCCACATAAACTTAAACCTTGTTTATTTGGCCATATTAGCCTTTGAGTTTGGCATGCTTATTCTACAGTCATTGTACTCGAATGGCTTTTCTCCTGTGTGAGCTCTCTTGTGCATAAGCAGGTGACTCTTTTGTCTAAAAGAAGTCCCACATTCACTGCATTCATAAGGTTTTTTTCCACTGTGAACACTCTGGTGTTTAATGAGGATAGACATGTATATGAAGGACTTCCCACAATCACTACACTCATATGGCTTTTCTCTAGTGTGAACTCTGTTGTGATTAGTGAGAATAGACCTTTGACTGAAATGCCTCCCACATTCACTACATATACTGGCTTTTCTCCAGTGTGAACTCTGTGGTGTCTAGTGACATCAGATCTGTGACTGAAAGACTTCCCACAATCACTGCACTCACCTGGCTTTTCTCTAGTGTGAACTCTCCAATGTTGAAGGTGGTTAAATATTGGTCTAAACACTTTCCCACATTTATTAGACTCATAAATCATATCTCCAGAGCAGAGACCTTTCTGATAAGCAACTTTCTGTTTCAGGCTGACAGCTGATTCACATTCAACCCACTGCTGATGTCTTTTTCCACTGAGACATTCCTGTGAAATGCCATTGTAACTGTGTGGCTCCTTAGTGCTAAGAGTGTCCTGGTGCTGCAGAAGCCCTGAGATGGCTGGGGAGTCTTCCCCAACCTCCGTACTAGCTGAGGGCACCCCGGATAAGTAGAAGCAACACTGGTCACAAGTGAGGCACTCTCCATATCTTCTTTCCAGGGATTCTCTCCACAGGCATCCTTCTGTTGCTGGTGAGAGTTTGCACTGAAACATAAGTCTCTCATTCATGCATCACTTAAGAACATATTCTTCTTAAACTATGCTGCTTGTAACTCACTCAGTGCAAAATATCTTTTAACACTGAGAAGCACGGCTTACACAGATGGGTACTCTGGGTGGCTGGGGCTGTCTTGGAAGCCCTGACCTGAGAATCTCCTACAGATACACTGTGCTCAGAATAGGCCTCCACATCATCCATTTTATGCCAATGACCTGAAAACAGAGGAATGATGAGGAAATGAATGTTGATTCTGGTGACAGGGGGAAGTCCCATTTTTAAAGCGTGTTGCACATACTACATTGGTTTCATGCAACTGGCTGAAAAGGAAAGACCTGAAAGATGGATTAATAAGAGGCTACTGTGAAGTTCTTGACCACTGAAGATCACAAAACAAGGGAGACTTCAACAGAAATAGAGCAAACACATGGCAAGCACCACGTGGAAGAGAAGCAGACTGTCTAGCTCATTCTGCTGCTAACAGCATTCAGTAGATCTTCTCTGCTGGTGACATGGGCAAGCTGTGCAGAAGGTTGGTTACATCTCATTCCAAGTAAAATTCAATAAACATGTAGCTGGTGTTTGAGGGGTGTTTAAGCATGTATGTTCTCCTCATAACACTTGCCTAGGTCCATGTTGTTGTATACTGCAGAAAGAGATGTCCAGAGGAATAGGTGATGTAAAAGGACACAACGGTGAAAAGAGGCAAAGCTAGAAGTCACTGATAAAATGACAAGTCAGCAAAGTGTCAGGTATGGAAAAGAAAAGATATAAAGGAGGTATGACCATTGGAACCTGTGCCAAACACCATTGGACAGGAGCAGATTCCTGGTATAATCTGAACACCATCCTTACGCCATAACTTTTCCAAGTTGCCACTGAGAAGGGCCAGGCATCTTATGAGACCATCCTGTATGTTCACCCTGGAGAAACCCAGGGTTCTCCCTGCACCTCCTTCTCTAGAAATATGTGCAAACTAAAAACTCTGAGTATCAATGAAAGACAATAGAAGTGAACAGCCGTCACTGTGCCCATAGCAATTCAGCTTGCAATAGTATTCAGAGAAGGTAATACTACAAATAGCAATTGAGGGAGGATTTTATAATAACAGCCCCTGGTTCATGAATGTAAAGAAGATACCTGGGAACAGGCATTCACCAAGGTCCTTATCTACAGGAAATGTGCAGAAGTGATAGCCATGGATCTGGATATAGTTCCCTTCCCTGGAAGAGGAAGAACAGGTGGGACCCATTAAGCGGTCTGTAAGACTGCTGACACCCAGGCACTTCCTGCAGTTTCTGAGCCAACTGGTGTCAGGGAAGTTTATGGACTCTATTGCTCAGGGCTCTCCGCAGAGCTCAGCACTGGCAGCCACAGCCCATTTGACAAGACAGTGGGGGAAATTAGCAGAGCCCATGGTCTGGCTTTGAGAGATAGAGAGCTATGTCTGGAGAATAAATAAAGCGTGGGCATCATTTCAGGACACTAGGAGTGATGTGAAGATCTTACCTATAAATGATACAAGTGCAAACACTACCAGCATCACATCACAGTACAGATGTCTCTGAGAGTCATCAAGGATCTCCCACTCCTCCTGAGAGAAGGCAATGGCCATGTCTTCACAGTTCATATCCTGTCATAATGGGGACAGTACATCTCATGATAAGATTTTCTCTTCAGATGCCATACTCCCCACCCTACACATCCATCTGCTCCCTCTACTTCCCACATCAGAGAAGATAGCAGGCCTTGGACCCATTAAAGTCAATCTCTCCTTACATTCCTACTGATGCTGTCTTCCCACAACAATAAAGGCAGATGAGCAGATAGAATGCACCTGTGCTCTGATCCTCAAATGTGAGTCACACTGCCCCCTTTCAAAAACAGTGCATATCAGGAACATAGGGTAGTAAGAGATGTTGCACATAAAGGGAATGTGATGGATTTGACACTAGTCTTGTCAGGCAATACCCATGTTGTCCTCCAAATTGTCCCTCTAAGACACCAAACAACATGGTAATGCCCATTACACTTCCAACTCCAATCCCAGTTTGCTGAGGCCATCACTCTGCATTACCTGCTGCCCGTAGTTCTTTGATCCACACTTGTCTCACACAGCTTCATTCCCAAAGACACAACTTCACTGGTAACACAAATATGGCGTGACAAGGACAGGGTGTTTTCTAATTAGCTTCTTTTCCAAAATTCTAATTCACCAATTCTGTAATACATTTCTCTCTCACCCTTCTCTCTTCTACTTTCCCCATGTCAGTGGAGATTCTCAAGGGCTGGTGACACTGATATATGCTATCTCATTCCTTTTGTTCACTGAGTCAGTCCTCAACAAGAAATGGCAGGTGGGCACATATATGACACCTAAGCTCTGGACCTGGCACATACACCATAACAACCCATCTTGTTAAGAATTCCCAGAAAATTCCCCATATCATATCATAAAGACACCATCAGAAATGGATTCCCTTTACATTCACTCATATGTCATTGTTAGTGCCCTGCCTCCATGAATTCACAATCTCTCTCCAAGTGCAAATCACTCTTCCTAGTATATCTCTCTCACACCTGAATTCCCAGAGCCAAACCCCCCGTAGTTATCTCCTGGGTTTTCTAAGAACTCAGAATCTGTGTTCCAGAGAATGCTTGGAAAATTCAAAGAAGATCAAGTATTCCACCAACTCTGATAGTCCACAGTCATAGCAACAGTCTTGAACCTGCTATGAAGGCCTCCCTCCCTGACTGTTTATTCCTTCAACCCCACCTATTGAGAACCGCATCACATCTCAGATGTCCACAGCCCACCTCCACTGGTGCTGTACCTGATGTCCCTTCACCAGTCACAGCCTTCATCACTCAAGTCCCATCACCTATGGCCCTCTACCCTATGCCCAGTGAGTCTCACAGATGACCACTCATGGCCCTAAGCAAATCAACCAGACTCACTGCAACCCCTCAGGCCACACCCAATGGCACAAAAAATTCCTGGTAGATGTTTTCGAAATAAATATGCACCATCTCCAGTCTCAACTTGTTTGAAATACTCTTCAGCCTCCAATTTAAAAAAATTTCCTAAACTCCATCCTGGTCCATAATTCTCAACATGCTTTTGAAGTAGTCTTCATCCTAAAGTACCCCTCAGAGTCGAAGATACTCATGAACTGCTCTCGAAATCTCAGACTCTAACAGGCCAAAAAAAAAAAAAAAAAGTGTTTGTGTCCCCAATGAATAGCACTCTTCTACTATGATTTTCTCCATTTCAGTGGATGGTGCTTCCATACCTGCAGCTGCTAAATCCAAAATGTCACAACTTCTCTGATACCTCTCTCTCTCTCTCTCTCTCTCTCTCTCTCTCTCTCTCAAAACTAGAATATTTAGGTGGCCACACCTAAAACACCAATCCATAATGCAACTGTTTCTTCTAGTTCTACAGCTACCATCATGGGCCAGTTCCCATCACACTCACTAAGACTATCTTCTTAGTATTTCTGCCACCTCCCTTAATGCCCATATTGTCCATCATGTTGCAGCCACAGAATCTAAGGAGATCTTGGTCAGATCACCTGGCTCCACTTCTCCAAATGTCTCATTGCTCCCATAACAGGCAAAAACAACACACAAGTTGCCACAAAGTACCTCTAGACCTGACTTCTGTCTCATTGTTACTTTTCCCATTTTTTAAAAAAAGAGGATACTTACTGGTCCTGAAACCAGCTCAATCTTAATTGCAAGCCATTGCACATTCTTGTACCTATGCCTGGGAGGACCTACAACTTCTTATTCCACTGGTTGCCCAAACAGAGACCACTTCATATAACCCTGGACCTGGACTTAGCATCTGGGTTTGGTGTCTGATCAAGACCCAAGGAGAGGACAGTCCCAGGAGACCACTATCTCTTAAGCTACAAGAGTGCGAGGCCCTAAAATAAGTCCCACCAATCAGTACCCTAAGTCAGTGGTCGGCAAACTCATTAGTCAACAGAGCCAAAAATCAACAGTACAACGATTGAAATTTCTTTGGAGAGACAAATTTTTTAAACTTAAACTTCTTTTAATGCCACTTCTTCAAAATAGACTTGCCAGGGCCGTGGTATTTTGTGGAAGAGCCATACTCAAGAGGCCAAAAAGCTGCATGTGGCTCGCGAGCTGCAGTTTGCCGACCACGGCCTTCAGTGATTCTGCATTTGCAGGAATCTATGGAAATATTGGTGTTTGTTGAGAGACTGTCAACCACTGCCAGGATCCATGGACTCAGGCTGCTCAGTATCCTTACCCAGCCCTAGGGCTAGGTGACTTCAAGATACCGGCATTACCTCAGGGCTCAGTCCTCAGTGCACACTCTTGCCAAATGCATTATCTTCTCCTTCCTCACTAACTGCTCTCCTTTCTCTTCCAGTCTGTCATTCCTCTGAGCATTTTGGTTAAGTGTTTAGAACCCTACCTCAGACCATATCCCTTGTTTTTGTCACTCTAATGGATGGCCCCACCTTCCTGATCTTAACGTAGCAAACGTTCAAAATTTTAAAGAATTTCTGTGAGTTTATTTTAGCAAAACTGACTACAATTGGCCAAAAACAAATCTCAAATTTTTGAGATAATACTCCAGAGAATGGAGTTTTTCCCCCCGCTATTTTCTTATCTTACAATCAAAGGAGGAGATGTGAGTGGGCTACATGAAATCCACTGGTGATAGATTAGGGAGGCAGGAGCAAACAACGTGGGGAAGCCTGAGATTAGATACAAAGCAAAATTATAGACGTATGCTGTTTTACATAGGTTTGTACAGGATAGGTAACAGTCACTAATTAACAGGATAACAATAACAATGAGTGAATTTGTGGTCTCCACTCTGGCCCATTGGTTATTCCCTGAAGGGTCCAGAAAGGGAAGTTACAAGTTACCCTGACATTCCAACTATATGTTATTGTAGATGCAAAAACAATAGACAGGCTTAGTTAGGTAAAGATTGATTTTGTCAGGGAAGAATCTAGCCTAGGACATGATTATTTGCCATAAACCCATTTAGTTAAAAAGTTTTAATTTCAGACCTTCCTTTGATGTTATTTAGGTCTCTGAGTTTGCACAGCAGCCATGTTGACATTCCCTGTGATAGTTGGATTAGCATGTGGCCCCTTTTCATCCACACTGAGAAGGAAAGTAAAATTCATCATGGAAAACTTGGCCTCATGTTCTTGGTTGCATTAAGACACAAAACAGCCCTAGCCAGCTTGGGTCAGTGGACAGAGCGTCGGCCTGTGGACTGAAGGGTCCCAGGTTCTATTCCGGCCAAGGGCACATTCCTGGGTTGTGGGCTCAATCCCCAGTAGGGATCATGCAGGAGGCAGCTGATGAAGGATTATATCTCATCACTGATGTTTCTATCTCTCTCTACCCCTCTCCCTTCCTCTCTAAAATCAATAAAATAAAATAAAATGAAATGACACAAAAGAGGCCAGGGTTTCCTGAATCCTCCTGACTCAGTCATACCACCAAGTCCGTACACAGTGGCATGGCAGTCTTGTCAACCTTTTCACTCCATCACACCCTGTGTCACATACAAGCAACTCACTGTTTTGCATGTAGAGACCTGGGCTGCAGGACCTGAGAGGTGCCCACAGGTAAGGCTGGAGGGTTAAATGAGGTGAGGCTGAGCTGCACTCTGTAAGCAGAGAGGAGTGTGTGAAGCAGCAGGCCTCAATCCCACCTGTTGCAGCTCAACAAGCCCCAGACACACCACTGCACAGCAAAGACTTTGCCTCTGGTGCCTCGTACTCATTCCTATCTCATTCCTAACTCTCACATTCCTAACAATCCATGTGTCACACCCAACAAGAAAAGGCTGTTGAGTAGATAAATGTCATCTAAGCCCTGTACCTGGCAGGTAGCACCAAAACACCCCTCTTTTCAGGCAATTACGCTAAAATTACCCTTATTTTATCATCCAGGCACCACCAGATATGGACTCACCTTTCAGTCACTCTCATGTCAATGGCAGGGTGCTCTGGCCATGAATTCACACTCCCTTCCCAAGTGCACATCACTTTTTCTACCACACCTCTCTCACACCTGCACTCCTACAGTCCCGGCCCCCATAGTATTCTCCTCACCCTCTTACTTATTACTCAGCATGTGTGATTGGGAGAATGCTTACCAAATTCCAACAGGATCAATACTGTCCAGACTCTGGTAGTCCACACTCATACAGGCAGTCTTGAGTCCTGCTATGAAAGCCTCTCTCTATGACTGTTTTTCCTTCAATCTAAGCTATGAAGAACCACTAGCAGATGTCACATACTCCCCTGGTGCTGCACTTGATGTTCTTTCACCAGTCACAGCCAACATCCACTTAACTGTTGTTACTCAAGTCCTAGCTGTGCTGGCCCTCTGTACCATGCCCAGTGAGTGTCACAGATGACCATTCAAGCCTCTTAGCTAATCCACAAGACACTCTGCAACTCCCCACAGCCAGGCCACACCAAATGTCACAACAAAATCCTGGTGAGAGTTTGGAGGAGTAAATATGCACTAACCTCTGTTTCATATTGTTTGAATTACTCTCTAGCCTCCAATTAATCTCAGGTCCGCTCATCTTTTAAAGGCCTTGGCCACCAAATGATTATCTCTCCCTGACACTCTTCTATGCTATGTTGTGACCCACCTCCCACAAACAGTGGCCCCAGCAGGAAAGCCAGTCCTCAGGCTCACACTTTCCCTTCTGAACTATTACTATCATTATCAACCTGACCATGATTCCTTGTATTAACGTGATCTACAGTCCTGGCTTATACATCAGTTGGTTGAGCATAGACCCATGCACTGGTGAGGTCATACAAACCACAGACTATTGATCATTGTGGAATATGTTCATAAGAAGCACTTTTCACCTTTCCCACTCACTATTAATACAGTGTTTATGTCCTAATGGTGGTTCCATTAAAACCTCAGGGTCATACACAAAATGACACCAGGGTATGAAATTTCATACATCACAGCACATGGCTCCTTTACAGTATATGGGGAAGAATTCCCCTAAGCATTGTTGAGAATTATGTAATCCTTATTGTGACCAGAGACTATAATTAAGATCATCCACAGAAACTCAACAAAGGCCTCCTTTCCTGGGTGATTGTTTACCTCACCAATAATAGAGGCACCAGGCTGCAAATTAGAACCACAAAGTCATGCAGACAATTTTTCAAGGCCTTGGGCAGAAATTTTTTTCATCACAGCATAATGTGCAAACCACAATGTCATTGACAGAGGTAACATTTTTAGCTGAGGATGGGTGCTCTGGATGAAGCCTGTGTCAGGTGCACTTCCTAGTCAGAATAAAGGAATGGAGACACTGCCAAGAGCGCAGAATAATCACAATTTTCTCAAGCACAAGTGAGAACACAGAATACATTTCCCCTGAGCACACAGGGGTTGTGACTGATGCACACACTTCAGGTGAGCCAGGTGGTAGAGGTGAAATCTCTTCAGCCACAAATACTTGCTGTGAAATCAATCTGTGCATGTTAGGAAGTGCAATGCAGCTCCTTCAAGCCTCACTTATACCTGAAACCTATGATGAATCCAGCAGAGTGTATGTTCCATTAAAATGGATTTAAATTCAGGTAAATGTGTCACAAAGAATCTCCTTCACTGTTATTCTAAGTGAGGAAAATAAAGCATTCCATGAACTTTTAAGAATTTTCTCCAGTTTGAAGTCTCAGGTGTATAACCTGGCTACATTTGTGGCTAAAAGATTTCCTACATTCACTACACTCATGATATCTTTTCCCAGTGTGACCTTTGTGGTGTTGCATGAGCTTATATCCTTGGTAAAAGACTTCCCATAACCACTACACTCACAAAGCTTTTCTCTAGTGTGAACTCTTTTGTGGTTAAGGGGTGAAAATGGTGCCTAAAAGACTTCCCACACACACATTATTTAAATCATTTGTCTCAATGTGAATTCTGATGAATTCAGTGACATGAGACCTTTGATTGCACGACTTCCCACAATCACATTCATTTAGCTTTTCTCCATTGTGAACTCTGTGGTGTTTAGTGAGGTGAGACCTTTGACGAAAGGACATGCCACATTCTCTACACTCATATGGCTTTTCTCCAGTGTGAATACTCTGATGTTGAATCAGGGTAGAGCTATGACTGAAGGAATTGCCACAATCTGTACACTCATATGGCTTTTTTCAGTGTGAACTCACTGGTGATGATTGAAGTCAAACATTTGGCTCAATGATTTCCCACATTTGCTATTCTCATACTTCTGTTCTTCAGTGTGAATTCTGTGGTGTTGTATGAGGGTAGACCCTTGATTGAAGGACTCCCACAGTCACCATACTCATAAGGCTTCTCTCCAGTGTGAAATCTGTGGTGGTTATTGAGGAGAGACCTTTGATGAAAGGACATCCCACATTCTCTACACTCAGATGGCTTTTCTCTAATGTGAACTCTCTGATGTTGAATCAGGGTAGACCCATGATTAAAGGACTTACCATAATCTGTACACTCATATGACTTTTTCCAGTGTGAACTCTGTGGTGTTTAGTGAAATCAGACCTTTGGGAGAAGGAATTCCCACATTAACTACACACATAACTCTTTCCTTTCGTGTGAGTGGTGTGATGTTGAATGAGAGTAGACCTTTGACTGAAGGCCTTCCCCCAATCGATATATTCATATGGCTCTTCTCCAGTGTGAATTCTCAAGTGTTTAATGAAAGCAGTGCTCTCACTAAAGAAATTCCTACAACCAGTACACTTATAGCCCTTTTATTCAGTGTGATTTTTCTTATTTCTAATTAGGTTAATGATTCTTCTAAAAACTTTCCCACATTTTTTACACTCAAAATTCACTTCTCCAGAGCAGACACCCTTCTGTTGAACAACTTTATGATTGTGACTGGCACTATTTTCACATATACCACTCTGGTGAACACTATTTCCATCAATAAATTCTTGTGAAATCTCAATGCCACAGTGTGGATCCTCAGTGTTAAGAGTTGACTGGTGCTGGGGATGAAATGAGATGGCTGAGAAGTCTTCCTAAATCTCCTTACTGGTTGAGGAACACAAGATAAGTAGAAGCTGATCGTGGACTCAAACGAAGCTCTGTTCACATCTTCTTTTCAGGGCTTTTCTTCATTATCATCCCTTTGTTGCTGGTGAGGATTTTCACTCAAAGAGAAGTCTTTCACACAGAAATCCCTGAACAATGCTTCCTGAACAGCGTATGCTGCTTCTAACTACGTCAGGTGCAGGATATATTTTAACACTGAGAAACAACACTCACACAGAAGGGCCTTCTGGCTTGCTGAAGCTATCTTAGAATCCCTGACCTATGACTCTCCTTCCATGGATACACTCTGCTCAGAAGGTGTCACCTTATCTTTCATTTTCTGACAAAAACCTAGAAACAGAGAATGATAAGGAAATGAATGTTGACTATGGTGCCATGGGGATGATCTAATACAAATGTGTATTCCAAATAATACACTGTTCCCGTGCAATTGTCTGAAAGTAAGAGGTGTGCAGGAAAGATTTATGAAATCTCACTGATCCAAGGACTAGAACACTTGTAGGACAGGCCCAGGACACCGCTATTTCAGAGGTATTAAGAGTGTGAGGCCCTGAAATCAGCTCCACAATCCAGTACCCCTAAGCATTTCTGCATTGGTAGAAATATGTGGAAAGAGAAAGATTTGTTGAGAACTTGGCCACCACTGCCAGGCTCCATGGGCTCAGGCCACGCAGTACCCTTGCCCAGTCCATGGGGCCTCATGTCGTGGGGATGACCACATTACTTCAGGACTCAATCCTCACTGTACACTCCTGCCAGGTACTTTATCTCTTACAGGACATCTCCATCTTGTCCCCAACTGCTGTCCTCTCGCTTCTAGTCTGTTCTTCTCCTGAGCTGCTTTGGGAAAAGTTTAGAACCCTACCTCACACAATGTCCCTCTTTTGTTCAGGACCACCCATGGCCCCAGTTTACAATTCTTCATGAAAAACTTTGTCTCATCTTCTTTGTTGCCTTTAGACACAAAACAAGGCCTGGATTCCCGAATCCTCCTGATTCAGACACATAACCAAGTCCTTACAAGGTGGCATTGCAGCCTGTCACCCTTTTCCCCAATCACACCCTGTCATCCATGATCAAATAATTGTTCTGGATGATGTGACCTGAATATAGGACCTGAGAGGCACCCACTCCCCAGGCTGGAGAGTTAAAAAAGGTGAGGCTGAGCCAATCTTAGTAAAAAGAGAGGAGTCTGGGAGGCACAGAGGCCCCATTCCCTGCCTGTTTGTGCTCAACGAACCTCAGACACATGACTGCACAAGGTGATGCTGCCTCTGAGGCCTGGACATAAGGGAGGCCTGGCACATTGAAGCTTCTGTCTCCATGAACAGACCAAAGAGGTCAACTTGACCACCAGGTGGAGACAAAGGAAGTCCTGCCCTACCATGTGCACCTGGATAATATGCCTCTCTGCTGGCATTCATTGGCTAAACCCAGCCATCATTAGGTGCATTGAATTTTGTGTAATAAACTGTTTGAGGCCTCATAGGTGGAATTCGGGTCCCAGTTTATAACGGGAATGGCGAGCTGTGGATTTTTCCCATGGTCTTGTCTTGAGAAGCCAAAGAATGAAATCACAGAGCAGAAGATTTCAGCAGAATTTGTTATAAGCAGATTCAGACTCTCCACTGGGGAGGGTCAGGGAGCAATAAAGGGTTTCCCATGAAGACTTGTGGTCTAGGGGTATATATTTGCTACAAGTCTGCTCTCTATCTATCCTTGTCATCACCTGATTGATTCCATCTATTACTATTTCCCAGAAAGGAACCTGGACTTTCCCTGTTTCTATGCCTCAGTTCACCTTATTGTTGTCGACCCTCTGTAGTTTCCCACGCCTCCTGCTTTGTGTCCAGAAACATTTTATTATTTCTGCATGGTTGGTTCCTGTGATTAGGCTTGCTCAAACTGCAATTTCTGCCCCTGCCTATGTTCCACCTGCCTTTGTTTTGCACTGGACCCCTGCCCTGTCTGCTTGTGTGTCAAGCTAACTTTTCTCACAGTCACTCACTGACCATTGGGAATATTGGTGTTTGGGAGCCTGAGTGATGCTGGAAACTGACAACGTTAGGCTTAAGTGGCTGGTAGCAGGTGTCTGGGCAGTGTTTTTTAAAACTGACTGTTTGTTTGGAGATATTATTTCAGATTCCGTGAAGTTCACAATGTTCCTTGAGGTGAAAAGTATTATTTCAATTATTTTTTTCATTGATTTTTAAAGAGAGACGAAGGGAAAGACCAAGAGATAAATACTGATCAGCTGGCCTCTGCAAGCCCCCACGCTGAGGACTGAGCTCGCATGCCCCCCTTCCTGTGCCCTCCCTGGGAATCAAAATGGAGACCTTTCTGTGAATGGGACCATCCTCAACCAATTGAGCCACTCCAGAAGTCCAATTTTTTATTTTAATATAAAAATATCACATCACTAAAAGAAAAAGCAGGCTATGTGAGAATATACACATTCTTATTTGTTTTAAAACAAAATTTGAAAGGATACAAAAGACAAAAATTTGACATTCCATACATTGTTAGATGTTTGTAGTCAATACACATTGTGAAGCTATGGAGCTAACAGTTACTGAATGTTTAATACAGGTGTCAGGCCCTGGATTCAATGCTTTACATGCATTAACCCCCTCCACAACCTGAGAAGGTTTAAACGTCTGTCTTACAGAGAGGAAATACAGGCTGAGACTCAATGTAGATCGCCTGATTGTAGAGTAGATAAAAGGCAGGACCAGAAGTCAAACCCATGTGTCTCTAACAACAGAGGTCTGGCCTCTAATGTTAGGGTATGGTGCCTCCTAGATAGTAGAGTTGGTACTTCATAACCATTAGGATTGGCTAAATTTTACACCCCTAAAGCTTTAGTGGCTTAGGGTAAAGAAGGAATTTTTCTTGTTCATACCACATGTCCACTCTGGTTCTTCTGGGACCTGAATAAAGAAGGAGCCACCATGTAGGTACCTGTTGATATTATCAGAGATGGACAGAGAAGGTGGCCAGTTTCAATGGTTCCAGACTCTTCTGTTAATGGTGACAGGCTTCACTCCTACCACATTTCATAGCTCAAAGCACATCACAGAGCTGCAGCCAACCTCAGGGGGTCAGCATCAGAACCTGGTATAGTTGATGGGTCCCATTAAGGCGACAATATGGTGCCAACCCCTTTTGTGTTGTGCAAGGGCAAAGAAGAGGAGTGGGAATTGGTAGGAAATGACAGTGGGAGTCAGTCAGGATGGCTCGCTTTCTTCTCATCAAGATGGATTTTGTCCCCAACCTGCCCAAAACCATCACTTTCAAGATTCAAAGGAGTGAACTTCCAAATAAGGAGTTTGGTAAGATGTCATGGGCAGAAAACTCAAAACCAATTCTGAGTGTGAATTTGGGTAAATCCCTGATAGCCTGGATTCCCAAGAATGGTCAAGATGAAGACCCACATGTTAAGAATGTTTACTGGGAAAGGTACAGGACTGTGAGCATTCCAGCATCCCTGTTCTTTTCAATTAACATCAGTCAGTAGCCTGCTTCCAAGTCTCCTTATCTTTAGCATTGACTTGGTGAGTGCTCCCAGTGAGGATGATGGTGAAAAGGTAAAAGACCTGTACTCCAGAAAATTACAGGACATTGAAAAAAGATATAGAGCAAGACATAAATAGATGGAAGAGCATACCGTGTTCATGGATTGGTAGAATCAACATCATTAAAATGTCCATACTACGCAAAGCAATCTATAGATTCAATGCACTCCCCATTAAAATACCAATGGCATATTACACAGACCTAGAAAGAACTCTCCAAAAATTCATCTGGAATAAAAAAGACCCCAAATATCTGCAGCAATCCTGAGAAAGAAGAACAAAGTAGGAGGAATCTCAATACCAGATTTCAAGCTATATTACAAAGCCACTGTCTTCAAAACAGCCTGGTACTGGCACAAGAACAGGCATATAGACCAATAGAATAGAATAGAGAACCCAGATATCAACCCAAACCACTATGCTCAATTAATATTTGACAAAGGAGGCATGAACATATAATGGAGTTAAGACAGTCTCTTCAATAAATGGTGTTGGGAAAATTGGACAGATAACATGCAAAAAAAAATGAAACTACACCACCAACTTACACCATACACAAAAATAAACTCAAAATGGATAAAGTACTTAAACATATGATGGGAAACCATAAAAATACTAGAAAAATCCACAGGCTGATAAATCTCAGAGATATGCCAAAGCAATTTCTTCACTGATACTGCTCCTAGGGCAATGGAAACTAAAGACAGTGGGACTACATCAAATAAAAAGCTTTTTCACAGCAAAAGAAACCATCAATAAAACAACAAGAAAGCCCACTGTATGGGAGAGCATATTTGCAAATGTTATCACTGATAAAGGTTTAATCTCCAACATTTACAGGGAACTCATACAACTCAATAAAAGGAAGATAAACAACCCAATAAAAAAATAGGCAATGGACCTCAATAGATACGAAGACAGAAGGAAGGCCAAGAGACATATGAAAACATGCTCAAAGTCACTAATTATGAGAGAGATGCAAATCAAAATGACAATGTGGTACCATTTCACACCTGTCAGAATGGCAATCATCAACAAATCAACAAACAAGTGCTGGGGAGGATGCGGAGAAAAAGGAACCCTCGTGCACTGCTGGTGGGAATGCAGACTGGTGCAGTCACTGTGGAGAACCATATGGAGTTCCATATGTAGTCTATTTTTGAAAATGTCCCATGTGCCCTTGAGAAGAACGTATATTCCGTGGCTTTGGGGTGAAATGCTCTGAAGATGTCAATTAGGTACATCTGATCTAGTGTGTCATTTAGAATTACTGTTTCTTTGCTGATTTTTCGTGTAGAGGATTTATCCAGTGATGTCAGTTGTGTATTAAAGTCCCCTACTATGACTGTATTGTTGTCGATCTCTTCCTTGATATCTTCCAGGACATTTTTTATGTATTTGGGTGCTCCTGCATTGGGTGCATATATGTTTACCAGAGTTATATCTTCTTGTTGAATTGCTCCCTTTAGTATTATGTAGTGGACTTCCTTATCTCTTGTTATGGCCTTTACTTTGAGGTCTATTTTATCAGATGTAAGTATTGCTACCCCAGCTTTTTTCTCATTTCCATTTGCCTGAAAAACATTTTTCCATCCCTTCACTCTCAGTCTGTGTGAATCCTTTGCTCTGAGGTGGGTCTCTTGTAGACAGCAAATATATGGGTCATGTTTTCTTCTCCATTCAGCTACTTTATGTCTTTTGATTGATGCATTTAATCCATTTACATTTAATGTTATTATTGACAAGTACATGTTTTTTGTCATATTTTTCCTTAGTGTTTGTGTTTCTTCTTGCCTTTCTCTTTCTTCTTTTTACAGCAGTCCCTTTAGCATTTCTTGCATTGCTGGCTTGGTAGTGATAAACTCTCTTAGCCCTTTTTTGTCTGTGAAGCTCCTGATTCCACCTTCAGTTTTGAATGATAGCCTTGCTGGGTATAGTATTCTCGGGTTCAGTCCCTTGCTTTGCATCACTTTGTATATTTCATTCCATTCCCTTCTGTCCTGGTGTGTTGCTGTTGAGAAATCAGTTGATATTCTAATAGGAGAACTCTTGTAAGTAGCTTTCTGTCTCTCTCTGGCAGCCTTTAAGATTCTCACTTTGTCGTTGGTGTTCGCCAATTTAATTATGATGTGTCTTGGTGTCGGTCTTTTGCGGTTCAACTTGTTTGGGACTCTATGTACTTCTTGGACTTGCATAGTTTTTTTCTTGCCAATATCAGGGAAGTTTTCTGTCATTATTTCTTCAACAGGTTTTCTATTCCTTGCTTCTCTTCCTCTCCTTCTGGTACCCCTATTATGTGAATGTTGTTTTGTTTTGTGTTGTTCCAAAGCTCCTTAGGCTCTCCTCTTGCCTTTTAAGTCTTCTTTCCAGTAGTTGCCATGTTTGTGTGTTTTTTCCTACCTTGTCTTCTAATTCGCTGATGCCGTCCTCAGCCTCTTCTGGTCTACTGTTTAGGCTTTCCATTGTGTACTTTATTGCAGTTATGTCGTTCTTCATCTCCTCTTGGTTTCTTTTCATGTTGGTGACATTCTCATTCAGCTCCTTATAGTTCTCATTGAGTTGTGTGTATTTGTCATCCAGCCATTTAAACATCCTTATAAACATTACTCTGAATTCTATCTCTGATAAGCTCTTAGCCTCAAATTCATTTAACTCCCTTTCTGGTGATTCCTCTTTTTCTTTCCTTTGGGGATTGTTTTTTTTTTGTTTGTTTTTTGTTTTGTTTTTTTTGTCTCCCCATGTTTTTCTGTAATGTTTTAATTGTACATCCAATTGCTTTGAAACCCAGGTTCTTTTGGTGATGGTGCTACTGGTGTAATCCTTCAGTTCTCCTGGGCTTGGTAATTTAGTGTAGCTCCCTACTTGAGCTATTTGGGTTCTCTTGATGTAGGCCTGCAAACTTGAAAGGCACAACTGCAGTGTCTAGAAGTCAGCAGCCATCGAGGGGAGTGTCCCAATTTTTTGCTGTCTTGCACCTTAATTGAAATCACACGTGCCAAGCAGGGACTCACAGTGGCACCCAGGAACCGTCTGTTGGGGTGATGGGGCTCAGGGGGCCTGCACTCTGGAAAGGCGTGACTGTGGTTCCCAGAGTTCTGTAGTTGTGGGGTGGGCAGACTCAGCTTTTGCTGTTGCACCTGTGGTGGATAGGTGCTTACTCCCAGTGGCAGCTCACAGGAGCACCCGTGGTACGTTTGTCAGTGAGGCACACTGAAGGACTCTGAAGGGCCCTGGCAGTGTAGCCACGTAATTGAGGTGCCTGAGGGCTGGTATCCAGATGAGTGAATTCAAAATTTCTACTGCTGGGCAGGGGGGGAGGGCGTGCACCCCTGTTTGTTCAAGATCGCACCCAGGGAGAGCTCACAGAGGCTCCCATGAGCGCCCTGTGGGTAGATGGGCTCAGGGTGCCTGCCTGTTGGAACTTCACATCTGTGGAGGTGCGTTTGCCAGGTGCAGAGCTCTGATGCACTCTGAGGGGTCCTGGCACTGAGGTTGAGCCGCGGCGGCGAATGTGGGCAGTTATTTAGGAGGAGGGAATTCAGAATTTCTACTGCGAGGCCGCCCGCCCTTGTCTGTGCAGAATCACACCCTCCGGGGTTCTCAGAGGCTCCCAGGCACTGCCTAAGGAGTGGAGTGCCCTGGCTGCCTGAGGGGCTGGATACAGGCGAATCCGGAGTTCTGCCACTTGGGGGGGGGGGGGGGATTGCATTTACTGCTGCCGAGCAGTGCACCTTGGAGGTGGAGGTCCCAGAGTCCACGGGTCTGCAGCTGGGGTAGCAGGATTTTGGCTGGAGTGGCTGCTGGGTTGCGGGGCAGTTCCAAGGCCTGTCTGGTTGGTGGTGTTGATGAGTTCCTTAAAAAGGCAGTTCTCCCCTTCAAGATGGTGTGAGCTCCGTGCTGGAGTCCCGCCATCCGGGAAGTGCCCGCAGCGGTGGTAGTCTCTCCTTCTCAAGGAGAGCCTGTCTGCCAGCCCCTGCTGCTCCTGTGAAATTTAACTGTCCCTTACTCACTCACACACACACATCCACACACTCTTCTTTCATACCCTCACTCACTCACTTCCTCTCCCTCACCTCTGTCCTGCTAGCCGCCATCTTTTCTCCACTCTCTTTCTTTTTCTTAGGTCATTTTTGTTGGGATTTACTTATCTTCTATAATTGAAACTTTGTAGCCTTAAGTGGAGGCCTAGGTCCCCCAGGGTGTGTGGAAAACTTGGCTTCCTCCATTGCCGGGAAACCCAAGCCTCCTGCTTGCTCCATGGCCGCAGCCATCTTGGTTGGCTTAATTTTCATACTCACTCCTGATTGGCTGGTGGGCGTGGTTTGTGGGTGTGATGGAGTGATTGTTTATTTGCATATTACTCCTTTCTTTTAGGTTTTTTTTTTGTTTTTTTTTTTGAGTCCCAATTTCAATGTCCAACAGTTCCTTATGTGTACATGTCAGCAGTGATATCTGGATGGTGGGCACATGGTGGCAATGCAGGTCCGACCCTCCCTGGTTTGGTCCTAGGCAACCTGCAGCGGTGCACAGCTGCTGACTGCTCCCATGGCAAGGCGTTGTCAGCGTCTTCCATCTCTGGACTGTTTTTGCCGCTTGTCTTCGTGGTTGGAGCACTCCTGTCAATTCCTCTCTGTTGCAGGAATCCATCTGGTCTTGGGGTTGTTTTCTGAAAATATACAAATATATTCTCGACCACAAGTTAATAAAGGAATCTTTTCTATATAATTGATTTGGGATCCTTTTTATTTTTGTTCAAACGATTTTCCTTTGTCTTATTTAGACACCATGTGTGTTTTTAATGGCCGTCTTGCTGTTAGCTTTCTTTTAGGTTTTACTTTTTTTATTTAATAAATCTATATTGTTTAGATTATTACAATTGTTCCTCTTTTTCACCCCCATAGCTCCCCTCCATCCAGTTCCCACCCCACTTTCTGCCCTTACCTCCCCCACACTGTCCTCATCCATAGGTGTACGATTTTTGCCCACTCTCTTCCTGCACCCCCCACACCCTTTTCCCCCTGAGAATTGTCAATCCACTCCCTTTCTATGCCCCTGATCCTATTATATCACCAGTTTATTCTGTTCATCAGACTTTTATCTTTACCTTTTTCTTCTTCCTCCTCTTAAAGAATACTTTTCAGCATTTCATTTTTCCATTGACTTTCAGAGAGAGGGAAAGACAGAAACACCGATGTGAGAGAAACACATCGATTGGTTGCCTCTTGCACAAGCCCTGACCAGGGCCTGGGACAGGGAGGAGCCTGCAACCTAGTTACATGCCCTTAGCCAGAATCGAACCTGTGACCCTTTGGTCCTGAGGCTGATGCTCCATCCACTGAGCAAAATTGGCCAGGGCATGTTGATGGTTTCTTTTGCTGTGCAGAAGCTTTTTATTTTCATGGAGTCCAATTTGTTTATTTTTTCCTTACTTTCCATTGTACTAGGAGATGTGTCAGTAAACATAATTGCTATGAGAGATATCTGAGATTTTAATGTCTATGGTATATTATAGGACTTTTGTGGTTATATGTCTTACATTTAACTCTTTTATCTATTTTGAGTTTATTCTTGTGTATTGTGTAAGTTGGTGGTCTCGTTTCATTTTTTTTTTACATTTATCATTTTACTTTTTTTTCCCCAATTATCCCAACACCATTTATTGAAGAGACTGTCTTGACTCCATTTTATGCTCTTGCCTCCTTTGTTAAATAATTGAGCAGAGTGGCTTGAGTCGATTTCTCGGTTCTCTGTTCTGTTCCATTGATCTATATACCTGTTCTTGTGCTAGTACTAGCTTGTTTTGATTACAGTAGCTTTGTAGTATAACTTCATATCTTGTACTGTGATTCCTCCAACTTTGTTTTTCTTTCCCAGGAATGCTTCAGCTATTTATGATCTTTTGTAGTTCCATATAAATTTTTAGAGTATTTGTTCAAGGTATGTTGGATATGCCATTGTTATTTTAATAAGGATTGTATTGAATCTGTGGACTGCTTAGGGTAATATGGACATTTTATTTTTCAGTTGACTCAATCTTTTTTTATTGTTTAAAGTATTACATGTAGTAGTACATGTATCTCCTTTTTTCCCCCCATTGACCTTTCCCCAGCCTCACATACCCCCTGTCGCATGCCCTCATCCCACCCCCACCCCATGTCTTGTGTCCATTTGTTGTGCTTTGGTTGATCTCTTTCCCCCCCTTTCCAACACGCCCCTGCTTTCCCACTGTAATTTGACAGCCTGTTCGGTGCTTTACTGCCTCTATATCTATCTTTTTGTTCATCAGGTTATAATGTTCTTTATTTTCCATAAGTGAGTGCGATCATGTGGTATTTTTCTTTCATTGCCTGGTTTATTTCACTTAACATAATGCTCTCCAGGTCCATCCATGCTGCTGCAAATGGTAAGAATTCCTTCTTTTTATAGCAGCATAGTATTCCATTGTGTAGCTGTACCATAGTTTTCTAATCTACTCATCTGCTGATGGGCATTTGGGCTGTTTCCAAATCGTAGCTATGGTGAATTGTGCTGCTATGAACATAGGGGTCCATATATCCTTTCTGATTGGTGTTTCCAGTTTCTTGGGATATATTCCTAGAAGTGGAATTACTGGGTCAAATGGGAGTTCCATTTTTAGTTTTTTGAGGAAACTCCATACTGTTCTCCACAGTGGCTGCACCAGTCTGCATGCCCACCAGCAGTGCATGAGGGTTCCTTTTTCTCTGCATCCTTGCCAGCACTTGTTGTTTGTTGATTTGTTGATGATTGCCATTCTGACAGGTATGAGATGGTACCGCATTGTCATTTTGATTTGCATCTCTCGAATAATTAGTGACTTTGAGCATGTTTTCATATGTCTCTTGGCCTTCCTTCTGTCTTCTTTCGAAAGAATCTATTTAGGTCTGTTGCCCATTTTTTTATTGGATCATTTATCTTCCTTTTATTAAGTTGTATAAGTTCCCTGTAGATGCTGGAGATGAAATCTTTATCAGTGATAACATTTGCAAATATATTGGTAATATGGACATTTTAATGATGTTGATTCTACCAATATATAAACATGCTATATTTTTCTACTTGATTATATTTTCCTCTTTCTCTTTTTTCAACAACCTGTAGTTTTCTGAGTACAGGTCTTTTACCTCTTTGGTTAGGTTTATTCCTAAGTATTTTATTTTTGTTGTTGTTGTTGCATTAGTAAATGGGATTGTTTCATTCATTTTCCTTTCTGAGAGTTCACTATTTATGTATAAAAATGCAATGGATTTTTGGGTGTTCATTTTGTATTGTGCTGCATTTCCAAATTCCTTTATGAAATGTAGTAGGTTTTAGATGGAGACGTTAGTGTTTTCTATGTACAATATCATGTCTTCTTCAAATAAAGTTTTACTCCTTTCCAATTTGGATGTTTTTCATTTCTTCTTCTTGTCTGACTGCTATGGCCAATATTTCTAGTAATATTTTGAACAAGAGTGCTGAAAGCTGGCATCCCTGTCTTGTTCCTGTTCTTAGGGGAAATGGTTCTAGTTTTTGCTCATTGAGTATGATGTTGGATGTAGGTTTGTCATATATGGTCTTTATTATGTTGAGGTATGTTCCCTCCAGTCCCACTTTGCTGATAGTTTTTACAAAAACTGGGTGTTGGATTTTGTTTAATGCTTTTTTCTGCATTGATTTATATGATCATGTGGTTTTTGTCTTGCAATCTATTTACAAGCTGTATCACATTTATTGATTTGAAAATATTATACCAGCTTTGCATAACCAGAATAAATTCCACTTGGACATAATGTATGATCTTTCTAATATATTGCTAGACCTGGTTTGCTAAAATTTCTTGAGGATTTTAGTGTCTAGGTTCATCAGGAATATTGGCCTATAGTTCTTTTTCTTTGTTGTGTCTTTATCTGGTTTTGGAATTAGGATAATGCTGGCTGTGTAAAAAGTGCTTGGGAGTGTTCCATCCTTTGGATATGTTGGAATGGTGTGAAGGGTATAGGTGTTAGTTCTTTTTGAATGTTTGGTAAAACTCTCCTGTTAAACCATCTGGACCGGGCTTTTATTTCCTGGGAGTTTTGTTTGTTTGTTTGTGATTTTTGTTTGTTTGTTTAATTACTGCTTCAACTTCAACAGTAGTTATTGGCATATTCCGGTTTTCTGATTCTTCCTGAAAGAGTTTTGGAAGTTTGTTTTCCTAGGCATATGTGCATCTTGTCCAGGTTGTTCCGTTTGTTGGAATGACATCATTCATAGTATTTTAATAGTCTTTTGTATTGTGGGTGGGTCAGTTGTTACTTAACCTCTTTCATTTCTGATTTTGTTCATTTGGGTCCTCTCTTTTGTTACCTGGTGAGGCTGGCTAGAGGTCCATCAATATTGTTTATCCTTTAGAATAACCAATTCTTGGTCTTATTGATCTTATGTATTGTCTTTTTGGTCTCTATGCCATTTATTTCCCCTCTGACCTTCATTATTTCTTCCTTCTACTTCTTCTCGGTATTTCTTATTGTCTCTTGCTAATTCTTTAAATTGTAGTGTTTGATAACTTAACAGTTTTTTTTTTTAAATAGGCTAGTAGTGCTATGAATTCCCCTCTCAGGACTACTTTTACTGTGTCCCACAGGATTTGGATTGTTGTGTGTTTATTGTCATTTCTTTCCAGGATGTTTTTTATTCTTTCTTTGATGATTGATATTATTTCAATCTTGAATTTGTAGAGACTTAGCTTGTGCCCTAACATGTGGTCTATCTTTGAAAATGTCCCTTGTGCACTTGAGAAGAATGTGTGTCCTGTAGCTTTGGTGCGGAATGTTTTGAAGATGTCAAGTAGTTCCATCTATTCTAGTGAGTCATTTAGGACTGCAGTTTCCTTGTTGACTTTTTGTCTAGAAGATTTATCCAGTGATGTCAGTGAGGTATTAAAGTCCCCTACTATGATTGTATTGCTGTCAATATCTCCTGTAATATCATTCAGATGTTTTTTTCATATATTCAAATACCCCATTATTGGGTGCATATATGTTCACCCAAGTAATAGCCTCTTGTTGTATAGATCTCTATAGCATTATGAAGTGGCCTTCTTTATCGCTTGTTATAGCCTCCACTTTGAGGTCCATTTTTTCAGATATAAGTATTGCTACCCCAGATGTTTTTCTTTTCATTTCCATTTGCCTAAAAAAATATTTTCCCATCCCTTCACTTTCAGTCTGTGTGAGTCCTTTGTTCTGAGGTCTCTTATAGATAGCATATATATAATGTTTTCTTATTCATTCAGCAACCCTATGTCTTTTGACTGGAGCACTTAATCCATTTATGTTTAAGGTTATTATTACTTTTAAATTACATATTTTATTGATTTCAGAGAGGAAGGAAGAGAGACAGAAACATCAATGATGAGAGAGAATCATTGATTGGATGCCTTCTGCATGCCCCCCACTGGGGATGGAGCCTGAAACACAGGCATGTGCCCTTGAACAGAATCAAACCCGGGACCTTTCAGTCCACAGGCCCATGCTCTAGTCACTGAGCCAAACCAGCTAGGGCTAAGGTTATTATTGATAGGTACTTGTTTGTTGCCATTTTTATTCTTTATGCCTGTGTTCCTTCTTCCCTTTCTATTTCTTCTTTTTAAAGCAGTCCCTTTAGTATTTCTTTTTTTTAAATTTCTTTATTGATTAAGGTATTACATATGTGTCCATATTCCCCCATTACCCCCCACCTCCCATTCATGCCCCCACCCCCCTCTTGTCTGTGTCCATTGATTAGGCTTATATGCATGCATATAAGTCCTTTGGTTGATCTCTCTCCCTTACTCCCACTGTCCTCTACCTTCCCTGAGGTTTGAAGTTCTGATTGATGTTTGTCTGCCTCTGGATCTATTTTTGTTCATCAGTTTATATTGTTCATTATATTCCACAAATGAGTGAGATCATGTGATATTTATCTTTCTCTGTCTGGCTTATTTAACTTAGCATAATGCTCTCCATTTCTTGATTACGGGCTTGGTGGTAATAAACTCCCTTAGTTTTGTTATTTATTTATTTGCTAGAGGCCTGATACATGAAATTCATGCACTGGGTGTGGGGGTCCCTCAGCCTAGCCTGCACCCTCTTGCAGTCTGGGACCACTCAGGAGATGCCTGATTGCCAGCTTAGGCCCGCTCCCCATGTGGAGAGGGCCTAAGCCAGCAGTCAGACATCCCTCTCACAATCCAGGACCCCTTGTTCCTTACTACCCACCTTCTTTCTGCTCCTTACCACTTAGCTCACTGCTCCTTAGCACTGTCACACAGGCAGAAGAGGTTCCTGCCTCCACCACTGCGCTTGCCAGCTATGAACTCGGCTTCTGGCTGAGCAGCACTCCCCTTGTGGGAGCACACTGACCACCAGGGGGCAGCTCCTCCATTGAGCATCTGTCCCCTGGTGGTCAGTGTGTATCATAGTGACCGGTCATTCCAGTTGTTCTGCTGTAATGGTCACTTAGGTTTTTACTATATAGATTTTTTTTCTGTGAAGCTTCTGATTTCACCCTGAATTTTGAATAATAGCCTTTTTTTTATTATTTTTAAGCTACTATAATGGAAGTAAAACTTAAACATCAAGAACAAAACTCTGGCTATTAACGAAACAATGCCAATGCAACACAGCAATAAGAGAGAAATCAAACTACAGTAACATTTTCCCACTACATGAAAGTTTCTTTTGCTGAGTTACTCAGAGTCCTTGGACTTGCTGCACAAGACTTTGCAGAAGACTGGCAGTTAACCAATGCCAGCATGGCCAGAAACATGGTTGAGAGTAGCTTACACTTCTTGCTTTTCTACCATCTGATGGGCCTCAGTGGTTAATTCCTTCAGCTGACCCCATGTTGGCACCTCAGTCCCTTGCGTAGCCTTCATATCTTCTTTTTCCACTTTGCTGTCATCAGGGAAACTCTCAGTCCTTTGAACGAGGGGACAGGGAGCTTCTCTGGGTCCATTGTGGTGACACATGTAACTCTCTGGCACCAAAATTGGCTGTGCTGCTCCTTCTGGAAAGATGTAAAGCACAACCTCTTTCCCACCTAATGACTGAATCTGGTAAAACTCTTGTCTGGTTTGTGCATCCTTCCACCGGGCTAACCTGGCAGAGGCTATTGTACAGGAGGCCTGATACCTTTCGGCCTCTGTACAACTCTCTGTGTTGTAATTCAAAAAGTTTAACACATAATATCCTTCTCCCCCTTTTTCTGTTTTTATAGTTGCTTTTTAAGAGTAGAATTGGCTCTTTCCACTATTGCCTGAGTCCTGATCTATCACCCCAGGGAGAGCTTGCCAATTCTGCACTTCCCGGGGTGGCATGATAAAGGTTTACTGAGCTGGCTGAAAAGGCTGCAGTGGGGTTAAGAATAAGGACCCTCCTGTCTGGTGGGACAGGGACTGGCCCCATTTGAAGTTTCCCTGCCTAGGGGGCATTAGATTATCATCAACATCAGTCTTGGACTGGCATTCATTTACCCAGTGCTTTCCTCTCCTGCATCCTGAACAAAGTCCAGGCTGCTTGTTTCCACTCCCTGTAGCCCTTTGCCTTTCATTCCTAGCATTGCAGTCTTTAGCAAAATGCCCTAGTTTACCACAGTTAAAGCAGCCCCCTTTCCTTTTCTGCTGACCAGTGAGTGCCTTTCCTTCCTCAGGAAACCATGGGCAGGTTTTACTTACAAAATCCAACAAATCGAAAAGCCATTCCTACCTTACAGAACAGCTCTGTGCTTGGAGCACATAGCCTTAAGTATGGATACATATAAATCCGTTTTCTGAAATCCTGAATTTCCCATGTTTTACACCTAGTTATTATTAAACTTCACTCTTTACCTTCCTTTTTGCTTTCTGCACCTGCTTTACTAGAGTGTCCTTTCACCTGACAACTGTAGTTCCCCCGAACTCAGGCCCCACATTGGGTGTTACATGTGCCAGGCCAGCATATCTAAGGGTTCAGTGAGCCTGAGGGGGCAGGGGGCGGTAAAGGATTAAAGAAAAGATACAGAGAATAAGCTGTATCTAGGTGGATCTTCTGTGCCTGGCTGAAGCCACAGAGAGAGATCCAGATGGCAATCTGAGCCTTTATTTTATAGCCAGAGGTAAACAAGATAGTGGTCACCATAGTTACAATGTTCTTGTGAGTTTCACTTGTTTTGGCAGCACTTGCTGCATCTCCCACAGCCCATTAGCTACCCAGATAAGATCTAGGGAGTTAAGGTCAAGCTTAATTATGCTAAGAGGGCTGTTGCCCTCTAAGCTGGGACTTGTTTGTGGCTTTGCCAACAGGTCAGTCCAAGGCTTAACCCTATAGCTGCTCCCTACAACTGAGCATTCAGAGAAAAGGAGGTCTTGAATGCAGGTTCAGGGGGTGAGCCCAGGATGAGCTGCCACTGCTCATTGGTACCCTGGTTGCAGGTCGAGTGGGATCCCTGAAAATCTTAGGGGAGCTGGGCAGATGTGGTTGAGTGGATGGATGTTAACCTATGACCCTGCAGGTCACTGATGGATTTCTGGTCAGGTCACATGCTCAGGTGTTAGGCTGGATTCATATTGTGGTGCATGCAGGAAGCAGCCTAAGAGTGATTCTCATCATTGATGTTTCTTTCTCTCTCTCTCTCTCCCCCATCTCCCTTCCTCCCTGAAATAAATAAAATTATATTTTTTGAATGTATGTTTTGAATCAATTACACTTACATCAAAGTTTAAAATGTTTAAAACTTGCCAATTCCCATTATTTTACTATTATATCATGAATGTTCTTGAGTATATATGTACCTACTGCATCAGTATGTTGAAAATAAAATATAATGATTTGCTATTGAAATATCTTAGCAGGCTTATGTTCAGTGCCAACATTTTGTCAGTTTGAAACTGATCATGATGTGAGTATATAAAACCAGGAAAATTGGCAAATAATAAAAAAACTTAACTTCACTTAATGTACTATTGAATTCTTTGACTTAAAATGAATGGTGGAGAATGTTATCAATGTAGATTGAACTTAAAAATGTATCATGTGCCCTGACTGGTTTGGCTCAGTGGATACAGCCTGTGGACTGAAGGGTCCCAGGTTCCATTCTGGTCAAGGGCATGTACCTTGGTTGAAGGCACATCCTCAGTAGGGAGTGCTCAGGAGGCAGCTGATCAATGTTCTAACTCTCTATCCTTCCCCCTTTCTCTCTGTAAAAAATCAATAAAAAATATTTTTTAAAAAGTGTATCATGCTAGGGGGCATTAAATTGTGCATAAGATAAAATTTGAGAAAAACAAATTTGTTTCCAGTATTCAGAACATATAGTTCCAAAATGGCAAAGAAATCAGCTGTGTCCTTGAGGAAGGAGTGGAGTGAATACTGATGTCTTAGATGCTGAATTGTCCTCCTATTGGTTAAATCCTAACTTCATTTTAAAAGTTGCAAAAGTTTTTCACCAGACTTTTCAACAAAAGAGATAAAGACAATGTAAATAAATGCATAAAGAAATTCTCACCATAAGAATTTCTTAGGGAAATAGATTTAAAACAAAACAAGTGAACACTATACTCATTTCAGGGCCTACAATTTAAAAATATTAAACATCGCATGTGCTCACAGAGATAAAGAAGAACTAAAATTTTCATTATTGTGTGTGTGGGGGGGGAGGCAAAGGCAATGACCATTTTTTATCACAATTCTGCATATCTTCAAAAGTAAAACACACACCTACACTGTATCAGTTAGATAAGGAAGACATACATTTATATAAAGAACTGAATGCAATATTTCCAGAAAATTGATATATATAAAAGCCTAAGTGACTGTTGCAACCTAAACAACTAAATGGATGAACAAACAGGCTGTGTGGGGTGACCAGGCCGGCAGGGGGTTTAGTGAGGGCTGACCAAATGACTGAGCAGCATGCTGCATGGGGCAACTAGTCCTGCAGGGGGGCAGTTGACAGTGACCAAGCCATCGGGGGGGGGGGGGGCGCGCAGTTAGGGGTGATCATGCAGGCAGGCAGGTGAGCAGTTAGGAGTCAGTGGTCCCGGATTGTGAGAGGGATGTCCGACTGCCGGTTTAGGCCCTATCTCTATGGATCAAATAAGCTCTTTTTTTGCATACTCATGCTAAACTGGCAGTCGGACATCTTCTGAAGGGTCCCAGACTGGAGAGGGTGCAGGCTGGGCTGAGTGAACCCACCCCCCGTGCACGAATTTTGTTCACCAGGCCTCTATTTATAATAACAAAATAACCCCAAACCTGGAAATAACAAAACCATAGACAGATCAATAGATAAAGTGGTTATACACAGAACACAGTACTACTCAGCAATAAAACATAATTAACATTTCACATAAGCATTAGTTTTGAATCTCAAAATAACTGTGTAGCATGAAAGAGTCTAATATTTGTTAAAGAATACACAACTTATAATGCTTATCCTATATAATAAAAAGGTAATATGCAAATTGTCCCTCACACCATTGCACAAGATGGTCACCCCCATGTGGTCAAAGATGGCCACCACAAGATGACCAGCAGGGGAGGGTAGCTGTGGGCAACTGGGCCTGCAGGGGAGGGCAGTTGGGGGTGACCAGGCCTACAGGGGAGGGCAGTTGGGGAAGACCAGACCTGCAAGGGAGGGCAGTTGAGGGTGACCAGGCCTGCAAGGGAGGGCAGTTGAGGGTGACCAGACTTGCAGGGAGGACAGTTGGGGGCAACCAGGACAGCAGAGGAGGGCCGTTGGGGGCAACTGGGCCTGCAGGGGAGGGCAGTTGGGGGGACCAGGCCTGCAAGGGAGGGCAGTTGAGGGTGACCAGGCTTGCAGGGAGGACAGTTGGGGGCAACCAGGACAGCAGAGGAGGGCCGTTGAGGGCAACTGGGCCTGCAGGGGAGGGCAGTTGGGGACGACCAGGCCTTCAGGGGAGGGCAGTTGGGGGGGACCAGGTCAGCAGTGGAGGGCAGTTAGGGGTGAACGGGTCTATAGGGGGGAAATCAGGCCCACAGGGGAGCAGTTATGCATTGATTGGGCTGGCAAGGGAGTGGTTAGGGGGTGATCAGGCTGGAAGGCAGGTGAGTTGTTAGGAGCCAGAGGTCTTGGATTGTGAGAGGGATATCCGACAGCTGGTTAGACATCCAGCAGTAGACCAGCAGTTAGACATCCACTGAGGTGTCCCAGATTGGTAAGGCTGCAGGCTGGGCTGAGGGACCCCCCACACACACACACACCCAGGGCACGAATTTTGTGCACTGGGTCTCTAGTAATATTATGAAAAATATGAACTAATCTTGTAAAGGAAGTAAAATAAATGAATGCATTTAGGTATGGAAAAGGCAGAAGACAGATTATAAAAGGCAGGAGGGAAATATAGAGTGTGGTAAAGTAGCTTTAGAGTTGTTGGTTTGGAAATTAATTCAATAATTAATAAGAAATAATACAAGTATAAACTTTTCCCTGGCCATTGTATTTCATTTGGTTGGGTACCATCCCTTGCTCTGAAAGGTTACTGGTTCCATTCTAGGAAAGGGAACATGGGAACATACTTGCCTTGATGCCCTGTAGGTGTCATACAGGGGACAGCTATTTGATGTTTCTCATATCACCATTTCTCTCTCTCTCTCTCTCTCTCTCTCTCTCTCTCTCTCTCTCTCTCTCTCTCTCCCCCCTTTCCTCTCGTTTTAAAAAGTCAATGAATATATTTTTTAATTTATACAATACTTACTTAAAATAGAGAATAAGCTCTTTGTTTTGCATCCTCATATCTGTAAGCCTACTTTTGCCTTAACTGATATATGGGTGAGAGATACATTTATTTCACGTGTGATGGTTTTACAGTTTCATCCATTTGTCTAAGCTCAACAAATAGTACTCAATAGAAAAATACATTTTGTTGCATGTCAGTTATAAATATACCTAAATAAAGCCTTAAAAAGTGCTTCCAAATGAAGATCTAGATATCTCTGTCTTGCTAGAAAATGAAAATGGCAACCCTATATGGGTTCTACCATCTCTCTCCTAATTTCCTGGGAAGACCAACCAGCCTTGCCTCATTGGCAGCAAATATTGGCAAGCAGTGAAGACTATTGCTCTCAGAATCAGCATGAATGCTGACTGGTTACAAAAGACACATCTTTGGACTGAGTACAGAATTATCCTTCGTCTAGCTTTGAGATTTTGCCTGATCAGGAAACCTTGAGGTGAATGCCCAAGATGGGCCTGGGGAATACAAAAAACTGTGAGAGAAGACTAATTTTCAGAAGAGAAACCAAGATGGCAGCATAGGTAAGCACCTAAACTGCTCCCTCGCACAACAATTTCAAAACTATAACTAAAAGACAGAACGGACACCATCCAGAACCACAGGAAAGCTGGCTGAGTGGAATTTCTACACTAGAAGGAAAGAGTAAAGCTCACGGAGAACTGGAGGAACGGCAAAGGGTTGAGTTATGGCAAAGGGTCTTTGTGCATGCAGAGAGGAAGGGCAGCTGAGAGCCTGGCTGACTTTCTCTGGTGGGAGGGGGAAGGAAGCCCCAGACTGCACTGAACCCCAGTTCCGACTGCACTGAACCCCAGTTCCAGGCAAAACCCCGTGGACCCAGGCTCATACAGGGGAAGTCTGGACTGTCAGGTAGAGAGAAAGGCACTTGGAACTCGGAGACCCGGACGAGAGCCTGTGGAGCCCTGGTGGGCAGGGGTCTGGAAGCACGCAAATGTGCACAAAGACTGCAGAGGTTGTCACAGGCTTTCCCTAGTAGAAGGGACTCTGAAGCTCCTAACTGCACTGAACCCAAGTTCTGACTGCACTGAACCCCAGTTCCAGGCAAGCTCCTGGGAACCCATGCTCTTGTGGGGGGAATCTGGACTCTCAGGCGGAGGCTCGGGAGCTGGGGATGGCTGTGCGTGCACAAGGGCAGGGCTGAGGGGAAGCCAAGACTGTCTGCTCTGCCCTGAGACTCCACCCCATCCAAGCTGAACACAGAGGCTTTAGCAATTTGGCAGGTCTAATACTATAAAGCTGTCTCCAGCACTGAACTTCTCCCAGCGTAGACACAGCTGATCCTCACAGCCAACTGGCCTGGAGGTCAATTCCTCCCATTGATACCAACAACAATCAAGACTTAACTACAACAAGGCTGTACACACAGTCCACAAAGGGGTGCAACAAGAGTGTCCACCTCAGGTAACTGGGAGGACGACCCACTGGGCCATATAGGAAACCTAGCACACAAAGTTACCCTACCAACTCAGGGAAGCAGTGAAAATGCAGAGACAAAGAAACAGATCACAAATGAAAGAAATGGAGGAAAACAAGTGATTGGATATAGAATTCAAAACCACGGTTATAAGGCTTTTCAAGAATATCCTAGAAAAGGCCAATAAATATAACGAGACCCTCAAAGATATGAAAAAGGACCAACTAGAAATTAAACATACACTGACTGAAATAAAAAATATACAGAAACCCAACAACAGACTAGAGGAACGCAAGAATCAAGTCAAAGAACTGAAATACAAAGAAGCAAAAAACACTCAACCAAAAAAGCAAAAAGAAAAAAAAAATTCAAAAAGTTGAAGATAGTGTAAGGACCCTCTGGGACAACTTCAAGAGTACCAACATCAGTATTATGGGGGTGCCAGAAGAAGAGAGAGAGCAAGATACTGAAAACCTATTTGAAGAAATAATGACTGAAAACTTACCCCACCTGGTGAAAGAAATAGACTTACAAGTCCAGGAAGAACACAGAACCCCAAACAAAAGGAATCCAAAGAGGACCACACCAAGACACATCATAATTAAAATGCCAAGGGCAAAAGACAAAGAGAGAATATTAAAAGCAGCAAGAGAAAAACAGTTAGTTACCTACAAGGGAGCACCCATATGACTGTCAGCTGATTTCTCAAGAGAAAGGATGCAGGCCAGTCGGGAGTGGCAAGAAATCTACAAAGTGATGAATAGCAAGAACCTACAACCAAGATTACTCTACCCAGCAAAGCTATCATTCAGAATTGAAGGTCAGATAAAGAACTTCACAGATAAGAAAAAGCTAAAGGAGTTCATCACCACCAAACCAGTATTATATGAAATGCTGAAAGGTATTCTTTAAGAAGAGGAAGAAGAAAAAAGTAAAGATAAAAATTATGAACAACAAATACATATCTATCAACAAGTGAACCTAAAAATCAAGTGAATTAAAAACCTGAGGAACAGAATAAACTGGTGAATATAATAGAATCAGGGGCATAGAAAGGGAGTGGACTGATAATTCTCAGGGGGAAAGGTAAGGGGGGTGCAGGAAGAGACTGGACAAAAATCGTACACCTATGGATGAGGACAGTGGGGGGGAGGTAAGGGCAGAAGGGGTGGGAATCGGGTGGAGGGGAGCTATGGGGGGGGGCGGGAAAGGAGAAACAATGTAATAATCTGAATAAAGATTTATTAAAAAAAACTGTGAGATTATTTTTTCTGCAAATGAATTCAGTCACAGGAAAGTTTTGGAAGACCTGAGAATGTCTGTATGCAAAGATCACACAAGTCACAGACTGTTGATCATTTGTGGAATACGTTCATAAGAGGCAGTTTTCATCGTTTCCACTCACTATGAATACAGTGTTTTTGTCCTAGTGGTGGTTCCATTTAACCTCAGAGTTACACACACAAAAATGACACCAGGGTAAGAAATTTTGTACATCATAGTACATGGCTCCTTTACAGTTTGTGGGGAAGAAATCCCCTAAATATTGTTGAGAATTATGTAATACAGACTGTGACCAGAGACTATAATTAATATTGTCCACAAGAACACAACAAAGGCCTCCTTTCCAGGGTGACCACTGACCTCACCAAAGTAGAAGCAACAGGCTTCAAATTAGAACCACAAATTCAGGCAGACAAATTTTCAAGGGGTTTGGCAGCATTAATAAAAAGCCAATATTGGACACATAGTCACTGCCTTTCTTATATGCCTTCCAAAGCACAAAAAGTTTGGGACCTCATTATATCTGTTCACCTCTCCACGCTGAGAGATCACAACTTTCCTTTGTAATCATCCCAGGCAGTGACTTTAACCCCCCAAAAATTAAAGGTACAAAAGAAAAAACAGAAAAGCTAAAAGATCATAAACCAGAACAGAGGACAGAAAGCGGTTTGCAAATTGGTGAATCAGAATCTGAAACATTTCATCACAGCACAGTGTGAGAACTACAGTGTCCCTGACAGAGGTTGCACTTTGTAGGTGAGGATGAGTGCTCTCGCTGAAGCCTCTGTCAGATGCATTTCCTAGTCAGTGAGAAGGAAATGAAGATACTGCCAAGAGCTCAGAGTAATCACAATTTTCTCAAGCACAAGTGAGAATACAGAATGCATTTCCCCTGAGCACACAGAGGTTGTGACTGACGTACCCGCTTCAGGTGGGCCAGGTGTTAGAAGTGAAATCTCTTCAGCAACAAATACTCACTGTTACATCAATTGGGTAGTAGGTCTGTGCATGTTAGCAAGTGCATTTCAGCTCTTTCAAGCCTCACTAGCATCTGAAACTTATTTTGAATCTAGTACAGGGTATGTTCCATTAAAAGGGATTTAAATTCAGGTAAATGTCTCACAAAGAATATCCCTCAGTGTTATTATTCTAAGTGAGAAAAATAAAGCATTCTCTGCACATTTAAGAATTTTCTCCAGTGTGTACTCTTGGATGCATAACTAGGCTAGGTTTGTGGCTAAAATATTTCCTACATTCACTACACTCATGAGATCTTTCCCCAGTGTGACCTCCATGGTGTTCCATGAGATTAGGTCTTTGGTTAAAGGACTTCCCACAATCACTACACTCACACAGATTTTCTCTAGTGTGAACTCTCTTGTGGTTAAGGGGTGAATATGGCACCTAAAAGACTTACCACACACACAGTATTTAAATATTTTGTCTTCAGTGTGAAGTCTTAGGTGTTCAGTGACATGAGACCTCTGATTGCATGACTTCCCACAATCATTACATTAATTTAGCTTTTCTCCATTGTGAACTCTGTGGTGTTTAGTGAGGTGAGGCCTTTGACGAAACAACATGATACATTCTCTACACTCATGCGGCTTTTCTCCACTGTGAATTCTCTGATGTTGAATCAGGTTAGAACTATGACTGAAGGAATTCCCACAATTTATACACTCATATGACTTTTTTTTTCACTCTGATCTCTCTGGTAGTGATTGAAGTCAGCCCTTTGGCTGAACTATTTCCCACATTTGCTACACTAATACTTATTTTCTACTGTGAATTCTGTGGTGTTGTATGAGGGTAGACCTTTGATTGAAGGACTTCCCACAATCACTACACTCATATGGCTTCTCTCCAGTGTGAAATATGTGGTGGTTTGTGAGGAGAGTCCTTTGATGAAAGGACATCCCACATTCTCTACACTCAGATGACTTTTCTCTAGTGTGAAGTCTCTGATGTTAAATCAGAGTAGCCCCATGACTGAAGGATTTCCCACAATCTGTACACTCAAATGACTTTTTTCTAGTGTGAACTCTGTGGTACTTAGTGAAATCAGACCTTTGGGAGGAGGAATTTCCATATTAACTACACACATGCCTCTTTTCACCTGTGTGAATGGTGTGATATTGAATGAGGGTAGACCTTTGACTGAAGGTCTTCCCCCAATGGATATATTCATATTGTTCTTCTCCAGTGTTTAATGAGAGCAGTGTCTCACTAAGGAAATTCCAACAACCAGTCCACTTATAGAGCTTTTATTCAGTGTGAATTCTCTTATTTCTAATTATGTTAAAGATTCTTCTAAAAACTTTCCCACATTTTTTACACTCAAAATTCACTTCTCCAGGGCAGACACCCTGATATTGAACAACTTTCAGGTTGTGACTAGCACTATTTTTACTTTTATCATTCTGATGAATACTATTTCCATCAATAATTTTTTTGTGAAATCTCACTGCCATAGTGTGGATCCTCAGTGTTAAGAGTTGCCTGGTGCTGGGAATGATATAAGATGGCTGAGAAGTCTTCCTACATCTCCTTACTAGTTGAAGGCATCCAAGGCAAGTAGAAACTGATCTTGGACTCAAAGGAAGCTCTGATCACATCTTGTTTCCAGGGATTCTCTTCACTAGCATCCCTTTGTTGCTGGTGAGGATTTTCTCTCAAAGAGAAGTCTTTCACACAGGAATCCCTGAAGAATGCTTTCTGCACAGTGTATGCCACTTCTAACTAAGCCAGGTGCAAGATATATTTTAACACTGAGAAACAATACTCACACAGAAGGGTCTTTTGGCTTGCTGGAGCTGTCTTAGAAGCCCTGAGCTGTGACTCTCATTCCACTGATACACTCTGCTCAGAAGGTACCACCTTATCTTCCATTTTATGACAAAAACCTAAAAACAGGGGATGATAAGGAAATGAATGTTGCCTGTGGTGCCACGGAGATGTTCTTATACAAAACTGTATTCTACAGAATACACTGTTTCAATGCAATTCTCTGAAAGTAAGAGAAGTGCAGGGAAGATTAAGAGATTCCAGTGTCCCCAGGTCCTAGGACTAGAAGAGTTGTAGGACAGTTCCAGGCCATTGCTATTTCAGAGGTCATGAGAACATGAGGCCGTGAAATCAGCTCCACAATCCAGTTCCCCAAAGCATTTCTGCATGGGTAGAAATCTGTGGAAAGAGAAAAGTCTGTTGAGAGCATGGCCAACACTGCCAAAATACATGAGCTCAGGCCTCTCAGTACCCTTGCCCAGCCAATGGGGCCACATGTCCTGAAGATGACCGCATTACTTCAGGAATCAATCCTCAGTGCACACTCTTGTCAGGTACCTTATCTTTTACAGGAATTCCCCATTCTGTCCCCAACTGCTGTCCTCTCTCTTCTAATCTATTTTTCTCCTGAGCTGCTTTGGGAAAAGTTTACAACACTACCTCACACAATGTCCCTCTTTTGTTCAGGACCATCCATGGCCCCAGTTTCAGGGGAATGACAGTAAAACTCCTCATGCAAATCTTAGCCTTATCTTCTTTGTTGTCTTTAGACACAAAACAAGGCTTGGATTCCAGAATCCTCTTGATTCAGACACACTACCATGACCTTACAATGTGGCATTGCAGCATGTCACCCTCTTTCCCCATAACACCCTGTCATCCAGGATCAACTCACTGTCTGTATGCTGTGACTTGAGCTACAGGACCTGAGAGGCACCCACTCCCTAGGCTGGAGGGTTAAATCAAGTGAGGCTGAGCCACTCTCAGTAAGCAGAGAGGAGTCCGGGAGGCACAGAGGCCCCATTCCCCATCTGTTTGTGGTAAACAAGCCTCAGACACACCCTTGTACAGGGTGACACTGCCCCTGATGCCTGGATTTAAAGTAGGTCTGGTGCTCTGAAACCTCTGTTTCTGTGAACAGACCAAAAAGGACAACTTGACCACCAAGTAAAGACACAGGAAATTCTGCCCTAACCATGTGCACCTGGATAATAAGTCTGTCCACTTGGTTTCATTGGCTAAACCCAATCATCGTTAGGTGTATTGCATTTTGTAGAACTTTCTGTTTGGGCCTCACATGTGGAATTTGGATTCCAGTTTAAAACGGGAATGGGGAGAGAATCCAAGATGGTGGCGTAGGTAAACACCTAAACTGCTGCCTCGCACAACAATTTAAACTGCAACTAAAAGACAAAACGTCTATCACCCAGAACCACGGGAAAGCTGGATGAGTGGAAGTTCTACAACTAGAAGGAAAGCGAAAAGAGCACTGAGATGTGCACAAGCACTGAAAAGCTGAGGTATGGAGGCGCGGGATCTGAGCTGGCGGCAGGTGTTGCTTTTTTCAACCCAAAGGGGAGACAAGCCCCCGATTACTCTTAAATACAGTTTCTGGGGAGACGCGGGGGACCCAAACTCCTACGGGGAGAAGCGGGATTGTCTGCTACCAGGTTGGAAAGTGAGGGGGCCCTGCTTGTAGAGCTGCGCACAGGAATAATTGTTTATCTGCGCTGGGGCACGGGACTGGACACAGTCGGAGACACAGAGCCGGCTAACTAGCAGCCATTGCTGTTTGCCACACCCTAGCCTAGTGACGCCCTGAGACCCCGCCCCACACAACCTACAAACCCACCCAAGCTCCAAGCAGCGGCTTTTGCATGTGAATGGACTGCAGCTCAACCTAACAAACTTGCAGCCCGGATCAGATAGCTCCAAAACCTCCAAACCCCAAGAAAGAGGAGAAAACTGTAGCTCTCGCTGTAGCTCCTGCTGGGTGGACTCAGATAATAGCTGACCTGCACCCCATTGGAGATCCAGAAGCCAGTATACCTAGTGGTCAGTGTGAGAAACCAGATTTCAACTCCTCACATCCATAAGTGACACATTCAAGAGGCAGACTCAGCGAGCACCAAAGACCCACTGAAACAAGTCCTGCACCATAAGTGTGTCTCCAGCACAGCAGTTCTTATAGACACAGCAAGTACTCACAGCCGGTTGGCCTGGAGGTCAATTCCTCCCAGCGTACCAACAGCAATTAAGGCTTAACTACACCAAGACTTTGCACTCAGCCCACAAAGGGGTGTACCAAGAGTGTCCACATCAGGTAATTGGGGAGGCAGAGCTACTGCCCCCTATAGGTCACCTACCACACAAAGCCACTCCATCAACACAGGGATGCAGCCAAAATGCGGAAACAAAGAAACATGTCACGAATGAAAGAAATGGAGGAAAGCAAACTACTGGATGACATAGAGTTCAGAACCACATTTATAAGGTTACTCAAGAATCTTCTAAAAACCGCCGAGAAACTTGATGACACTTCTGAGGTGCTTAGTGAGACCTTCAAGGACCTTAATGAGAATGCCAAAAAAATGGAAAAGGATCAGTCAGAAATGAAGCATACACTGTCTAAAATAAAGAATATACAGAAACTCAACTGTAGATCAACGTACCCCAAGAATCAAGCCAAAGATCTGAAATATGTGGAAACAAAAAACATCCAACCAGAAAAACAAAAGGCAAAAAGAATCCAAAAATATGAAGATAGTGTAAGGAGCCTCTGGGACAACTTCAAGCATACCAACATCCGAATTTTTCGGGTGCCAGAAGAAGAGAGAGAGCAAAATACTGAAAACCTATTAGAAGAAATAATGACAGAAAACTTTCCCTACCTGGTGAAAGAAATAGACTTACAAGTCCAGGAGGCACACAGAAGCCCAAACAAAAGGAATCCAAAGAGGACCACACCAAGACACATCATAATTAAAATGCCAAGGGCAAAAGACAAAGAGAGAATCTTGAAAGCAGCAAGAGAGTTACCTACAAGGGAGTACCCATACGACTGTCAGCTGATTTCTCAGCAGAAACTATGCAGGCCAGAAGGGAGTGGCAAGAAATATTCAAAGCGATGAACAGCAAGAACCTACAACCAAGATTACTCTACCCAGCAAAGCTATCATTCAGAGTTGAAGGTCAGATAAAGAGCTTCACAGACAAGAAAAAGCTAAAGGAGTTCATCACCACCAAACCAGGATTACATGAAATGCTGAAGGGTATTCTTTAAGAAGAGGAAGAGGAAGAAAAAGGTAAAGATAAAAATTATGAACAACAAAAGGACATCAAATACATACCTACCAACAAGTGAATCTAAAAATCAAGTGAATAAAAAATCTGAAGAACAGAATGGACTGGTGAATATAATAGAATCAGGGACATAGAAAGGGAGTGGACTGATGACTCTCAGGGGAAGCAAGTGTGAGGGGTGCTGGAAGAGATTGGACAAAAATCTTACTCCTGTGGATGAAGACAGTGGCGGGGCGTAAGGGCATGGGGTGGGGTGGGGAATCAGGTGGAGGGGAGCTATGGGGAAAACAAAAAAAAAGAGGAACACCTGTAATAATCTGAACAATAAAGATTTATTTTTTTAAAAATTTTTAATATGTTTTTTTTTTTAATCATTGACTAGAGGCCCGGGGCATGAAATTCATGCACGGGAAGTGGGTCCCTCAGCCTGGCCTGCACCCTCTCGCAATTCAGGGCCCCTTGGGGAATGTCTGACTGCCAGTTTAGGCCCAATCCCACAGGGATCCCTGTGGAATCGGGCCTAAACCAGCAGTCGGACATCTCTCCAGCAAACTGGGACTGCTGGCTCCTAACCACTCACCCTGCCTGCATCATCTCCCCTAACCACTTGCTTGCCTGCCTGATCACCCCTAACCACCTCTGCCTGCCTGCCTGATCACCCCTAACTGCCTCTGCCTTGGCTCCTGCTGCTGTGGCTTCGTCTGGAAGGACAGGATGTCCAGAAGGGCGTCTGGGAGGTTGATTGGCTGTCTGGTCTAATTAGCATATTATGCTTTTATTATTATAGATAGTATTACAGTTGTCTCCCATTTTTGCATGTGCATATATTCTTTGGGGGATCTCTCCCAGTCCTCCCCACACCCCTCGACTGGGAGATCTGCCAGTTTGTTCCAATTAACCAGGCCTCCAGCCCCACTTATCCTTCCCCAGGGCCACTTGCTGAACCACTTTATTCACCAATGTCATTCCCTGGGATGCTAGCCCTCTTCTTGGCATTTGAGAAAACTACATTACCCAGAAAGGAGCTAAAGGGTACTTTTGGTGTCAGTGCATCTGCTTAGGTCCAGACTTCTGCCTTCTTCCTTCTGGCGAAGATTTTTACCTCTTCAGTTTCTTCAAGGTCTCACAGGCTTCAGCCCACTGGTCGTGAGAAGGAAGAGGCCGAGGAGGCAGGGTGTGTCTGAGGCTCATTGAGCACCAACAGGCTGGGATTGGGGCCTCCGTGCCTCCCAGACTCTTCTCTGCCCACAGCATTGAGTCAGCCTCGCCTCATTTAACCCTCCAGCCTCGGGGACTGATGCCTCTCTGGTCCTGCCGCCCAGGTAGCAGTGTTCAGAATAGTAAGTCACTCGTGGGTGACACAGGGTGTGGCGGAGGAAAGAGGGTGAAAGGCTGCAATGCCACCTTGTAAGGACGTGATGGTGGGGCTGACCTGGGAGGATTAGGAAAACCGAGGCCTGTTTTGGGTTGAAAGGCAACAAAGAAGATGAGATGTCCTTTTTCATGAAGAGTTTTACTTTCATTCTCAGAATGCTGGTGCCTAAGATGGTTGTGAGAAAAAAAAAAAGAGTGACATTTTCTGAGGCAGGATTCTAACTTTTCCTAACATTGCTCAGAGAAAGAACTGATTAGAAGACAGAGAACAGCAGCTGTGGACAGGAAGGGGAAGTCCTGTAAATGATAAGGGAACTGGCAGCAGTGAGCACTGAGGACTGAGCCCTGAGATAATCCAGGCATCTGGAGGGCACCTGGCCTGTGGGCTGGGCAAGGTACAGAGCAGCCTGAGTCCATAGTACCTGGTGGTGTTTTCCAGGCTCTCAACAGACCATTTTCTTTCCATGAATTCTTGCAAATGCAGAATCAATCAGGTGTACCAGTTCCAGAGCTTATTTCAGGGCCTCAACACTTGTGGCCCCTGATAGAGTAGTGTCCTGGGATTATCCCGCTGCTCTGGTAGCCTTTGGACCTGGGTATTTTGAGCAGAAACTAAGCTCAGAATCCTAAGGCCAGGACTAGGGCTTCATGAAGTGGATCTTGTTTTTGGCAACCAGTGTAATGAGTGTGATGTCCTCCAGGGCAAAGGCTTGACATGAAGAGTGAGCTGATTTAGGAGCCAGCAGGTATGTTTTTTAAGAAATACATATATATATTAGAGGCCCAGTGCACGACATTTGTGCACTGGGGGCAGGGTGGGGGGGGGGATCCCACAGCCTGATCTGTACCCTTTTGCAGTCCTGGAGCCCTTGGGGAATGTTTGACAGATGGATTAGGTGGAGAGTGGGCCTAAGCCACAGTTGGACATCCTTAGCACTGCTGCAGAGGGGAGCCACTATGCTCGCCAGCCATTAGCCTTGTGAAAGGGCACTGACAACCAGGGGCAGCTCTTGCGTTGAACATCTGCCCCCTGGTGGTCAGTGCGCATCATAGTGACCTATCATTCCACCGTTCAGTCGATTTGCATATTACCCTTTTATTATATAGGATTGATGTTAGATGTAGAAAGGAAGGGAGAGGGAGAGATACAGAGAAACAGGGGTGAACAAGAAACAAGAATCAGCTGCCACCTGCACAACTGCTACTGTGGATCCAGTCCACAAGCCAGGCATGTGACCTCACCAGTGCACGGGTCTATGCTCAACAAACTGAGACATATAAGCCAAGACTCTAGATCACTTTAATACAGGAAATAATGATCAGGATGGTAATGGTAGTAGAAGCTCAGAAGGGACAGTGTGAGCCTGACAGCTGGATTTCCTGCTGGGGCCTCTCTTTGTGGGAGGTGGGTGTTACAACTTAGCATAGGGACAAAGGTTGTCATGTAGAATGTCAGGGAGAGAGAATGATTTTGCAGTGGCCAAGGCCTTTAAAAGATGTGTGAACATGAGATGAATTTGATACTGGAGAGTAATTCAACAAGATGAGATAGGGTTGGTACATATTTACTTCTCAAAAATCCTATCAGGATTTTGTTGTGACCTTTGGTGTGGCCTATATGTGGGGAGTTGCAGTCTGTAGTGTGGATTAGCTTAGGGCTTTGAGTGGTCATCTGTGAAACTCACTGGGCATGGTGCACAGGGATGGGACTTGAGTGACAATTAAGTGAGGTGTTGGCTGTGACTGGTGAAGGGACATCACAAGCAGCATCAGGGGAGGTAGCCTCTGGATATCTGAGATATGATTGTGGTTCTTCATAGCTTAGACTGAGGAAAAACACAGTCATGGAGAGAAGCCTTCATTGGAAGACTCAAATCTGCCTCTATGAGTGTGGACTATCAGGGCGGACAGTACTTAATCCTATTTAAATTTGGCAAGGATTCTCTGGACCACACATTCTGAGTAATAAGTAAGAGGCCAAAGAGAGTACCATGAGGGCTGGGGCTGTGGGAGCGCAGGTGTGAGAGAGGTGAGGTAGAAAGAGTGATGTGCACTTGGAGAGGGATTGTGATTTCATGGCCACAGGTCCCTGATATTGACATAAGAGTGAATGGAGGGTGAGTTTATTTCTGGTGGAGTCTGGATGAGACAATAAGGGAAACTTTAAGGTAATTGCCTGAAAAGGGGTGTTTTGGGGGAGAAACAAAGATGGCGACATAGGTAAACACCTAAACTTGCTGCCTCGCACAACCACTTCAAAACTTCAACTAAAGGACAAAACGCACATCATCCAGAACCACAGGAAGGCTGGCTGAGTGAAATTCTACAAATAGAAGGAAAGAGAAAAGCACACTGAGACTCAGAGGAGCTGTGGAAGTAAAGTACAGAGGTACAGAGGCGCATGCACAGAGAGGGCTGGCAACTGAGGATACGACTGGATTTTACAATCTGGAGGGAGATACAAGTTCTCAACTCCTCTGAACTCCAGTTCTGGGTGAGACTCTGGGGACCCAGACTCATATGGGGAGAAACTGGACTGTCTGGCATCGGGCAGAACTCGAGGGTGGTTTTCTTTCAAAGGTGCTTGCAGTGATTACTGTGGGACACTGAGACCCGGGGGGCCTCTTAAGGAAGGGCTGAAGGTCAGCCATTGCATTTGCTCCATCCTGAGAGCCTGCCGCACCCAAGCTGTGTGCAGAGGCTTTTGCATATGAATGGCCTATTCCTTTGAAATTTAAAATTACCTAACAAACTGCAGCTGAGTCAGAGAGACCCAGAACATCCAAAATAAGGCCCAAGGCCCCCAGTAGCTTGCATTGCTTCACAGCTGGGTCTCATCCGGGCACCTCCAAACCCCAAACAAAGAAGTGGAATCTTCAGATCTCTCCATAGCTCCTGATGGGTGGCCTCAGGCAGAGGCTAAATTACCACCTCCTTGGAGATCCAAGAGCCAGTGTACCCCCAGTGGTCAGAGTGGGACCATCCAGATCACAACTCCTCAGATCCATAAGGGACACACTCAGGGGACAGACTCAGTGAGCACCAAAGCCCCATTGAAGCAAGTCTTGCCTCATAAGGGCGTCTCCAGCACAGAAGATCTCCCATCGTAGATACAGCTGATCCTCACAGCCAATTGGCCTGGAGGTCAATTCCTCCCAGTGATACAAACAACAATCAAGAATTAATTACAACAAGACTGTGCACACAGCCCACAAAGGGGTGCACCAACAGTGTCCACCTTAGATAACTGGGGAGGCTGAGCCACTGGGCCCTATAGGACACTTTGAACGCAAAGCCAATCTATCAACTTAGGGAAGGAGCCAAAATGTGGAGACAAAGAAACAGGTCACAAATGGAAGAAATGGAGGAAAGCAAATGACTGGATACAGAGTTCAAAACCACGGTTATAAGGTTTTTCAAGAATTTTCTAGAAACCGCCAATAAATTTAGTAAGACCCTCAAGGATATGAAAAAGGACCAACTAGAAATTAAGCATACACTGACTGAAATGAAGAATAATATACAGAGATGCAACAGTAGACTAGAGGATCCCAAGAATCAATTGAAGATTTGAAATACGAAGAAGCAAAAAACACCCAACCGGAAAAGCAAAAAGAAAAAAGAATCCAAAAATATGAAGACAGTGTAAGGAGCCTCTGGGACAACTTCAAGAGTACCAACATCCGAATTATTGGGGTGCCAAAAGAAGAGAGAGAGCAAGATACTGAAAACCTATTTGAAGAAATAATGACTGAAGACTTCTCCCACCTGGTGAAAGAAATAGACTTACAAGTCCAGGAAGAACACAGAACCCCAAACAAAAGAAATCCAAAGAGGACCACACCAAGACACATCATAATTAAAATGCCAAGAGCAAAAAACAAAGAGAGAATATTAAAAGCAGCAAGAGAAAAACAGTTAGTTACCTACAAGGGAGTACCCATATGATTGTCAGCTGATTTCTCAGCAGAAGCTATGCAGGCCAGAAGGGAGTGGCAAGAAATATTCAAAGTGATGAATAGCAAGAACCTACAACCAAGATTACTCTACCCAGCAAAGGTATCATTCAGAATTGAAGGGCAGATAAAGAGCTTCACAGATAAGAAAAAGCTAAAGGAGTTCATCACCGCTAAACCAGTATTTATGAAATACTGAAAGGTATTCTTTAAGAAGAGGAAGAAGAAGAAAAAGGTAAAGATAAAAAATAAGAACAACAAATACATATCTATCAACAAGTGAATCTAAAAATCAAGTGAATAAAAAATCTGATGAACAGAATAAACTGGTGAATATAATAGAATCAGGGACATAGAAAGGGAGTGGACTGACAATCCTCGGGGGAAAAGGAGTATAGGGGGTGCGGGAAGAGACTACACAAAAATCATACACCTATGGATGAGGAGAGTGGTGGTGGGGGTCTAAGGGTGGGAACTGGGTGGAGGGGTGCTATGAGGGGGAAAAAGAGGAACAACTGTAATAATCTGAACAATAAAGATTTATTAAATAAATAAATAAATAAATAATGTAATTTGTATAAAAAAATGGAAAGAGGTGTTTGGGCATAAGGCCCAATATAGAGCTCAGATGCCACTTATCTACCCACCTGCCTTTTGTTGTTGGAGGCTAATACACTGATTATTAGGAATGAGATAGTGTACATCAGTGTTACCAGTGGTTGAAATCTCCACTGGAGTGGGTGAGGGAGAAGAGTAATAGAGAAAAGAATTATGGAGGTGGTAATCTGTAATTATGGGGGGAAAAGGTAATTAGAAAATAACCCATCCTTGCCACAGCAAATTTGTGTTACCTTTGAAGTTTTGCCTCGGAAGCAAGGGGTGTGAAAGAAGTGTAGGTCAAAGAACTATGTGAAGCAGGTAGTGCAAAGTGATGGCCTTAGCACCCTGAGATTGTGGTTATAAGGGTGAATTGTGATGCCATGTTTTTGGTGTCTTTGAGGAACAATCTGAGGGACTACTAAAGTATTGCCTGACATGACCGGTATCAGAACATTCACACTCTATGTCCAGTATTTCTTCCTACCCTATGTTCTTGACACCCACTCAATTGTCAAGAGGAAGTGTGGCATACATGTGAAGCCCAGAGCTCAGTTATCTTCTGTCTGCTGAACTGCCTTTATTGTTGTGGGAAGACAAAATATCAGTAGAAATATAAGAAGACAGTGACTTTAAAGGGATGAAGGCCTTGCATCTTCTCTGGTGTGTGGAGTGGAGAGAGCAGATGGATATGGAGGGTGGGGAGTATTACAGACTTGGAATCGTAAAAGTGAATCTGATTTTGGGCCATTCTGTCCCCATTATGACAGGATATGAACTGGACATTGCCTACTCTCATGAGGAGTGGGGGCTGCTTGATGATGCTGAGAGACTTCTGTACTGTGATGTGATGCTGAAAGTTTTTGCACTTGAATCATCTGTAGGTAAGACCTTCACATCTCTCCTAGTGTCCTGAGGTGATACCCTCTCTTTCTATATTCTCCACCTGTAGCTTTCTTTCTCCCATAGCCAATCCAGTGACTCTGCTAATTTGCCCATTTTCTTGCCAAATGTGCTGTGGCTGCCAGAGCAGAGCAGTGTGGATAGAGCAGACACCTACTGTCTCACAAAATACAGGAAGTATCTCTGAGTCAGGAGTTTTACAGACAGCTTATGGGTTGTCATTGCTCTTCCCATTCCTGGGAACTTTTATAAGTCCACTTTCATGACTTTCACATCTTCTCCCTTCCTTTAGCTAAAGGTTTTTGTGACTATCTGTGCCACATTGTGGTCTTTTACTTACATGAGCCATGGGCTGTGCTTATAAGACCTCCTTCAATTGTCAGTTGTAATATTTTCTTCCCTGCAATACTTTGCATGCCGAATTGCTCTGGGCTAGTACTGGCTACTCACTTCTGCCATCTTATATTAATACTCATAATGTTTAGGTTTTATATATTTGTAGAGGAGGTAGTGCAGAGAGAACCCTGTTTTTTTGTTTGTTTGTTTGTTTTTACAGAGTGAACATGCAAGATGGTCTCAAAGGAGGCCTGGCCCTGCTGAAGGTAACTGGGGGCAGAGGGAAGTATGACATAAGGGTATTGTTCCTATCATACCAGGAAACCTGCTCATGTCCAATGGCGTTTAGGTGCAGGTGCCACAGGCCACATTACACTTGTACCTTTTCTTTCCCAAACTTGACATTTTGCTGACATGTCATTTCATCTGTGACTGTCTGCCTTTTGTCTACCTTCACCTTTGCGACCTTTTTTCATCAGCTGTTCCTTTGCACTGCTTCCTCTGCTGTACCTGGTATTCTCCTACATTGACCTGAACATGTGTTATGAGGTGCACATGCATGCTTAAGTGGTCCTCAACCACCAGAAACATGTATATTGAATTTTAATGGAAATAAGATGTAACCAACCTTCTGCACATATTTCCCATGTCACCAGCAGACCAGCCTTGCTGAATGCTGTTAGCAGAATAATGAGGTGGAGGTGCTGCTTCTCTTCCATGTGGTGCTTGCCATGTTTGTGTCATATTTCTGTTGAGGTCTTCCTTGGTTTGTGATCTTCAGTGAACCAGACTTCACATCAGCCTCTTATTAATCGTTCCCACTGTTGTTTTTTCATACAATTGCATGGAACCAATGTGTTATGTCCAACACACTATTGTAAAAGGACTTACACCTGACATCACAGTCAACACTTATGTCCTCACCATTTTCCTCCTTTCAGGTTTTTGGCATAAAACAGATGGTGAGGAGTCCAATTCTGATCAGAGTGTATCTGTCCAAGGATAGTCACAGGCCAGGGCTTCTAAGATAGCTCCAGCAACCCAGAAGAACCATTTCTGTAAGCGGTATTTCTCAGTGTTAAAAGATGTTTTGCACCTGAGTTACAAGCAGCATACTTTGAGCAGAAAGCCTTAATTAGTTACACACGTGTAAGAGTCTTCTGCTTCCGTGCAAACCCTCAGCTGCAACAGAAGGATGCCAGTGGAGAGAAGCCCTGGAATGAAGAATGGACAGGGCCTCCAGTAGGGAAGCTGAGGAAAACTTCCCAGCCATCTCAGAGCTTCTCCAGCATCAGAGCACTCTTCAAACTGAGGAGCCACACTGTGGCAGTGAGATTTCATGGGAATTTGTCGGTGGAAAAAGTTATTACACATGGAGTGAATGTGAAAAAGTTGCCAGCCACAACCAGAAAGTTGTTCAGTGTCATGGTATCTGTTCTAGAATAGTGAATTATGAGTGTAACAAGTGTGGGAATATTTTTGGATGTATCTTTAACCTCAATAGACATAGGAGAGTTCACACTGGAGAAAATTACCGAGTGTTCTGATTGTGAAAAGTTCTTCAGTAAAAGCACTGATTTCGATAAACACCACAGAGTTCACACTGGAAAAAAGCCTTATGAGTGTAGTGATTGTGGGAAGTCCTTCAGTCAAAAGACTAACTTCACCCAATACCAAAGAGTTCACACTGGAGAAAAGCCTTATGAGTGTGGTGATTGTGGGAAGTCCTTTACACAAAAGTTTTCCCTCATCCAACACTACCGAGTTCATACTGGAGAAAAGCCGTATCAGTGTAGTGGTTGTGGGATGTCCTTCAGTCAAAAATCCAACTTCACTAGTCACTATAGAGTTCACACTGGAAAAAAGCTTTATGAAGGTAGTAATTATGGAAAGTCCTTTGGAAAAAAGGTTACTTTCATTGAAAGCCACAGAGTTCATAGTGGAGAAAAGCCATATCAGTGTGATAATTGTGGGAAGTCCTTCCGTCATAACTCTAACCTCATTCAACAACACAGAGTTCATACTGGAGAAAAGCTATAACCGTGTAGTGATTGTGGGAAGTCCTTCAGTCAAAAGTCTAACTTCACTCAACACTACAGAGTTAACACTGGAGAAAAGCCATATGAGTGTGTAGTGGTTGTGGGAAGTCCTTTAGAGAAAAGATTACCCTCATTGGGCACTACAGAGTTCACACTGGAGAAAAGCCATATCAGTGTAGTGATTGTGGGAAGTCCTTTACACAAAGTTCTTCCCTCAATCGACACAAAAAGCCTTAGGAGTGTAGTGATTCTTGGAAGAACTTCAGTGATAGCTCTACCCTCATTAAACACAATAGAGTTCACACTGGAGAAAGGCCTCATGTGTGTATTGAATGTGGGAGATCTTTTTGCTATAAATCTGGCCTTGACACCTGAGAGTTCACACTGGAGAAAATCTTTAAATGGGCAGGAGATGTTTTATCTTTATTGCTCAGTATAACAATGCTGAAGGAGAAGGTTTTAGACCCATTACCTGAATATAAACCCCTTTTGTCAGAACATACACTCTGCTGGATTCCTCATAAGTTTCAGGTGCAAGTGGGGCTTTAAGGAGCTGCATTGCACTTGTAACCCACTCCAGCCTACAAGCCTACTGATGTCACTGTGAGTATGTGTGCAGAAGCTATTTCACCTCTACCACCTGGCTCACCTGAAGAGTATGCATCATTTACAGCCCCTGCGTGTTCAGGAGTTGTGCTTGTGAAAATTACAAATACTCTGAGTTTCTGTCTGGATCTTCATTTCTTTCTCTATGACTAGAGAATTGATCTGACCCAGGTTTCATCCAGGGCACCTGTCCTTAGCTAAGAAGTGCTACCTCTTTCAGGGACATTGTGCTTCTCACATCATGCTGTGATGAATTGTTTCAGGTTCCAATCCACTAACCTGCAGACCTCTTGCTTCCCTTTGCTCTGGTTTATGATCTTTTAATAAAGGTGTTATTTTTTTCTTTTGTACCGTTAGTTTTGTTGGTTCTATTCACTCCCTGGGATGATTGAAAGAAAACTTGTGATCTGTCAGCATGTAGAGGTAAACAAATATGGTGGGTCCCAAACTTTCTGTGCTTTGGAAGGCACAGCATGAGAGCAGGACATTCCACTTTGTCAAATGTTGGCTTAGTTTGTATTGCTGCCCAAGGTCTTGAGAGAAAGACTGCATTACTTTGTGGTTCTAATTTGCAGTCTGGTGCCTCTTTTATAGGTGAGGTCAATGTTTTCCACGAAGAGGAGGCCTTTGCTATCATTCTGTGAACAATTGAATTGTATTCTCTGTTCACAGTATGTATTATCTAATTCTAAGCAATGTTTAGGGGAAATCCTCTCCACATATTGTAAAGGTGTCATATGCAATGATATTTGAAATTTCATATGCTGGTATCATTTGTTGTGAGACTCTGATGCTTAGATGGAATCACAATTAGGACACAAACACTGTAGTATTCATATTGAGTGGGAAAGACTACAGTGACTTAGATGAAAAGTGCCTCTTCTGAAGGTTTTCTACACATGATCAAAGGTCTGTGGCTTGTGTGATCTTTGTGTACAGACATTCTCAGGACCTCCATACCTGTTTCCTGTGGCTGACGTCATTGGCAGAAAAAAATAATCTAACAGGTTTTGTTTTATTCCCCTGGCCCTTCTAGGTTGTTCACCTCAAAATTTGCTCTACAATCAAGACCTCAAATCTAAAGGAAGGATAATTCTGTAATCAATCTCAGAATGTGTCTTCTGTAGCCTGTCACCAATTCTGTTTATTCTGATGGCAATGGTCTTCAGTGCTTGCCAGTGTTTGCTGTTCCACCCAGGATACGAGAATTGACATGCAACGAAGTGCACTTTTCAAATGCGTACTACTTGGTGAGCTTTGACATAAGGATAAAACTGTGAAACTGTCACACATGAGATATGATTATTTGTCACCAATATACCAGGTGGGGCAAAAGTTGGTTTAACCATTCTAAGTATACTAAACACGGAACTTATTCTTTAAAAAATATTTTTAAAATTACTTTCATTGATTTCGTGGGAGCAGGGAGGGAAGGGAATCAGAGAGAGATAATTTGTTTCCTTTTTTCATCTTCCCTGCTCCCTACTGAGGATGGAGATGGGCATGTGCCCTGACCTAGAATGGAACCAATGATCTTTCAGTGAATGGGCCAACGCCCAATCAACTGAGCCATACTGGCCAGGGCCGAGTATATTCTTTTTTTTTTTAAGTTTAAACATTGAATAATACATTAAGTGAAATCTAGGTTTATAATAGTTGTTACTTTTCCTGGTGTAAATACTCATCATTGTCAGTTTCAAACTGCTAAAATGATGGCACTGAACAGGGACATGATGATATATTTCAGTAGCACATCATTGTATTTTATTTGCAGCATGGGAGTACATTAGCAACAAATATATCCAAGAACTTTCATGCTATATAATAAAGAGGGAATATGCAAATTGATCATCACGCTGCCACAAAGATGGTGGCGCCCACAGCAGAGGGGGCAAAGGGTTTCCATAACACAAGATGGCTGTGCCCATAGCAGAGGCAGGGTTCCTGTAACGAGCCTTAATGAACAATCAGCAGGGACTTCAGGCTGAGTCCCTCACCCCATGGGGCTTGACAGGGGACCTCAGGCTGCACCCCCCGCCCAGGTGCCAGGCCGGGGGACCTCAGGGCATGTGCCCCTTCCAGAGGGGCTTGATGGGGGAACTCAGGCTGTGCCCCCTACCCTGGCGCATGGCCAGAATATCTCAGGCTGCACACACCACCCCCTCACCGGCGGGGCTTGACAGGAGATCTCAAGCATGCTCCTGCCCTGGCACCAGGCCAGGGTACCTGAGGCTGTGCCCCCCTGTCTGGCAGGTCTTGACAAGAGTGGGACTGGCCAGGTCTGGATCTAGCCCAATACGGAGGGGCCGGATGGGTCTGGGTATTGCGCAATTTTGAGGCGCATGTGGGTGGGCAGAGACCTGACTCTGGGTCCCATGGTGTACCCCAGATGCTGACAGAAGGAAGAATTCCATATACATTTTACTAGTTTTCTTTAATCTCTGACACTTCTATTATAGAAAAAGGTCAAATAGCAATATTAAAATGTTTCCTCTAATTAATCCCCTTTTAAGGTGCACAAATTTAGTGCACTGGGCCACTAGTCCTATAAATAAAAGCCTTGGTGGTCATCAAGCGATCACGCTGCGATGCCCTCACGCTGTCACAATCCATCACCAGGAGGCAGCCAATGACAAGGCAGAATAGGCCCTTGACATCAGGGAGGGGAGGGACCAGAGGTCTTGGCCCAGAGGGAATAGGACAGGCTCCATGCAGAGCAGAGCTGGTTGCATGGTAAGGAACTACCAGAGCTACATCCTCCAGGTTGGGAGGAGAGGAAGACTCAAGTGATTCCAGATTTAAAAGGCAGTTCTGAAAAAAATATAAAGAGGCTTGTGCCCTACCTTTCTCAGACTTGTGGGTCATGGAGTGCAGGCTGAACTCAGGGCAAACTTATGCTGAGAGACCACAGGTATGTCACACTCAGCCTCGGACTTCAGTTTCCTGGGGAGTGTCAGATGGCTCTCCCCACCTTCACCTGGTTGCCAGGTTCTGGCTTCAGAACATGGTTCAAAAGTCTGAGAGGAAAACAGGTGAGGGCGATGAAGAGCAGAGATCACCACCCTTTCTCAGCTGTGCTGAACTCTTTGTTATGACACCGGAACAGCTGCTAGTGTCTGTCAGCAAGGTGTCAGCTTTGAAGTGTTTTTCCCTGGAAGGAATGGACAAAGACTGATATACATTCTCATCAGTCTCTTTCCTCTAGTCTACCCAAATAATACACTTACTTCAAGCTCAAAATGAAATCCCGAGAGGAATCCAAGATGGTGGCGTAGGTAAACACCTAAACTGCTACCTCGCACAACAATTTAAACTGCAACTAAAAGACAAAACGTCTATCACCCAGAACCATGGGAAAGCTGGCTGAGTGGAAGCTCGACAACTAGAAGGAAAGAGAAAAGAGCATTGAGACGTGCACAAGCGCTGAAAAGCTGAGGTATGGAGGCGCGGGATCTGAGCTGGCGGCAGGTGTTGCTTTTTTCAACCCAAAGGGGAGACAAGCCCCCAATTACTCTGAAATACAGTTTCTGGGGAGATGCGGGGGACCCAAACTCCTACGGGGAGAAGCTGCATTGTCTGCTACCGGGTCGGAAAGTGAGGGGGGCCTGCTTGTAGAGATGCGCACAGGAATAATTGTTTATCTGTGCTGGGGCACGGGACTGGACACAGTCGGAGACACAGAGCTGGCTAACTAGCAGCCATTGCTGTTTGCCATGCCCTAGCCTAGTGACGCCCTGAGACCCCGCCCCACACAACCTACAAACCCACCCAAGCTCCAAGCAGCGGCTTTTGCATATGAATGGACTGCAGCTTAACCTAACAAACGTGCAGCCCAAATCAGACAGCTCCAAAACCTCCAAACCCCAAGCAAAGAGGAGAAAACTGTAGCTCTCGCTGTAGTTCCTGCTGGGTGGTCTCAGACAATAGCTGACCTGCACCCCATTGGAGATCCAGAAGCCAGTATACCTAGTGGTCAGTGTGAGAAACCAGATTTCAACTCCTCACATCCATAAGTGACACATTCAAGAGGCAGACTCAGCGAGCACCAAAGCCCCACTGAAACAAGTCCTGCACCAAAAGCGTGTCTCCAGCACAGCAGTTCTTATAGACACAGTGAGTCCTCACAGCCGGTTGGCCTGGAGGTCAATTCCTCCCAGCGTACCAACAGCAATTCAGGCTTAACTACACCAAGACTTTGCACTCAGCCCACAAAGGGGTGTACCAAGAGCGTCCACATCAGGTGATTGGAGAGGCTGACTTACTGCCCCCTATAGGTCACCTACCACACAAAGCCACTCCATCAACACAGGGAAGCAGCCAAAATGCGGAGACAAAGAAACATGTCACTAATGAAAGAAACGGAGGAAAGCAAACTACTGGACGACATAGAGTTCAGAACAACATTTATAACGTTAGTCAAGAAACTTGATGACACTTCTGAGGAGCTTAGTGAGACCTTCAAGGACCTTAATGAGAATGCCAAAAAAACGGAAAAGGACCAGTCAGAAATGAAGCATACACTGTCTAAAATAAAGAATATACAGAAACACAACTGTAGATCAACGTACCCCAAGAATCAAACCAAAGATCTGAAATATGAGGAAACAAAAAACACCCAACCAGAAAAACAAAAAGAAAAAAGAACCCAAAAATATGAAGATAGTGTAAGGAGCCTCTGGGACAACTTCAAGCGTACCAACATCCGAATTTTTGGGGTGCCAGAAGAAGAGAGAGAGCAAAATACTGAAAACCTATTAGAAGAAATAATGACAGAAAACTTTCCCTACCTGGTGAAAGAAATAGACTTACAAGTCCAGGAAGCGCACAGAAGCCCAAACAAAAGGAATCCAAAGAGGACCACACCAAGACACATCCTAATTAAAATGCCAAGGGCAAAAGACAAAGAGAGAATCTTGAAAGCAGCAAGAGAAAAACGGTTAGTTACCTACAAGGGAGTACCCATACGACTGTCAGCTGATTTCTCGGCAGAAACTATGCAGGCCAGAAGGGAGTGGCAAGAAATATTCAAAGTGATGAACAGCAAGAACCTACAACCAAGATTACTCTACCCAGCAAAGCTATCATTCAGAGTTGAAGGTCAGATAAAGAGCTTCACAGACAAGAAAAAGCTAAAGGAGCTCATCGCCACCAAACCAGGATTACATGAAATGCTGAAGAGTATTCTTTAAGAAGAGGAAGAAGAAGAAAAAGGTAAAGATAAAAATTATGAACAACAAAATGACATCAAATACATACCTACCAACAAGTGAATCTAAAAAATCAAGTGAATAAAAATCTGAAGAACAGAATGGACTGGTGAATATAATAGAATCAGGGGCATAGAAAAGGAGTGGACTGACGACTCTCAGGGGAAGCAGGTGTGAGGGGTTCAGGAAGAGATTGGACAAAAATCTTACTCCTATGGATGAAGACAGTGGTGGGGGGTAAGGGCATGGGGTGGGGTGGGAAATCAGGTGGAGGGGAGCTATGGGGGGGAAAAAAAGAGGAACACCTGTAATAATCTGAACAATAAAGATTTATTTTTTAAAAAAAGAAGTCTGAGAGCCTCCTGGGTGGTTGGGAAGGAGGGGGTTGGCAGGCAAGCCAATTGGCTGGAGGCGGGGCAACAGGGATCCGGGATTGGCTTGATCCGAGAGGGCGGAGCCAACCTTTAAGAGGTGCGAGATGCAGTGTAAGGGCAGTGCACTCGCATCTGCCATCAGCCTGCCGGGTTTACTCTTGCGCGGGGACTGTGGTGGCTGTGGCTACTATGCGAGCCTGGATGGAGCAGAGGCTGGCGGAGCAGATGAGCATCCCAGCATCCTGATACCAGGCACCATGGCCCCTGGGTCATGGCCAAAGGAGAGGGTGCCAAGGGCAGCTCCTCAACTGGGCTGCTGCCTACAGCATTCTCCAAGTTGGTGAACAGCCTGCCCAGGTGAAAGTGAGAACCTGGCATCCAGGTGGAGGGCAAGGGGCTGCAGCATCTGTGGAGCGTGTAAGGCATTGTGGGGCGGCAGACATGGCACTGATGGCAGGCCAGGCCTAGGGGACCCTACACGTGCATGATTAAATAGTGCGCTGGGCCTCCAGGAATAAAATAAAATTATTGGGAATTGTCAATTTCTAAAACTTTCTTAAAGTTTGATGTAAGTATATTTGATTTAAAGTATATATTTTTTAAATATATGCTTTTGGTGTTTTCATGCATTCCTGCATTGCTGAAACCAAGATCCTCCTGCCCTTATATCACTGTTTCATTCTCAGCATATAAAATAATTGGTGCAAAAATACAGTCTCCCTTAGAAAAAGCTGACATGAAATACATCCATGTAAAAAAGACACTTATGAAAGAAACCCCATGAATTGTGTTCTAGCTTTCCACCATTATCTGTCATCATGATGGTTTTTATAGCTGTCTATTCTCAGACACGTTCTTGGGTTCTTTTACTTAAATTGCCTCACCTGTCTAGCCGTGGCCGAATAGCTCTGTGGGGAGAGAAACATCACGCAAGGCTGCAAGTCCTTTCCGCAGTCAGGGCAACTACATCATCAACCAAAGAAGGCATGAAAGTAATGGAACCCAAATGCTGTGTGTGGCTCTATCCCTGTTTTCTTCTCTCTACAACCAACATATATGGATATTCAAACAGGCGGTCCACACGCATGTGAGCACCAGCACAGCCAGGACCCCGTGGTGACCAGCATCCGTGGCTCTCATGAGGGAAAAGCATGCAATGACCCTGATGACAGTATGGGAGGTGCCCTTGCTGTCAGTGTAGCAGGTGGGGAACCCCAGGCTGAGCTGCACAAGGATCCACAGGGCATGATGCCGTCAGTGTGGTCCCTGGGACTAAAGAAAAAGCAGCAGGAGAAGCCTTGGGCTAGGACATGTCCCTTTTGGTTACTGCACGTTCCAGCCAGAGGTTGAGACTGGGCTATTTCACATTCAGATGGCTGAAGAGCCCAGAATCCTCTTAGGTGACAAGGCTGGTGGCAGCTGGGCACATGGATGTGGGCAAGAAAAAGCCCAGGGCACTTTCCAGGGAGAGTTGGTGCTGGGCCATGTGTGTGGCACTGAGGCTCTCCCTAGTCCTAGTCCAGGCTGATGGTCTCTCTGTTCTTTGGGACCATGGTGAGTGGGAAATGGAGCAAGCTCCGCTGCAGGAGTTCCTGGGGGGTTATGACCTGGAAGTCACCATGCGCTCCAAGAAAACTTGTGACCCAGGCAAGGCCGACCTAGTCCACTGTAATGAAGTTCTCCAGCCATTACCTTCTTTGTCCCAAATATGGGGTATTTCCGGCCCCTTTTGCAAGTTCTTAAAGAGCCCCTATGTGCTGGGGCCTTGAGACCGCAACCAAAGGCCTGGCCTGGTGCCAGCACTGATAACTTCATCCTGGGAAGGTTCAATGGCCTCTCTGAAGTGTGAGTAGTCTCATTTTCCTTATTATTTAAGCAAGCAAGCATTTACAGAAGCCAAATAGCAGGGTTAAAATTTCAAACAGCAGTTTTTATGTAAGATGGAATGGGGCAGAATATACAATAGATGAAATACTATTTGAGATCATGAGTAGTCTTAGACATTTACAATACATCTGTCTCAGAAAATCATCTTTCGAATCCCAACACCAGCCTCTATGTGGTCTCCAGAGGATTCTATGCTTTAAGAAAGATTGCAGGTTGGCTGACACGTGCCTCCTGTGTCACAGGCAGTATTTATAGACATTAAAACATGGTTTTCACTGGGGAAAGCACAGTTTCTAGTTCACCATGGGCTCTACTCACTCCAGTGTCTCAAGCTCTGTTGGAATCCCTCAGAAACAGCTTCTCCCATGGGAAAGTTAATTTTAATCACTCAAAGACTAACCTAAGTTAAAAAAATAAAGAGATGACTTTAATCAGAAACCATCTGATTTTGGGGCTTAAATAATAACAAGATGGGGATCATAACTCTGATACTAATAGTGAGGGATTTTTCTGAAATCCATGATATTGATTCTTTAGCCTCTTACGTTAAAGGAGACAGACTTCCAGGAAGTTCATATTATAGTGATAACTGTTCTAGAGAGATAGCTTTAGATTTAACCATATGCTCTTGAAACCACAAACCTTAATTTTTTAATTCTCTCCTGGGAATTGTTTATTGATTTGAGAGAGAGATAAGAGGGAGGGAGAGAGATGAGAGGGAGAGGGAGAGGGAGAGGGAGAGGGAGAGAGGTGGCAGGAAACAAGGATCAAATTTGCAACCTAGTTATGTGCCCTTACCAGGAATCAAACAGGCCATGGTTTTAGGGGGTGAGACTTATGGGAGGATGCTTCAATCCACTGAGCCACCTGAGCAGGGCAGCACCACAATTCTTAATGTTTCCTGTAAGAGAGTAAATTAGGCCCAAACTGGCTTGGCTCAATGGAAACAGATTCGGCCTGTGGAGTAAAGGGTCCCGAGTTCAATTCAGATAAAGGGCACATGCCGGGTCATGCGCTCAAACCCCAGTAGGTGGCGTGCAGGTTTCGGCTGATCTATGATTCTCTCTCATCATTGATGTTTCTATCTCTCACCTCTCCCTTTCTCTCTGAAATCAATACAAAAAACATACAAATATTTTTTAAAGAGAGTAAATTGGTATGACAGCATTTGTGGGGTCCCAAACTTTCTGTGCTTTGGAAGGCACATAAGAATGGCAGAGAATCACTCTTTGTCCAATCTTGGCTTATTTTGCATTGCTGACCAAGGCCTTGAAAGAAAGTCTGTATGACTTTGTGGTTCTCATTTGCAGCCTGGTGCCTCTGTGATTGGTGAGTTCAATGGTCACCCAGAATAGGAGTCCGTTATTGTGCTTGTGGGAACAATATGAATTATATTCTCTGTTCACTGTATTACATAATCCTCAGCAATGTTTAAGGAAATTCCTCCCCACAGACTGCAAAAGAGCCATGTGTCATGAAGTATGAAATTTCATAGGCTGGTGTCATTCGTTGTAAGACTTTGAGGTTTAAATGGAGCCACCATTAGGACAAAACCACTATATTCATAGTGAATGGGAAAGACGGCAGTAAATTGTATGAAAATGCCTCTTCTTAACATTATCCACAAATGGTCAAAGGTCTGTGGCTTGTGTGATGTTTGCTTACAGACATTCTCAGGACCTCCATAACTGTTTTCTGTGGCTGAAATCATTGGCAGAAAAAATAAACACAGTTGGGGTTTTTTGGGGGTTTTTTTGGAGTCCCCTGGGCCATCTAGGGTGTTCACCTCAAGGTTTCCACAACTGGCAACACCTCAGAGCTAGAGGAAGAGTAATCCTATAATCAGTCTCAGGTCGTAGCTTTTGTAACCTGTCTGCATTCCTGTGGATTACGATGGCAATAGTCTTCACTGCTGGCCAATATTTGCTGAGCCTGAGGCAAGACTGGTCCTCCCAGGAAGTTAGGAGAGAGATGGGAGAGCCCATATAGGGTTACCATTTTAATTTTCTAACAAGACAGGGATATCTAGGTCTCTCTTTGGAAGTGCTTCTTGAGGCTTTATTAAGTCTATTTGTAACTGACATGCAACAAAATGCACTCTTCTAATGTGTACTATGAGGTGAGCTTGGACGTATGGATACAGCTGTAAAAACATCACATGTGAAATAAACATATCTCTCACGCATATACAAGTTAAGGCAAAAGCAGGCTTACAGATGTGAATATGCCAACCAGAATTTATCCTCTTTTTTTTAAATAAGTCTTTTATATATTTAAATATATTTTTATTGAACTTTTAGAAAGAGAGGGAAAGAGATAGAGAAATGGTGATATGAGAAAGAAATATTGAGCTGCTGCCTCCTACACACTACCTACAGGGCATCCAGGCAGGCATGTCCCTGACCTGGAATAGAACCAGTGACATTGCAGGTCAAGTGATGGTGCCCAACCAACTGAAGTACAGTGGCCAGGGAAGAGTTTGTTCTTGTGTTATTATTTATTGACTATTGTACTGATTTTCATAACAACAACTCTACACCTACTTTACAACACCCTATATTTACCTCCCTCTCTTTTATAATCTTTCTACCTTCCCCAGCTCTAAATGCAGTCACTGATTTTCCTTCCTTTAAAGATTAGTTCCTATTTTTTATAATGTTATAAACACTATAATGAGTGTGTTCTTTAACAAGTATGGGACTCTTTCATGCTACAGAGTTATTTTGAGGTTCAACACTAATGCTTATGTGAACAGTTAATTATTGTTTATCGCTGAGTAGTACTGCGTCCTGTGAATAAACACTTTATCTATTGATCTGACTATGGTTTTGGTTATTTTTAGGTTTGAGGTATTATAAATAAAATTTCTGGGAATATTGGGTTCAGTTCTTTACATAAATGTATGTTTTCCTTATCTAACTGTTGCAGTATACTGTGGGTGAGTCTTTTACTTTTTAAGATATGCAGAACTGTGATCTAAAATGGTCCTTCCTTTGCCTTCCCAGCCAACCCACAATAATGAAAATTCTAGTTTTTCTTTATCCCTGTGAACACAGGCCATGTTTAATATTTTTAAATTGTAGGCCTGAAAATCAGTAGTATTAAGTTGTATTGTTTTAAATCCATCTCCCTAAGAAATTTTTATAGTGAGCATTTACTCATGCATTTATTCACACTGTCTTTATCTCTTTTGTTGAAAAGTCTGGTCAGAAACTTCTGCCAATTTTTAAAATGAATTTATGATTTAATCAATAGGAAGACAGTTCAGCATCTAAGACATCTGTTTTCACCTAACTCATTCCTCAAGGACTCAACTAATTTATTTGCCATTTGGAACTATATGTTTTGAATACTGGGAGGAAATTTGCTTTTTTTCAAATTGTATCCTATGTACAATTTATTTTATTATTTTTAAAATATATTTTTATTGATTTCAGAGAGGAAAGGAGAAGGAGAGATAGAAACATCCACGATGAGAGAGAATCATTGATCGGCTGCCTCCTGCATGCCCCACACTGGGGATCGAGCCCACAACCCGGGCATGTGACCTTGGCCGGAATCAAACCCAGGACCCTTCAGTCCACAGGATGACACTCTATCCACTGAGCCAAACCAGCCAGGCTACCCTATGTACAATTTAAAGCCCACTTGCATGATACACTTACAAGATTAATCTAACTTGCTAACATTCTCCACCATTCAGTTTAAGTTGAAGCATTCAGTAGTACATTAAGTGAAATCAAGGTCTGTAGTATTTGTCAATTTTTCTGGTGTAAATACTCTCATCATCATCACTTTAACACTTCAAAACTGATAGCACTGAACATGGGCCTGATGAGATATGTCAGTAGCAAACCATTATATTTTATTTCCAACTTATTGATACAGTAGGTACACACATGCTCAAAAACATTCATAATAAAATAGTAAAATAATTGGGAAGTGGCAAGTTTTAATAATTTTTAAACTTTAATGTAAGTATAATTGATTTAAAACATACATTCAAAAATATATTTTTATTGATTTCAGAGAGGAATGGAGGAGGGAGATAGAAAGATCAATGATGAGGGAGAATCACTGGTAGGCTGCCTCCTGCATGCCTCACAACAGGGATCCAGCCCACCACCTGAGCATGTGTCCTGACTGGCAATGCAACCGTGACCTCCAGGTTCATAGGTCGATGCTCAACCGCTGAATCACACCAGCCAGGCTCTCCTAAGCTTTTAAGGGATCCCGCTAGATCTGCAACCGAGGCAATAATGAGCAGCGACAGCTCATCCTGAGCTAACCCCTGAACCTGAGCTCAAGTCCTTCTTTTCTCTGATTCTCCAGTGAGCTCACAGCAGCCCCCGTTGGCTCATTTATTCCCTACAATGTTTCTAGGAGCCAAAGGAGCCCTGGCTAGCCTCTCTGCTGTTCCTTGTTCCATCCTAAGCCCTATTGTTTTCATTAGCCCCAGATTTAATCAATGTTCCCTCAAAATCTTCTGAACTCGTGTTGTGAAATCTTTTCTGCATGAAGTAAGAAACCCAAACACTGCAGGCCAAGCTGAAGCAGGCCTGCTCCAGGCTGCTTTCTGTTCTGCAGCACAGTTATGTCTGGGACATCCTGTATAAAGACAGAACAAGGCACGGCTTTGCTTACAGGACTTGGAAGAAAAGGTGAGGGCCCGCACTCATTTTGCTGTTGTTGAGTCAAATCAATCTTAACACTGTTCGTTTTTTAAAATGTCTTCATTGATTTTATAGAGAGAACGGGAGAGGAAGAAACATCAGTGATGAGAAAGAATATTTGACCAGTTGCCTCCTGCATTTCCCCTACCAGGATGGAGCCCACAACCTGGGCATGTGCCTTGACCTGGACATGAATAAGCGATATCTTTTTTTTTTTAATATATTTTATTGATTTTTTTACAGAGAAGAAGAGAGAGAGAGATAGTCAAAAACATCGATGAGAGAGAAACATCGATCAGCTGCCTCCTGCACATCCCCCACTGGGGATGTGCCCACAACCCAGGTACATGCCCTTGACCGGAATTGAACCTGGGACCCTTCAGTCTGCAGACCGGCGCTCTATCCACTGAGCCAAACTGGTTTTAGCGAGTAAGCGATATCTTGGTTCATGGGCACACGCCCAACCACTGAGTCCCACTGGCTGTGCACACTATTTTTTTAATTGTTGACTCTATTACAGATGTTCCCAATTTCCCCCATACCCCTTCCTCTTTTTCTCCCTCTATCCTGCCCCCACTGCTTCTAGGCCCTCACCACATTATTTTTAAAATATATTTTATTGATTTTTTTACAGACAGGAAGAGAGAGGGATAGAGTTATAAACATCGATGAGAGACAAACATCGATCAGCCGCCTCCTGCACAACACCCCTTACTGGGGATGTGCCCGCAACCAAGGTACATGCCCTTGACCTGAACCAAACCTGGGACTCTTCAGTCCGCAGGCCGAGGCTCTATCCACCGAGCCAAACCAGTTAGGGCCTTCACCACATTATTGTCTATGTCCATGGCCTATGCATGTACGTATGTATATACTTTGTTTAAAATATTTTTGTTGATTTTAGAGAGTCAAAGGGAGAAGGAGAGATAAAAACATCAATTATGAGAGAGAATCACTGGTTAGTTGCTTCCTGCAAGACTACCCCCACACTGGGAATTGAGCCTGCAACCCATGTATATGCCCTGACCAGGAAAAGAACCAGTATCACATGACCTCATCATTTGTGGAATATAATGAACAGCATTAATTGATGAACAAAAATACATTCTGAAACATAGAAGCATCAAACAGACTGTCAAACTTCAGAGGGAAGTCAGGGGAGGGAGGGGTTAAGGGATCAACCAAAGGACTTATATATTTGCATATAAGCATAACCACTGTGTGTGGGGGGGGGGGCGGTGAGGACATGTGCTGAGGGATGGGGATGGCTGGGGAGGGCTCAATGGTGGGGAGAAGTAGGCATATGTAATACTATTAGTAATACTTTAAACAATAAAGAAATTTTTAACAAATAAATTTTTTTAAAAAAAGAACCCTAACCTCCTGGTTCATAGGTCAAGGCTCAACCATTGAATCACACCAGCTGGGCTACATTATTTTAAAATTTACAAAGTTCCCTATATTTTTTTATTGTTGATAATATTACAGATGTCTTCCATTTCTCCCTTGTATATATCCTTCGATGGATCTCTTGCGGTACTCCCACCCCACCCTTTTGGAGATAAGTCACTCTGTTCTAGTTAGACAGGACCTCTGTTCTCACCTTCTCCTTCCCCCGCACAGAGAGGAAGGAAGAGGGATAGAGAGCTAGAAACATTGATCAGCTGCCTCTTGCACACCTCCTACTGGGGATGCGCCGGCAACCAAGGTACATGGCCTTGGCCTGAATCGAACCTGGGACCCCTCACTCCGCAGGCCGACGCTCTATCCACTGAGCCAAATCGGTTCTCACAACCACTGAGCTAAATCGGTTCTCACACACATTTATTCACCTAAATCATTGGCTGAGGTACTAGTAGGCCAATGGGCAGTTGAGAAAACTACATTACCCAGAAGGAAATGCGCCCACGTGGGCGGAGCTAAAGGACACTTTAGTGTCTACACATCCGATTAGGGCGGGACTTCCGCCTTCCTCCTGTTGGTGGTCATTTTAACCTCTTAGGTCTTTGTTCACAGATTCACAGGCTTCAGGGCACTGGTCGTGAGCAGGAGGCGGCCTGGGAAGCAGCTGCCTGCTGTGCAGGGTGTGTCTGAGGCTCCCTGAGCCCCAACAGACCGAGATCGGCGTCTCCGTGCCTCCCGGACTCCTCTCTGCTTACAGCGTTCCCGCAGCCTGACCCCACTTAACCCTCCAGCCTGGGGGACCCGCGCCTCTCGGGTCCTGTCGCCCAGGTCCTAGCATCCAGAATGGTAAGTCCCTCGTGGGTGACACATGGGTGATGGGGGAAGCGGGTGAAAGGCTGTAGTGCCACCTTGTTAGGACGTGATGGTGCGACTGAGCAGGGAGGATTCAGGAGACCGGGCCTGTTTGTGTGTAAAGGCAACAAAGAGATGAGGTGTGGTTTTGTACGAGGACTTTTACTTTCACTCTCAGAACGCTGGGGCCATAGATGTTAGGGTCGCGGAGGGAGGAACCCACGGGGCCAAAAACGGTGAAGAATTATGAATCTATTAGGCCACTTGGAAAGCTCGGAAACGGTCCCGTTGAGGGACTTGGGAGGCAGAAGCTGGTCCTGAGGCTGCCGCAGCGTCACTTGTCTGCTTTTGCTGCTCTTCTGGGCCTGGAGCTGAAATACAACTGAGGCCTGGATGTGATCTGTAGGGAGGAAAAGGTCAGGGGTCTTAGTTGCCTGACTAGTTATTGGCTAGGGGCAGGGAGGTTACCCTGGGGCGAGGTTCTTGTTTTCCCAGTTTTGCCCCTTGCTAGCATCCAGAGCTTTCTTGTAGGTCCTGAGACAGGACTTCCAAATGGGATAGAGCAGGGGTTAGGCCCCCTGTGCCAGGTCCAACCTCTGCTGGGATGCCCAGGGTTATGAGGAGAGGGAATATCTGAACTGCCCTTTTGTGTCAGATACAGTGGGTTACGGGGACAGGTAAAGACTGATCATTGGAGGCTACATCTACATTGGTGAGCGATAGGTGAGGGTAAGGTGGAGTCTGGTGGGCCCAGTCTGGTGGCTCTGACAGTTAGGGGACTCCAGGTCACGCGATGGAGGTGTTCCAGGGATGGGTTTAATCTGGAAGGTGGAACCATGGGGTTTGCTCTGAGAGTTGAGCTGCAGTGGGTGGTTAGCAGTACCTGATAAGGGCCTTGCCATCGGGGCTGTAAATTATTCGATGGGAGATTTCCTTTAAGAGGACCCAGTCCCCTGGCTGTAGAGAAGTAGGGGGGATGTCTCCCGTAGAAGGTGGAGGGAGGTCTTGATCACCATGTTCTCTCAGTAATTGTTGGAATAGATTTAAAATGGGGACATAGTCTCCGAGAGGGGTCTCTGTGGAAGGGAAGTTTCCTAATAAGAAGGGTTTTCCATGCATGAGTTCACAGGGACTAAGACAGGAGGGTGCATGGGGGGAAGACAGGGGGATTGCCCTGATGTGCATAAAGGCTAGAGGTCGGAGAGTAGTTTGAAGTTCTTTAGTTTCGAGAGTTGATTTAGTTAGGTGCGGCTTGTCTACCTTGCTTGAAGATTAGGGCTGGTGGGGGGGGTGAGTCCCACTGGATTTCAGAGTGGAGGAGAATTGTTGAGTTATTTGCAGTTTGAAAGCTGGCGCAGTATCTGATTGTAATGAGGTGGGGCAGCCAAATCCGGAATGATTGGGAGCTTATGTGACCTCGGAGGACTTTTCAGACGCAGAGGGGAATGCTTCTACCCAGCCTGAGAGGTGTCTACGAGGGTTAAGAGATATTTGTTTTGTTTTGTTTTTAATAGGAGGCATGTGAGTGAAGTCAGTTTCCCAGTCTTGTCCAGGGATTTGGCCTCTAGCCTGATGAGTGAGGAAAGAAGGAAGTCTAATCTCACCTGTCCTTGGGGAGATACTGAGTAACAAGTAGGACAGGTTTTAGAGGTATCTTGCAGTAGGAAGGCTAGGCTAGGACATGTGATGAGGGGTTTTAGGAGTTGTAAATGTATCTTATACATAGAGAATTGTGAATAGCCTGTAAGATGTCACAGGCCTGTCCCTGGGGAAGGATATATTTTCCCTGAAATTTTAACCATGGATCTTCCTGCATATCCCCAAGAGCTGCTAGGGCCTGAAGTTCCTCTGGAGTGTATTTGGGTGTTATATGGGGAGTAGCTAAGAGTTGTGGAGACGGAGGCTTCCTCTGAGCCGCTGCCTTGGCCTCCTGGTCTGCTTTGTTATTTCCTTTTATTATAGGATCATTCCTGACTCGGAGTCCTTTGCAGTGTGTTAAGTGCAGGACTTTTAAGAAGGCTAGAAAGGGGAGGGGGGGAGGTTCCTAAATACCAAGCAGGAAGACCTGTGAGGCTTTCAGTGATAGTGGCAAGGACTGTGAATGAGCGGTGGAAATAAAGAAAGTCTAGCTCAGATATAAGGACTTAAACCACAGGAGAGAGCCTGGGTGGGGCTACTTTAGCTTACTAGGAGAGACGGGGTCCCTTTGGACGTCAGGGGTGATCAGGTCCTGTCTCACTGGACAACACAAACCTTCTAGGCATTCACAAATAACACACTCTTACTTTCTAGAAAATACACACTCAGCAAAGGACAAGAGACCTTCTGTAATAAAAACTAAGAGCAAGTGAATTGAAACGTGTCAAGTAGTTGATGTTTCAGTATTTCATGCTATTTAAAAATATTTAGATGTTTATCATTTAACGCAGCAGTGCTCCAAAGCCTTGAAGTTACCAAAGACTTTGGAAAAGTATGTGTAGGCACATGAGGCTTTCGAAAAGACAGGAGGAGGAGGGAGCAGGCCTTATAGCCTGTGCCCAGGCCTCCAGCCGCTTGGATTTAAAACTGACACATTTTGCCCTAGATATTTTGGCTCAGTGGATAGTGCATTGGCCTGCAGACTGAAGGGTCCTGGGTTCGATTCTGGCCAAAGGTATATGCCCGGGTTGTGGACTCAATCCCCAATATGGGGCATGCAGGAGGCAGCCAGTCAATGACTTTCTCTCATCATTGATGTTTCTATCTCTCTATCTTTCTCCTCTATGAAATCAATAAAGAAATATACTGTATATTTAAAAATTTTAAAAACTCTTAAAAACAAACAAACATAAACTGCCACATTTTTCCTTAGGGAGAACATGCTAAGGTTTGGGTGATAATGAGTTCAGCTTCTGATAGGTACCCAGACTGTGAAATAGGCATTCCTAGTTTTTCAGTAAAGAAAGTTGTTCTTTGGGAAAGGTGCGTGTGTGTTGGGCAGGGGTGGGGAGCGGGAGGATGAGAAGGCACTGAGGTGAAAGCAGTTTTCAGAGCATTAAAGCAGTGAGAATGCTGGCCTTGGGATCTAAAGGCTCAGTCAGAGGATTCCTTCACCAGGTTATGACATAGAGGAGCTTGTGGGAAGACTGCAGTTGGGAACTCAGAGGGGAAAGTACCCAGCAACCCTGAGAAAGGAGACTATTTCTTGTTCAGAGGAGGGGACAATCATGGAGGAGATAAGGCATCTAAGGAATGGCTCAGCTTTGTGGGGTGAGAGTGAAACTGAGGTAGGTGGCTGTCATTTGAAACAACTGGGTTTTGTGAGGGGATGCACTGTAACCCTGGTCGCGCACTGAGGTAGGATGAGAAAAGAGTTGATGGGGGTGTTTAGTAAGATACAGTGTGGAGGTGAGGTGGCTAATGGCTGTGAGACTAATCTCGTCAACCCCCATAATAGAGACTGAGGAGGGGACAAGGGTCCCAGCAATTTCCAGGAGGGCAGAATCAGTGTCCCCAGTATCAATTAAAAAGGAGATTGACTTACCTGCCACCACATCGTTACCCAGGGCTCTGTCCTGGTGATGTAAGTCTGTGGAGCCGTGTCAGGGCCTGGGCAGCTTCAGTCTTCGGTGGTCAGTCCCAGGAGGTCTGGGAGCTCCAGAACGGATCCAGAGGGCGGCATTGCTAGGCTGGTTAATGTCTGATCTGGAGGGGCCAGATTGCAGTCTGATTTCCAGGGGCCTTCCCTTCTGCACCGTGGGCAGGACCCAGGCGTGGGTCTCAGGTTTGAGCAAGACTTGGCTCAGTGTCTTCCTTGTTGCATTTGAAGCATGGGCCGGGAAGAGGCTGAGCACCTGACTTGGTCCCTGGCTTGGAGGACCGGCACTTCATTTGGGGTTCTTGAGAGCGGTGGCTAGGAGCTGAAAGGCCTTCTGGGCTTCAGCCTTGGCCTGATCTCACCTTTGTTTTTGGATTTGGGTCTTCTTGTCTCTATTATTAAAGATCTTAAAGGCCAGGTTAACAAAGTCTTTTTGAGGGGTTTGATGACTTGTGTCTACTTTTTAAAGTTTATAGTGTATGTCGGGGGCTGATTGGGATATTAGATGAGTGTTCAGAAAAAGGGCTCCCTCTGGGGAGGTGGGCTCTAAGGTGGTAAATTTGTGTAAGGCCTCCTTGAGGCAGGAGAGGAGGAGAGCTGGGTTTTTGACAAGGCCCTGAGTGATTTCATTAAGTTTGACATAACTGACCGCCTTATCAGCAGCCTTTTTGAGTCCAACAATGAGACAGGCTACAGAGCCTGCACCCTAGAGTCCCATCTTGGGAACTGACCTGATAGTCCCATCTTGGGTCAATTCGGGGACCGCATTAGCACCAACTGGGTTGGCCACCAAGTCCTGTCTGTGGAGGGCACAGCATGGTCCTGCCCTGCTAGTCAGACATGCTCCTTCTCCTCTAGGGTGAGAGAGGATGACAGGATGACTTAGATGTCGTGCCAGTTCAGGTCATAGGACTGGGTTAGGTAATTAAATTCCTTAGTAAAGGTGGTTGGGTCAGTGGAAAAAGACCTGAGATGCCTCTCAATTTGTGTGAGGTCAGACATGGAAAATGGGATGTGTACCCAGACAATACCCTCAGTTCCTGCTCCCTCCGTCAGGGGTAGAATGGGTGATGGAATAGAAGCAGCTGTTGAGGAAGGCAGTCTTAGGGTGGCCCAAGAGCAAGTGTTAGCTGGGGAAAGGCTGTATTGAAGTTCAATTTCTTGGGATTTGGGCTCTTAGGGGCTGGGAGAGAAGGCGGTTTCTGGTTGGGGGGGGGGGGGTGGTCTGGATTTTGGGAATCTATTGCAGGTTAGGGAAGGGATGTATAAGGGGATGGAAGGGGTGGTCTGCTGGGTCAAAAGTAGATTCAGAATCAGAAGTGGGGTATGATGTTTTATGTGAAGGAGAAAGATCTGATGGGTGGAACAGAATTGAGAGGATTGGGACTGAAGGGTAAAAAAGTCCTGAACATAGGGAATCTCTCACCACTTTTCATTGCAGTGACAGCAATTACCTAAATTGTGCAATGTGTTCAAATTAAAAGTGCCGTTTTTAGGCCATTGAGACTTATCATCTAGTTTATATTGTGGCCAAACAGTGTTACAAATAAAATGAGGTGGTTGAGCATGATCTCCCCCGTGAGTGTGCATAGGGCGTGTGGCATTGCCCACAGGAGAGGAAGGGGGAGTGACAGACCACAAATCCAAAGGTGACTGTTTAGGGCAGGCATCCCCTGCTCCTAAACCAATCACCATGAGACATGCGGTGACGCTCTGGACTGGGCGTCCCCAATCCAGAAGGACCCAAAGCCAAATGGCTGAGGAGTCTCCTGGTCTAGCGTTAGGACTTTTGAGACAAGAGACTTTTGAGAAGACTTGAGATGAGGGAAATTGTGGAACATCACTCACCCAGAGAAAACTGGCCGGTGTGAGATGGAGGGTCAACCATGGAGAGAGGGTCCCGAAGCAGCATCCTCCTTGGCTGGCTCGAGAAGGGTCCATAAAGTCGGGAGGCCTAATCGAGGCCAGCAATCGAGTCACCAGCATAGGATTTGGAGGTAAGCCCAGGTTGAGCTGTCACTGCCTACTGCTTTACGAGTAGCAAACTTAAGGGGATGAAGCTGGGGCGATGGCTCCCTATTCCCATAGAACCCTTCCGGGTTTCCGCATCAAATGTTAGGGTTGCCAAAGGAGGAATGCACGAGGCCAAAAAGGGTGAAGAATTATGAATTTATTAGATCATCTGGATACCAGATGGGCTGAGCCCCAAAATGGCACCAGCACCCAACGACAGGGAGTCAGAGATTTTTAAAGGATTCTAGGTGGGCTTTTTCTGGGCGGAAAATTCTATTTAGGTCTGGATTCTGGGAAATTCCAGAAGGGAGAGATGATGGTCTTAGCAAGTGGAATGTGGTCTAAGCAAGTGGAATATCCATTGTGTAGTGGCCAAAAGGTCAATTCTCAGGGGAGGGGTTATTAATTCATTTATTTGATCAGACCTAAAAATAGATGGTTGTGAAAAAAAGAGGGACATTTTCTGAGGCAGGATTCTAACTTTTTCCTAACATTGCTGAGAAGGAAGAACAGACTAGAAGGCAGAGGACAGCAGCTGTGGACAGGAAGGGGAAATCCTGTAAATGATAAGGGAACTGGCAAAAGTGAGCACTGGGGACTGAGCCCTGAGATAATAGAAGCATCTTGAGGTCATCTGGCCTCAGGGCCGGGCAAGGGTACTGAGCAGCCTGAGCCCATAGATTCTGGTGGCAGTTACCAGGCTCTCAACAGACCATTTTCTTTCCACAAATTGCTGCAAATGCAGAATCAATTAGGTTACCGGTTTCTGGAGTTTATTCCAGGGCCTTACACTCTTGTGGCCTCTGAGATAGTGGTGTCCTGGGATGGTCCAGCCACTCTTGTAGCTCTTGGACCTGGGTGCTTTGAAGAGACACTAAGCCCAGAATCCTAAGGCCATGACCAGAGCTTCATGAAGTAGACCTTGTGATGAGTGGAAGGGCCTCCAGAGCAACGGTCAGCAACTGGTGGTCCGTGGACCACTGGTGGCCCGTGAGGTCCAAAATGTTGGTGACTGCTGCTCCAGGGCATAGGATCAAGAACGTGCAAAGGCTTGGAGTGAAGGGTGAGCTGAATCAGGAACCAGCAGGTGTGGTATATGTATATGTATATGTGTATGTGTATGTGTATGTGTATCTATATCTATATCTTTCTATGTCTATTTATATATATAAAAGACCAGTGACCAAACAATGGAACAACCAGAATGACTGGTCGACCAGTCGCTATGATGTGCACTGACCATCAGAAGGCAGACGCTCAATGCAGAAGTTGTCCCTGGTGGTCAGTGTGCTCCCACAGTGGGAGCAGCAGCTCAGAGGACGGGTCCACAGCAGCTCGGCTTATCGGGATGAGTGGTCCTACCACAGTGGACTGATCCCCGCAGGCCATATCCCCAAGTGCGTGAATCCATGTACTGGACCTCTAGTGTGTGTGTGTCTGTATGTAGTAAGGAAGGAAGAGGGATATAAACAGAGAAATAATGATGAGCAAGAAACAGGGATCGGTTGATGCCTGCACAACGCCTACTGTGGATCCAACCCATAAGCCAGGCATGTGACCACACCAGTGCGTGGGTCTATGCTCAACCAACTGAGACCCTTCCACAAAGACTGTAGATGATTTAATACAGGAAATCATGGTCAGGTTGGTAATGGTAGTAGAAGCTCAGAAGGGAGTTGTGAGTCTGAGGACTGGCTTTCTTGCTGGGGCCACTGTTTGTTGGAGTTGGCTGTCACAACACAGCATAGGGACAGAAGTTGTGTAGATTGTCAGGGAGAGATAATCATTTCGCAGTGACCAAGGCCTTTAAAAGATGAGTGGACCTGAGATTACTTGGAGGCTGAAGAATAATTCAAACAAGCCGAGTCTAGGGCTGGTACATATTAACTTATCTAAACACTCACCAGGATTTTGTTGTGACCCTTTGTGTGGCCTGTATGTGGGGAGTTACATTCAGTGTTGTGGATTAGCTTAAAGGTTTGAGTGGTCATTTGTGAGACTCCCTGGGTATATGTGCAGAGGGAAATCATGGCTGGCAGTTGAGTGGCGGTTAAGTGAGAGATGTTGGCAAGCATTCTCTGGACAACACATACTGAGTAATAAGAGGACAAGGGGGAATGGGGCTGTGGGAGTGCATGTGTGAGCGAGGTGTGGTAAGGAGTGATGTGCACTCAGAGAGGGAATGTGAATTAATGGCCACAGCACCCTGACATTGACATAAGAGTGAGTGATGGGTGAGTGCATTTCTGATATTGTCTGGATGATCCGATAAGGTCAATTTTAGGGTAATTGCTTATAAAGAGGGTTGTTTTGGTGCTACATTCTAGATACAGTGTGAGTGTCCCATGTTCCGCGTGGTTCAGGTTCAGGGTTTGGGTTCAGGCTCTAGAGAAGGCCGCGTGCAAATGAAAGAGACAAGACAAGATAATAATTTGGAAATTGGGGATCAGGTGGAAGCCCAAGGAAGGACTCCACTTTGCTCTGGTTTTGCCATCTCTTTTATTCAGGTTTGGGATACACCCATAGCCCTTAGGCAATTCCAGTAATAGCTCAGGGGTAGCCTATCAGCAAGGATTTGCATCAGACTAAAAGGTGGAAGTTGCTTCAGCTACCTTTGTCTCAACTAGACAGTGGGTGTACAGCTCTGTCCTTTGCCAGAGCTCAAGGTCTCCAGCCTTCCGGGTTCCTTGTCCACACCTCTCTGCTAGTGAAGGCAATGAGCAGTTACCCACATCTCCCCCTTTTCTTTTACTTAAAAAATCTTGAAAAGTGAATGCCACCTAAAAGTTTTTGAGTCCTTTTAAGACTCTTCATTCCGTATCTGCATACTAGAAATAAACATTTGAGAACAAAAATGAGACAAGCAATAGTGGTTATGCTGAGAGGCAAATGAATCAGTCTGTAGTAAGTTTCTTTCTGGGCCTACAGTTTTTTGAGTCCTAATTTCAATGTCCAACAGTTCCTTATGTGTACATGCCAGCAGTGATATGCTAGTTTTGGGTGGTGGGCAAATGGTGGCAATGCAGGTCCGACTTTCTCTGGCTTGGTCCTGGGCAACCTGCAGCAACACACAGCTGCTGACTGCTAGTATGGCAAGGCATCTTCACCATCTTCCATCTCTGGACTGTTTCTCCTCTTGTCTTCATGGCTGGAACAATCTGGTCAGATCCTCTCTGGGATCCATTTTTGCAGGAATCCACATAGGCTTGGAGGAGTTTTCTGGAAATATACAAACATACTCTTGACTAAAGGTGAATAAAGGAATCTTTTCTATAAACTATACTTTTCATGTGCCCAAACAATTTTCCTTTAGCTTATTCTGACACCAGTGTATTTTCATGGGTGTCTTGTCTTCAGCTTTAAAAGTGAAAAATAATTTTTAAAGTAGAAAGTTTTCTTGATGTAATTTACTCACAGGGGATTATTCCACTATTCCTCCTCCCCCTTTTTTTTTAGTTAAATAATATTAAGAGGCTTTTGGAAATTTTGCAATGCGGTCTTGATAACTTTTTAATTTTATGCACAGAAATATGACTGGTTTGGTTTTATTGCATTTTAAGCAATTTTTGAACTAGGAGATAAACCATTAACTAATTAAAAAATTAGTTAATGCTTCAGGAACAGTTTCCTGTCCAGTACAACAAGGTTTTTATGAATATTTATTTATTTTAATTTGCCAATTTAAATCAATCTGAAATAAGGTTTATTATTATTATTATTATTTTTAAATGTTACTTGTCCTAGGTTATGGACAGTAAATGACATTAATTAAATTTCTGCTATTAGTCTTTGAGTCACTTTACATAAGCTCTGTCTAGGGAGGCAAAAATACAAATTATTTCTTTTTCGAAGCCTAATACATTGACTTTTTAATTACTGTTTCCCAGACATTTGAAGGAAATATCTTTATTTCCTTCCAGAATAATTTCCAGGCCAGCTTTTAGAGAGTTTCTCTTAAAAGTTTTTGTCTTTCTTTTGTTTTTGTTTTTGTTTTTGTTTTTGTTTTACACCAAGCAATCTACAGGGCTGCTGCTTGGATACTGTGTCATGTGGCTGAATAGCTATATTACAATGTCTTTTTACATTGTGTTAACTATTTATGATCAGATTTAAGGCTTGACTAATAATTTTCAGTTTACCCTGTAAATATTAGTGGAAGAGATTTCAAAATTTTTTAATTTCTCCTATTTAATTAAGCTTAGAAATATATTTTTAGAGTATCCCCTTTGGCTTATTTGCATATACAGAGGGATTATGGGAGGTTTCAGTAATTTTCCTAGACTTTACTTGGATTCAATTATAATTTCAGCATATAAAGAATAAATAATATGTAAGATTTTCAAATGAGACACATGACTTATTGCAATAATTTGTATTGAGCATTGAAAATAATTCATAACTCCCAATCTGTGAAACACAAATACCCAGAGTATCACTGGCAGATACCCCTACAGGGAATCATGACTGTTGGCTTGCCTGGTGTCCCTGACTGGACACATGCTACCCCCTTGGAAGTTTCCTGTTTGAACTTGGCTCTGAATCTTTGCAAGTTCCTTTGTGAAGAAGAGTGCCTTAACAATGTACATGAACTGTCCCTTGCTCTTGATTGGAGCTCGGGTGCACGGTCTTTCCCGATTGGCTAATTCAAAGGGGAGGGGTTGGCCTTTGCTGTTTCAAGATGGCGGCCCCAGGGGAGATGCAAGCCATGTGGCCAACATGGCGGCTGCCAAGTCAGGCAGTCCAAAATGGCGGCTATCTAAACTGTTCTTTGACAGAAAAGATGATTTGGTTCTGGTGGCTTTATTAGAATTTAATTGTTTATAAAAATATTGGCTTTTCACTTAGCTGAAATTATATGACACCTTGATTATAATTTAAAAAGCTAATTTATAAAGTAACTAAAGTAGGTATCTTTATTAAAAAGGCAAAGCAAGTAAATTTTAGTACTTATATGTCTGATTCACAAGGCACAAACATTGCCCCACTTCCAGCCTAATTAAAATGCAGGCAGCTATGGGCTTTTTGTCTTTAAAATTTCATCTTAAAATTCTGCTGTTGAAAAATTTGGGTGTATTTAAGAAATGTATTGTTACTGTATTTTGCCCTTATTAGAGGCCAGAACCCTCATAACATTTAAAATATATGTGTATAAATAAAATATAGCTATCAATTTTCATTTGATAAAGCTTTCCATGTGATTTCAAGTATATTAGATTGGCCAAATTTCAAATATTTCCTTTAAGAAGAGAGAACAAATTCTTTGAATCATTTCAGGGCCCGTGAAATGCTCCAAAATTATCCCTTGATTATAGCTTTGAAATTTAACGTGGAAAGACCATCAAATATATATAAAATAAATTTCTATACTTTAGGCATTTAGTTACCACAACTGCATGATTTCTCCCAATTTAATTTGAACCTTGAACTTTTAGAGCTGGCAAGTCAAATACTTAGCATTTCTTAGATTAAGCTGCTAGAGTTCAGTAGCCAAACAAACGCAAATTAGTTACATTCTTTTTGTTGGAAGTGTGACCAGCCCCAAGGAGGGGAAGCTCGGAAGCAAGCTTGTCTTTAGAAGTTGCTACTGGCAGGAAACGTATGTTTTTGGCGAGGGTCTAGCCCCTTGATTTTAAAACACCCTTCTTTTCTGCTGGAGGAAGGGCGACTAGCCTTCCCCTGGGCTATTGGACCTTTATAATTAATATATTATTTATCTATGTTTCAACAATTTTTTGAGATTTAAATTCAATTATAATTATCTCAAGGCATTTTCTTTGGCAAATTTTTGTAACAGAGATAACATTTTGACTTTTAGTGGCTTCAATGCTAAAGTATTATTTTATTTTATAAAAACAGGAATGCATTAATCCTATTGCCTAAATACAGCCTGTATATTTTCCTTGTGTCATTTTTGCCATCTTTTTAAAGGAAAAACGGTCTGCTTTATTCTGTAGCATCTGTGAGAAGATGCGGGCTCAAGAACTCACCCAAATTTGGGCTGAGCACGTGCATTTTCTTAAGCTTGCTTTTCTATTCATGGGTACATAAATCTCAGATGCATCCCTAAATTCCAGGAAATGTTTCATTTCTCTAAATTTTAAATGAGATTGCGAAATAAAAACATGGCAAAAATGAGACTTAATAACACTGAGAGTGGGTGCCTATTTTACAGGATCACAAAAAGACCTAGTAATGTTCATTTATTTATTTATTTTGTTCCCCTTTAGGAGCGGAGGGTGCAAAGGGAGGAGATGTATCCTCCTCAGCCTCTCTGAAAGGCTCTAGCAAATGAAATACTGTGTTCCACAAGGAGAAACAGTTTGGAGGCAACTATTTTCCCGGCTGCTGATCTTTTTTCAAATTCTGACCAACTTTTTCCCAAACATTCAAGATCTAAACCTTCTTCAGGAAACCAAGGTTTATGTTCTATAACATCAAGCAAAAACTGTAAGAGAATGCCTTCTGAAACTTTAATTCCTGAAGCAGGCAAACAAAAGTCTATAATAAAGTTTACTTTATAATCGAATACTGCCCCGTTAGCCTGGCTAAAAAGATGTTCCCACCCTACTTACAGATCGTGACTTCGGCAGCTGATTGTGGGCTTTGCGTGCGGTGAATTTTCCTCATCTATATGGTGATTTCTTCCCCACCTATTCAGTGAAATCTTCGTTTCTTCTCTCTAGGCAAAACCTTCCCCTCCAGAGGTCCCATGTCGAAGGTGCCTGTTGCAAGTGATCCACGTCCCGCGTGGCTCAGGGTTCAGGTTTAGGGTTCGGGTTCGGGCTCTGGAGGAGGCCGCGTGCAAATGAAAGAGACAAGATAATAATTTGGAAATTGGGAGCCAGGCGGAAACCCAAGGAACGACTCCGCTTTGCTCTGGCCTTGCCATCCCTTTTATTCAGGTTTAGAATACACCCATAGCCCTTAGGCAATTCCATTAATAGCTCGGTGATGGCCTATAAGCAAGGATTTACATAAGACTAAAAGGTAGAAGTTGTTTGAGCTACCTTTATCTCAACTAGACAGTGGGTGTATAGCACTGATCTTTGCCAGAGCTCAGGGTCTCCAGCCTTCCAGGTTCCTTGTCCACACCTCTCTGCTAGTGAAGACAATGGGCGGTTTCCCACAATACAGAGCTTAGATGCTATTTAACTAACCACCTGCCTTTTATTGGTGGTGGTGACACACTGGTTGATAGGAATGAGATAGCATACTTCAGTGTTACCCAGGCTTCAAAATCTCTACTGGCAAGGGTAAGGAGAAATGGATTATGGAGGTGGTGAACTATAATTTTGGAAAAGAAGGTGATTAGGAAACAATTTGTCCTCGCCAAGGCAAATATGCATTACCTTTGAAGTTGTGCCTCTGGGAATGAAACTGTGTGAGAAAGTGTTGTTCAAAGAACTATGCGCAGCAGATAGTGCAAAGCAATGGCCTCGTCACCTCGGTATTGGGGTCAAGAGGGTAAAGTGTGATGCTATGTGTTTGGTGTTTTTGAGAAACAATCTGAGGGACAACAAGGGTATTGCCTGACAAGACCAGTATCAAATCACTTAATCACTCTTTATGGCCAACATCACTCTTTAACCTATTTTTCTTAAATATATTTTTATTGATTTCAGTGAGGAGGGGAGAGGGAGCAAGATTGAAATATTAATGATGAGAGGGAATCACTGATTGGCTGCTTCTTGCACATCCCCTACTGGGAATCGGGCCTTTAACTGGTCATGTGCCTGTGACCAATATCGAACCTGGGACCCTTCAGTCCGCAGGCTGACAATCTATCCACTGAGCCATACCTGCTTGAGCAAACTATGTTTTTGACACCCACTCTATTGGTTAGAGTCACTGTGGCTCACCTGAGAGGTCCAAAGTCCAGGTAACTTCCATCTGTGGAACTGCCTTTATTATTGTGGGAAGACAAAATATCAGTAGGAATATAAGAGGACAGTGGCTTTCATGGGATGAAGGGATGGTATTTTCTCTGATGCGCAGAGTGGAGAGAGCAGATGGATGTGGAATGTGGGGGACTATGACAGACTTAGAATCTTAGCAATGAATCTGATCATGGGTTGTACTGTTCCCATTAATACAGGAGATGAACTTTGAGGATGTGGCCATTGCCTTCTCTCAAGAAGAGTGGGTGCTCCTTGATGGGGCTCAGAGACTTCTGTACTGTGATGCGATGCTGGAAGTTTTTGCACTTGTGTCATCTGTCGGTAAGACCTTCATGTTCTCACACTGTCCTGAGGTGATGATCTCTTTTCCTTCATTCCTCAGCCATAGTGTTTTCATTCCCACAGCCAGAACGTGGCCTCTTCTAACTTCCCCCACTGTCCTGTCAAATGTGCTGTGGCTACCAGGGATGAGCTCTATAGAGAGTCCTGAGCAAAGGGCTCCATGAACATCCCGAACACCCATTACCTCAAAAAGGGCAACAAGTCTCAAGGAGTCAGGAGTCTTGCAGTGAGCTGAATGGGTCCCAGGTTGCAGTTTCTCTTCATAGGAAACTGACAGTGTCCACACACATGGACTCAACTTCTGCACTCTTTCTCTAGGTAAAGGTTCTTTGTGACAACCTGTACCATGTTATGGTCTTTGGTTATATGAACCATGGGCTGTTCTTGTAAGACCCTCATTCAATTGTTTGTAACATTCTCTTCCCTGAATACTATAGCAAGCTGTGTTGCTCTGGACCAGTGCTGACTGCTCACCTCTTCATCACCTGTTGCTCTGCACTGCTGTCTCTGCAGTATTCTTCAACATTGACTTGCACATGTGTTATGAGCTGTACCTATGTGCTAAGTAGTCCATGAAACAAGCTACTCCTTTATTGAATTTTACTTGGAGTAAGACCTAACCAACCTCTTACACAGCTCACCCCTGTCCCCAGCAGACAAGCCATGCTGAATGCTGTCAGTTGAAGGATTAGCTAGAGATCCATATTCTCATCCATATGGTGCTTGCCATGTTTGTGTCATATTTCTGGGGAGGTCTACCTGTTTTGTGATTTTCATTAACCCAGAAAGTCACAGGAGCCTCTTATTAATCCTTCCTGGACATCTCTTATTTTCAGACATTTTCATGGGACCAATGTGTGATGTACAACACACTTTTGCAATGGGACTTCCCCGTCACCACATTCAACATTTATTTCCTCACCATTTCTCACTTTTCAGGTTGTCAGCATAAAATGGATGATAAGGAGACCTGTTCTGAGCAGAGTGTATCTATACAAGGAGAGTCACAGGTCAGAGATTCTAAGACAGCTCCAGCCACTCAGAAGACCCTTCTGTGTAAGTGGTGTTTCTCTGTTTTGAAAGATATTTTGCACCTGACTGAGTCACATGCAGCATACTTTGAGCAGAAAGCCTTCTGTAGTGATGCATGTGTTGGAGACTTATGGTTCAGTGGTAACCCTCACCAGCAACAGAGGAATGAATGTAGGGAGGAGCCCTGGAAACAAGCTATGGACAGGGCCTCCTTTGTGAGCAGGTGCAGCTTCTACTTATCTTCGGTGCCTTCAACCAGCAGGGAGGTTGGGGAAGACTTGCAGTACAACTCAGAGCTTCCCCAGTACCAGGCCACTCTCAACACTGAGGAGCTACACTGTGGCAGTGAGATTTCACAGGAATTTCTTGATGGAAAAAGTCATCACCAGTGGGGTGAAGGTGCAAATGCTTGCAGCGACAACCTGAATGTTGTTCAGTGTCAGGGTGTCTCTTCTGGAGAACTGATTTATGAGTGTAACAAATGTAGGAAAGTTTTTAGACAAATCTTTAACCTCATTCGACATAAGAGAATTCACACTGGAGAAAAGCTGTATGAGTGTAGTGATTTTTGGAAGTCTTTCAAACGTAAGTTTAACCTCAGTCAACATGACGACGTTCACACTGTAGAAAAGCCATATGAGTGTAGAGAATGTGGTATGTCTTTCCGTCAAAGGGCTTACCTCACTAGACATCATAGAGTTCACACTGGAGAAAAGCCGTATGAGTGTAGAGAATGTGGGATGTCCTTTCGTCGAAGGGGTCAGCTCACTGTACACCTCAGAGTTCACACTGGAGAGAAACCCTATGAGTGTATACATTGTGGGAGGTCCTTTCGTCAAAGGGCTCAACTCACTGCACACCTCAGAGTTCACACTGGAGAGAAGCCATATGAGTGTACTGAATGTGGGAAGTTCTTCAGAGAAAGGGCTACACTCATTAACCACTATAGAGTTCACACTGGAGAAAAGCCATATGAGTGTAGAGAATGTGGGATGTCATTTCGTCTAAGGGCTCACCTCACTTACCACCTCAGAGTTCACACTGGAGAGAAGCCCTATGAGTGTAGACAATGTGGGATGTCCTTTCGTCAAAGTGCTCAACTCACTGCACACCTCAGAGTTCACACTGGAGAGAAACCATATGAGTGTACTGAATGTGGAAAGTTCTTCAGTATAAGAACTACACTCATTAAACACCAGAGAGTTCACACTGGAGAAAAGCCATATGAGTGCAGTGATTGTGGGAAGTCCTTCAGTGATAAGTCTTACCTCAAACAACACCACAGAGTTCACACTGGAGAAAAGCCCTATGAGTGTACCAATTGTGGAAAGTTCTTCAGTGCAAAAACTAAACTCATTAAACACCAGAGAGTTCACACTGGAGAAAAGCCCTATGAGTGTACTGATTGTGGGAAGTTCTTCAGTGAAAAAACTAAACTCATTAAACACCATAGAGTTCACACTGGAGAAAAGCCATATGAGTGTAGAGAATGTGGGATGTCCTTTCGTCGAAGTGATCACCTCACTGTACACCTCAGAGTTCACACTGGAGAGAAGCCATATGAGTGTACTGAATGTGGGAAGTCTTTTAGGCAAAACTCTAGCCTTATTCATCATTTAAGAGGTCACACTGGAGAGAAGCCATATGAGTGCAGTGATTGTGGGAAGTCCTTCAGTTATAAGTCTCATCTCAAACAACACCACAGAGTTCACACTGGAGAAAAACCGTATGAATGTAGAAAGTGTGGGATGTCCTTTCGTCAAAGTGCTCACCTCACTGCACACCTCAAAAGAGTTCACTCTGGAGAGAAGTGTTAAATGTGTACGTAATGTTTTATTTTTCTCACTTAGAATAACAACACTAAAGACAACTCTTTATGACCTATTTTCTTGAATTTAAATCTCTTTTAATGGAACATACACTCTGCTAGATTCCTCCTAAGTTTCTGGTACAAGTGAGGCTTGAAGGAGCTGCATTGCACTTGGTAAGATGCCCAGATCTACTACCCGATTGATTTGTGGCTGAAGAGATTTCACCTCTACCGCCTGGCTCACCTGAAGAGTGTGTATCAGTTCCAACTCCTGCATGCTCAGGGGAAATGTATTCTCTGTGAGAACTTTTGCTTGAGAAAATTATGATTACTCCAGCTCTTGACAGGATCTTCATTCCTTTCTCTCTGACGAGGGAATGCACCTGACCCAGGATTCTTCCAGGGCAGCTATCCTCAGCTAAGAAGTGCTGCCTCAGCCAATCAATGATTCTCTCTCATCATTGATGTTTCCATTTCTTTCTCCTTCTCCCTTCCTGTATGAAATCAATAAAAATAAACTTAAAAATAAAAAAAAGAGAACTACTGCCTTTTTCAGGGGCAGTGTGGCTCTCGCATTGTGCTGTGATGAATTGTTTCAAGTTCTAATTCACCAAGCTACCAACTGCTTTCTGTCCTCTGTTATGGTTTATGATCTTCTAGTAAAGGTGTTTTTTCTTTTGTACCTTTAATTTTTTTGGTTATATTCACTTCCAGGGATGATTCTCAAGGACAATTGTGATCATCATCATGTAGAATTAACAGATATTGTGTGGATACCAACATTTCTGTGCTTTAGCAGGGACGGTATAATACCAGACAATCACTCTTTGACCATTCACTCTTTGACCATATAGTGCATTACTGCCCAGGACCTTGAAAGAGAGACCGCATGAATTGGTAGTTGTAATTTGCAGGTTTGATCCCGGCCACAATGGGACTATGTAGGAGGCATCTAATTTTTTCTTCTCTCTCACATTGATCTCTCTCTCAATCTCTCCCTTCCTCTCCCCCTTCCCTTGCACTCTAAAAATCAGTGGAAAAATATCCTCGGATGAGGATTACCACAAAACCCTAAACATTCACCCAGTGACCTGAGGAGGGCCCTCTACCTGCATAACTCACCTTTCCTCACTCTGTCCTGCTTTTGCCTGAGATGTTCCCTCTGCAGCTGGACATACTGTGTCCTTCCCAGGGTTTGGAAGAGAGGAACCAGAGGCAAGCCCCTGGGAGGGATTTGGTTCCTGTGTCTGCCTGAGAGGTGATGTCCAGAGCTCTTTTGTCTCATCCAGAGGTCTCTACAGCCTGCTCTTCCCCATTCCCCAGGCACCTGGCCCTCTGCAAATGAACCTAGTTTTGCATCTTGGAGAAGCCACCTGATGCTTTGGGCCACCAAATCAGTTCAGCTTTAGAAAATCCTGCCTCAAGCCATCCACTCACCCGAGACCTACTGGTGTTTAAGTCTCTTCTTTTTCATATTAGGGATTATTTTGCATTTTAATTTTATTAAAAATGAACCATGCCTCTCCCCCATCCCCTTACCCAGCCAGTCCTGGAAGTAACACCAGTTTTCCAGGGTATGATGTGTATTGACATTCTGCAATACAGGCATTTCTAGAAGGAGAAGTGTGGTCTCAATATAATTCCACATATAGAGGATGAGTTGTGGTTGGTGTACCCCTCCTTAAGGTTTGCCTGTGCATGGAAGACCTGAAATGAGGTAATACCTCCTGGATTCTGGAGAATAGTGTGCTGCTGGGTATGTGGTTGAGGGGACAGAGAGGTTGGGTGCCTGTGAACATGTTTCTGCCATCTCGTGGGCCAGGTTCCTTGAGTGGGTGGCCTGAGGGAAGGCTGTAGGATGAGGACTTGACTCAGGCTGGATGGAGGGTCAGCAGCCATGGGTGGGCATAAGGGACACATATAAAGACTGAGGCTGTGGATGCTGTTGAGCCCAACTGTTTCAGACACCCCAAATACAGAGTCCCCTATCCTTGGGAACTGGCATTCTAGTGGATGACAGCCCACAAAAAATGGACTAGCAGCTAACGGGTGAAGTCAGGGGTAGTCAGTGGGATCTCCCTGAGGAAGTCTGGGAATGGGTTGCAGAGTCCAGGAAAGGGCCTGAAGGGAGCATGCCCTGTGCATTTGTGAACTGTAGGGAGGTCACTGGCTGGTTTTAACAGCAAGGATCATCAAGTTGTAAAAAAAAAAAAAAAAAATGGTGGTGGAATACACAGAGGTATTGTCCATCTTGTCCTGAGCCAGACTGGAAATACAACTAAATCAAAGAACATCCACCTGGTATTAACAAATTAGAGGCAGCTGAGGAGACAATTTATAAAAAGAGGGCAGAGGACATCTGAAGAATGTCAAGAACTGGGAAGTGGGCTTGAGAGGGACAGCCAGCCAGTGGCCAAGAGGGTGAGGAGAAAGCTGTGTTGCACCAAAGCCGTGTCCCTTCAGGACGTGGGTAACATCCAACTGTGTAAAGGAAAAGCCACAGGGCAGCTGGCTGCCAGGGAAACTGGACTAAAGGCAAAGCCATGAAAGGCTGCCCCATGAAAGGCGGCCCACACAGCGCGGTGCTGGGGAGAGACAGAGCAGTTTCATTGTTTTGGTTTTGTCTTTGATTTTATTCTCTTAACCCAGAACACAGGACTTTTTATTGCAAACACTCACTCCGGGCTTTGGAGCAGGGAGAGAGGCACAGACTTGAGCAGCCTGACGAGAGGCTGAGGAGGAAAGCAGGGCAGGGAGACATAGCCAAGAGTCCTGCATTGGGACATTCTTTTTTAATTCTGTATTGTTTAAATTATTACATAAGTCTTTTTCCCCCATTGACATCTCCCTGGCTGCTCCTACCCCCCAGCACATGCCCTCACCCCTTTTGGTCTATGCCCACTGGCTATGCTCATATGCAAGCATACAAGTACTTTGATCTTTTACCGGTTCCCCTCCCCTGCCTTTCATTCTTGGATATTTGTGTAATTTAATGTACATCAGTTTATGTTGTACATTATATTCCACAAATGAGTGAGAACATGTGATATTTATCTTTCTCTGACGGCCTTATTTCCCTTAGCATTAATGCTCCTTAGGTCCATTCATGCTGTTGCAAATGCTAAGTGTTCCTTCTTTTTTATAGCAGCGTAGTATTCCATAGTGTAAACGTACCAAAGTTTTTTAATCCACTCATCTGCTGATGGGCGTTTAGGCTATTGTGCTATGAATGTAGGGGTGCATATATCCTTTCTGATTGGTGTTTCTGATTTTGTGGAATATATTGCTAGAAGTCTGACATTCTTAAGCTTCCAAATCTAAGCAGCCATTTCTCCCCAGAAGAGCTAGCCCCTCCCAGTAGGCTTAGGCAGGAGATACTTCCTGCCACACCCTGCATTTTGAGCTTTACAGAGGAAACAAAGGCAGAAACCAAGCTTACAGGTCTGAATAGTATCAAAGCGCCCTCAGTGATTGGATTGGAAAAGGGGCTGGTCCGCCCTGCTATTCTGGGAATTAGACTGATAAAAACTCCAGGTTGCTAGCCAATGCCATTGGTATCCACATAAGGATCTTTGCCCAACCAAGGCCAGAGGAATATTTTTGGACACACAGGGAGGAGCCGCTCTGGGTCAGGGAAAAACACCCATCTTATTCCCTGAAAGAGAAACAGCACCATCCCCACCTAAAGCCCTGTCAGGAACAGATGCTTGAGTGATAAGACTGACAGCCAGAGACAAGCAAAGAGGGCAGCTGTGGAGACAGGCACAAACGGAGGACCTGTGGATCATTTGCAACCTCAAGCAGAGAGCCAAATAGAAAATAAAGTGACTGAGTGTTCAGCACCTTGTTACCTAACAGGAAGCCCAGAATTATCAAACAGAACAAATAGTGGGGCCATAAACCAGCAGCCATGGGGCATTCACACCAGCTGAAGTGAGCAACACTTCACTTTTTTATTTTAAAATTTTTATTGTTTTTATTTTTATCTTATTTTTTGCACCTTTTTCTATCACACTTCTCATTTCTTTGCATTTTTCATCTCCTTTATCAATTTTAGTTTTTCTCTCTTTTCAAAAATGGATCTTCCTTATCTGCTTTATTTTTTTTTAATTTTAAATATATTTTATTGATTTTTACAGAGAGGAAGGGAGAAGGACAGAGAGAGAAACATCAATCAGCTGCCTCTTGCACACCCTCTACTGGGGATATGCATGCAACCACGGTAGATGCCCTTTTCCCTTCACTTTTCTTTTTCTTCACAATGCTTTTATTTTCTTTCTTGTCTTGCTCTTTTCTTCTAATTTTTTTAACTTGTATCACTTCTTAAATTCAGGCCTTTCTGCTGCCTCCTTTAACCCCCTTTTCAAAAAATTTTTCATTTTATTTTTCTCTTTTTGTCTTCTCATTTCTTTCTCCATCCTCTAGACCAGTGGTTCTCAACCTTTCTAATGCTGCGACCCTTTAATACAGTTCCTCATGTTGTGGTGACCCCCAACTATAAAACTATTTTCGTTGCTACTTCATAACTGTAATTTTGCTACTGTTAATGAATCGTAATGTAAATATCTGTTTTCCGATGGTTGACTGTCACTCCAACACACAAGATGGCCAGCAGGGGAGGGCAGTTGGGAGGGACCAGGCCTGCCATGGGCAGTTGGGGGCGATCAAGTCTGCAGGGGAGGGCAGTTATGGGTGACCAGGCCGGCAGAGGAGGGAAGTTGGGGGCGACCAGGCCTGCAAGGAAGGGCAGTTGGTGGGACCCAGGCGTGCAGGGGAGAGCAGTTGGGAGGGGGGGGAGGGACCAGGCCTGCAGAAGAGGGCAGTTAGGGGCAATCAGGCTGGCAGCAGAGCAGTTAGGCTCAATCAGGCTGGCAGGCAGAAGTGGTTAGGGGCAATCAGAAAGGCAGGCAGGAGAGCTGTTGGGAGCCAGCAGTCCTGGATTGTGACAGGGTTCCCAGATTGGAGAGGGTTCAGGCTAGGCTGAGGGACACACTCCCTGCACTAATTTCGTGCACCGGGCCTCTAGTATGAAAATAAAAAGCTTCTGCACTCCAAAGAAGCCATCAGTTAAACAAGAGAGCCCATTACATAGAAGAACATATTTGTTAACGATTCATCTGACAAAGGGTTAATCTCCAATATACACTGAGTGGCCAGATTATTATGATATTTGATCGCACAGTAATCTGGCCGCTCAGTGTATATCCTATATAATAAAAGGCTAATATGAAAATTGTCCCCTTACCAGGAGTTCGACCAGCAGGCAGGTTGGCCAACCACCCATGTCCCCTACCCCTGGCCAGGCTGGCCAGACCCTACCCATGCACAAATTCATACACCAGCCCTCTAATATATATATACACACACACACACACACACACTGAGTGGGACCACCCCATCAGTACTTTTGTGGGCCACCTTTTGCCTTCAGTACTGCAGTGATTCTTCTTGGCATTAACTCCACGAGATGTTGAAAGGTGATGCAAGGAATCTGACACCATGCCTAGCACTGTCCAGTTCCGTGAGATTTGATGGTTGTGGAACCAGCTGCCTGATGGCTCTTTTAACTTCGTCCCACAAATGCTCAATTGGAATGAGATCTGGTGATTGTGGGGGCCACCTAAGCAAGGTAAAGTCTCCTTCATGTTCTTGAAACCACTCCTGCATAATACGAGCACCGTGGCATGGCACATTGTCTTGTTGGAAGAAGCCATCTCCATTGGGATACGCCATCAACATGATAGGATGAACTTGATCAGCAACGATACTTAGGTATGTTGTGCTCTTCAGATGTTGTTCCACACGAATTAAAGGGCCCAAATCATGCCAGGAAAACATGCCCCAAACCATCATAACACTGCCCCCACCAGCTTGTAGGGCTGTACTCATGCATGTGGGGCGCATGCTTTCATGCTGTTTCCGCCAAATTCTCTGTCATCTGCTTGATGCAACTGGAAACATGATCCATCAGACCACATGACTTTTCCAATGCTTAACTGTCCAATCCTTGTGTTCCTGTGTGAATTGGAGATATTTTATCTTGGTAACTGAAGACAACAAAGGTGTTCGAACAGGCCTTCAGCTTTCATATCCCATAAGATGCAGTGTATGGCTAATTTGCCTACAAACATCAGGTGGTCATAATAATCTGGCCACTCAGTGTATATAGGGAACTCATACAATCCAATTTAAAAATGGGCAAATGACCTAAATAGACACTTCTCAAAAGTGGGCATACAGGAGCCAAAAGATATATGGGAAAAAAAGTGCTCAAAGTCTCTAATCATCTGACAGATGCAAATCTAAACGACAATGAGATACCAGCTCACACCTGTCAGAAGGCTACCATCAACATGACAAGTGCTGATGAGGAAATGGAGGAAAGTGAACCCTCATGCACTGCTGGTGGGAATGCAGACTAGTGCAGCTACTTGTGGAAAACAGTATGGAGTTTCCTCAAATAACTAAATATGGAACTCCCATTTGACCCAGTAATCCCACTTCTAGCAATATATCCCAAGAAATCAGGAGCACTCATCAGAAGGAATATATGCACCCCTATGTTTGTAGCAGCACAATTTACAATATCTAAGATTTGGAAACAGCCCAAATGCCCATCAGCAGATGAGTGGATTAAAAAACTGGTACATCTACACAATGGAATACTATGCTACTGTGAATAGGAAAGAACTCTTATTGACATCAGCATGGATGGATCTAGAGAGCATTATCCTAAGCAAAATATGCCAGTCAGAGAAAGATAAATATCACATGATCTCACTCATGTGGACTATAATGAACAACATAAACTGATGAACAAAAATAGACCCAGAGATATAGAAGCATCTAATAGACTATAAAACCTCTGAGTAGAAGTCAGAGGTTGGGGAGTGGGGGGTGAGAGATTGACCACTGAACTCATAGATGTATATTCATAACCTATGGATATAGAAAACAGGTTGGAGGGAGCTCTTAGGAGGGAGACAGGAGTGGGCTGGAAGAGGTTAATGGGGGAAAGGGAGGACCTATAATACTTTCAACAGTAAAGATTTAAAAATAAAGAGAGACATTTAGTATTAAGCATGTTATTTCAAAAATTAAGACTTCTCAACACATTAAAAGTTTTAGGGCCCTCTGGGTGTGGTGTGGGGATGGGATGGGAGCAGGGTATGGGTGGGTTGCATTTGAACTTGAGGGGTTAGAGGATTTACTGTGTTGGATTTTCTCCAAGGTAGTAAAGGTGTTCTTCCTATTTAAGAAAGAGAAATTTCAACAAGTTATTTGATAATAGTTCCACAAGTCTAGAATTCAATATACAATGAACAGAAGAAATCAAACCACAAGAAAATATTTTTAAAGAATTGTCCCTTATAGAGACTGGTAGGAGGGGTGGAGGCCTGAAAGGGCTGGCTGGGCACCCACAGATTGCTACTGAAGTCCCAGTGAGATGTCTCAGCTGTGAAGGGGTGCCACCAAGAACTATGGAATCTAATCTCAAAGCTGGGCTCCCCAGCAGAGAACACTAAACTGAGGAGGATACCTACATAACATCTAGCTGTGAAAAGCAGTGAGGTGCTGTCTCCCAGTGAGTGGCAGTTGAAAGTTTGGGTACCATCCTAAAGGGCCAATGAACAAAAATTCCCTGTGGAGCCACCCACCTTGTGCTCTGACAGAAGGAGGGTGAAGTGGACTGGAATTGTGTGAGCAGAACCCAAGACTGGGGACTCAGGAGTAGAGCTCAGAAATCAAACACCCCAAGTTTCCTGGACTGAGCAATTCCCTCACACAGCAGAGGACATCTTTCCCACATAGATATCTGTCTTGCCTGGGGAAAGACAGTCAACACACCCTGTTGAAAAACACCTTGTACTAAGGCCACTTAAGAGAGTAAAAGTAACAATTAGCCTCCAGGCGGAAGCAACTGCCCCACTCTGTTGAAGAAACTTGCCACACCTGAGGACAATCCCCTGGGGGCAATTCAAGTAGGAATCCTATTAGTCTGTAGATAAAGGTGGTCTTGGAGGCTTGGAGTCTTTGCCTGATCCAATTAGTCAGAAACAGCCTTTAACACTGTCCTGCAGTAGAGATTGAGAGGTATAGAGGGTCTACCTAAAACATAGTCACAAACCCAAACATACAACCAAAATGAGGAAACAAAGAAACATCCCCCAAATGAAGGAACTAGGGAATTCTCCAGAAGAAGAGATAAATGAAGCAGAGATAAGAAATTTATCTGAAACAGAGTTTAGAGTAATAATATTAAACATGCTCAACAGTATGACCAAAGATAGAGTAACTGAAAAAAGAACAGTCTGAGATAGAGAATGACATAACACAAATAAGGAACACATTGGAAGGAATACACAACAGATTAGGGGAAGCTGAGGATTGAATTAGTGAATTACATAGAAGACAGAGTTGAAAATATCACTCAATTAGAGAACCAGAAGGAAAAAACAGGAGGACAGCTTAAGGGAGCCATGGGACAATGTGAAATGTAATAATATTAGAATGATAGGTGTGCCAGAAGAAACAAAGAGGGAGAAAGGAATAGAGAAGGTGTATGATGAAATAATGGTAGAAAACTTCCCTAACCTGGTAAAGGAAAAAGTCACACAAGTTCATGAAGCACAGAGAACCCTAAATAAGAAGAACCCAAACAGACCCATGCCCAGACACCTCATAATTAAAATTTCAAAAATTAAAGACAGAGAATCTTAAAGCCAGTAACAGAACAGAAAACTGTTACCTACAAAAGATGACACCTGATTTCTCATCAGAAACTCTACAGGCCAGAAGGGAATGGCATGATGTACTCAAGGTAATGGAAAGCAAGGAACTGAGACCAAGATTACTATATCCAGCAAGGCTATCATTCAAAACAGACAGTCAAATGAAGAGCTTTCCAGACTATTAAAGGCTAGAGAAGAGAGAATCCAAGATGGTGGCGTAGGTAAACACCTAAACTGCTGCCTCCCACAACAATTTAAACTGCAACTAAAAGACAAAACGTCTATCACCCAGAACCACGGGAAAGCTGGCTGAGTGGAAGTTCTACAACTAGAAGGAAAGAGAAAAGAGCATTGAGACGTGCACGAGCACTGGAAAGCTGAGGTACAGAGGCGCGTGATCCGGGCTGGCTGTGGGTGACTGGGTGCGTTGCTTTTTTCAACCCGAACGGAGACAAGCCCCCGATTACTCTGAAATCCAGTCTCTGGGGAGACGCGGGGAACCCAAACTCCTACGGGGAGAAGCTGGACTGTCTGCCAGTGAGGGTGGCTTGCTTGCAGAGCTGCGCGCAGGAATAATTGTTTACTGCACTGGGGCACGGGACTCACGGATGCCGTTGGGGATGCAGAGCCAGCTAACTAGCAGCCATTGCTGTTTGCCACGCCCTAACCTAGTGACACTCTGAGGCCCCGCCCTACACAACCTCCAAACCCACCCAAGCTCCAAGCAGCGGAGTTAGCATAAGAAAGGCCTGCCCTACCACAGCTTAACCTAGAAAACTTGCAGCCCGGATCAGACAGCTCCAAAACCTCCAAACCACAAGCAAAGAGGAGAAAACTGCAGCTCTCACTGTAGCTCCTGCTGAGTGGCCTCAGACAGTAGCTGACCTGCACCCCATTGGAGATCCAGAAGCCAGTGTACCTAGTGGTCAGTGTGAGACACCAGATTTCAACTCCTCACATCCATAAGTGACACATTCAAGAGTCAGACTCAGTGAGCACCAAAGCCCCACTGAAACAAGTCCTGCCCCATAAGCGTGTCTTCAGCGCAGCAGTTCTTCCATTATAGACACAGGGAGTGCTCACAGCTAATTGGCCTGGAGGTCAATTCCTCCCAGCGTACCAACAGCAATTCAGGCTTAACTACACCAAGACTTTGCACTCAGCCCACAAAGGGGTGTACCAAGAGCATCCACATCAGGTGATTGGGGAGGCTGAGCTACTGCCCCCTATAGGTCACCTACCACACAAAGCCACTCCATCAACACAGGGAAGCAGCCAAAATGCAGAAACAAAGAAACATGTCACGAATGAAAGAACGGAGGAAAGCAAACTACTGGATGACATAGAGTTCAGAACCACATTTATAAGGTTACTCAAGAATCTTCTTAAAACCGCTGAGAAACTTGATGAGACCTTCAAGGAGCTTAATGAGAATGCCAAAAAAATGGAAAAGGATCAGTCAGAAATGAAGCATACACTGTCTGAAATAAAGAATATACAGAAACTCAACTGTAGATCAACATACCCCAAGAATCAAACCAAAGATCTGAAATATGTGGAAACAAAAAACATCCAACCAGAAAAACAAAAAGAAAAAAGAATCCAAAAATATGAAGATAGTGTAAGGAGCCTCTGGGACAACTTTAAGCAAACCAACATCCGAATTTTTGGGGTGCCAGAAGAAGGGAGAGAGCAAAATATTGAAAACCTATTAGAAGAAATAATGACAGAAAACTTTCCCTACCTGGTGAAAGAAATAGACTTACACGTTCAGGAAGCTCACAGAACCCCATACAAGAGGAATCCAAAGAGGACCACACCAAGACACATCATAATTAAAATGCCAAGGGCAAAAGACAAAGAGAGAATATTAAAAGCAGCAAGAGAAAAACAGTTAATTACCTACAAGGGAGTACCCATACGACTGTCAGCTGATTTCTCAACAGAAACTATGCAGGCCAGAAGGGAGTGGCAAGAAATATTCAAAGTGATGAACAGCAAGAACCTACAACCAAGATTACTCTACCCAGCAAAGCTATCATTCAGAGTTGAAGGTCAGATAAAGAGCTTCACAGACAAGAAAAAGCTAAAGGAGTTCATCGCCACCAAACCAGGATTACATGAAATGCTGAAGGGTATTCTTTAAGAAGAGGAAGAAGAAGAAAAAAGTAAAGATAAAAATTATGAACAACAAAATGACATCAAATACATACCTACCAACAAGTGAATCTAAAAATCAAGTGAATAAAAAATCTGAAGAACAGAATGGACTGGTGAATATAATAGAATCAGGGACATATAAAGGGAGCGGACTGACGATTCTCAGGGGAAGCAAGTGTGAGGGGTGCGGGAAGAGATTGGACAAAAATCTTACTCCTATGGATGAAGACAGTGGCGGGGGGTAAGGGCATGGGGTGGGGTGGGGAATCAGGTGGAGGGGAGCTATGGGGGGAAAAAAAAGTGGAACACCTGTAATAATCTGAACAATAAAGATTTATTTAAGAAAAAAAAACACATCCTTGTTCATGTCAAAGAAAAGTGCCTCATATTGTTTGGAAGCTGTATGAACTGTAAATTACGGTGATATCTTTGGGGGAGGGGGATGAGCTGATGTAGTAATCCACCCTTAAAAAGAATGAATCCAGTCCTGGCCAGGTTGCTCAGTGTTTAGAACCTTGGCCTGCGGACTGAAGGGTCCTGTATTCGGTTCCAATCAAGGGCACTTGCCTGGTTTGTGGGCTAAATCCCCAATAGGGGGCCTGCAGGAGGCCCCCGATCCCTAATTCTCTCCATCATTGATGTTTCTATCTCTCCCTTCCTCTCTCTGATATCAACACAAAACGTACTTTAAAAAAAAAAAATTGTTTGGAATCCTTGAAGGCGTCGGAGAACAAACAAAGCTGTTATCAGAATCTGAGAAGCCAAGATCGGGGAGAAGGGAGACATCACTCCATAGGCCTTTTTTACATGTACATTTACATGGAACCACTCCCACAGACCTCTGTAAGCCTGGACTTACCCTGATCAGGATTCATTCTTTTTTTTCTCTTAATCCTCAACCGAGGCTATTTTCCCTTTGATTTTTAGAAAGAGTGGAAGAGAGAGGGAAAGACAGAGAGAACATAGATGTGAGAGAGATGTTGTGATGTAACCCCCATCTCACAAAGGACGCCTCCAAAAAAGTTCTAATTATGGAGTCATTTATTAAAATGCCGGCGGCTGACAAGGGGCAAAAGCGCTCCAGACCTCGCAGCCCCGAACAGCTTGCCACATCTGGCTTACATTGGCAGAATATCACAAAGGTATTGATGACATCTTTGGGTCTGGAATGAGGAACCTGTTTCACGAAAAAGCATTTTTACAGAAGCAGAAATTGAGCAACTTAGTTATCTAAAATATCTACGAATCACTGAATCAACGGAAACACATTATCTGGGACCACCTGGGCAATTTTAGAATAATTATGCTGTCCAGATTCTGAGATCACTGAGTCAACCGAAACTCAGTTATCTGTAGCTGCTGAGACAATTTAGGATCACTATCTGTCGTGGGTCCCAGAGGAATGTGCTTCGATGACCAGTGAGATCACAATCAATGGGATATTCAAACCGCCATCAAGGGAGTATTCAATCATACATAAGTTCAGAAAATCAAATTAACTTTTAAATGAGTACAGAACCCAAAACAGCAAGGTTAAAATATTAAACAGCAATTTTTACCCAAGTATGGTTGCTACCATGCTTCAGAGACACATAGATTGGTTGCCTCCTGCATGAGCCCCTACCAGGCCCTGGGCCGGGGAGGAGCCTGCAATGGAAATACGTGGCCCTTGACCAGAATCGAACCCAGGACCCTTCAGTCTGCAGGCCGACACTCTATCCACTGAGCCAAACCAGCTAGGGCCGTGATGCCTTGTCACCCCTGTCATTTGCTTCCTCGGATCAGGGTTCTGATGGCAAATTCTGCCTCCCAGTGGGATGTGCCTGTCTCATCACCATGTTAGGGCCTCTGCCTCCACCTCAGGGAGCCACCAGGAGCTGTCAGAAGGTGGAAGCTTTGACCTTTGACCGTTGCGTCTGCTCAGTGGTGCAGGTGGCAGACTGTCAGGTGTTTTTGTCACTTGAAACCTTGAGTTGAAGTGTTGGATTTCTTTTTTAATGAATGTAGGTTCACACCTTGATTTCTAAATACTGCTTTTGCTGCATTCCCCATAGGATGTGATGTATCATATTTCTATTGTTAAATTAATTTTTAAAAATAATTTCTGTTCTGGCCAGGTAGCTCAGTTGGTTAGCGTCACTCAATATGCCAAGATTTCAGGTTCGATCCCCTGTCAGAACCGGAATCAACCCATGAAAGCATAAATAAGTGGAATAACAAATCAATGTTTCTCTCCTTCTCTCCCTTCCACTCTCTCTCTCTCAAATGAATAAAATTAAAAAATTTTTAAATAATTTTTAATAATTTCTATTAGGGCTTTTTTTTTTGTCAATCCTTACGTGAGGATATTTTTTCCCATTGATTTTTAGAGAGTGGAAGTGAAGAAGGAAGGGAGGGAAGAAAAGGGGGAAAAAGAGAGAGAACATCAATTGATTGCCTCCAGCATACTCCCCAATCAGGGTAAGGGATCGAACCTGAACCTGCAACCCAGGTGATATAAGATTTTTGGACTGGCACATGTGGTGTTCCACTGGGCAGGATGGTTCCCCAGATTCTTTTTCTGTTGGAGTCAAAGAATGAATCCACGGGTGGAAGATGGGATAGCAAAGGTGGAAATTTATTGAAGAACAAGTACAGACTCCCACGTGGGGAGGGGAAAAGAATCCAACAGAGTTCCTGTTTCCACAGTTTATAAAGGCTGCAAGTCCCTGTGTCCTGATAGCCCCTCTGATTGGTCATTATTCCCTTTTGAATTGGTTACTATAGTAACTCCTTAGCTCAAAGATCAAATCTCACATGGGACTGAGAGGCTCCTTTCCTCCTTGTCCTCCTATTCCCTCTGGGTTTTCTTCCTCCTTCTTTATTTTGTAAATATAGAGCTTTTTGTTACTCCCAGTTCCCTTAGCTTATGTAAATGTAACTGTACCAGGCTCCCTGTGTTATGGAAAGGTACCTTCTCCCAGCTCCCTGGTCTTATGGATACCTTTGTTTCTGATGTGGATATGAGGCTTTCTGCAGGGTCAGGGAGGCATGTGAAAGGAACGACTTACACCAGCTACACCCTAATGGCTGAGAAAATATATCTTTATTGGCTTCCCAGACACCCCTGTAATGGCTACAGCCTCTGAGGATGATTTACCAGAGTTTGGGAGGAGTATAGAGAAGGTGGCTCAAGCATCGGGGAGGAAATTAATTTCATGGTCCTCACTCTCTGGCTTACTGTCCCAATTATGCCCCAATTAATTATCTGTCTAGAGTTAGTGGGACAAACGCAGGTGACCAGGAGTCAGCAATAACGGCCTATCCCCTGGTACTTCAATGTCTTACAGCTGAGCCGAACCAGAACACATGACACACAAGACAGAATTAGTATGCAATCACACAGGGTTTATTTACCTATTCCTAGTGGGTCCTAGGCTCCAGCAAAGGCCACCCGGCGATGCACACTGAAGGACAGACGACGAAAACAGAGACAGGCGGGCGGCCGCAGTTGGTTCAGGCTCACACAGCAGAGCAATCAGGGGCTTGTCTCTCAGAGCGACGTGGAGTCCTCCTCTTATCAGGCAGGAGACATCAACTGGAGGCCCTCTCATAGTTATATAGACCGTGGTAAGCAACTTGTGTCCTTATCAGTGTGGGCCAGACAGTGTGCCTTATGCTGGGAGAAGGGTGTTTACATTTTAAGGGCTCAGAGCTTTTACATCAAGATAGTGGGGTGTTCATTAATTTTGGAAGTTACAGAGTATTGGGGGTTTCCATACAGCAAACATTTCACACAATAATTATTTCATATATTAGAGGGGTTACATTATTATAACACTTACCCAGGATTCCTGGGTGGAGGTGGAAGTCCTCTGAGGAGCTGGGTTGGGAGACCCCGGGCCCTGTCAGTCCTATTGGGCCAGCTGAGTCGCTAACCCCACCCCAAGCGACCTCCATCTTCGAGAGCAGTCCGACTTCCAGTGGTTTCCTTGACAGGGAAGGCATGGCTTCAGGGGTCTACCACGCCCCTTGGGGCAGCTCCAGGGTATAAGTCCATCCTGTCGACAGTTGTAGCTGATGACCAGAACTGACCGTTCACCTCCAGTCTCTGGGGCTCCTACTCCCGAAGTGCGGCACAAAGAGCCTTGGTTTTGGCCTGGTTTCTCCTGTGCTGTGTTGTGATACCTTTTCCCCCCTCTTCTGGTCTCTATCACGGAACACAGAGGTGGCAGCTTTCAGGAGATTCTTTAAAGTACTCTTGGGGCGAATAGCCAATTCCTGTAACCTCCTGATGTCTGGGATAGCCTGAGTGATAAATTTGTCCTTTAAAATCAGTTGTCCCGATTCTGACTCTGGGGAAATGTTGGTGTGCTTAACCAAAGCCTCCCTGAGCCTTCCAAAAAGGCCAAGGGGGGTTTGCGAGCCCCTTGGTTAACGGTGGTTAATGATAAAATCCATCGGGAGCCGGAAACCAGGATTAAGGGGTCTATTAGGGGAAAGAGACCTGCTGGGCTGTCTCTCAAGGGAAGAACAGCAACACGTGCAGAGGTGAACACGCCTCTTGAGGGGAGGAATGGGGGCTTAGTGTACTCGGCATGCGCTGATGGGCGGCCTAATGTATGGTCATACAGGGACAAGGATTTAGCGTATTTGGTAGGTGTTGATTGGTGATTCAATGTATAGTCCATATAAGGTGCCTGGTTAGGTACTCAGGTAGGTCCAGGCTGCAGGTGCAGGTTACGTCATACTCTGCCCACCAGTGTGGGGAAGGGAGGATCTATCAGTTAATGAGCAGGCTCTGTTTTACTACGTCTGAGGCCTTCTGTAATACAGCACTGGCCGTGTTTTCCCTTCCACCTCATAGTTTCAGGACCGTGCTTTTCAGCAGCTGAGAGGGTCAGGTTTAATATGAGCATGATGTCTCTACATGGGAGGTCAAATACGTGAATGAGGTTTTGGAAGACCTCAATATATTTGTCATCTTCTGAGAATTTTACTAAATTACTTTTCATTTGTCCACTGTCCCAGGGTGAGAAGGGGATCTGAGCGAAAGTATGACCAGACTCTTCATCTGTCTTGGGGCAAATTAAGTTGGGCTCAGCTCTGGGCGGGGGCGCAGCCTCCACCGTTTCCCTCGATGGACTTTGGGTTGTTATTGCCAGAAGCAAAGCACTAAGTTTACTGTTCCCGCCTGCCTCTGGCTTGTCCCTTGGAGTGAAGAAAGTGTGGACATATGGGACTTTTAACTGTTTCCCATTTTTCTATTGAAAAGATTAAAACTTCCCTCTGTGGCTAGCTTTTACTATTCTCTGGTTGATTTTGAGGGCTTTATTAGGGGAAAGAGACCGGCCGGGAGAAATCAGGTGCTATTTATTTAAGGAAATGTGGGTCAAACTTACCCCAGTTTGTGAGGATGCATTCTAGGGGCTGTCTTTATGCAGTGTGGATAGCACGCTTACTATCTGAAGGAAAAGAAGAAAGAAAAGGACATGTACAAGGATGACCAGCATCCTTGTACCCACAGAGGATGTCCTGCGTTCACTGTGTATGTCCCCTTGGTGGGGGCAGGGGCGTATCCCCCTCCCAACCAAGGGTACCTTTGCCATCAAGGTGCCTCCTCTCTTGGTTAAGGGTGTAAGGAGTGAAGACCTCACTCGTCAGTCTGAAGTGAGTGGCCCTTACTGCGGCGTACAGTGGCAGATCAGGCTGTTGAGTGGATTAACCATACTTACCATTGCACCCCAATGACCCGTGTTCACTCAGAGGTCATTAGTTCCCCTCTTATCTCATGGGGGAAGCATGCATACCCCATGTCTTGCCCTCAGGTCCTATGTCTGTGATTAAAAATGGCCTGAGATGGCTGTACTGTTTGGAAGTACCCAGTGAACTGGATGGGTTGGAGTGCCTGCTGAATTGAATTTCCAAGGGGTTTACTCCAGAATGAGGACTTCAGAGAGCTTACACGATCCCTGGAATCCTAGTCTGAGGAAAGTTGAAATATCTCCAGTCCCCACCCCGTGTACGCCCTTCGTCATTAAAGGATTTATCCTCTGCCTGACTTCTGGGATAAGGGTTTAAATCCCCTGCTCACTGGCTTAACTCTATTTTTACTGAACCTTACTTTCTGCTGTTTTATTTCTAAACCTTAAAAATGCCACCTCGGGGGTTTTACTTTCTTTTAAACAGGACAACCGACTTGGTTGCTCCCCTGAGAAATGCCTGGGCGAGGGACATGCTAGTTGATTTTGGAGGGATCAGTTTAGGAAAAAGGCACACCTTCTTAGTTTTTATTAATGGTGGATATTGGTAGAAGAGATTTTTATTTCCCCCTTTTAAGCTTCAATTCACCCCTGAATATCTAGTAAATTTCACTCAGGTATGCTGGAAGAGGGTACCACCTTCTATATGTACTTTAATAATTCCCGCGAGTTCTACAAACCCCCTTTAGTTCAAAGATATGGCCTGCTTAGAAGCCTGCAATTTAGAGTAAGTCAGGGTCCCTTCCATGGTTTTTCTAAAGACTTAGATGCACCAAAGTAAAGCAATGGCTGTCCAATATGACAAAATTCAAAAGTGGCATGGTTATAGATTTGTTAAAAATGCATTTGATAAAAACCTTTCTAATAGTCTGAGACAACAATCTTCTAGTACAATAAACAATCTATACTAATGAAAGCCTCGGTGGCTCCCGCGCCCTTGTGCCATCACAAGATGGCCACCCTCACGTCATCACAAAATGGGCACCACAAGATGGCCGGCAGGAGAGGGCAGTTGTGGGTGATGGGCCAGCAGGGGAGGGCAGTTGGGGGTGATGGGCCAGCAGGGGAGCAGTTAGGCATCAATCAGGCTGGCTGGGTAGCGGTTAGGAGGTAATCAGGCTGGCTGGCAGGCAGGCAAGTGGTTAGGAGCCAGCAGTCCCGGATTAGAGAGGGTGCAGGCTGGGCTGAGGGATACCCCCTGCCCCCAGTGCACAAAAGGGTAACAATATGGCACATGGCTTATTGCAAACGGTGTATTAAATATTGAAAACAATTTATAAATCCCAATAAGTGAAACGCAAAACGCCCAGAGTGTCACTGGCAGACGCAGAGAATTATCACGCTTGCCCTGGGTCCCTGACTGGATATGTGCTATTTCTGAAAGTTTCCTGTTTGAACTTGGCTCTGAATCTGTGTAAGTTCTTTTCTGAAGCAGCCTGAATCCTCTATAACATTCAAAATATATGTATCTACACTGTTATTAGTTTTTATTTGACAGAGCTTCCTCATGCAATTTCAAGTATATTGAATCAGTCCAATTTAGTTGAAAAATATTTCTTTTCAGGAAGAGGGACTAGACCTTTGTGCCACCCCAGGCCCTCAGGGCACCGCAGAGCTGTCTCTGAATTAAATTCTTGGGAGCTTATGCATGGAAGAGCTGCCAAAATATACTCAATCTGAAGGTTATCAAAGCTTAAACTGGCTTTAACATTAAAGATTTGGTCCCGACCACAGAATTAATCCTTTTCAATCTGGCTAATAAATTGTTATATTCTGGTAATGCCACAGAAGTACAGAATATACTTTGAATTGTAGAGAAGGTGCTGGGAGGACACACCTACCACCCGCCCGTTCCCTTGCTGCCAATGGCAGAAGCGACCACGCTGTAACTGCCCCATAGCCAGCCTCAGTTCCCCTTTGACCGGCCTGTGCCGGTTTGTGATGTTACAGGCAGGCGCAAACTACCCCATCCCGACACTACTGATGCTGTGTACCTACTGTGTACTGGATGTTTGACAGACACATTTCTGGGCGGGATTCTGCAAATTTCCCCACCCTGCTCCCTCCAGAGCGCATGCACAGGTTTGGCGAGTGCTTCCTCTCATTCTGCCACCTTGAAACCTAAAAGCCACTTTTAAAACTGCCCTTTTTTCTTCCCGCTCCCGCTTTGCCTCAGGTGGGGAAGATAATGGCTTGTTAATTACAGGCAGGCTGGAAATTAGCTATTGGTCTGGCCTTTAGTTTAAACTTTCCTGGGTTAACATGACAAACTTCACAATTTTACACTTTCAAATTAGCCTTAGAATCTTAAAATCTTAACCCAGCACAGCAAAATGACCTTTGGTTCTGAGTGGCACAAAGCCCACACAGTGCAGAGACAGAGGGCCCCCTACATTCATAAAACAGCGAAGAGCAAACTAAGCTAGCAAAGAACATCAGGAACCAACGTTATATTACAGACACACAGACAAAAAGTCTCTCAAAATTCAAACCCTGAATTTCTGGTCACTGATGCCTTAAAGTTCCTGCAATCCCTGCCACGTGTTCAGCCTGTCCACAAGTAGCTGGGATGTTCATTGTCCCAATTATGCCCCAATTAATTGATTATTTGTGTAGACTTAGTGGGACAAGCGCAGGTGACCAGGAGTCAGCAATAACGGCCTATCCCCTGGTACTTCAATGTCTAGAGAGCTGAGCCGAACCAGAACACATGACACACAACACAGAATTAGTATGCAATCGCACAGGGTTTATTTATCTATTCCTAGCGGGTCGTAAGCTCCAGCAAAGGCCACCTAACAATGCACACTGAAGGACAGACGATGAAAACAGAGACAGGCAGGCAGCTGCAGTTGGTTCAGGCTCACACAGCAGAGCAATCAGGGGCTTGTCTCTCAGAGCGACGTGGAGTCCTCTTCTTATCAGGCAGGAGAATTCAACTGAAGGTCCTCTCATAGTTATATAGACCCATGGTAAGCAGCCTGTGTCCTTATCAGTGTGGGCCAGACGGTGTGCCTTATGCTGGGAGCAGGGTGTTTACACTTTAAGGGCTCAAAGCTTTTACATCAAAATAGTGGGGTGTTCATAATGCAGGCACCTTGAGGTCACCTGGCCCTAGGGCTGGGTAAGGGTACTGAGCAGCCTGAGTCCATGGATCCTGGTGGTGGTTGACAGGCTCTCAACAAACCTTAATCTTTCGACAGATTCCTGCAAATGCAGAATCCCTTAGGGTACTGATTTGTGGGACTTATTTTAGAGCCTCCCACTCTTATAGCCTAAGAGATAGTGGTCTCCTGGGACTGTCCTCTCCTTGGACCTGAGGACCTTGATCAGACACCAAGCCCAAAATGTTAAGTCCAGTCCAGTGTTATATGAAGTGGTCCCTGTTTGGGCAACCAGTGGAATGGGAAGGTATAGGTCCTCCCAGGCATAGGTACCAGAATGTGCAATGGTTCGAGTTAAGATTGAGCTGGTTTCAGAACTGACAAGGTATTCTTTTTTTAAAAAATGGGACAGGAGTCAGGTCTAGAGGAACTTTGTGACAACCTGGGTGTCTGTGTTGCATGTTATGGGAGATTTGGAGCAGTGGAGGCAGGTGATGTGACCAGGTTATCCTTAGATTCTGTGGCTGATCATGATGGACAATATGGGCATGAGGGAGGTGGTAGAAATACTAGGAAGATAGTGTTGGTGAGTGTGATGGGAACTGGCTCATGATGGTGGCTGTCAAAGTGGCAGAAACAGTTGCATTATGGATTGGTGTTTTAGGCGTGGCCACCTAAATCTAATTTTGAGGATGAGAGAGAGAGAGAGAGAGAGAGAGAGAGAGAGAGAGAGAGAGAGAGAGAGAGAGAGAGGTGGGGGGGGGGGGAGGAGAAGAGTCACAGAAACCATGACGCTTTGTATTTAGCAGCTGCAGGTATGGAAGCACCATCCACTGAGATGGAGAAATTCATAGTAGAAGAGTGCTATTCATTGGGGATACAAACACTTTTCTTTCTTTTTTTAAAAAATATTTTATTGATTTTTTACAGAGAGGAAGGGAAAGAGATAGAGAGTTAGAAACACTGATGAGAGAGAAACATCGATCAGCTGCCTCCTGCACACCCCCCACTGGGGATGTGCCCACAACCCAGGTACATGCCCTTGACCGGAATCGAACCAGGGACCTTTCAGTCCACAGGCTGACATCTATCCACTGAGCCAAACCGGTTTCGGCCAAACACTTTTCTTTTTGGCCTGTTAGAGTCTGAGATTTCAGAGAGCAGTTCATGATGAAGTCAGGATGAAGACTTCTTCAAAAGCTTGTGGAGAATTATGGACCAGGGAGGAATTTAGATAATTTTTTTTTTAATTGGAGCTTTCAAACAAGTTGAGTTACTTCTAAAAAATCCACCAGGAACTTTTTGTGCCATTGGGTGTTGCAGTCAGTCTGGTTGATTTGCTTAGGGCCATGAGGGGTCATCTGTGAGACTCAGAGGGCCATAGGTGATGGGACTTGAGTGATGAAGCCTGTGACTGGTGAAGGGACATCAGGTGCAGCACCAGTGGAGTGGGCTGTGGACATCTGAGATGTGTGATGTGGTTCTCAATAGGTGAGGTTGAAGGAATAAACAGTCAGGGAGGGAGGCCTTCATAGCAGGTTCAAGACTATTGCTATGACCATGGATTATCAAAGTTGGAGGAATACTTGATCTTTGAATTGGCCAAGTATTCTCTGGAACACACATGCTGAGTAACTGAGTAGAAAACCTCAGGGGTAACTATGGGGGCTGTGGCTCTGGGAGTTCAGGTGTGAGAAAGGTGTAGTAGGAAGAGTGATTTGCACTTGGACAGGGAATGTGAATTCATGGTGGCAGGGCACTAACATTGACATACGAGTAAATGAAAAGGGAGTTCTTTTCTGATGATGTCGATATGATATGATATGATATGATATGATATGATATGATATGATATGATATATGATATGATATGAGGAATTTTAGGGTAATTCCTAACAAGATGGGTTGCTGTGGTGCCACATGCCAGGTCCAGGGCTTAGGTGCCACATATATGCCCACCTGCCATTTCTTGTTGAGGGCTCACCCAGTGAACAATAGGAACTAGATAGCATACATCAGTGTCACCTGAGCTTGAAAATCTCCACCAGCCTGGGGAATAGAGAAGGGAGAAAGGTGAGAGAGAAATATATGACAGAGGTCGTGAACTAGAATTCTGGAAAAGAAGCTGGTTAGAAAACAACCTGTCCTTATCATGGCATATTTGTGTTACCAGTGAAGTTGTGCCTCTGGGAATGAAGCTGTGTGCGGTAAGTGTGGCTCAAAGAACTACGGGCAACAGGTAATGCAAAGTGATGGCCTCAGCAAACTGGGATTGGAGTTGGACGTGTAATGTGCATTACCATGTGGGTTTTTTTTTTTTTTTTGGTGTCTTGGAGGGACAATTTGGAGGACAACATGGGTTTTGCCTGACAAGTGTCAAGTCACTCACACTCCCTTTATGTGCAACATCTCTTCCTACTCTATGTTCCTGACCCCCACTGTTTTTGAAAAGGGGCAGTGTGACTCACATTGAGGCCCAGAGCACAGGTATGCTCTCTCTGCTCATCTGCCTTTATTTGTTGTGGAAGACACAGCATCAGTAGGAATATAAGGAGAGATTGACTTTGATGGGACCAAGGCCTGCTATTTTCTCTGATGTGGGAAGTAGAGGGAGCAGATGGATGTGCAGGGTGGGGAGTATGACAAACTTGGCATCTCAAGAGAGATCTTATCATGGGATGTACTTTCCTCATTATGTCAGGATATGAACTTTGAGGATGTGGCCATTGCCTTCTCTTAGGAGGAGTGGGAGATCCTTGATGAGGCTCAGAGACGTCTGTACTGTGATGTGATGCTGGAAGTGTTTATACTTGCATCATTCATAGGTAAGACCTTCACATATCTCCTAGTGTCCTGAAGTGATGCCCACTCTTTATTTTATTCTCTAGACATAACACTCTCTCTCTCAAGGCAAGACGGGCTCTGCTAATTTCCCCCACTGTCTTGTCAAATGGGCTGTGGCTGCCAGTGCTGAGCTCTGCGGAGAGCCCTGAGCAATAGACTCCATAAACTTCCCTGACACCAGTTATCTCAGAAACTGCAGGAAGCGTCTGGGTGTCAGCAGTCTTACAGACAGCTTAATGGGTCCCACCTGCTCTTCCACTGCCAGGAGGGTGACTATACCCAGATCCATGGCTTCCTCTTCTGCATCCTTCCTGTAGATAAGGACCTTGGTGAATGCCTGTGCCAGGTATCTTCTTTACATACATGAACCAGGGGCTGTTCTTATAAGACCCTCCTTCAATTGTTGTTTATAATATTACCTTCCCTGAATACTATTGCAAGCTGAATTGCTATGGGCAAGTGATGGCTGCTCACCTCTGTTGTCTTTCATTGATACTCAAAATATTTAGTGTGTACGTGTTTCTGGAGAACGAGGTACAGAGGGAACCCTGTTTTTTTCACACAGTGAATGTACAGGATGGTCTCAGAGGATGCCTGGCCCTGCTGGGTGGCAATTGGGGGAACGTATGACATAATGGTGGTGTTCAGAATGTACCAGGAATTTGCTCCTGTCCAACAGTATTTGGTACAGGTCCCAATGTCCACACCTCATTTATACTTTTCTTTTTCCATACTTGATACTTTGCCGACTTGTCATTTCAGCTGTGACTTCCTAGCTGTTGGCTATCTTTGTTTTTGTGTCCTTTTTACATCACCTATTCCTCTGCACATTTCTCTCTGCAGTATATTACAACATGGACCCGTGTAAGTGTTATGAGGAGGTAAATACTCCTCAAATCTCAGCTATTTGTTTATTGAATTTTACTTGGAATAAGATGTAACCAACCTTCTGCACAGCTTGCCCATGTCACCAGCAGAGATCTGCTGAATGCTGTTAGCAGAAGAATCAGCTGGACATTCCACTTTTCTTCCATGTGATGCCATTTGTTTGTTATATTTCTGTTAAGGTCTCGTTTGTTTTGTGATTTTCAGTGGTCAAGATCTTCACAGGGGCCTCTTATTAATCCATCCTGGAGGTCTTTTATTTTCAGCCAATTGCATGAAACCAATGTAGTGTGTTCAACACACTTTTATAATGGGACTTCCCCCTCTCACCATAGTCAACATTTATTTCCTCATCATTTCTCTGTTTTTAGGTTGTTGCCATAAAATGGATGGTGTGGAGGCTACTATGAGCACAGTGTATCTGTGGAAGGAGATTCACAGGTCAGGGCTTTCATACTGCTCCAGGCACCCAGAGGACCCATCTATGTAAGCCGTGCTTCTCAGTGTTAAAAGGTATTTTGAATGAGTTACAAGTGGTATACTTTGAGAAGAATGTGTTCTTAAGTGATGCATGTGTGAGAGACTTGTGTTTCAGTGCAAACCCTCACCAGCAACAGAAGGATGCCAGTGGAGAGAAGCCCTGTAAAGCAGATATGGAGAGTGCCTCGCTTGTGACAAATTGCTGCTTCTACTTATTAGGGGTGTCTGCAGCTAGTATGGAGGTTGGGGAAGACTCCCCAGCCATCTCGGGGCTTCTCCAGCACCAGGCCACTCTTAACACTGAGGAGCCACTCAGTAACAATGATATTTCACAGGAAATTTCTCAGTGGAAAAAGACATCACACGTGGGTTGAATGTGAAAAAGCTACCAACCAGAAACCAAATGTTGTTTATCATAAAGATCTCTGCTCTGCAGATGTGATTTACGAGTATAATAAATGTGGGAAAGTGTGTAGACAAATCTTTAACCTTCAACATGGGAGAGTTCATACTGGGGAAAAAACCCTATGAGTGTACTGCTTCTGTGAAGGTCTTCTGTGAAAGCACTGCTCTCAATAAACAGAAGAGCATTCACATTAGGGAAAAGAGGTATGAGTGTAGTGAATGTGGGAAGTCCTTCAGTCACAGGTCTAATGTCACTAGATACTACAGAGTTCACACTGGAGAAAAGCCATATGTATGTAGTGATTGTGGGAAGTCCTTCGAATATAAATCTAACCTCAATCGACACTGCAGAGTTCACACTGGAGAAAAGCCCTACGAGTGTATCGATTGTGGGAAGTTCTTCTGTCGAAAGTCTATCCTCACTAAACACCACAGAGTTCACACTGGAGAGAAGCCATATGATTGTAGTGATTGTGGGATGGCCTTCAGTCAAAGGTATTATGTCACTAGACACCACAGAGTTCACACTGAAGAAAAGCTATATGGGTGTAGAGAATGTGGGATATGCTTTTGTCAAAGGTCTCACCTCACTAATCACCACAGAGTTCACACTGGAGAAAGCGATGAGTGTAGTAATTGTGGGAAGTCCTTCAAATATAAGTCTAGCCTCAATCAACACTGCAGAGTTCACACTGGAGAAAAGCCCTATGAGTGTTCCAATTGTGGGAAGTTCTTCTGTTGAAAGTCTATCCTCACTAAACACCACAGAGTTCACACTGGAGAGAAGCCATATGATTGTAGTGATCGTGGGATGGCCTTCAGTCAAAGTTCTACCCTCATTCAACACCGCAGAGTTCACATTGGAGAAAAGAGTTATAAGTGTAGTGAATGTGGGAAGTCCTTCAGTCTAAAGTCTGACTTCAATAAACACATTGAGTTCACACTGGGGAGAAATCATGTAATTGTAGTGATTGTGAGATGACCTTCAGTCAAAGTTTTACCCTCATTCCACAACAGGTTAGCTAGGTGTTTATTTGGATCCATATTTTAAGGTATATGTATAACTGGCATACAGTGAAATGCACTTTTCTAATGTTTAATATTTAGTGAGGTTGAACATATGAATAAAGCTGTCAAACTCTTACAGGTAAAATAAGCTTATCTATTCTCCATTTCCATGGTGGAGCAAAAGTAGGCTTACAGTTGTGAGTATGCAAAACACAGAGTTTATTCTCTTTCTTTAAATAATTATTTTATATAATTTAAAAGGTATTTTTATTGATTTTCAGAGAGGATGGGAGACAGAGAGAAACGTCCATCATCTGCCTCCTGTAAGCCCACTCCTGGGGATCCAGGAAGGCACGTGCCCTGACCTGAAATTGAACCACAGAACTTTCAGTGGACAGGACGATGCTCAACCAACTGAACCACAATGGGCAGGCAGAGTTCATACTTCTATTATTATGGACAATTATTGTATTATTTTCAATACCAACAACTCTAAACCTACTTTTGCCACACCCTGTATTTACCTCCCGCCCTTTTCTAATCGTTCTTCCTCCCCGGCCCTCCATGCTGGCATTGATTTAACTTCCTTTACAATAGAGGAATAATTGTAATAATTATTTTTTAGGCAGTATAAGGTATATAATGTTTACCAAACTCTGGATTCCTTCATGCTACCCAGGTATTTGGAGATTCAACACTAATGTTTATGTAAATAGCTAATTTTTTATTGTTAAGAAAGATTGTATTCTGTGGATAACCATTTTATCCATTGATCTATGTTTTCCCTTATTTCCACGTTTGGGGTTTTATAAATAAAAGTGCTTAAATTATTGTGCTCAGTTCTCCCTACAGGTGTATGTTTTACTTATCTAACTGTTGCAGTGTCAGTGAATGTGTTACATTTTAAGATATGCAGATCTGTGATCTAAAATGGTCATTCCCTTTGCCTTCCCACCCACCCACAGTAGTGAAAATTCCAGTTTTCCCTAACCCTGCCAACACGTGATGGTTAATTTTTTAAAACAGTGGGCCAGGAAATGATTATAACGTTAATTGGATTTCATTCTAATAACATTTCCCCAAGAATTTTTGACGGTGAGCATTTCTTCATTCATTTATTTATTGACTTCATCTCCTTGTTAAAATGTCTGCTCAGGATCTGTTGTTTACTTTGAAAGTTAATATATTATTCTAATCAATAGCAGAACAGTACAGCATATAAGATATATGGTTAAGTTTCACTCATTCCTCAATGACTCCAGTGACTTCTTTGCCATATGGAACTATCGGTTGTGAATTCTAGAAAATAAATTATTTTCAATTTTTATCCTATGGCCAATTTATAGCCCACTTGTACCATACACTTATACATTCAATCTGCATTGTTAACATTTTCCACCAGTGTTCTTTAAGTCTAAGCATTCAATAATACATTATGTAAAGTCTAGGTTTGTAGTATTTGTCAATTTCCCAGGTGTAAATACTCTCATTGTCAACAGAACAGGTTCAAATTGCCAAAATGATGACATTGAACACGGACATGATAAGACATTTCAGTAGTACATCATTATATTTTATTTTCAGAATACTGATCACAATAGGTGTGCTCAAGAGCATTCATAATAAAACAGCTGAATTATTAGGAAGTGGCAAGTGTTAAACATTTTTTAAAGCCTGATATAACTGTAACTGATTTAAGACGTACATTTTAACCACACACACACCCACCCACCCACCCACACACACACACACACACACATCTCCAAACTATGGTTTACCTAATGTCAGCAGCCACTTGGTACAGTGTTATTTTCCATGCTTCCCCGTCCACGGTTTTCCCATCAGCCACTCTTACTGTGATCACATTGCTTGTACTCTCCTTGCTTCCATCCGTGGCACATAACAGCTGATGCTCTTTCTTTAATATTTCAAAAAGCACCAATCTTTCTTTTATGAAGTCTGATTGATTTTTTATCTGAAAATCATTAGAATGCACCAAGGTGAGCATACACACCCCACTTTTTTCTTTTTAAATGTTTTTTACTGATTTCAGAAGGGGAGAGGGGAAGAAACAGAAACATCAATGAGGAGAGAGTCACTGATTCATTGCCTCCTGCACACCCTAAACCCTGGGTAATTCACTACGCGAGCATATTTCAAGTACAGGTCAGACTCCCTTTCCTCCTCATTTTGAATGTCCTCTTCTTGATTTTGACTAGAAGGAGGCTAGAAAGAAAGGTAAATTGCAAACAACTCATACCAATGACAAGAAAGACCAACACATCTGAGACCCGAGGGGGGTGGGACATGCCAGCAGGCAGCAAGTGCCTCACCCCCCTTTAAAGGCTCTTCGCTGGGCTCTCTGAGCACCCCCGAAGGCCCTCGATGGGCGAATTGTTTTCTAAGGTTTGGTCCTTCCTATCTGGGCATTCTCCTATATTTTTGCTAAGATCAGGTAATATACGTTAATGTATTTTTTGTAGCCTAGCTAATAAAGAGGGAATATGCTAATTTACCCTCACGCTGTCACAAAGATGGCATTGCCCACAGCCAATATGGAGGCAATGTGCTAACTGCTGCCCCGCCCTAAAAGATGGCGGCGCCCACAGCCAATAAGGAGGGAATATGCTAATTGACTGCCATGCCCTCAAAGATGGCAGCACCCAGTCCCCTCAGCCGGCAGGCCCAGCAAAGCCGGGCCCACCCACAGCAGGCCTGGCCTTGCCCTGCGCCTGCCTCCAGAGTCCCCCAGTCCCCTCAAGCCCCCCAGGCACACAGGGCCGGCCAGAGGTGCGCGACCCACAGGTTGAGAACTGCTAGCAGGGTCACCTAAGACCATCGGGAAATATTTACATTATGATTCATTAACAGTAGCAAAATTACAGTTATGAAGTAGCAACAAAAATAATTTTATGGTTGGGGATCACCACAACATGAGGAACTGTATTAAAGGGTTGCAGGCAAGCCTCAGATGGCGGCTGCCCAGCTACCCAGGGCCGCCCGAGGCTCAGGTAACCAGGGCCGGCCGAGGCTTGCGCTGCCGGCAGTGGCAGCATCAGAGGTGTGATGGGGCGTCGCCTTCCCTTGATTGCTGGGTCGCCTCCTGCCCCTGAGAGCTCCCGGACTGTGAGAGGAGGCAGGCCGGGCTGAGGGACCCCACGGTCCAGTGGATGAATTTTCATGCACTGGGCCTCTAGTTTTAAATATACATACATTTAATGTGTTTTAAAGTCCCCCCCCCCGCCCACTGCACTTTAGACAAATGTCCCTGGAAAATGGTTGTGTGGCTGCCACCAGAGACTTTGAACGCATTATTTCGTGAAGATGTTGCCTGGGGTACCATGATTTTCAAGAGCTGAAGAGCCCAGAAGCCAGGCTCAGTGGCTGAGCATCGACCTAGGAACCAGGAGGTCAGGGATCGATTCCTGGTCAGGGCACGTGCCCGGGGTTGCAGGCTCCATCCTCAGTGTGGGGCGTGAAGGAGGCAGCCGATTCTGTCTCATCATGGATGTTTCTTCCTCTCTCCCCATCTCCCTTCCTCTCTGAAATCAATAAAGATATATATTTTTAAAAGGGAACTGAGGAAGGCTCCCGGGTTGGAGAAAGCCTTCAGAACTTAGGAAATTTATTATGTTACAGGAAAATAATGTGTCCTTCAATAAAGTAAAATAGTAAAATCTTGTATTAAATAATGATGCTCAATATACAGACCTCAAGACAACAAAACCCCAATCTGCCAAGCGAATAACAGAGCTTTCAATATTCCAGCATTTTTCCAAACAAAAGAAATGGCTATTCCTGCCCCTACAGAAAATGGGCAGGAGCAATGGAATGGGAAAGCTGAGCAAGTGCACCCCGAGGTCAGTCTGGCGACTGGGGGGAAGGCAGTGGTCCCCGGGTTATGGGAGGGCAGGGCACGCCCTGCAGGAACCAGGAAGGACTGCGCCCGCACACCCCTCAGGGTGCTGCCTGCACCCGCACCTGTCCTTCCAGGGGAGAAAAACGCTAAGTGTGCACCTCGGGACGCCCTACCAAGTCCCCCGCAAGGAGTCCCGCCACCCCGCTACCTGCGCACCTACAGCCGCGCGCCCTGCCTCCTCCTGCGCCCCACGGTGGCTGGGCTCCTCACCGAGGCACTGCTGCAGGCGGGACAGGCGGTGCCGCAGGTCGCCCGCAGCTGCGCCACCTCCGGCGTGAGGTAGGGCCCCTCGGCCAGGCCAGGGGGCATGTGCAGCTGCGCGTCCCTCAGGCGCTGGACCTCAGCCCACAGCCAGCGGATGCCCTGCTCCTGCCACTGCAGGCGCGAAGCCACCGCCTCGGCCGCCAGGGCCTCGACCGCCTTGGCGCCCGCCTCCCTCAGCAAGGGCGCCCCGTGGGGTGGCAGGTGATGGCAGTGGTGGCGGGGACAGGGAGAATAGAGGGGCAGCGGGAACTGGACACACTGCGGGGGAGGGGGTGGAGGCAGGGAGGGTCCCGGCTATGGGAAGTTGGGAGGCGGGGACCAATACACGTAGTGCAGGGGCGGGGGTTATAGGAACCGAAAAGGTAGGGCTATGGTTAAGGACAGCGTAGGGGCGGGGCTATGGGAACTGGAGAGGCGGAGCTACATTACCTAGAGTGATGGGGCGGGGCTATGGGAACTGGAGAGGCGGAGCTACATTACCTAGAGTGATGGGGCGGGGCTATGGGAACTAGAGAGGCGGAGCTACCATTACCTAGAGTGATGGGGCGGGGCTATGGGAACTGGAGAGGCAGAGCTAACGTTACTTAGAGCAGTGGTGGGCAAACTTATTAGTCAACAGTGCCAAATATCAACAGTACAACGATTGAAATTTCTTTTGAGAGCCAAATTTTTTAAACTTAAACTTCTTCTAACGCCACTTCTTCAAAATAGAGTCGCCCAGGCCATGGTATTTTGTGGAAGAGCCACACCACACTCAAGGGGCCAAAGAGCCGCATGTGGCTCACGAGCTGCGGTTTGCCCACCACTGCGTCTAGAGTGACGGGGCATGGCTATGGGAACTGGGGAGGCAAGGCAACCGAGAGAGGCGGGGCTATGGCTACATACAGCGAAGGGGCGGGGTTATGGGGACGGGCCAGCAGGGCGACTGGGAGAAGAGGGACTGCTGTTATGTAGATCGCAGGGGTGGGGCCAAGGCTGGGCACACTTTGGGCATAGGAGCCACTGGGTGCCATACCACGCAGTGGCCTGGGCCTGGAAAGTGGTGAGGGGCCTGAATAAGCTCAAGGTACTTTCAGGGTTCTTAGCTTGTCACCATGCGTCGGTTGAAACGCAAATGGTCCAAAACCTTGGCAAGGCTAACATCTCCCTTCCTGGAATGGCTCCTGTCTCGAACCTCCCGAATTCTGGCTTCCACTATCCCTTCAGCTTGCATCAAAGTTCATAAAAACGGCCATTAAGAATCAGACTTCTTTGGACTTCATGACCAAGCGCAGAGGCTGCTGAGCCAGGCTACATAGAAGAGATCTAACAAAAATTCAAATCTGACTGGCAGGTGCTAGTTCACCAAGGCCAGGGCAAATGTCACGTACATCTTTGGAATCGCTCATAATCTGCCATCGGATTTCTACCATGACCTTTGCATTGCCAAATGCTATGACCCAGCTTAGGCACCCCACAAATTTCCTCTGACTTCTTTGCTATTTGTCTTTCCTGGGCCTCTACCCCCTGACTTCTGCTTTTGTTATGGCAGAAATCAGGCCAGCGGGAAGCAACAAACCAAACGCACTGGAAAGTTCAGAAAAGGACTATTAATTCCCACCAGTGCTGTTTCAGTGCGGTCCCCTCCAGAGGTTGAGCACCAAACACAGCAGGGTTTTTTCTTATATACTAGTACTAGAGGCCCGTGCATTAAATTCGTGCATGGGAGGGGCACCCTCTCCAATCTGGGACCCCTCAGGTGATATCCGACTGCCGGTTTAAGGGATCGGGCCTAAACCGGTAGTTGGACATCCCTCTCACAATCCGGGACTGCTAGCTCCCAACTGCTTGTCTGCCTGCCAGCCTGATCACCCCTCATTACTCCCCTGTCAGCCTGATCGACACCTAACTGCTCCCCTGCCAGCCTGGTTGCCCCCAACTGCCCTCCCCTGCAGGCTTAGTCCCCCCCCAAAATGCCCTACCCTGCCACCTGATCGCTCCTAACTGCCCTCTCCTGCAGGCCTGGTTGCCCCCAACTGCCCTCCCCTGCAGGCCTGCTCACCCCCAACTGCCCTCCCCTGCCAGTCTGGTCACCCCTAACTGCCCTCCCCTGCTGGCCTGCTCACCCCCAACTGCCCTCCCCTGCAGGATGGGTCACCTCCAACTGCTCTCCCCTGCAGGCCTAGTTCCCCCCCAAGTGCCCTCCCCTACAGGCCTAGTCCCCCCCAAATACCCTCCCCTGCCAGTCTGGTCACCCCCAACTACCCTCCCCTGCTGGCCTGGTCACCCCTAACTACCCTCTCCTGCTGGCCTGATCGCCCACAACTACCCTCCCCTGCCAGCCATCTTGTGGCGGCTATCTTTGACCACATGGGGGCGGCCACCTTGTGCGAGGGTGTGAGGGTCAATTTGCATATTACCTCTTTATTATATAGGATATCCCTAGGTTCTTTGTCTCCCATATATGGCATACATACACATTGTAGACATTCTTTCTAAGTTACATGCTGAGCTTCCCAGATATGTTGCAGTTTGGGGAGGAGGGGCCGGCACCGTAACCAAGCAGAGCCCGGACCCTCTGTGCCAATGGAGCCCCTCTAGAGTCAAGGGGCAGGCGGCCCGACTCTCCCACTTCTACACGCCAGCACTTCCCGCCCTCCCACAGTTGCCCCATGCTCTCGGCTATTTCTCCCACAGCATCACACCTGCAGTCACTTGGAGCCTGTGGCTGGGGCCCTGGTGTGCTGCACTGGCCTCGGAGGGGCCCAGGGCCCCATCCGGGAGGATGTGGTTGGGGTGGCTGAGAGTTGAGCAGGGCTCCTGTGCCGCTGCCCCGCTCCTAACAGACATGACTTCCAAGCCACATTCCGACTAGATTCCCTAATGTCTTAGAGCATGAGGGCAGCAACCTGAGCCAGCAGAAGCTTGACCGGCAGCGGATCTTGCTGGAGCAGAAGCAGAAGAAGCAAGCAAGATTACAGAAGCTGAGGCGTGGTTATGGTGGTGCAAGCAGGGAGGGGGCTTGCCATCTCACTTTCTGTCACCATGGGTTAGTTTACGTTTTTTAGAAATTTCTGTAGAATAAATCATACAGAATACTCCTTTTGTTTGGCTTCTTTCCCTTAACATAATAACTTTGAGATCTACCCATGTTGTTGGGTATATAACAAAACCAATTTTCCCATAGGCTAATGGATACAAGGAAGCATTAAGTTTCTACGCCACCTCATCAACGTTATAACAAAATGACATTGGATGAAATTATGTTATTTGAGGACCTGCTGTACATTCTGTTGGACTTTGCTGTGGACCTAAAACTACTCTTTTAAAAAAGTTTATTTTTTTTAAATGGCCTGAAAAACTGCAAAAGTACCACAAGATGGCACCATTTCCCTCAGAATTTTCTACTTGGCTCCCAATGACCTTAGTGGCTTGCTTGGAGGAAAACAGCCAATTCTGGGATTGCCTGTTCAGTCTTCATGAGGCTCCAAATGCTTCAAAATATTGCCACACCCAGCCCTAGGCATGTACTTTCAATGGATATAAATGTAAGTTTATGCCCTGGCCAATTTGAGTGGATAAGCATGGGCCCACAGAACGAAGGGTCTCAGGAGGGATTCCGGTCAAGGGCACATATCTTGGTTGCAGGTTCAATCCCCAGTCCAGTTGGGGCTTGTACAGGAGGCAACCAATACGCAGCCACCCCTATTTGCTATCTGATAGATCCTCCCTTCCCCCAACTGATGGAGTATGATGTAACCTGCACCTGCGGCCCGGACATTCCCGAGCACCTAACCAGGCACCTTATATGGACTATACATTGAACCACCAATCAGCACCTGCCAAATACCCTAAGCTCTTGATTCCTAAGTACCTAAATGCCTAATCATGTGCCTTATATGAAACCACCAATCAGCGCGTGCCGAGTCCCCTAAGCCCCATCCCTTCCCATTCCTCCCCTCAAAAGGCGTATTCACCTCTGCACCTGCTGCTACTCTCCCCTTGCGAGATAGCCCAGCAGGGTCCTTCTCCTCTAATAAAGCCTGTAGTCCTGGTTTTTCAGCCTCTCTCTCATTCTTTCATTTGGTGCCAAAACCCGGGAAATGAAAGATGAGACAGAGTGCCGAAAACCTGCACATGTGTTATAAGGTGCACATACATGCTTACGTAGACCTCAAACACAAGCTAATCATTTATTGAATTTTACTTGGAGTAAGATGTAACCAACATTCTGCACAGCTGGCCCATGTCACCGCAGACAAGCCCAGCTGAATGCTTTTAGCAGGAGAATGAGCGGGTGACCCCTCTTCTGTTCTAAGTGGTGCTTGCCATGCTTGTGTCATGTTTCATTTGAGGTCGTCTGTCGCCTATAACGTCATAGCAGCATCTTGTAAATCCTTCCTGCAAATCTTATTTTCAGCCAGTTGCATGAAGCCAAGGTAATATGTGAAACACACTTTCGTAATGGGACTTCCCCCATCACCACAGTCAACATTCATTTCCTCACCTTTTTCCTGTTTTCAGAATGTTGGCATAAAACAGAACAGGAGGACGCCTGTTCTGATGAGAGTGTATCTGTACAAGTGGAGTCAAAATTCATGGCTTCTAAGACAGCTCCACCAACACAGATGACCCATCTCTGAAAGTGGTGATTCTCAGTTTTAAAAGTTAATCTACACCTGACTGAGTCACAAGCAACATACTTGGAGCAGAAAGCCTTCTTCAGTAACACATGTGTGAGAGACTTCTGTTTCAATGCAAACCATCACCAGCAACAGAGGGACACCTGTGGAGAGAAGCCCTGGAAAGAAGCTATGGACGGGGCCTCCTTTGTGACCAGGTGCAGCTTCTACTTACCAGGGGTGCCTTCAACCACTAGGGAGGCTGGGAAAGACTGGCCAGCCAGCTCAGGACTATTGAAGCCCCAGGCATCTCTTAACACTGAGGAGCCTCAAAGTGGCAGTGAGATTGTACAGAAATTTCTCCGTGGAAAATGTCATCACCAGTGGAGCAACTGTGAAAATGCTGCAAGCCACAGACATAAATTTGTTAAACGTCAGGATGTCTGCTCTGGCGAAGTGAAATATGAGTGTAACAAAAGTGGGAAAGTTTTTAAATGTAACATTAACCTCAATCAGCATAGGGGCATTCACACTGGAGAAAAGTCCTATGAGTGTGCTGATTGTGGGAAGCCCTTCCCTCAAAGGTCTTCCTTCACTAAACACCATAGAGTTCACATTTGAGAAAAACCTCTTGAGTTCAGTAAATGTGGGAAATCATTTAGGCACAGTAATAACCTCTTTATTAACCACAGGAGAGTTCACTCTGGAGAAATGCTGAATCAATGTAGTGATTGTGGGAAGTCCTTCAGTCAAAGCTCTAACCTCATTCAATATCACAGAGTTCACACTGGAGAAAAGCCACTTGAGGGTACTGATTGCAATAAGTTATTCAGCAAAAAACTGTAATCTCATTGAACATTGGAAAGTTCACACTGGAGAAAAACCCTGTAAGTGTAGTGAATGTGGAAAATATTTTAGGTACAATAGTCATCTCTTTAACCACTAATGAGTTCACACTGGGGAAAAGCTGTATCAATGTAGTGATTGTGAGAAGTCCTTCAATCACACCGCTAACCTCTTTAAACACCACAGAGTTCACACTGGGAAAAGCCATGTGAGTGTAATAATTGTGGGAAGTCTTTCAGACACATCTCTGCTCTCATTAGACATGAGAGAGTTCACACTGGAGAAAAGCCATATGAGTGCAGTGAATGCAGAAGTCATTCAGACAAACCTCTGCTCTAATTCTACATCAGTGGGTTCACACTGGAGAAAAGCCGTATGAATGTACTGATTGTGCAAAGTCCTTCAGGGGAAACTTTACCCTCACTCAACACCAGAGTGTTCACATGGGTGAAAAACCTTATGAGTGTAGTGACAGTGGGAAATCTTGTAGGTGCAATAATCACCTCCTTATCCACAAAAAAGTTCATAATGCATAAAATCTATAGGAGTGTAGTGATGGAAGGAATTCCTTGAGCCAAAGTTCTAAGCTCATTAAACACCACAGGGTACGGACTGGTGAAAGACCTCATGAGTGCTGTGAATAGGGGGAATGTTTTAGCAGTAAAGCTAGCCACCTTGGACACCTAGTGTTCACACTGGAGAAAAGCCTTCAATGCGCAGGGAATATTTTCTTTTTCTCACTCAGAGTAACTACACCGAAGGGGAGTCTTTGATACATATATACATGAATATAATCCCCTTTTATTACAACATACATGTGATAGATTCCTCTTAAGTTTCATGTACAAGTGAGGCTGTAAGGGGCTGCATGGCACTTGCTAACCTGGCCAGGCCTTCTACCTGATTGATGTCACTGCGAGTATGTATGTGTGAAACAATTTCTCGCTCCCATCTCACTCCCCTGAACCATAGGCATGAGTCACAACCCCGTGTGCTCAGGGGAAATGCATTCTGTGTTCTCACTTGTGCTTGAGGAAATCGATTACTCCGAGCTCTTGGCAGCATCTTCATTCCTTTCTCTCTGACTGGGGAACGGACCTGACCAGGCTTTATCCAGAATACCCATCCACAGCTAGGTGCCAACTCTGTCAGGGACGTGTGGATCTCACATGATGCTGTGATGAACTGTTTCAGGTTCTAATTCACCAACCTGCACACTGCTTGCTGTACCTGGGTCTGGTTTATGATCTTTTCGAATAGGGTTTTTTTCCTTTTGTACCTTTAATTGTTAAGGTTCTATTTACTGCCTGGGATTATTTGAAATCACAGATGTCATCTGTCTGCACGTAGGGGTCAATAGATACTGTGGGTACCTCAGACATTCTGGGCATCAGAAGGGACACTATGATGGGAGAAAATCCCTTTGTACAATATTGGCTTATTTTGCATTCCTGCCCCCAAGGCCTTAAATGAAAGACTGCATGACTTCGGAGGAGAAAGATCACCTGAAGAAAAGGTCTTTGTTTTGCTTCTGTGAACAATATGAATTACATTCTCTGTTCACAGCATGTGTTACGTAAATCTCAGCAAGTGATCCATAAGCATTGATGTATGACATTTCATAGGATGGTGTCACTTGTTAATACTCTGAGGGTTAGGTGGCACAACAATTAGTACAGAAACACTGAATTATTGGTGAGTGGGAGAGACTGCAGTAAATGAGATAAAAAGTTCCTCTTCTGAATGCATATCAAAAAGTATTCTGGGGCCTGTGTGATCTTTGGGTACGGGCATACTCAGGACCTCCATAACTGTTTCCTGGAGCTGAAATCATTGGCAGAGAAAATAATTGAAAGGATTGTGGCTTCTTCTGGCCTCTCTAGGGTGTTCACCTCAAGGTGGGCTCCATAGGCAAGAACTCAAAAGTTGGAGGAAGGATAATCCTGTAATCAGTGCCAGAATGTGTCTTTTGTGACCAGTCAGCATTCTTGTTAATTTTCATGGCAATAGTCTTCACTGCTTGCCACTATTTGCTGCCACTGATGCAAGGTCTTCCCAGGAAGTTAGGAGAGAGAAGGTAGAGCCCATATAGGGTTGCCATTTGAATTTTCTCATGAGACAGGGATATCTAGGTCTTTATTTGGAAGCACTTTTTAAAGGCTTTATTTAACCAGTTAACTACCACATGCCATGATATTTTGAATTTAACTAAAAAAATCAATTTGCAATGAATATTATAAAAATACATTACTCCCAATTCAGGTGTCCTTGAATATTTTCAGCTGAAAATTCTCATGAAAAATGGTTTTAAAGTTGGTCAGGGCTGCCACTTAGGGAAAACCTTTTTTTTTCTTTTTACGCATATGGCGTGTGGGGAAGGTCCGCTGCATTCGTCTACAGACACTTATGGCATACAATGGGTTAAGTATATTTATAACTGACATGTAACAAAATGCATTTTTCTAATATGTACTATTTGGTGGAACTTGAACATACTGATAAAGCTGTAAAACCATCACTCGTGAAATAAACTTATCTCTCACATTCTCTGACCCATATACAGGTTAGGAGGGCAAAAGTACACTTACACATGTGAGTATGCAAAACATAGCTTATTCTCTTTTTAAAGATAGGTATTTTGTATATTTAAAAATATTGTATTGACTTTTTAGAATAGAGGAAGGGGAAGAGAGAGAGAAATGGAGATATGTGAAAGAAACATTGAACTGCTGCCTCCTGCCCACCACCTACCAGGCATCAAGGCAGGCATGTGCCCTGGCCTGGAATGGAACCAGAGACCTTTCAGGGCACAAGATGCTGACTAACCAACTGAGGCACACTGGCCAAGGAAGAGTTTCTTCTTGTATTTTTATTATTGTTTTAATTTCCATACCAACAACCCTAAACCTACTTTACCACACCCTGTACACACTGCTTGTCCTTTATAATCTCGTTCTGCTTTCCCCCATCCTCCAGGCCGTCATTGGCTTACCTTCCTTTACAATAGATGAGTTTGTATTTTTCATAATTATAGGCATTATAAGAAGTACACTCTTTAACAAGTTCTTGTTTACTTCATGCTACACAGTTATTTTGAGATTCAACACTAATGCGTACGTGAATGTTTAGTTTGCTATTGCTAACAAATATGGTGTTCTATGGGTAACCACTTTATTGATCTGCCTACGATTTGGTTATTTCCAGGTCTGGTGTATTATAAATAAAGCTCCTGAGAATATTTGTGTTATGGTCTTTACATAGATATGTTTTCCTTATCAAACTATTGCAGAGTATGTGAATGTTTTACATTTTAAGATATGAGGAACTGTGATCTAAAGTGGTCATTCCCTTTGCCTTCCCACCATCCCAGGCCAATGAAAAGTCCAGTTCTTTCCCTCAACCCTCCCAGCACATGCAGTGGTTAATCTTTTTAAGTAGCAGCCCTGGACATGACTATCGTGTTAACTACTTTTCATTTTAATATCATTTCCCTAAGAATTTTTGATAGTGAACAGTTTTCTTTTTTGTTAATCCTCACCAAAGGATATTTTTTCCACTGATTTTTAGACAGAGTGGAAGGGAGGAGGAGGAAGAGAGAGAGAAACATCAATGTGAGAAATACACATTGAATACTTGTCCCCTAAGGTGCCCTGCTAGGGCCTGATACCAAGATTCGTGCCCTTGCCTAAAATAGAACCTGGGACCCTTCCATCCAACCCGTCGAGGGCCCCGTGAATATTTTTCCTACATTTATGTACACTGTCTTTATCTCCTTTTTAAAATGTTGGCTCAGAATCTTTTGCCTATTTTTTTTAATGTGTTTTTATTCATTTCAGAGAGGAATGGAGAGGGAGAGAGAAAAACATCAATGATGATTGAGAATCACTGATCCCTGCCCCACGTTGGAGAATGAGTCCTCAACCAGGGCATTTTTCCCTGACCAGGAATCCAAATGTGACATCCTGGTTCACAGGTCAATGCTTACACAGTGAGCCACACAGCTGGGCTTTGTCCTATTTTTCTATGTATTTTTTAAAATCAATATGAGGACAACGCATCATCTAAAACGTGTTTGGATTTCGCTCATTCCTCAATGACTCAAGTGATTTCTTTGCTTTATTAAACTATAGGTTTTTAATACTAGAGGGAAAATTGTCTCCATTTTTATCCTAGGTACAATTTAGAGATGATTTGTACCATACACTTACAAGTTTCTTCTGCATTGTTATCATTCTCCACCACTCTTTTTTAAGTTCAAGCATTTAGTAATACATTAAGCGAAGTCTAGGTTTGTTGTATTTGTCAATTTCCCTGATGTAAATCTATCATCATCATCATCATGTTTCAAATTGCCAAAATGATGGCACTGAACCATGGACATAATAAGAATTTTCAGGAGCACATTATTATACTTTTACTTCAAATATAATGACACAGTAGCAGCAATTATGCTCAAGAACATCCTATATAATAAAAGGCAAATAGGCAAATAGACCGAATGGTGGACCAACCAACTGGTTGCTATGATGTGTGCTGACCACCAGGGGGTGCGCATGGAGTGCAGAACATGGTGGGCGCTGGCTATAGCCGGACGGTGGAGCAGGTGAGTGGGGGCGCCAGACCAAGGTGGGAGGCCGGTTGCTGTCATTGGGGCGAGCCTCTGGTGGTTACTGAAAATTCTTTGCTCCCAGGCACTGCGGTCCCACCCAGCACTTGCACCCGCCGATGGCACCAGAGCCACCTCTTGCACCTGCTGCCAGCGCCCGATCGTCCCTGAGGGCTTCTCCACCGCCCCCTGCTCCTGAGGGGCAATTAGGGCAGCAGCTGCTGCTTGCACCCACTGCTGGCACCAGCCCCAATCACTCCATGCCATCAGCGCATGGGAGTGGCGGGAGCGGGGCTGCTGGCAGACAGGGGACCAGGAGCCATGGCGGAAGGGGCTGGACGGGGGTGCGGAGGATGGACCAAGACCCACCCCTGTCCCCACCTTAGCCTTGCAGCCCACAGTTTCTTTTAAGGTGCACAAATTCATGCACTGGACCCCTCGTTCTTAATAAAACAGTAAAAAGCTGTGAAGTGGCAAGTTTCAAGTATTTGATTCAAGAATAATTAATTTTAAATGTACGTTTTTTAAGAATCTTCACCCCAGGATACTTTTCCATTTATTTTTTAGAGAGGGTGGAAGTGAGGTGGTAAGAAAGAAACATCGATGTGAGAGAGACACATCCATTGGTTGCCTCCTGCATGCATGCATGCTGACGGGGCCCAGGAATCAAGCCTGCAACCAAGTTATGTGCCCTTCACAGTAATTGAACTCCAGACCTTTCAATGGCCAGGTTAACACTCTATACATGAAGCCAAACTGGATAGGGATAAAATGTATATATATGTTTTAACGTATGTTTTTGATTTTTCCATATATGCCTGCATCCCTGCAATCAAGGTCCTCTTGCCCTTATCACTGATTCTTTCATGGTATATGAAGTAACTGATGCAAGGGCACATTCTGCCTTTGTAATAGTTTATTTGAAATACATCCATATAAATAAAACATTTATGAAACCACATGAATCCTATTCTAGCCTTCCATCATTGTCTATAGTCACGGTGGTTCATGGTGGTCCAAACTTAGGGAGGGGGGCACCAACCACCACACACCCTCCCCATGTGATACCAATCCTCTCCTGGAAATGCTGGTATTGCCGAATGTTCTTTCCATTGAAAATACACAACACCACTTCCTAGAGAATCCATTATACATCCAGGACTGGCTGTGGCAGGGATGTGCGGGGATGGGGAGGCTTTATTTTTAATAAAATCAAAGTGGAAAATTCCCCCCAAAATGCAAAATTAGAGCCTCAAGCCATACCACTGAGCCTCAGAGGTGTGAGTATTCTGGCCAGAGGCAGGACTTTGCAAAGGTGAACTGAGGTGTGGGCCCAAAGCTTCATGGGCTTCTCCCAGATACAGGAGGTGCAGCTGCAGTGGGCCAGGTGCCTGGGGGATGGGAAGGAGCAGGCTGGAGAGTCCTCTGGATGGAGACAGAAGAGCCCTGGCCAGCTCCTCTGAGGCAGACATAGAACCCAAGTCCCTCCCAGGGCCTTCCCTGGGGCTTCTCTCTGCCAAACCCTGGGAAGGACATAGTGAGCCCAGCTGCAGGGGGCACATCCCAGGAAAAGGCAAGCAATAGTGAGGAGGGGGTTGGCTATGCAGACAGAGGAACCCATCTCAGTGTACCAGTGGTGGATGGCTCTTTTCTTTATATATAATCCTCACATGAGGATATTTCTCCATTGATTTTTAGTCAGAGTGTAAGAGTGGGGTTGGGGAGAGGGAGGGAGGGAGGGAGGGAGAGAGAGAGAGAGAGAGAGAGAGAGAAATGGAAGAGAGACATATTAACTGGAGAACTTCATGAGCCCCAATAGTGTCCGGAAATTAAACCTGCAACCCATGTACATGCCCTTGACAGGGAATCTAATTCTCCACCCTGCAGGTGTTTGAGCTGATGCTATTACCATTGAGGCACACTGTCCAGGCCAGGGTGGATGTTTACCCAAGAAGGAAAGATGAGGACCACTTTCTCTAAATTTATAAACATCTAGAACCTCCTTTAGTGGCTCAACTTTAAGACACTTGCAGCCCAGGACCACACCACCTGGCTCAGCATCCTGCCAACTCTCCTGCTGGGCAGAGAGGGAATCAGCCTCTGCAGAGACAGCTCCTCTCCCTCCCTGGGCAGGGCAATGGCGGGAGCACTTCATTACAGTGGACTAGGTCGGCCCTGCCTGGGTCACAGGTTTTCTTGGAGCACATGCTGACTCCCAGGTCATGACACACCCCCCCCCCCAGGAACTCCTGCAACGGAGCTTGCTCCACTTCCCACTCACCATGGCCCCAAAGATCAGAGCGGCCACCAGCCTGGACTGGGACTAGGGAGAGCCTCAGAACCACACACATGGCCCAGCACCAACTCTCCCTGGCAACTGCCCTGGTCTTTTTCCTGCCCACACCCACCCACTCAGTAGCCACCGCTGCTCCCAGCCTTGACACCTGAGAGGAATCAGAGCTTCTTAACCCCCTGGATCCAAATTAGCCCAGTCTCAACCACTGGCTGGAAGGGGCAGAGACCACAAGGAGCACGTCCAGCCCAGGACTTTCCCCAGCCCCTCAGGTTTTAGTCTTAGGGAGCAAAAGTGTCATTATGCCTGCAGGTGACAGTGCAGCTCAGCCTGTTCCCTAACAGCCACACTGATAGAGGCTCCTCCCCTCCCCTTTCTCTCCCTCACTGCGTGCTCTGCCCTCAAGAGAAGCCTGGCTGCTGTTTCATCACTGGGTATCTGGTCTGTGCTGATGTTTACGTGTTTTAACGAATTGGATGAGGAAAAACAACAACACTACGATCTTAATGTGAGAGGGAGAAAAAATTGGAGAAAGAGAAACATCCGTTTGCCGTTCCACTAATTTGTACATTCATTGTTTGATTCTTCTACGTGCCCTGACCCAGAGTGCACCTTGCAACCTACATATTATTGAGATGATGCTCTACTAACTGAGATCCTTTACCAGGGCCCCAAATATCTGCAGTTTTAAGAAAAATCACCTGATAATAGATAGATGCAATGACCATCATGATTACAAATAGTAATGGAAGGCTAGAATAGGATACATGGCTTTCATGAGTGTCTTTTTTTAATATGGATATATTTGAAATAAGGTACAACGGTGGATTATATTCTTGATGAGTAATTTTTTATGCCAAGAAGGAAGCCCTGAAAAAGGCAGGAGGAATTTAGTTAAAGAGATGCAGACATGTATGGAAACATCAAATACGTAAACACATGATATAGTTTGGTGGGTGTAACTCAGTGTTTGAGTGTTGACATATAAACCAGGAGGTCATGGTTCCATTCCTGGCCATGGAATGTTCTCAGGCTGCGGGCTCCATATCAGTAGGGGGTGTGCAGGAGGCAACCGATCAATGATTCTCATTGATGTTTCCATCTCTCCCTCTCTGAAAGCAATAAAAATATATTTTAAGCCCTGGCGGGTTTGGCTCAGTGGATAGAGTGTCAGCCTGCGGACTGAAGGGTCCCGGGTTCGATTCTGATCAAGGGTACATGCCTGGGTTGTGGGCTCGATCCCCAGTGGGAGGCATGCAGGAAGCAGCCAATCAGTGATTCTCTCTCATCATTGATGTTTCTATCTCTCTCTCCCTCTCCTTCCTCTCTGAAAGCAATAAAAATATATTTAAAATATATATTTTTAATGTATGTTTTAAATCAATTATATTTAAAGTTTAAAAAATGTTTAAAACTAGCCACTTCCCAATTTATTTTACTGTTTTATTATTAATGTTCTTGAGCATATTTGTACTTACTGTGTCAGTAAGTTAGAAATAAAATATAATGATTTGCTACTGAAATATATTTTCATGTCTATGTTCAGTGCCATCATTTTGGCAGTTTGAAACTAACCATGATGAGAGTATTTACAATAGAAAAATTAATAAAGATTAGAAACCTAGATCTTCACTTAATGTATGAATGAATGCTTAGACTTAAAAAAAAGAGTGCTGTAGAATGTTAGCAATGCAGATTAAACCTGTAAGCATATGGTACAAATGAATTTAAATTGTACATAGAATAAAACTTGTAAAAAAATTTCCATTCCAATATTCAAAACCTATGGTTGCATAGAGCAAAGAAGTCACTTGAGACACTGAGGGATGAGTGAACTTCAAACAGCTCTTAAATTGTGCATGGTCCTCCTACTGGTTAGAATAATAAATTCATTTTGAAAATCGGTAAAAGATTCTGAGCAGCCATTTTAACGAACATGATAAAGGCAGTGTAAATAAATGTATGAAAAAATGCTCACCAGCAAAAATTATTAGGTAAACTGAATTAAAACAAAGGTGAGTTAACACTCTACTCATTTACGATGTTAGCATTTAAAAAGATTAACCAGGGCTTGTGCTGACAGGGTTGCAGAAGCACTGGAATTCTCATTACTGTGTGTGGGTGTGAAGGCAAAGGGAATGGCCATTTTAGGTCACAGTTCCACATATTTTACAATGTGCAGCATTCACCTACACAACAACAGTTTGGTAAGTAAAACATATATCTCTAAAGAGAAGTGAACACAAATATTCCCAACAGATTTATTTATAATACCCCAAACAGGAAATGACCAAAATCATAGACAGATCAATAGATAAAATGGTAATTCACAGAACACACTACTACTCAGAAATAAAGTAATTAACTATTCACATAAGCATTAGTGTTGAATCTCAAAATAACAGTGTAGCATGAAGGAAACCAATATTTGTTAAAGAATACACACCTTCTAGTCCTTTAAAATTATGAAAAATATGAATATGTTGTAATGGAAGGAAAATCAATCCTCTATGGAGGGCTGGGGAAGGCAGAGATTATAAAAGGGCAAGAGGCAAATATAGGAGTGTGCAAAAAGGAGGTTTAGAGCTGTTGGTATGGCACAAAATACAATAATTCTATATAATAAAGAGGTAATGTACAAATTGACCATCACTCCAACATACAAGATGGCCGCCACAAGATGGCTGGCAGGGGAGGGCAGTTAGGAGGAACCAGGCCTGCAGGGGAGGACAGTTGGGGGAACCAGGCCTGCAGGGGAGGGCAGTTGGGAGGAACAAGGCCTGCAGGGGAGGACAGTTAGGGGCGACCAGGCTGGCAGGGGAGTGGTTAGGGGGTGATCAGGCTGACAGGCAGAAGCGAAAATCAGGCAGGCGAGCGGTTGGGAGCCAGCAGTCCTGGATTGTGTGGGGAATGTCTGACTGCCCGTTTAGGCCCTATCTCACCGGGATTGGGCCTAAACGGGCAGTCGCACATTCCTCGAGGGGTCCCAGATTGGAGAGGGTGCAGGATGGGCTGAGAGACACACAACCCCCCCTCACCCCCGCATGAATTTCATGCACCAGGCTGCTAGTTAATAATGTTAATACAAGGATATACTGTGACCTGACCAGTGTTGCTCAGCTGGTTGGGAATCAACCCTGACCCTTAAAGTTCACTAGATCTATCCCAGATTCTTGAACTCCAGTAGGGGGTGTGCAGGAGGCAGCAAATCTCTCTCATATATACATTTCTCTTTCTTTCTCCCTCCCTTCTTAACTCCCAAAAAGAATCAATAAAAATGTTTTAAAAATAAATTATTTGGGGTGCTCACACCTGTAAACCTATTTTTGCTCCACCATGTATACTGTTGACAGATAAGTTTGTTTCATGTGTGACAGTTTCACAGCTTTATATGTACATCAGAGCTCACCAAATAGAACACATAATTGCAGTTTTTTGCATGTCAGTTCTCATATCCTAGGAGGAATAGCCTTGCCTCAGTGGCAGCAAATATTGGCAAGCATTGAAGACCTTTGCCAGCAGAATCAACCGGGATGCTGTGTGTTACAAAACACACGACTTAGGACTGATTACAGGATTATCCTTCCTCTACCTTTTAGATCCTGTCTATTGAGCATAAAACTTGGGTGAACACCCTAAAGGGGGCAGGAGAAACAACACCATGAGATTATCAGCTCTACCAATGACTTCAGCCACAAGAAAGTTATGCAGGTTCTGAGAATGTCTGTACACAACATCCTACAAGTCACAGGCCCTGGAAAATTTGTGGAAAACATTCAAAAGAGGCACTTTTAAACCAATTTACTGCACTCTCTCCCACTCACTATTGAAGCAGTGCTTCAGTCCTAATTGTGGTTGCACCTAACCCTCAGATTCTTACAACAAATGACACCATCCTATGAAATTTAGTACATCATTTGCTGAGACTTATGTCATACATACTGTGAAGAATATAATTCATATTGTTCACAGAAGCACAACAAAGTGACCTTTGACCTCACCAATAATAGAGGTACCAGGCTGCAAATTAGAACCATTAACTCCTGTAGTCTTGCTTTCAAGACTTTGGGCAGAAATGCAAAATAAGCAAATATTGGACAAAGAGTGATTTTCTGCCATCATGATGTCCCTTCAGAAGCACTGAAAGTTTGGGATCCCCACAATATCTGTTCACCTCTACATGCTGACAGATCACAATTGTGCTTTGAATTCATCCCGGGCAGAGAATAGAACCAACAAATTAAAGGTACAAATGCAAAAAACACCTTTACAAAAAAGGTCATAAACCAGAGCAATACACAGCAAGTGGTTTGCATGTTGGTGAATAACTACCTGAAAAAACTCATCGCAGCACAATGTGAGAAGCACAATGTACAGGAAAGGCATAGCACATCTTAGGATGGTGGTCTGGGGGAAACGATGGTTAGGTCCATTCCTTAGTCAGAGACAAAGGAGTGAAGATCCTAAGAGCTCGGAATTTTTATCATTTCCTCAAACAGAATTAAGAATGCAGAATTCATTTTTTCTGAGCACACAGGACTTTCCACAATCAGTACACACATATAGCTTTTCTCCAGCGTGAATGCTCTGATGTTGAATGAGGATGGAGAACTGCATAAATGACTTCCCCCCAGAGACACACTGTTCGGATGAACTAGGTGGTAGTGGTGAATTCACTTCAGCCAGATATACTCACTGTGACATCAATTAGGTAGGCCTGGGTAGGATAGCAAGTGCAATGCAACATTTTAAAGGCTCACTTATACCTGAAACTTATGAGGAATCTAGCACAGTGTATGTTCTGATAAAAAGGGTTTAATATCAGCTAAATGGGTCTGTAGAAATCTCCTTCCGTGTTGTAAAATGGAGTGAAAAAATATGTCATTCCCTGCATATTAAAGGCTTTTCTGCAGCGTGAAGTCTTAAGTGTCTGTCTAGGCTATATTTCCGACTAAAACATTTCCCACATTCACTACAGTCATAAGGTTTTTCACCACTGTGAACTCTCTGGTGTCGAGTGAGGTTACTGCTTTTACTGAAGGACTTCTCACAATCAGAACACTCATAAGGCTTTTCACCAGTGTGGACTCTGCTGTGTTCATTGAGGTTAGACCTTTTTTGGAAGGACATCCCACAATCGCTACACTCATACGGATTTTCTCCACTGTGAACTCTGTGGTGTTGAATGAGGATATAATTGTGTGTAAATGACTTCCCACAGTCACTACACTTGTATGGCTTTACACCAGTGTGAACTCTCTTGTGGGTGAGGAGGTTATTCTTGCGGGTAAAAGATTTCCCACATTCACTACACTCATAAGGTTTTGCACCAGTGTGAATTCTCTTGTGGATAAGGAGGTGACTATTGCGGGTAAAAGACTTCCCACATTCACTACACTCATAAGGTTTTGCACCACTGTGAATACTATGGTGTCGAGTGAGGTTACTGCTTTTACTGAATGACTTCCCACAATCAGAACACTCATAGGGCTTTCCTCCACTACGAACTCTCTGCTGTTGAGTGAGGGTACTGCTATGCCTAAAGGACTTCTGACAGTTACTACACTCACATGGCTTTTCTCCAGTGTGAACTGTCTTGTGGATAAGGAGGTGATTATTGCAGGTAAAAGACTTCCCACATTCACTACACTCATAAGGTTTTGCACTAGTGTGAACTCTCTGGTGTTGAGTGATGGTACTGCTTTGATTGAAGGACTTCCTGCAATCACGACACTCATACAGCTTTTCTCCAGTGTGGACTTTGTGTTGTTGAATGAGTTTGGACCTTAGGATGAACTTCCCATGATCACTACACTCATGCGGCTTTTCTGCAGTGTGAACTCTCCTATGACGAATGAGGTTAAAGATTTCTCTAAAGGCTTTCCCACATTTGTTACACTCATAATTCACTTCTTTGGAGCAGACACCCTGATGTTGAACAACTTTCTGGTTGTGGCTGGCAGCTTTTTCACATTCACCCCACTCATCATGACTTCTTCCACTGTGAATTTCCTGTGGGATCTCACTACCACTGTGTGGCTCCCCAGTGTTAAAAGTATCCTGGTGCTGGAGAATGCCTGAGATGGCTGGCAAGTCTTTCCCAAACTCCCTAGGGGTTGAAAGCACCCATTTTAAGTAAAAGCTGCACTGGGACACAAATGACGTCCTGTCCATATCTTCTTTCCAGGCATCTCTCTGTTCCTGGCGAGGGTTTGCACTGAAACAGCTGTCTCTCACAAATGCGTCAGTGAAGAAGGCTTTCTGATCAAAATATGCTTCTTGTAACTCAGTCAGGCGCAAAATATCTTTTAAGACTGAGAAACACCACTTACAAAGATGGGTCTTCTGGGTTGCTGGAGCTGTCTTAAAAGCCCTGACCTGTGACTCTCCTGGTACATATTCACTCTGCTCAGAATTGGCCTCCTCATCATCCGTTTTATGCCAACAACCTGAAAACAGTAAAATGGTGAGGAAATGAATGCTGTGGTGACAGATGGAAGTCCCTTTAGAAAACTGTCTTGCACATAACACGTTGGTTCCGTGCAACTGACTGACAATAAAAGATCTGTAGGAAGGATGTATAAGATGCTGCCATGAAGGACTGGGCTACCGAAGATCACAAAACAAGGAAGACCTCTAACGAAATATGACACACACATGGCAAGCACCACATGGAAGAGAAGCAGGATCGTCAGCTCATTCTTCTGCTAACAGTGTTCAGCATGGCTTGTATGTTGGTGACATGGGCAAGCTGTGCTGAAATATGATTATGTCTTATTCCAAATAATATTCAATAAATTAGTAGCTGGTGTTCGAGAACTACTTAAGCGTGTATGTGCATCTCATCTCACCTGTGCAGGTCCATGTTGGAGAATACTACAGATGGAGCAATGCAGACGAACAGACAATGAAAGAAGGCCACAACGGTGAAGGTAGTCAAAAGCCAGGAAGTCACAGATGAAATGACAAGTCAGCAAAGTGTTAGGTATGGGGAAAAAATGTAGAAATGTGCTGTTGCCCATGGTACTGGTACCTAAACACTGTTGGAAATGAGCGGGTGCTTGGTATCACCTAAGCACCACCCTTATATCACATCTAGCCCACAGTTGCAACTCAACAGGGCCAGGCCTCTTCTGAGGCCAACCTCTGAAAAAACCAGGGTTCTCCCTGCACATTCCTTCTCTACAAATACATACAACATAAATATTCCAAGTATTAATGAAAGACCACAGAGATGAGCAGCCAGCACTGGCCTAGAGCAATTTGGCTTGCAACAGTATTTATAGAAAGTAATATTACAAACAAGTGAAGTGTGATCTTATAAGAACAGCTCAAGGTTCATGTAAGTAAAGACCATAACCTGACACAGGCAGTCACCAAAAACCTTTGGCTAGAGGAAGGAGGTAGAAATGGAAGAAGCCATGGATCTGGACATAGTCACCCTCCCAGGGAGAGGAATAGCAGGAGGGACCCATTAAGCTGTCTGTAAGACTCCTGACTCCCAGACACATCCTACACTTTCAGAGACAACCAGCATTAGGGAGGTTTGTGGAGTCTATCCTCAGGGCTCTGACCAGAGCTCACCCATGGCAGCCATAGCACATTTGAGTGGACAGTGGGGGAAATTAGCAGAGCCCATGGTCTGCTGTAGGAGAGAAAAAGCTACATCTGAGGAATAAAGGAAGAGAGGACATCACCTCAGGACACTGGTTGAATTGAAGAACTTACCTACAGATGATACAAGTGCAAACACTTCCAGCATCACATTGCAGTAGAGAAGTCTCTGAGCCTCATCAAGGAGCCCCCATTCCTCCTGAGAGAAGGCAATGGCCACGTCCTCAAAGTTCATATCCTGCATAATGCAGACAGTTAAGCCCATGATTAGATTCACTCCTAAGATTCCAAGTCTGTCATACTCCCTACCCTCAATATCCATCAGCTCTCTCGACTCCACACAGCAGAGAAGATATTAGGCCTTCATTCTATGAAAGCCACTGTCTTCTTATATTCCTCCTGATATTTTGTCTTCCCACAACTATAAAGGCAGTTGAGCAGATAGAACATAACTGAGCAATGGGCTTCACATGTACACTGCACGTCCTCATGACAGTAGAGTGGGTGTCAAGAACATAGGGAAGGAAGAAATGTTGGCCATAAAGGGAGTGTGAGTGATTTGATACTGGTCTTGTCAGGCAATAGCTGTGTAGTCCCTCAGATTGTTCCTCAAAGACTCCAAAAACATGGCATCACACTTCACCCTCTTGACCCTAATCCCAAGGTGTTGAGGCCATTGCTGCACATAGTTCTTTGAACAACACTTCTCTCACACAGCTTCATTCCCAGAGGCACAGCTTCAAAGGTAATGCAAATTTGCCCCAGCGAGGATGGGTTGTTTCCTAATTACCTTATTTTCCAAAATTATAGATTACCACCTCCATATTCCATTTCTCTCTTACCCTTCTCCCATACCCATGTCAGTGGAGAGTTTCAAGCATGGGTAACACTGATGATGCTATCTCATTCCTAACAATCAGGGTTATTAGCCCCCTATTAACAACAAAAGGTAGGTGGGTAGATAAATGCATCTAAGCTCTGTACCTGGCAGGTAGCACCAAAACACCCCTCTTTTCAGACAATAACCCTAAAATTTTTCTTATTCAGACACCACCAGATATGGACTCGCCCTTCATTCACTCTTATGTCAATGTCAGGGCACTCTGGCCATGAATTCACACTCCCTCTCCAAGTGCATATCACTCTTTGTACCACATCTCTCTCACACCTGCACGCCTATATTTCCAGCCCCCAGAGTCATCTCCTTGTCCTCTTACTTATTATTCAGCATGTGTGGTCCAGAGAATGCTTGCCAAATTCCAACAGGATCAATACTGCCCAGACTCTGAAAGTCCACACTCATAGAGGCAGCCTGAGTTCTTCTATGAAGACCTCTGTCCATGACTGTTTTTTCCTTCAACCTAACCTATGAAGAACCACAATCAGATTTCAGATATCCAGAGGCCACCTCCCCTGGTACTGCACTTGATGTCCTTTCACCAGTCACAGCCAACATCCCTCCCTTAACCATCACTCAAGCCCCAGCCCCGATGGCCCTCTGTAGAATGCCCAGTGAGTCTCACAGATGACCACTCAAACCTCTAAGCTAATCCATAAGACTGACTGCAACTCCCCAAAGCCAGGCCACACCAAGAGTCACAACAAAATCCTGGTGAGTGTTTAGTAAAATAAATATGTACCAACCCAATCTCATCTTGTTTGAATTACTCTTCGGCCTCCAATTCATCTCATGTGCACTCATCTTTTAAAGGCCTTGGCCAGACCTAGCAGGTTTGGCTCAGCAGACAGAGCATCGGCCTGTGGAGTGAAGAGTCCGGATTTGATTCCGATGAAAGGCACTTGCCCAAGTGTGGGCCTCCCACTCATCCCACTGGTTGTGAAACACAGGGTCCACTTCCTGAAACCTCTTATCGTATCATCCAGACACCACCAGAAATGGACTCACCCTTCATTCACTCTTATGTCAAGGTCAGGGACCTGTGGCTATGAATTCACACTCCCGCTCCAAGTGCACATCTCTCACACCTGCACTTCCACAGACCCTGCCCCCATAGTCATCTTCTTGGTCTCTTACTTTTACTCAGCAAGTGTTGTCCAGAGAAGGCTTGCCAAATTCAAACACGACTAAGTATTGCCCAGACACTGATAGTCCACATTCATAGAGGCACCTTGAGTCCTGCTATGAAGTCCTCTTTTCTTGTTTTTTCCTTCAACTTCAACTATTAAGAACAACAATCAGATCTCAGATATCCAGAGCCCACCTCCCCTAATGCTGTACTTGATGTCCCTTCACCAGTTACAGCCAACATGTCTCACTTAACTATCACTCAAGTCCCAGCCCCAATGGCCCTCTGCACCATGTCCAGTGAGTCTCACAGATGACCTCTCAAGCCTCTTAGCTAATCCACAAGACTGACTGCAACCCCCCACAGCCAGGTCACACCAAGGGTCACAACAAAATCCTGGTGAGTGTTTAGAGAAGTTGATATGTACCAGCCCTAGTCTCATCTTGTTTATATTATTGTTCTGCCTCCAGTTCACCTCACGTCCACTCATCTTTTAAAGGCCTTGGCCACTTCAAAACCATGATCTCTCCCCCACACTCTACATGACAACTTCTGTCCCTATGCTGTGTTGTGACATTCACCTCCCACAAACAGGGGCCCCAGCATTAAAGCCAGTCCTCAGGCTCACACTGTCCCTTCTGGGCTACAACTACCATTACCAACCTGACCATGATTCCCTGTATTTAAGTGACCTACAGTCCCGGCTGATGTGTCTCAGTTGGTTGAGCATTGACCCACGCACTGAGAGGTCGCAGGTCCCAGTACTGGTCAGGCTGGATCCCTAGCAGTTGTCATGTAGGAGGCAATTGATCCTTGTTTCTTGCTCATCGATGTTGTCTGTCTCTTTTCTTCTCCCTTTCTTTCTATATCTATTATCAATGCATTATTTTTTAAGAGGTTCCTGCCAGTTCCTGAACCAGCTCAGTCTTTACACCAAGCCTTTGCGCATTCTGAATCATAAGCCTGGGAGGAACTCACCCACAATCCACTGGATGTGAAAAACAGGGCATACTTCATAAAGCCTTAGTTGAGGCCTTCTGATTCTGGGCCTAGTGTCCGTTCAAAGTCCTTGGCTCCAGCGGCTGGAGGAGTGGCTGGACAGTTCCAGGACACCACTATCTCAGAAGCCATGACAGTGCGAGTCCCTGAAATAAGCTCCACAAAACAGTAACCCAAAGTGATTGGGCATTTGCAGGGATATGTGGAAACTACAGGTCTGTTGCGAGCCTGGCAACCACCGTCAGGATCCACGTGCTCAGGCTGCTCAGTACCCTTGCCCAGCCCAAGAGCCAGGTGACCTTGAGAAGCCTGTGTTATCTCACGGCTCAGTCCTCAGTGCACACTCTTGCCACCTACATTATCTTTCGAATGACTTCTCCTTCCTGTCCCTAACTGCGATTCTCTCTTCTAGTCTGTTTTTCTTCTGAGCTGCTTTGGGGAAAGTTTACCCCTACCTCGGACAATGACCCTCTTTTTTTATGCCAGTGATGGCCCCACCCTCCTGAGAACGAAAGGAAAACTCCACACACAAAATTTTACCTCGTTTTCTTTGCTGCCTTTAGACACAGAACAGGCCTGGGGTTCCTGAATCCTTTCTGATCAGTCATACCATCGCACCCACACCCTATGTTACCCACCAGCGACTCACTGTTCTGGATGCTGCAATCTGGGTTGAAAGACCTGCGAGGTGTCAGCACTGGACACTGGAGGGTTAAATGGGGTCAGTCTAAGTGAACTCTGAAACTGGAGAGGAGTCTGGGAGGCACAGGGCCCCAACACATGCCTGTTGGGGCTCAACAATCCTCAAAAACACCTTCCACAGCGGGGAAGCTGCCACCCTGGCCTCCTCCTACTCACTACCTGTGAACTGAAGCCTGAGTCCTCGAAGAGACTGAAGAGGTCAAAATGCGCCCCAGGAGGAGGATGCAGGAAGTCCCACTTAAGTGGATGCACAGACACCAAAATGCCCTTTAGTTCTGCCCATGTGAGCACATTCCTTTCTGGGTAATGTAGTTTTGTCAACTGCAAGGGGAGACTAGCATCCCAGCCAATGACCTTGGTGAATAAAGTTGTTAGGGGCCAGCAAGTGTCACCGGGGAGGGACAAGATGGGACCAGAGGCCTGGCAAACTGAGACAGAATGACAGATTTCCAAGGGGAATGTTAGGTCTGATCAAATAATTGAATTGATACCCCCTCCCCTGGGAACTGACTTTTAGGCCACTTCACAATGGACATTCCACTTGCTTAGACCACATTCCACTGACTAAGGACATTATCTCTCCCCTCTGAAGTTTCCCAGAATCTAGACCTGCACAGGATACAAGCTCCAAAACAGCCCTTTCCCACCTAACACGTGCTCTTGGGCCACCCAAAGACCACCCTTCTCAACAGCCTCTTCTATTTCTGTACCCATTCTACCCCTGAGGGAGGTAGCAAGAACAGAGGGTATTGTGGTCAATTAGGACAAACTTAATGAAATCATTCAAGGACCCAACGAAAACCCAGCTCTCTCTCTCTTCCACCTCACAGAGGCCTTACAGAAATTTACCTCCTAGACTCCACCTCCCCACGAGGAGCTCTTCTTCTGAACACCCATTTTATTTCCTAATCATCCCCAGCATACGCCACAAACTTCAAAAAACAGACACAGGTCCACAGACCCCTCAAAAAGACCTAGTTAACCTGGCCTTTAAGGTCTTTAATAAGAGACGAGGAGACCCAAATCTAAAAACAAAGGTGAGATCAGGCCAAGGCCCAGAGTAGGCCTTCCAGCTCCTAGCCACCATTCTCATGAACCCCAAACGAAGTGTCGGTCCTCCAACCAGGTTAAGTCAGGAACTAAAGCCTCCTCTGGGCCCATACTTCAAATGCAACAAGGAAGGACACTGGACCAAGTCCTGCTCAAACCCCATACCCCCTTGCCTGGGCCTTGCCCAAGGTGCAGAAGGGAAGGCCACTGGAAATCAGACTGTAGTCTGGCCCCTACAGGTCAGACCTCAGCAAGGCTGCCCTCTGGACCCGATTTGGAGCTCCCAGACCTCCTGGGACTGTCCACTGAAGACTGACACCGCGCCGGCCCTGACAGGGCCCCACAGACTTAAATCACCAGGACGGAGCCTCAGATAATGATTGTGGTGGCAGGTAAGTAGAGCTCCTTTTTAATTGACACATTGGCCACTTATTCTGCCCTCCCGAATTGGCTGGAACCCTTGTCCCTCCTCAGCCTCTATTCTGGGGGTTGATGGGTTAGTCTCACAGCCATTAGCCAGCTCACCTCCACACTGCATCTTACTAAATATCCCCATTCACTCTTTTCTCATTCTACCTCGGTGCCTGGCCAAGGCTACCATGCATCCCCTCATAAAGCTCAGTTGTCCCAAACCACAGTCACCTACCTCAGTTTCACTCTCACACCCCACAAGGCCGAGCCACTCCCTGGACTGTAAATGCCTTATTTCCTTTTCTCCTCCATGACTGTCCCCTCCTCTAAACAAGAAATAGTCTCCTTTCTTGGGCTTGTGCATACTTTCACCTCTGGGTTCCCAACTTCAGACTTCTCCCAAATCCCCTCTATGACACAGTGAAGGGACCCCTCGGTGAGCCGTTAGATCCCAAGGCCAGCATTATCACCCCTTTAAATGCTCTAATAAAAATGGTCTCACCTCAGCACCTTCTCACACACCTCCCCCCCTTACTTAACAGTCTGGCTCCTTTCAGAAGCTGAACTCATTATCACCCAGACCTTAGCATGTTATCTCTAAGGAAAAATGTGGCAGTTTTAAAGCCAAGAAACTGGAGGCCTGGAAACTGCAGTCCTAGAACAGTCTGTGGGGCCTTGTCCCCAGCACACCACCCACCCCTTTTCTCCAGCCTCCTGTATCTATACATAATTTTTCAAAGTTTTTGATAACTTAAAGGCTTTGGAGCATTGCGGAGTTAAATGACATACATCTAAATACTTTAAAATAACATAAAATACTGAAACATTGATTGCCAGACAAGTTTTAATTCACCTGCTCTTAGCTTTTATTACTGATGGTCTCTTGTACTTTGTTGAAAGCATATTTTCTTGAAAGTAAGAGTGTATTTAAAGTGTGTTCATAAATGTTAATCTAAGAAATGCTGGCTGTTTACTTTTTGATAATCATTGGACAACTAAGGTTTCTAAGAGCTGACAATAGAAGGCATAGGCATGGCCATGCATTTTGAAGGAAAAAGAAAGTGAGTTAAAGTTGTAAGAATCTTTGTGAAAGTTGTAAGAATGTCTGTGAAAGTTGTAAGAAGGTTCATGAAAGTTAAAGAAGGTTTGTAGGGAGAAATGTTAAAAGGAAGTTATAAAAATGACACAGGACAGTAAGCCAGGACAAGCAGAACAGGAAAATGAGATAGTGAAACGGCATTTCGCAGCCATCTAGAAAATCCAGATGTCAAGCAGTTTGCAGCCATCTAGAAAACCCTATCTTCCCTAAACCACAGACACTTAAGAGTAAATGATTTGAGGCTAAATCTCATTTTGGTATATTAGATTACAGCCCTCCAAAGTGATGTCTCTTTCCTTCTACCAGACCATTTATCATAATTCTCATTCTTCCAGCTTTTGCCCCAGTAATACTAACATTTATAAAACAGTTTGTCTCCACCAGGTTATAAGCCCTATTTGTACTCAGAAAATACCACCCCTAGACACCATCATAACCTCCTCTTGTGCCCAGGCCTTATTGTCCCTATGACTCCCAGAGCAAGGATGGGCCAGGTACAGGTATAGAAACTCACTGGGCCAAAAAGCTCTGGATGCTAGCAAGGGGCAACACTCAGAAGAGTAAAACCTCGCCCCCAGGGTAACCTATCCTCCCCTAGCAAATAACTAGTCAGGCAACTAAGACCCCTGATCTTTTCCTCCCTAAAGATAACATCTAGGTCTCAGTTGCATTTCAGCTTCAGACCCAGAAAAGCAGCAAAACCAGACAAGTGATGCTGTGGCAGCCTCAGGAGCAGCTTCTACTTCCCAAGTCCCTCAATGGGACCATTTTCGAGGAAATCATGCTGCTGCGACCCTTCGACCAGCCGATTACTTTCAAAGTCCATTCCCCTGTGATCTCAATGTCCCCTCAGCAGGAAGTAAATACAGAAGATGTGACCTTCGTCCCTATTCCACATAACAAAAAGGTTGGGATGTTAGGGCTGATCAAATAATTGAATTGATACCCCCTCCCCTGGGAACTGACTTTTAGGCCACTTCACAATGGACATTCCACTTGCTTAGACCACATTCCACTTGCTAAGTCCATAATCTCTCCCTTCTGACTTTCCCAGAATCCGGACATGCACAGAGAATTCTCCACCCAGAAAAAGCGCACCTAGGGTCCTTTAAAAACCTCTGACTCCCCGTCTTTCGGAGTTGGCGCGACTTTTGGGCTCAGCCCATCTGATATCCAGATGACCTAATAAATTCATAATTCTTTACCCCCTTTGGCCTCCTGTGTTCCTCCTTCAGTGACTCTAACAACCTTGTTATCAGACTCTGAGCCCCTGAAGACTGGACTGCAGACTCTTACCCTCCCCTTCCCCTGTTACACTTGCAGCTTGCAGCTGCACACAGCTATCTTCTCCCTCATGTGTATATAACCAGCCAACTGGCAAGGGGGGTCAGAGCACATTTTTGTGGTTGACCGACTGCTCCTCCCATGTTGCCAGCAGGTTTAGAATAAAAGCTCATGTAGGATTCAACCCTGTCTCTGCTTAATTGGCTCAAGCAGTGACAGGCAGCCCGAACCTCTTGGTTGTCCAGTTACAATTTCAGAGAGGAAATAGGAGGGAGATAGAGACAAACGTCAATGATGAGAAAGAATCATTGATCGGCTGCCTCTTGCACACCCCCTACCACAACCCAGGCATGTGCCCTGACCGGAATCTAAGTGACCTCCCAGTTCACAGGTCGACGCTCAACCACTAAGCCCCGCTGGCCAAGCAAAAGATCATATTCTTACTGAAGTGTATCCTTTTTCCTTTTTCAGAAGTTCAGATCAACTTCTTAAATGTGTTCTTAATATAGTTCTTAAATTTAACAGGAACCAACACTAGTCAACCTGTTAAATGTCACAGAAACCAACATTTATCACACCAATAAAAACGAATTTAAAATATCAAGTTTTAACTTAAAAGCAAAGTTATTTATTAATCCCACTATTGAGCAATAAATTGCCAATGTCCCCTGGATGAATAGCTAGTAAGAAGTGAAACAGCAAAAATATAAACAAATTTAAAGCTGGAATCCACAGTGTTACAAGAATCATACACAGTGAACTTGTGGCTATACTTAAAAATATTTAAGAGAAATTAACAGAATTTATAAATTGTTTGAGGGATTTACTTGGCTAAATTGAACATTTAAAAAATATTTTTATTCATTCAAGAGAGGAGAGGAGAGGGAGAAAGAGATAGAAAGGTCAATGATAAGAGAGAATCATTGATCGGCTGCCTCCTGCACACCCCACACTGGGAGTTGAGCCCGCAACCAGGGCATGTGCCCTGAGCAGGAATCAAACTGTAACCTCCTGGTTCATAGGTAGGCACTCAATCACTGAGCCACATCGGCTGGGCTAAACCTAGTATTAATTTGGCTCACATAGTTTTCTTTTGGCCTGCACAGCTTTTTTAAATTGTTAATTGCCAAAATTTCAGTAATAGGATGCAGCCTACAACAGAGGTACGTGCCCTTGACCCGAACTGAACCCTGGACCCTTCAGTCTGCAGGCTGATGCTCTATCCACTAATTCAAATCAGTTAAAGCTTACCTTTTAGGCAAATAAAATAGTGTATCAATTATGTTTATTGGCAGTTTTTGTTTCTGGGCAAAGCATGCCAACCATAGCTCCCCCCAATACACAATATGCTCCCCTACTTTGGGAAATATAACTTATCTTCAATTTGTTAATAAAACTAAAAAATCGTATCCCCTACCCAAATCCCTGCTTCCAAATGCATTTTTTAAAAAATATTTTTATTGATTTCAGAGAGGAAAGGAGAAGGAGAGAGATAGAAACATCAATGCTGAGAGGGAATCATTGATCGGCTGCCTCCTGCACACCCCTACTGGAAATCAAGCTCGCAACCCAGGCATGTGCCCTGATGGGTAATTGAACATGTGACCTCCTGGTTCATAGGTTGATGCTCATCCAATCAAATCAAATTCCAAATGATACCATTTTTAGGGGGAAAAAGTCACAGGAGGTAACAAATGTTTGGATGGTACTGTGTCCTTAAGATAGTACAAAAATCAAATCAATTTGGTTTGAACATCTATGTGGGCACCCTGACTTAAAAATAATACCAAATAGATTTATGAATTAATTTTCCAAACAATCTATGTGGAAAGGAGCAAGAATGCTTTAGTTCGATCTATTTTCTGATGCACCTGAGAGAAAAATAAATTAATTCTTATAGGTTTTACAAAGTGCATTTTTATCTTTGTCTCAAATGAGAAAAGGAAATGAGACATTCATTGCCTCTCTAGAAAGTCTCATAATTTACACAGAACATCCTTCTCAAAGTGTTGACCCACAGATGGCCAGCGTATCACTAGGGGTACATGTCCTGGCCCCTTGTGACCCCTAGTTTTTCTGACTAAGGCTTTAAAAGAGAAAAGGGGTCAGGCCCGCGTGGCTCAGTGTCAACTGTCTGATTCCCCATCAGGGCACATGCCCGGGTTCTAGGCTCCATCTCCAGGAGGGGGTGTGCAGGAGGCAGCAGATCAATGACTCTCTCCCATCATTGATGTTTCTATCTCCCTCTCCCTGCCTCTCTGAAATACTTTAAGTGGCTTACTTAAAAATTTCAGAACTGGGAAATAGACACACTGTATGAAGCTATAAACCAATACCATACAATTTGCCCACTAAGTGAGCAATTCAGTGCTTTGTTGTGTATTCACAGACTTGTACAACCATCACTGCAATCAATTTGAGAAGAGATACAGCTTCTAAGTCCTCTAATACGTCACACAGAGAGAGTAGAGTGGATAGAGCGTTAGCTGAGGACCAAAGGTTCCTGGGTTCGATTGCGGTCAAGGGCACATACCTGCGTTTCAGGTTCCTCCCCGGCCCAGGCCCTGATCCAGGCTCGTGGTGGAGGCAACCAGTCGATGTGTCTCTCCCACATCCATGTTTTTCTCTCTCTCCCCTTCCCTTCCACTCTCTAAATCAATGGGAAAATATCCTCGGGAGAGGATTAACAACAACAAAATGACTAAAAGAAACATCTACCACTCTTCATTACCTTGGTCCCTCTTATATTAAACCCAGCCCAATTTTCACCACCAAATCTGTGATATTGCAAGATTATAGGCACTTAAACCAAACCACCTCATCACTAGTCTAGTGTTTCTCCAATACCAATGACTTCCTAAGATTTTAACCATTTGTCACGCTGGTCAGTGGTCAGAAACCAACCTGAATTATCCAAGAGCTACATCTTGGTCATCTCTAAGATTTGCTCCTAATATATTAATACCCAGTAAAAGCATTTCAAAAGAGGAGGTAAGCCCAGCCAGTGGTGTGGCTCAGTGGTTGAGCATCAACCTATGAACCAGGAGGTCATGGTTCAATTCCCAGTCAGGGCACATGCCAGGGTTGAGGGCCCCATCCCCAGTGTGGGGGGTGCAGGAGGCAGCCAATCCATGATTCTCTCTCATCATTGTGGTTTCTATCTCTCCCTCTACCTTCCTTTCTGAAATCCGTAAAATTATCTGTAATAATAAAAGCATATTATGCTAATTAGACCAGACAGCTGAACGACCTTCTGGACATCATTCCAGACATCCTTCCGGACAAAGCTGCCATGGCGGGGGCCGAGGCAGAGGTGGTTAGGGGCGATCGGGCAGGTAGGCAGAGTGGTTAGGGGCAATCAGGCAGGCAGGCGAGCAGTTAGGGGCGATCAGGCAGGCAGGCGAGCGGTTAGGGGTGATCAGGCAGGCAGGTGAGCAGTTAGGGGCAATCGAGCAGGCAGACAGAGTAGCTAGGGGCGATCAGGCAGGCAGGCGAGTGGTTAGGGGCGATCAGGCAGGCAAGCAGGCAGGCAGGTGAGAGGTTAGGAGCCAGTGGTCCTGGAATGCAAGAGGGATGTCCGACTGCCGGTTTTAGGCCCAGTCCCGCAGGGATCCCTGGAGGATCAGGCCTAAACCGGCAGTCAGACATCCCTCAAGGGGTCCAAGATTGCGAGAGGGTGCAGGCTGGGCTGAGAGACCGCCCCCCACCCTCTCCCCTCCCCCCGTGTATGTATTTCGTGCACTGGGCCTCTAGTCTCTATAATAAAAGGCCAGAGGCCATAAGCATCACAACCAGAATGACCACTCAACCAGTCATCATGAGGTGGCATTGACCACTTCTCAGTCCCTACCGCCCCCCCGACCCCGTCAGCTTGAGAACAGCGGTGGGGCGGGACTGGGACTGGTGAGTGGGCTGAACGGCTGACCTACTGGCCCATGCCCCCAGCCTGCAGGCTCCAATGGATCAGCGATGGTGAACAGGGGAATCGGAGTGGGTGGCAGGAGGACCAGGCTGGCTGTCTGGCCGTTGGGATCACCAGCTCATCTCCCACTGCTTGGGGGCTCAGGCCTGCGGGAGAGCATGCACTGGCGACTTCACCTCCGTGTGTGCGCCGGGCTGGCCGCTGATGGAACGTGCTGCCCGCTTGGGGCCACTCACGTGGGCGCTGCTGCAGCTGCTGCTGGGGCTTGAGGCGCTGAGGGAAGCTGCGGGGCGTGCCTGCGATCTACCCACCCCAGTGTGAGCAGCCCCAAGCGGGCAGAGCATTCCATCAGCAGCCAGCCCAGCACACACACAGAGGTGAAGTCGCCGGCACATGCTTTCCCGCAGGCCTGAGCCCCCAAGCAGCGGGGGATGAGCTGGTGATCCCACGGCAGAGGCGGCATTCGGCCTGGGGACTGTCAAACGGGCAGAAGATGGCCCTGATCGCAGGAGACTAGGCCTAGGGATCCTACCCGCATGATTTCGTGCACTGGGCCTCTAGTATATATATTAAAAGAGGTGAGTTCCCTGTGAAAGAAGCTGGTGTGACAAGTCTACCCACAGTGCACCCACCTGAGGTCGCTCCTCAATGCCTAGCTCAGAGCCCCACTGTGGACATCCCTTTCTCTGCGTTTCCATGACACCCTTCTCTCCCCTGATTTCAGAGAGGAAGGGAGAGGGAGATAGAAACATCAATGATTGGCTGCCTCCTTCACACCCCGCTTCACCTGTGTGTGTGCTGGGCTGGCCGCTGATGGAATGCGCTGCCCACTTGGGGCTGCTCACACCGGGGAGGGTAGGTCGCGGGCACGCCCCACGGCTTCCCTCAGCGCCTATCCTTCCTTCCCCCACCCCAAAGTTTCAGTCATTCCGTGGATATAAACTGAGTGGCCACACTGATCAAGTACTGCACTAAATATGTCCCTAAATGTGGGTGCTGCCTGGAGTCCCTATTTAGCTCATTGTGCATTTTCTTGCTGCCATTTGCATATATATATATGCACACTTTCAAATCAAGTTGATTTTCATTATTATTTTTAAATTTTTTATTGATTTCAGAGAGGAAGGGAGAGGGAGATAGAAACATCAATGATTGACTGCCTCCTTCACACCCCAAACTGGGGATCGAGCTTGCAACCCAGGCATGTGCCCTGACCAGGAATGGAACCCGGGACCCTTCAGTCTGCAGGCCCTCCCTCTATCCACTGAGCCACACCAGCCAGGGCTGCACTTATAGTTTTAAATTTCCATTTAGGTTGGAAAGGCCAAAAAGTCTGTCTTGGCCTCACACCCTTTGTCCCAGGTCAGGAGATGAGCCTGCCCCCAGAGACCCTCTCAGAGCACCTCTGAATGCCACAGAGACCCCTCAGAGCGCCCAGGATCAGCAGGGAGTCCACCATCTCCCCTCTCCATCTGACCCTCCTGTAGGACCATCTCCCAGAAGGGCAGCCCTGTCCACCCAGGGCCCCCAGCCGGAACCCCGACCTCACCGAGGCAGCATCCAGGGAAGGGGAGAGATTGAGGGCAGAGAGGGCCTAGGCCTCGGACTGAGGCAACAAGAAGAGAATCGCTCATCCCAGCAGCTTTTCAGGAGCCAATTTGTGGGAGGCCCTGCTTGAGAGCTCAGGAATGTGTGTTCCAAAGGATGTCCCTCACCTGGTTCTAACCACATTGGGGGGCTGTGGGGAGGGAGAGCGGAGTGCAGGTCCAGGGGTGCAGGGATACGTCAGGTTTTACAGGGTGAGCCCTGTCGTAGCCTGAGGAGGCTGCAGGATTGGAATACATATCGGCTTCTCCACACACAGCAGTGTCCACACACACCAGTGTCCACACACACCAACGTCCACACACACCAGTGTCCACACACTCCAGTGTCCACACACACCAACGTCCACACACTCCAGTGTCCACACACACCAGTTGTCCACACACACCAGTGTCCACACACACCAACGTCCACACACACCAACGACCACACACACCAGTGTCCACACACTCCAGTGTCCACACACACCAACGTCCACACACTCGTGTCCACACACAGCAGTGTCCACACACACCAGTTGTCCACACACACCAGTGTCCACACACACCAGTGTCCACACACTCCAGTGTCCACACACACCAGTGTCCACACACACCAGTGTCCACACACACCAACGTCCACACACTCCAGTGTCCACACACACCAGTGTCCACACACACCAGTGTCCACACACACTTGTCCACACACACCAGTGTCCACACACACCAGTGTCCACACACACCAACGTCCACACACTCCAGTGTCCACACACACCAGTGTCCACACACACCAGTGTCCACACACACCAACGTCCACACACACCAACGTCCACACACACCAGTGTCCACACACACCAGTGTCCACACACTCCAGTGTCCACACACACCAGTGTCCACACACACAACGTCCACACACACCAGTGTCCACACACTCCAGTGTCCACACACACCAACGTCCACACACACCAACGTCCACACACACCAGTGTCCACACACTCCAGTGTCCACACACACCAGTGTCCACACACACCAGTGTCCACACACTCCAGTGTCCACACACACCAGTGTCCACACACACAACGTCCACACACACCAGTGTCCACACACACAACGTCCACACACTCCAGTGTCCACACACACCAACGACCACACGCCTACAGGCCAGTTTTCCTGTTTCCTTAGCATAGAATTCCCTTCCTCCTTTCCTCCCAGACCCCAACCCCCAACCTCCAACCCCCAACCGCTCCTCCTACTTCATTCTCCCATGACATCTCTCCTCCTCCGGGAAGCTCTCAGGGACACCCCCTGAGATAGCAATCCTCTGCGCGTGCGTGGTGGTGTGTCTAACACGCTAGACGCGTCAGTCTAGGCGTCCCCCCACCTGGAGACTAGTCCGGAGCTCCCGGGAGAGACGAAGGGGAGGAAGGAAGGACGGCGGTGGGGAACCCCGACCCGGAGAGAGGAGCAGTCCAGCGGGTCCATCGCTACGCGCATGCGCGGGGAGCCGCCGCGCGGGGCCCGAGGGAGGCAGGACGCAGGGTCCCCCGCCCAAACATGCCAGGGTGGACCCAGCACTCCCAACGCCCTCCATCCAGCCGGGGAGTGGGGGGGGAGGGGAAGGGTAAAGAGGCACAAGCGGGGTCCCCGGTCGGCCACCCTCTCCGCGCGGAGGCGCTGCGATCCGCCACGTCCTCAGCTCCCAGCCCCTCACTCCACCCCCGCGCTCTCCTAGGCGCGCAGATCTGGAGCCCTGGAGGCCCCGGGGCATCGGGGACCCAGCCCCCCAATTTCCCGCGCCCCGCTCCGCGCCCCCACCTGGCTGGCTTTGAGTAACTGCTTCTTCAGCCTCGCCACCGACATCGCGGCCGCGCGCCCTCGGAGCTGCGTGGTCTTTGCGCTGGGCCGGGCCTCGCGGACGCGCGGCGCCGAGGGAAAGGGCGCCAAGGCCCAGGCCGGTCCCCCCACACACACACCCCGCCCCCGGCTGGGTGGAGGACGGCCTTCCTCCAGGTCCCCCGGCCACCGCCCCGGCCTCCTCCGAGTCACTCCAACACCCGGGCGCGGGCGGTTGGCAACACCGCGTTCCAAAGGCCCTGCGCAGCCCATTGGTGGAGCCGCGGCGTATGCAAATGAGGCTGCTGGCGCCGCCCCAGCTACATTGTTGCTTGGAGACCGGGAAGACCCGCCTGGAAAGCTGAGCCCTGAGACACCCAGTGCTTTTGGTTGTGCGCAGGCTGAGATGCGCCCGCTTTGTGATGGCCGTGGGTGGGGAGACGGGCACCACTTATCCGCGCTTTTGGGACTTAACCTGGTTTTACTCGCCAGCAACAGTGCTTCCCTCTGGCACAATTGGGTAAGGGACGCTCCAAGATGCGCCTTTAGGGGAGTGAGGGGGGAGTAGAGGGGGAGGAGCAAATTGACCTAGGGACCTGCCTTGGGAGAAAGAGGCCCATGGCTTGCTGGGTGGTTCCTTCTGTCCCCATGCGGTGTTCTGGGCGCATTCTGCCTGGAATCCGGGTTACTGCGTCCGGTCTGTTCAATATCTCGCTCGCCTCCCTGGAGCGCTGAGCCCACTGTCACCTGCATTGAGAGCAACTATCCCCAGGCCTCGCTGGTGTCACTCAGTGCATAGAGTGTCGGCCTGGGAACTGAAAGGTCCCAGGTTTGATTCTGGTCAAGGGCATGTACCTTGGTTGTAGGTTCCCTGTCCCTAGTCCAGGTGTGTGCTGGAGACAACCAATGATGTATCTCTCTCACACTGATGTTTCTGTCTCTCCCCATCCCTTCCGTTCTCTAAAAATCAATGGAAAATATCCTCGGTTGAGGATTAACAAATAAAAAGAAGAAGAAGAGCAACTATCTCCAAGGAGCCATCAACAGCCCACTCAGTCCCCCGGATATGTCACCAGGTGGGAGACCCAGCTCCTTCGGTGTGTCGCTGACAGTGTCATTTTGCACAGGGACCAGAAGTCTCTTGAGTCCATTGCCGAAGTCAGCCAGGGAGGGGCCTGGAGCAACCTGGTTGAGCCTCGCATTCAAGCTGAGCCCAACAGGTCAGCACCTTCGAGGCATCTGACCTCCAAAGGCCCTGAGGGCTCCCAAGACCTACGACCCACTCCACAAAGAAACTCCTCCCCCTCCAGCCTCCACCTAAAACAAAGAACTCCTCTTTCTGGGCCCTCAGCATATGCCTTTGGATGGTCCCTGGTGACCTGTTTTCTCCAGGACAGAAGTCACCCAGCCTCTCCTTTGTCATTAGCTCCCAGCTCCTTTATCCCTAACTTCATCCAAGTGAGGATTGGGCTGGGAAGCCCCCTCCCTGTGCCTCAGTGTCCCCAGTTTCCCTTAGAGGGGTGGACAGGAGCATTCTTCCTCTGAGATGGGAGGAAATGGATCAGTTGAGCCGAGGGGATGAAGGCAGCTATCCTGAGGGTGAATCAATATGGCCTGGCTGAGTGCTGTGGGCATGACTGGGTGACTAGCCACCCTCTCCCCTCAAGGGCAGCTGGGTCAGGACTGGGGCACAGCCCCCCTTGTCCTGGGCAGGGCTGCTTGGATCCAGCCCATCTGTCTTTTTTCTCCGTGTCCAAGAGTTGTTTAAATAGCACAAGTTTGAAGAAATTTCCCTCTTAAACCAATCTGCCTCTCTACCCTTTGGGAAGGGGGTGATAATTTATTCATTCATTCATTCAAAGATTTTACTTTTATTACTATTATCCTATATAATAAAAGCCTAATATGCAAATTGTCCCCTGGACCAGGAGTTCGACCACTCGCTATGATGTGCGCTGACCACCAGCTGGTGGCGCGGAACATGGTGGGTGTCAGCCACGCGGCAGTGGAGGCACTGGCCGATTGGCCCGACAAGTGGGGCTGCAGGGGAATGGTGGAGCAGGTGAGCAGGCAGCACCAGGCCAAGGCAGGTGTGAGTGGGGGCCCGATAGCCCTGCCAATCACCCTGCAGACAGCAACCAGCAGCAGCAGAGGGCAGGGCTGCTGCCCTGGCTCCCAGGCCGAGGGAGCCAGGCAGACAGGTGGGGTTGATAGTACAGTCATTCACATTTCCCTCTTCAGTTAATTTTGATGATCTATCTCTTCATTTAATCAAGTGTAAATTCTACATCACATCAATGATGAGAGTGAATCATTGATCAGTTGCCTCCTGCATGCTCCCTACTGGGGATCGAGCTCACAACCCAGGTAGTAGTGGTGATCTTTTAAAAATTATCTAAGCCTTAGCTAGTTTGGCTCAGTGGATAGAGCGTCAGCCTGAGGACGGAAGGGTCCCGGGTTCCATTCCTGTCAAGGGCACGCACCTCGGTTGCAGGCTATTCCTCTGCCTGGGCCCTGGTCAGGGCTTGTGTGAGGGGACAACCAATTGATGTGTTTCTCTCACATTGATATTTCTCTCTGTCTTTCTCTCTCTTTCAACCTCTGTAAAAATGAATGGAAAAATATACGGGGTTGAGGCTTAGAAAACATAATAATAAAAATTATCTAACACGAGCAGCAATACAATGCTCAGTAATGTTTATATGGGAGCTCTTTAACCACTTCATTTCAATGTGTGATTTACTTTTTTTCTTCGTTTCATAATCGACACATCTAAAACTAGACATTTACCTCCCAAGTATGGTTTTGATTTCACACCTTGTTTCCACTGTATAATGTACTTCTCCTCATTATTTTCTAAATAAATTTGTCATTGCAGTTTTCATTTCCTCTTTGATCCAGATGTTATTCCGGACAATTCTTTTTTTTTTTTCTTTATTGATTGAGGGATTACATATGTGTTCTTTTCCCCCCATCCCCCTACTCCACCCCACCCCCAGGGACAATTCTTTTTTAAAAATATATTTTTATTGATTTCAGAGAGGAAGGGAGAGATAGAAACATCAATGATGAGAGAGAATCCTGGATTGGCTGCTTCCTACATTGGGGATGAAGCCTGCAACCCGGGCATGTACCCTGACCAGGAATCGAACTGTGACCTCTTGGTTCATAGGTCAATGCTAAAGCACTGATCCTCGATGGCTGGGCAAGGAACAATTCTTTTTTTTTTTAATAGGGAAATTTTATACTTTATTTTGTATAAGTTTAAAAAAATGTACTTTGGTGTTTTTTTTTTGTTCAAATAGCATTTCATGTCTATTGATTATAATAAAGCCAAATCATAGGCAGACATTGTTTCCATTTTGCAAAAACATATGCCTTCACTTCATCTATTTTATATATCTGATGATGGAGCTACAAATTAAAGAAAGGGAGAGTTAAAGAACATTGTTTATTTGTGGATAATAAAGAACATTATAAACTGATGAATGAAAAGATACAGAGGCAGTAAAGCATCAAACAGACTGTCAAATTACAGCGGGAAGGTGGGGGAGATAAGAGATCAACTGAGGGACTTGTATGCATGCATATAAGCATAACCAATGGACACAAAACATTGGGGGTGAGGGCATGTATGGGAGTGGGGTGGGGTGGGCAATGGTAAGATAATACCTTAATAAAAAAATAAATAAAAAGATTAACCATTGTAGGTGCTGGCAGGGTTGAAGAAAAAATGAAATTTTTAGATACTGTGGGTGGGTGAGAAAGCAAAGTAATTGACCATTGTAGAGTAGATCACAGTTGTGCATATGTTAAAATGTGAAACATTCATCTCCACTGCAACAGTAAATGAAATATCAATAAAGAGAACTGAATGCAAAGATTCCAAACAGATTTATTTATAATACACCAAACCTAGAAGTAACCGTTTTTATACACAGATCAATAAAGTGGTTATCCATTAAATATAATACTACTCAGCAATAAAACAAATTCAATACTTGTATAAGCATTTGTGTTGAATCTAAAAATAACTGTGTAGCATTAAGGAAACCAGTATTTGTTAAAGTAAATACCTCAGAGTGCCTATAAATTATGAAAAATATGAATTAATGTAATGTAAGGAGGGTAAATAATTGACTGCATGGAAGACTGGGAAAGCCAGCAAGCTTATAAAAGGGGAAGAGGAAAACAGAGAGAGTAGAAAATGTGGATTTAGATTTGTTGGTTTGGGAAATAATCCTATCTAATAAAAGAGTAATATGCAAATTGACCGTACCTCTGCTACACACAAGCCATGCCCACCATCCAATCAGGAGCGAGTATGCAAATTAACCCAACCAAGATGGCTGCGGCTACGGAGTGAGGAGGAGGCTTGGGTTTCCCTGGCAATGGAGGAAGCCAAGCTTTCCACCCACCCTGGCCTACCCTAGCTTCTGCTAAAGGCTACAAAATTTCAATTATAGAAGATAAATAAATCCCAGATACCAGGTCCTCCGCTTGGGTCACCGGGGTGCGTGGCCGGCCTGCAAACCACCACAGGCCCCTGGCCCAGGCGGCCCCATGCCCCAAGGGAACCCCCACCCTGACCCAGGACACCCTTCAGGGCAAACCAGCTGGCCCCCACCTGTGCACCAGGCCTCTATCCTATATAATAAAAGAGTAATATGCAAATTGACTGTCACTCCAACACACAAGATGGCTGCCCCACATGTGGTCAAAATGGCTGCCCCCATGTGGACACAAGATGGCCACCACAAGATGGCCAGTACGGGAGAGCAGTTGGGAGGAACCAGGCCTACAAGGGAGGGCAGTTGGGAGCGATCAGGTCAGCAGGGGAGGGTAGTTGGGAAGGAAAAGGCCTGCAAGGGAGGACAGTTGGGGCAATCAAGCCTGCAGGGGAGGCCTTTCCCACTCACTATGAATACAATGCTTCTGTCCTAATAGTGGTTCCATTAAAACCTCAGAATATTACAACAAATAACACCAGCATATGAAATTTCATACATCATGGCACATGGCTCCTTTACAGTATGTGGGAATAACTCCCTAAACATTGCTGAGGATTATATACTACTTAGTGTGAACACAGAATATAATGCCTATTGTTCACAGAAGCACAACAAAGGACTCCTCTTCTGGGTGACCAATGACCTCACCAAAAATAGAGGCACCAGGCTGCAAATTAGATCCACAAAGTCATGCAGACTTTCTTCCAAGGACTTGGTCAGCAATACTAAATAAGCCAATATTGGACATAGAGTGATTTTCTGCCATTATTATGTGTCTTTCAAAGCACAGAACATTTGGGGCCCCAAAATATCTGTTCACTTCTCTGTGCTGTCAGATCACAATGTTCTTTCAAATCATCCAGGCACTGAATATAACAAAAAAATTAAAGTTACAAAAGAAAAAACATCTTTATTAAAATATAATAAACCAGAACAGAGGACAGCAAGCAGCTTGCATGTTGGTGAATTAGAACCTGAAACAATTAATCAAAGCATAATGTGAGAACCACAATTTTCCTGAAAGAGGTACCACTCCCTAGCTGGGGATGGGTGCTGTTCAGGAGCCCTAGGTCAGGTGCACTTTCTCATCTGAGATAAGGGAATGAAGATCCCATCAATAGCTTGGAGTAATCACAATCTTCTCAAGTACAAGTGAGAACACAGAATACCTTTCCCCTGAGCATGCAGGGGTTGTGGCTGATGCACACTGTCGAGGTGATACAGGTGTTAGAGGTGAAATCTCTTCAGCCACAAATACTCGGTGTGCCAGCAATCAGGCAGTAGGTCTGGGCATGTTAGCAAGTACAGTGCAGCTCCTGTAAGCCTTACTTGTACCTGTCACTTACAAGGAACCTAACAGAGTGTATGTTCCATTAAAAGTGGTTTAAATTCAGGTAAATGGATCCCAAAGAGTCTCCTTCTGTGTTGTTATTCTGTGAAAAGTAAAACATTCCCTTGACTTTTAAGGCTTTTCTCCAGTGTGAACTCTCAGTGTGTAACCAGGCTAGATTTGCAACTAAAAGATTACCCACATTCACTACATTCATAAGGCCTTTCCCAATGTAATCTCCATGGTGTTCTATGGGCTTAGAACTTTGGCTGAAGAACTTCCCATAATCAGGACACTTACACAGGTTTTTACTAGTGTGAAGTCTCTTTTGGTTAAAAGGTAATTATTGAGCCTAGAATATTTTCCACATACACTATTTAAATGGTTATTCAGGGGGAAACCAAGATGGTGGCATAAGGTATACACCTGTATGTGCTGCCTCTCACAACCACACCAAAACTACAACTAAAAGACAAAACGTCTATGATCCAAAAGCACTGGAAAGTTGGCTGAGTAGTAGTTCTACAACTAGAAGGAAAGAGAAAAGAGCATTGAGACCAGGTAGGACATGCACAAGTGCAGAAAAGCAGAGGTATGGAGGCGCACGAATTGGGCTGGCAGCTGGCGACTGGGTGTGCTGTTTTTTTCAATCCGAAGGGAGACACAAGCTCCTGACTGCTCTGAACTCCAGTTTCCAGTGAGACTCTGGGGACCCAGACTCCTACAGGGAGAAGATGGACTGTCTGCCATCAGGTCGGAAAGTGAGGGTGGCTTTCTTGCAGATGTGCGCGCAGGAATCATTGTTTACTGCACTGAGGCGTGGGATGCGGGGTCATTAAAAGGCGGAGACCAGGAACGCGGAGACTTAGAGAGGGTTGACTGGCAGCCATCACTGTTTGCCATGCCCTAGTGATTCCCTGAGACCCCATCCCACCCAATTTACAAACACACCCAAATTGTGTGCAGCGGCTTTTGCATATGAATGGCCTGCCCTATTGCAGCTCAGTCAGTCAGCTCCAAAACTTCCAAACCCCAAGCAAAGAGAAGAAATCTGCAGATCTCCCTGTAGTTCCTACAAGGTGGCCATAGCTGACCTGCACCTCCTTGGAGATCCAGGAGCCAGTGTACCTAGTGGTCAGTGTGAGACGACACCAGATTTCAACTCCTCACATCCATAAGTGACACACTCAAGAGGCAGACTCAGTGAGCACCAAAGTCCCACTGAAACAAGTCCGGCCCTATAAGGGTGTCTCCAGCACAGCAGTTCTTCCATTATAGACACAGCTGATCCTCACAGCCAATTGGCCTGGAGGTCAGTTCCTCCCAGTGTACCAACAACAATCAAGGCTTAACTACAACAAGACTGTGCACTCAGCAAAGGGGTGCACCAAGAGTGTCCACCTCAGGTGATTAGGGAGGCTGAGCCACTGGACCCTATAGGTCACCTACCACGCAAAGCCACTCCATCAACACAGGGAAGCAGCCAAAATGCAGAGACAAAGAAACATGTCACAAATGAAAGAAATGGAGGAAAGCAAATTACTGGACATAGAGTTCAAAACCACAGTTATAAAGTTACTCAAGAATCTTCTAGAAACCTCTGAGACCTTTAAGGATCTTAATGAGAATGCCAAAAAAAATGGAAAAGGGCCCATCAGAAATTAAGCATACACTGTCTGAAATAAAGAATATACAGAAATTCAACAGTAGACCAAAAGACCCCAAGAATCAAACCAAAGATTTGAAATATGAGGAAACAAAAAACACCCAACCAGAAAGACAAAAAGAAAAAAGAATCCAAAATATGAAGATAGTGTAAGGATCCTCTGGGACAACTTCAAGTGTACCAACATCCGAATTATGGGGGTGGCGGAAGAAGAAAGAGAGCAAGATACTGAAAACCTATTTGAAGAAATAGTGACTGAAAACTTACCCTACCTGGTGAAAGAAATAGACTTACAAGTCCAGTAAGCCCAGAGATCCCCAAACAAAAGGAACCCAAAGAGGACCACACCAAGACACATCATAATTAAGATGCCAAGAGCAAAAGACAAAGAGAGAATATTAAAAGCAGTAAGAGAAAAACAGTTAATTACCTACAAGGGAGCACCCATACGATTGTCAGTTGATTTCTCAACAGAAACTATGCAGGCCAGATGGGAGTGGCAAGAAATATTCAAAGTGGTGAATAGCAAGAACCTGCAACCAAGATTACTCTACCCAGCAAAGCTACCATTCAGAACTGAAGGTCAATAAACAGCTTCACAAATAAGAAAAAGCTAAAGGAGTTCATCACCACCAAACCAGGATTATATGAAATGCTGAAGGGTAATCTTTTAGAAGAGGAAGAAGAAGAAAAAGGTAAAGATAAAAATTATGCACAGCAAAGTGACAACAAATACATACCTATCAACAAGGGAATCTAAAAATCAAGTGAATAAAAAATCTGATGAACAGAATAAACTGGTGAATATAATAGAATCAGGGGCATAGAAAGGGAGTGGACTGACAATTCTCATGGGGAAGGGGGTGTGAGATATGTGGGAAGAAATTGGACAAAAATCTTACACCTATGGATGAAGACAGTGGCAGGGAGTAAGGGCATAGGGTGGGGCAGGAATCAGGTGGATTGGAGTTATGGGGCGGAAAAAGAGGAACATCTACAATAATCTGAACAATTAAGATTTATTTAAAAATAAAAATAAAAAAATAAATGGTTTTTCACCAGTGTGAATTCTGAGGTGTTGAGTGAGGTGAGATCTTTGACTGAAGGACTCCCCACAGCCAGTACACTCTCATATGGCTCCTCTCCAGTGTATAGTCTCTTGTGTTAAGTAGGCTACATATTTGTCTAGTGGACTTCCACAGTAAGTACACTCATACTTCAGTGTGGACTCATGGCTTCTCTCAGTGTGAGCTCTGAGATCTTCAGTGAGGTGAGATCTTTGATGAACAGATACCCCACATTCTCTACACCCATTATGGCTTTTACCCAGTGTGAGCTCTGTGATGTTTAATGAGGTGAGACCTTTGACAAAAGAACATACCACATTCTCTACACACTGCCTACACCAGCTCAGTCTTTACTCCAAGCATTTGCACATTTGGCACATTTACCTTCGAACCTCCTACATCTCATTGCACTGGTTGCCAATATCAGGGAGCACTTCATCCAATTCTAGACCTGGATTTAGGATTCTGGGCTTAGTGTTTGTTGAATGTTCCAAGTCCAAAGGCTGGAAGAGTGGCAGGACAGTCCCCGGACACTACATCTCAGAGGCCGTAATACTGTAAGGCCCTGAAATAGCTGCAAAAATCAGTATCCCTAAGTGATTCTGCACTCGCGGGAATCTGTGGAAAGATAAATGTCTGTTGAGAACATGGCAGCCACCACCAGGATACATGGGTTCAGACCACTCAATACACTTGCCGAGCCCCAGGCCAGGTGAACTGGAGATGCCTGCATAACCTCAGGGCCTCGGTCTTCAGTGCCCTTTCTTGCCTAAATTGTTATCATTCAAAGGACTTCTCCTTCATATCCCCATCTGGTATCTTCTCCATTCTAGTTTGTTCTTCCTCTGAGCACCTGGGAAAAATTTAGAACCCTACTTCAGACAATGTCCCTCTTTTATTTTCTACCATTGATGGTCCTAGGTTCCTGAGAATGAACCTAAAATGTCTCACCCAAAATTTCACCTCATCTTCTCTCTTGCCTTTAGATACAAAACAAGCCAAGGATTCCTGATTCTTCCCAGCTCAGCCACAACCACAACCTTATAGGGTGGCATTGCAGCCTGTCACCCTTTTAGCCATCACACCATGTATCACCCACAAGCGACTGTGCTTTCCTTAGTGAATCCCATGTTTGAATGTACGTAAATACTGCCAGTGACACAGGAGGCAGCCAACGTGCAGTCTTTCTTAAAGCAGAGACTCCTCTAGAGACCACGTGGAGGCTGATGTTGGGATTCTAAAGATGATTTCCTGAGACACAAGTACTGTAAATGTCTAAGGCTCCTCATATCTCAACTAGTATTTCATCTATTGCATATCCTGCCCCATTACTGTGCCTCCAGCCAATTTTTTGAAATTCTGTGCAAGCTTACCATCATTACTGCCTCCTTGTACATTTCTGTGTTCGTCATTTTCCTCTGGAGAGCTATCCTTGTGGTGAGTAAACTAAAGCACCTTCCAGATGCACTTTTACTCATAAATAAGCAAACATGCTTAAGACCCTGGAGGCTTTCTGTGCATTCAGGACAGTAAATTTCCCGCTGGCGATGATTTTTCTGAAGGGGCTGCCCATCAGCCCTTCTGAAGGCAGCCTGGGCATGGAGGCAAACTGTGAGGCCTCCTGAGGAAAAGGTCAAATCCTGCCACATCCCCATGCCAGACAGGAACCCCTAAATTTTAGTTGTCCAAAGCAGCCACAGTGACCTCCTTCATCTCCCAAATTGGGGGCGGGGAGGCTTCTCCCAGCAGGTCTTCCAACTGGACTCTGCCATTCCTTCCCCATTTTCTCAGGGAGGCCCCCACTGACCACCATTGGCATCACCTTATGCCTGAGCTCCTGTCACCTGTCACAGCTGTCCTGTTCACTGTCTGTGGGCTGTCCTCCATGAGAACACCAGCTCCTAAGGGAAGGAGACTCTGTATCTCTGGAGTCCGGAACAGTTGGGATCAACAGTGTCCATGCCCTCGGTCCTTACAGGTCTCAGCTGTGCCTGCCCTTGGCTGCTGCCTCTACATCCAGTTTGATTCAAATTCTCATTCCTAGAGCCTTCCCTCAGCCCACCCATTCACAGACCCTGCCCTCTCCAGCCCTGTTCCCAACCCCAACCTCTCTGCTCCTTCAACCACACACCCCAGCAGCACACTATGCCCAGAGTTCAGGGTTCAGCAGCTCACTTCAGGAGCATGTCTCACCTTCAGTGGGAACATCCCAGGCACAGCCAGGAAAGAGTGTAGAGGGTGGGCTATGCAGGCAGTAGAGCAGTCTCAGTGCAGCAGGGTGGATGTTTACCCAGGAAGGAAAGATCAGAGCCATTTTCTCTCTCTAGATTGATAAATATCTAGAACATCTTTTAGTGACTAAACTTCAAGACTCTGGCAGCCCAGCAGAGGACCATGTGGCTCAGCAGAGAGGGAATCAGCCTCTGCAGAGACAGCTCCTCTCACGCCATGGGCAGGACAATGGCTGGAGCACTTCACTACCGTGGACTAGGTTGGCCCTGCCTGAGTCACAAGTTTTCTTGGAGCACATGCTGACTCCCAGGTCATGACCTCTCAGGAACTCCAGCAGCAGAGCTTGCTCCCTTTCCCACTAACCATGGCCCCAAAGAACCACCACCAGCCTGGACTGTGACTAGAAAGGGCCTCAGAGCCACACACATGGCCCAGCACCAATTCTTTCTGGCAGATGACCTGGCCGTTTTCCTGCCCACACCCACCCGCCCAGCTGCCACTGCTGCTCCCAGCCTTGCCACCTGAGAGGAATCTGGGCTTCTCAACCACCTGAATCTGAAATCACCCAGGCTCGACATCCAGGTGGACAGTGCAGAGACCACAAGGGCATGTCCAGGAGCAAAGCTTCTCCTGGCTACTTTGCCTTTAATCTCAGGGGTCACACTGATGCCATCATCCCGTGGGGGTGATTATGCTGCTCAGCCTGGCTTCCACACCTGCTCCACTTACAGCAAGTGCAACTCCCATACTGTTCTCTGGTTCATTGTCTGCTCTGCCCTCATGAGAACCCTGGCTGCTGGTCACCCAGAGCCTCTGGACTGTGCTGGTGTTCACATGTGTGTGGACTAACTGGGTGACTAAGCATATATATTGAAGTTAGAGAGAGAGGTAAATAGAATAGAAACTTCCCCTGTTTCTTTCATTACATTTATACCTTCTTTGCTTGATTCTTGTAATTCCCTGACCGAGGATGGAATTTGCAACTTGGTGTTATTGAGATGATTCTCTGACCCACTGTGCTATTTAGCCATGGCTAGACACATGTAGCATTTTAAGTAAAATAACCCAGTAATGTACCTGAGAACAGATAGATAGAAAACCATCATGATGGCAGATAGTGCTGGAAGGCTAGCATAGGATTCATGGAGTTTCATAAGCGTATTTCTCTTTTCTTAAAAAAATATATTTTATTGATTTTTTACAGAGAGGAAGCAAGAGAGAGACATAGAGAGCCAGAAACATCGATGAGAGAGAGACATCGATCTGCTGCCTCCTGCTCGTCCCCCACTGGGGATGTGCCCACAACCCAGGTGCATGCCCTTGACCGGAATCGAACCTGGGACTCTCCAGTCCACAAGCCGACGCTGTATCCACTGAGCCAAACCGGTTTTGGCCATAAGTGTATTTCTTACATGGATATATTTCATGTGAGCTATTTCTAATGCAGACTGTATTTTTCATCAGTTGATTTACATGCCATGATTGAAGCACTGATATGGGCAGGAGGAGCTCGGTTTCAGTGATGGATTAATACATGGAAATACCAAAAAGTAAATGTGTGTGTGTGTGTGTGTGTGTGTGTGTGTGTGTGTGTGTGTATAATCAATTGTATTTAAATCAAATTTTAAAAAAGGTTGAAAACTTGAGGCTTCCCAATAATTTTACTGTGTTATTAGGAAAGTTCTTGAGCATATTTGTTGCTACTATATCAATAAGTTAGAAATAAAAATACAGTAATGTGCTGCTGAAATATCTTATCATGCCCATGTTCAATGCCATTGTTCTGGTGGTTTAAAACTGACCATGAAGAGAGTATTTACACCAGGGAAATTGACAAATACTACAAGCCTAGACTTCACTTAATGTATTAATGAATTCTTAGACTTAAATAAGAGTGTTTCTGAATGTTAACAATGAAGATTAAAGTATAAGTGCATGGTATTAGTTGGCTTAAGTTGTATAAAGCATACAAATTGAGAAAAACAAGTTTCCTTCCAGAATTCAAAACCTATGGTCTATGTGGCAAAGAAGTCACTTGAGTCATTGAGGAATAAGAGAAATTCAAACATATGTCTTAGATATTGTATAGTTCTCCTTCTGGTTAAAATAATAAGTTTATTTAAACAATTTGAAAAGGATTTTCAGCATCACTTTTAACAAAGCAGATAAAGACAGTGTAAATAAATATATAAATAAAAAAATGTTCACTATAAAAAATATTAGGTAAATGGAATTAAAACAAAAGCAAGTTAACACAATATTCATTTCTGGGGCTAATATTTGAAAAGGTTAACCATTGTATGTCCTTTCACAGAAGCAGAAAAACTGGAATTTTTATATACTGGAGGTTAGTGGGACAGCAATAGGCATGACCATTTTGGGTCTCAGCTCCACATAGCTTAAATTTAAAACATTCATCTACACAACAGTTTGATAAGTAGAACATATGTCCATGTAGAGAACTGAATGCAAATATTCCTGGAAGATTTATTTATAATATCCCAAACCTGGAAATAACAAAAAACATATACAGATCAATAGATAAAATGGTTATTCACAGAACCCATAATTTTTATTTACACAGCAATAAAAAATAATTATTATTATTTCTTCACATAAGCATTTGTGTTGGATCTCAAAATGACTGTGTAGCATGGAGGAAACCAGTATTTGTTAAAGTGTACACACCAAAGAGTGCCTATAAAATTATGAACATTATGAACTATTCTATTGTAAAGAAAGGAAAATCTATGGTTGCATGGAGGGCTGAGAAAGGCAGAGAGATTATAACAGGGCAGTAGGAAAATAAAGAATGTGGCAAAAGTAGGTTTAGAGTTTTTGGTATGGAAAATCCTATCTAATAAAAAAGTAATATGCAAATTGACCATCACTCCAACACACAAGATGGCTGCCCCCATGCGGTCAAAGATGGCTGCCCCCATGTGGACACAAGATGGCCACCATAAGATGGCCTGCAGGGGAGGGCAGTTAGGGGTGACCAGGCCTGCAGGGGAGGGCATTAGGGGCAAACAGGCTGGCAGGGGAGCAGTTAGGCATCAATCAGGCTGGCAGGAGAGTGGTTAGGGGGTGATCAGGCTGGCAGGCAGAAGCGGTTAAGGGCAATCAGGAAGGAAGGCAGGTGAGCAGTTGGGAGCCAGCAGTCCTGGATTGTGAGAGGGGTCCCAGATTGGAGAAGGTTCAGGCTAGGCTGAGGGACACCCCCCTCCCCCATGCATGAATTTCGTGCACCGGGCCTCTAGTAATATAATAATTACTAAATAACAATACAGGAATAAACTCTGCCCCAACCAGTGTCCTCAGTTGGTTGGTGTTATTCCTTTCACTGAAAGGTCTCTGGTTTGATTCCAAGTCAGTGCACATCCCACAATGGGTCCCCAGTAGGGGGCCTGCAGGAGGCTGCATATCTATATTTACCTTTCTTTTCCCCTCTCTTCATCTCTTCCCTATATCCCCCACCCCCAAAATATAATAGAAGTATTTTCTAAAATATTTTTTTTCAAATATAATCTCTGTGTTTTCCAAACTTACAACTGTAAGCCTATTATTGCCCCACCCTGCGAATGAGTTACAGGTGAGTTTATTTCACATGTGATAGCTTCACAGCTTTATCTCTAGATCAAGGCCCACCAAATAGCACACATTAGAAAGGTGTACTTCCTTGCATGTCAGTTCTCATTTCCTGGGAGGAACATCAATGCCTCAGTGGCAGCAAATGTTGCCAAGCAGTGAAGACTATGCCATTGGAATCAGCAGGGATGCTGACTGGTTACAAAAGACACATCCTGGGACTGATTACAGGGTTATCCTTCCTCTAGCTTTGAGTTCCTGCCTGTTGAGCAACAACCTTGAGGTGAGCATCCTAGAGGAATCAAGGGAATCCTCAAAACCATGAGATTATTTTGTCTACCACTGACTTCAGCTACAGGGAATAGTTATGGAGGTCCCAAGAGTGTCCTCAAAGATCATACAAGCTACAGGCCCCGAAATAATTTTGGATTTATATCCAGAAGAGGCACTTTTCATCTAGTTTAACTGTAGTGTCTCCCATGACTATGAAAACAGTGTTTCTCTCCCAATACTAATTCCACCTCAGAGTGTGTGTATATATATATACACACACAATGTCCCTGAAATATATATATAACCTGCTCAGGCCTACTACCTCAGCTAATGTGTGCTACGTCTTTCAGGGACATTGTGTGTGTGTGTATATATATATATATATATATATATATACACACACACACTCTGAGGTGGAATTAGTATTGGGAGAGAAAATACTAATAAAAAAAATAAAAAAATAAAATATATATATATTTTATTTTTTTTAATGACACCAGCCTATGAAATTTCATAGATCATGGCACATGGCTCCTTTACAGCATGTGGGGAGGATTTACCCTAAACACTGCTGAGAATTATGTAATACATTCTGTGAACAGCAAATATTATTCATCTATGTATATAAAAACCTAATATGCTAAGTGTTTGACCATTCGACTATTCGACGGGTCCCTATGATGGGCACTGACCACCAGGGGGCAGACACTCTGACCGGTAGGTTAGCTTGCTGCTAGGGTCCAGCTGATCGGGACTGGGTGAGATGGGCCAGACATGCACTGGAGCCCTCCCAAGGTCCTCCCCATCTAGGCTGAAAACCCCACCCATGCACGAATCCATGCACCAGGCCTCTAGTATTGTTTATAAAAGCACAACAAAGACCTCCTCCTCAGGATGACCATTGACCTCACCAATAATGGAGGCACCAGGCTGAAAATTAGAACCCCAAAGTCATGCAGACTTTCTCTCAAGACCTTGGTCAGCAATACAAAATGAGCCAATATTGGACAAAGAGTGATTTCTGCTATCATGCTGTGCCTTCCAAAGCACGGAAAGTTTGGGACTCCACCATATCTGTTCACCTCTCCATGAAGACAGATCACAGCTTTCCTTTCAATCATTACAGCAAGTAATAGAACCCCAAAAATTAAAGGAACAAAATAAAAAACACACCCTTACAAAAAGATTATTTACCAGAGCAGAGGACAGCAACAGGTTTGCAGGTTGGTGAATTGGAACCTGAAACGATTCAGCACAGCATAAGGTGAGAACCACAATGTCCCTGAAAGAGGTAGCACACATTAGCTGAGGAAAGGTGCTCTGGACAAAATCTGGGTCCGGTCAGTTCTCTAGTTATAGAGAAAGGAATGAAGCAGCCAGGAACTCGGAGTATTCATGATTTTCTCAAGTACATCCTCTGAGTATACAGAATTTGCGACTGGTGCACATTCTTTAGGTGAGCCAGATGGTAGCAATGAAATGCCTTCCACACAAATACTCACAGTGACATCAATCAGGTAGTAGGCCTGAGCAGGTTAGCAAGTGCAATACAGGTTCTGAAAGCCGCACTTGTACCTGAAACTTATGAGGAATCCAGCAGAATGTGTGCCCCAATAAAAGGGGGTTATATGCAGTTAAATGGGTCTACATGCTTCTCCTTCAATGCTGTAGAGTGAGAAAGATAAAAATTCTCTGCACATTTAAAGTTTTTCTTTAGTGTGAACTCTCGGGTGTTGAGCAAGGCCAGATTTGTAGCAAAAAGATTTCCCACATTCAATATACTCATGAGGCCTTTCTCCAGTGTGAACTCTGTGGTGTTGAATGAGGGTAGAGCTTCTGCTGAAGGACTTCCAACAATCACTACACTCATATGGCTTTTCTCCAGTGTGAACTGTCTGGTGCACTGTCAGAGTGGAGATTTGCCTGAATGACTTCCTAATATGGCTTTTCTCCTCTATGAACTGTCTTGTGGTTAAGGAGGTGAGTATGTTTTCTACAATATTTCCCACATTCACTGTACTCATCAGGTTTTTCACCAGTGTAAACTCTGTGGTGTCAGATGAGGTCAGAGCTTTGACTGAAGCACTTCCCACAATCATGCATTCATAAGGCTTTTCTCCAGTGTGAATCCTATGGTGTTTAGGGAGGGGAAGATTTTTGATAGAAGGGCTTCCCACAATCAATACACTCATAGGGCTTTTCTCCAGTGTGAACTCTCCTATGTCTATTGAGGTTAAATATACTTCTGTAAACTTTCCTACATTTGTTAAACTCATATTTCACTTCACCAGAACAGACATTGTGACACTGAACAACTTTCTGGTTCTCTTGTTTTTTTTAAAATGAGGAAGCAAATTGAGATTATTGAACAACTTTTTATCATTTGATTAACAGGCCCAGCCTAACTTCTTGACTTTTGATTTACTTATATTTATTTATTTATATTTATATTTATTTTTGAGATGGGAAGATTGCAATTTATTTTTTTTAATTTAATAAATCTTTATTGTTCAGATTATTACAATTTTTCCTCTTTTTCTCCCCCATAGCTCCCCTTCACCTGGTTCCCACCCCACCCTTACACCCCCCTGCCACTGTCCTCATCCATAGGTGTATGATTTTTGTCCAGTCTCTTCCCACATCCCCCACACTCCTTACCCCCGAGAATTGTCAGTCCACTCTCTTTCTATGCCCCTGATTCTATTATATTCACTAGTTTATCCTGTTCATCACATTTTTTATTCACTTGATTTTTAGATTCACTTGTTGATAGATATGTATTTGTTGTTCATAATTTTTATCTTTGCCGTTTCTTCTTCTTCCTCTTCTTAAAAAAATACCTTCCAGCATTTCATATAATACTGGTTTGGCGGTGATGAACCCTTTAGCTTTTTCTTATCTATGAAGCTCCTTATCTAACCTTCAATTCTGAATGATAGCTTTGCTGGGTAGAGTAATCTTGGTTGTAGGTTCTTGCTATTCATCACTTTGAATATTTCTTGCCACTCCCATCTGGCCTGCATAGTTTCTGTTCAGAAATCAGCTGACCGTCGTATGGGTTCTCCCTTGTAGGTAACTAACTGTTTTTCTCTTGCTGCTTTTAATATTCTCTCTTTGTTTTTTGCTCATGGCATTTTAATTATGTGTCTTGGTGTGGTCCTCTTTGGGTTCCTTTTGTTTGGGGTTCTGTGTGCTCTGGACTTGTAAGTCTTGCTCTCTCTCTTCTTCTGGCACCCCCATAATTTGGATGTTGGTAGACTTGAAGTTATCCCAGAGGCTCCTTACAGTATCTTCATATTTTTGGATTCTTTTTTCTTTTTGCTTTTCCAGTTGAGTGTTTTTTGCTTCTTTGTATTTCAAATCTTTGACTTGATTCTTGTGATCCTCTAGTCTGCTGTTAGATCTCTGTATAATATTTTTTATTTCAGTCAGTGTATGCTTAATTTCTAGTTGGTTCTTTTTCATATCCTTGAGGGTCTCACTAAACTTATTGGGCTTTTCTAGAAAATTCTTGAAAAACCTTGTAACTGTGGTTTTGAACTCTATATCCAGTTGATTGCTTTCCTACATTTCTTTTGTTTGTGATCTGTTTCTTTGTCTCCACATTTTGGCTGCTTTCCTGAGTTGACAGCGTGACTTTGTGTGCTAGGTGTCCTATATGGCCTAGTGGCTCAGCCTTCCCTGTTACCTGAGGTGGACACTCTTGGTGCACCCCCTTGTGGGCTGTGTGCACAGTCTTGTTGTAGTTAAGCCTTGATTGTTGTTGGTATCACTGGGAGGAATTGACCTCCAGGCCAATTGGCTGTGAGGATCAGTTGTGTCTACACTGGGAGAACTGCTGTGCTGGAGACACCCTTATGAGACAAGACTTGCAAAAGCCTCTGTGCTTGGCTTGAATGGGGCAGTCTCAGGGCGGAGCAGACAGCATTGGTTTCCCCGTCAGCCCTTCCCTAGGAGGCCCCTGGGTCTTAGTGACCCATGGTAATCACTGCAAGCACCTCTGAGAGAAAGCCGCCCTCGAGTTTTGCCCGCTGCCAGACAGTCCAGTTTCTTCCCAAATGAGTCTGAGTCCCCAGAGTCTCAACCGCAACTGAGTTCAGTGCAGTCGGGAGCTTTTGTCTCCCTCCCCCTTGAGAAAGGCAGCCACACACTCAATTGCCCGCACTCTCTGCGTGCATCTCAGCACCTCTGCCTTCTGCAGCTCCTCTGAGTCTCAGGGTGCTTTTTTCTTTCCTTCTAGTTGTAGAATTTCCACTCAGCCAGCTTTCCTGTGGTTCTGGATGATGTCCATCCTGTATTTTAGTTGTAGTTTTGAAATTGTTGTGCAAGGCAGCAGTTTAGGTGTTTACCTATGCCGCCATCTTGGTTTCTGCGCCTCTTGACTTTTTAAAACGACCATAATTTTTTTCTGCTTGGGGAAGGGCAGCTAGCAAACTTGTAGCCATTTAAATGCAAATTAACACATTCTTTGTCCTGAGAAGCCTGATTTCAAACGAGCCACATTCCTTAAAGATGGCTCCTGGCGGGAAACTGGTTTACCTGTCTGCTGGAGGAAGGGTGACAAGCTTTCTTCCTCCATTAACAAAGGGTGTAGCCAGTCTTTACCTGGGCTACTTGATCTTTATAATTAATATATTATTTATCTATATTTCAACAATTTCTTTGAGACTCTAGAGTCAATTATAATTATTTCAAAGTATTTTCTTTGGCAAATTTTTGTAACAGAGACAATTTACTGATTTTCTTGAAGGCCTTAAAAGATAACTTTTGAACACCCTTCATTAGAATTTTAAAAACTCTTTATTATGGAAATGCCAATCTCATTACAGCTTGAACCTAGCCTGTGTCTTTTCTGGGTCAAATTTGCCATCTTTCTTAGGGGAAAAAACCCAGTTCTGGGTTTTTCATTTCTGTAGCTCTTGTAAAGAGTCCAGTTCAGCTTACAACCTATCTAATATCCAAAATCGGACCATGCGCGCATTTGTTTCAAGCCAGCTTTTCTCTTTACACATGCACAGAAATCACATACACATTTCTAAATTTTTAAAAACTTTTTCATGGCGAGAAAAGAGACTTTAAATTAGCATACTGGGAGAGGGGGCTTCCATATTGGCTTGCCACGTGTCTCCCTTCCCCCCATCCTTCTTACTTTGGGGGAAGTTTTCAGTAACAGACCTGGCCGCGTATCTTTTCATGCTTAATAGATAAAGACAGATCTTAATTTTTTTCCTTTTTGCTTTCCAGTGTAATAACTAATGCTTAAGCTTATCTTTGCTAAAATTTGGTTATCATAAGATGTTCTTCGATAATTTTTAAACAAAACTTTAAGTAATCTCATTGTGGGAGAGTGAATAGCTCTGCTCTCTCCTGCCACCTTTGAATTTTTCTGCATCAAAAGTGGTTTCAGCAGTGGGATTTCATTTCTTATTACAGATTTTAGATTCCAAATACAAATTAAGATTTTAATTTGAACAAGAAACCACATTAAAGATGACCACACACTCTTTTTTCAGCCTTTTAAAAAGTACCTTTTGATATTCTAATTTCTTTATAATTTTGCCTTTTGACCAAATTTTTGCCAAACATTCAAGATCTAATGTACCTTTTTTAGGAAACCAAGGGTTATATTCTATAACATCAAGCAGAAACTGTAAGGGAATACCTTCTGAAACTTTAATTCCTTAAGCATACAAACCAAAAGTCTATAATAAAGTTTACTTTATAACCTAGTTCTGCCCCATTAGCCTGGCTGAAAAAGACGTTCCCACCCTACTTACAGATCTCGACTTCTGCAACTGATAATAGACTTTGCGTGCGGTGAATTTCCCTCACCTATACGGTGAATTCTTCCCCTCCTTTTCGGTGAAATCTTCCTTTCTTTGCTTTGCAAAATCATCCCCTCCAGAAGTCCCACGTCGAAGATGCCAGTTGCAAATGCACCCCCTCTTGTTGAGAGTACCCCAGGTTGGGCTGCCAGTCGTGAGTGTCCCCACCATGTCCCACATGGTTCAGGGTTCAGGTTCAGGGTTCAGGCTCTGGAGGAGGCCGCACGCACGTGAAAGAGACTAGACAAGAAAATATTAATTTGGGAATTGGGGGCCAGGCGGAAGCCCAAGAGAGGACTCCGCTTTGCTCTGGCCTTGAGATCCCTTTTATTCAGGTTTGGGATCCACCCACAGCTCTTAAGCAGGCAATTTCCAGTAATAGCTCGATGATAGCCCATCAGCAAGGATTTACATAAGACTAAAAGGTGGAAGTTGCTTCAGCTCCCTTTGTCTCCACCAGACAGTGGGTGTATGGCTCTGACCTTTCAGAGCTCAAGGTTGACTAGCCTTCTGGACTCCTTGTCCACCCCTTTCTGCTAGTGAAGGCAATGGGCAGCTTCCAACAATGCTCTGAGCAACTGAGCTATCCAGGCATAGCCAGACACATCTGGGATTATAAGTAAAATAACCCACTAATGTATCTGAGGATAGATACATTTTAAAAAAACATGATGAGAATAAATTATGGAGGCTAGAATAGGATTCATGGGCTTCATAAGTATTTTCTTTATATAGATATTTTTAAATAAGCTATTGCAAAGGTTGAATATGTCCTTGCATCAGTTATTTTTTAAGCTAAGAAAGGACTAAAAGAGGGAGGAATAACATGGTTTCAGGAATGCAGGCATGTATGGAAACATCAAAAGTGCATGTTAAGAAAATGTACATTTTAGCCCTAGCTGGTTTGGCTCAGTGGATAGAGCATCAGCTGAAGGACTGAAGGGTCAGGGGCATTGATTCTAGTCAAGGGCATGCACCTCAGCTGCAGGCTCAATCTGGCTGCCTAATAGGATGCATGCAGGAGGCAACCAATCAATGTATCTCATCTCATCTATATTTGTCCCTCCCCCTCCCTTACACTCTTTCTTTAAAAAAATCAATGAAAAAATACCTTTGGTATTTTTTGGTAATTTGGATTAACAACAACAAAAAAAGGTAAATTTAAAATAAATTATACTTAAGCTTTGAAAAAATTTTTAAAACTTACCACTTCTCATTATTTTACTGTTTTATTAGGAACTAGAGGCCCAGTGCATGACAATTCATGCACTGGAGGGGGAGTCCCTCAGCCTGGCATGCCCCCTCCCATAGTCTGGGAGCCCTCAGGGGCAGGAGGCGACCCAGCGATCAGGGGAAGGCAACGCCCCATCACACCTCTGCTGCTGCCGCTGCTGGCAGCGCAAACCTGGGCTGGCCCTGGTTACCTGAGCCTCAGACGGCCCTGGGTGGCTGGGCAGCCACCATCTGAGGCTTGCCTGTGCCTCAGGCTGACCCTGGGTGGCTGTGTGGCTGAGGAGACTGGGGGACTCCAGAGGAAGGTGCACAGAGTGGCCGGGCCTGCCTGGGGGTGGGCCCAGCCTTGCCATGTGCCTGCCGCCCCGGCAGGGCTGAGGGGACTGGGCGTTGCCATCTTGTGCCTGTGGGCGCCACCATCTTTGAGGGAGTTGCAGTCAATTAGCACATTCCCTCCTTATTGGCTGTGTGTGCCGCCATCTTTGCATTGGTGTGAGAGTCAATTAGCATATTCCTTCTTTATTAGATAGGATGTTCTTCAGCAAATTTGTTGCCACTGTATCAGTATGTTGGAAATTATCCAAATGTTAGAAATGATGGACTACTGAGATGTCTTATCATGTCCAGGGGGTTCAAACTTCCTATATGATGGCAATGAACATGGACATGATCATTGCCATCATTTAGGAAGTTTGGACCCCCTGATGATGAGCATGTATACACCAGGGATATTAAAAATATTACAAACCTAGACATCACTGAATGTATTACTGAATGCTTAGACCTAAAAAATAGTGCTGGAGAATGTAAACAATGTAGATTAAGTGTTTCATATGCAGTGCAAATTGGCTTAAATTGAACACAGGATAAAAATGGAGAAAAACAATGTTCTTTCCAGTATTCAAAACCTTGGTTTCATGTGGCAACGAAGTCACGGAGTTGCCACGATCTGCAAGGTGCATTTCAGGATGAACTGTAGGAGGGCCGACGCACAACGAAGATACCACACAAGAAATGTGAAATGTTAAGGCATGGGAGACCAGGTGGAGCCTCTTGCAAGAAGAGGAACACGCGAGTCTGGGTCCTGCCTGTGTTTATTCAGTTTGGTTACACATTTGCCCTTTAGCAATGCATGCAGGCAGAGCAGATAGAATCAAAGGTCAGTAAATCTCAGTAAAGTTTAGTAAACAGTGTGAAGATGATCAGGTCAGGATATCCCCTCCAGCCATCACAATCACAGCAGGAGCAATCTATGCTGATATCAGCCCTGCTGAGATCAAGGTCCATTGGCCTTCCACTGTCTCTATTGCACCTTCATGCTAATGCAGCTATGGCAGTGGTCTCAGGCACGGAGTCATTGAGGAGTGAATGAAATTCAAACATACGTCTTAGATGCTGCACTATCCTCCTACTCAGTAAAATAATAAACTCGTTTTAAAAATTGGCAAAAGATTCTGAGAAGACATTTTAACAAAAGAGATAAAGACAGTGTAAATAAATGTATGAAAAAATGTTCACCATAAAAAATTCTGAGGTAAATAGAATTAAAACAAAAGCAAGTTAATACTATACTCATTTTCAAGGTACTCATTAAAAAGATTAACAATTGCATGTGCTGGCAGTGCTGCAAAAAAAAAATTGGATTTTTTTTTAATACTGTGGGTTTGTGGGAAGGCAAAACCAATGACTATTTTGGGTCACATTTCCACATATTGTAAAGTGTTAAACATTCACCTACACAACAGTTTCATAAGTAAAACATATACATATATAGAGAAAACTGAACACAAATAATCACAGCAGATTTATGATACCACAAATCTGGAAATAACTAAAGTCATAGATAAAGCAATAGATAAAGTCATTATCCAGAGAACACAATACTACTCACCAATAATAAATTAAATATTCATATAAGCATAAGTGTTGAATCTCAAAATAACTGTGTATCATGAAGAAAGCCAGTATTTGTTAAAGAAACATACATGACAGTGCCTATAAAATTATGAAAAAAAATGAACTAATCTATTGTAAAGAAAGGAAAATCAATGACTGCATTGAGGGTTGGGGAAAACAGAGAGATTATAAAAGTGTAGGAGGTAAAAGGAGGGTGTACCGAAGCATAGAAATGATCCCTTTTTGGGGAAAACTGCTGTTTGAAACTGTTGTTTTGAAGTTCTCTGCTATTTCTTGCTAGTCCCTTGTTCCATAAGTCAACTCTGTTATTTTTAGACAGTCTCTTATTCTGTAAAAATAACTATTTTTTTTAACTTGAATAATAGAAAATATAAAGTTAACTGTCTGACCTTGCAAGCTAGCCATCTAAAGGGGCTAATAAGATGATACTGATAATATTCTCATGCCAAGTGTTTGTTAGATATGATATGTACTCAAGGTTACAAGTTGTCTGTATATATAAGATATGTACTCAAGGTTACAAGTTGTCTGTATATATAAGATATGTACTCAAGGTTACAAGTTGTCTGTATATATAAGATATGTACTCAAGGTTACAAGTTGTCTGTATATATAAGATATGTACTCAAGGTTACAAGTTGTCTGTATATATAAGATATGTACTCAAGGTTACAAGTTGTCTGTATAGGTATAACAGGTGTTTAGTAGATATGATATATACTCAAGGTTACAAGCTGTCTGCAAAAATAACTTACACGAAGACCTAGAAGGATATAAAAAGAAAATAATCCTTCCTTTGTTTGTTCAGAATTTGATAGAGATATTCTGCTTTGAACCCACGCAAAATAAAAATGACTTCTAATTAGCTCATTAAGGCATCTTGTATCCAGCTCACTGATTGACAATACAACATTTGGAGGCCCCAGTGAGATAAGAGATACATGCCTACCTGCACCTAGGCTCAGACACCTGGGACGGATGGCCTCCCTGGCCTGGCTGCCAGGCCATGAGAATTTCTAGGGGGAGGCACCATCTGACAAAGCTTTCCAGGGCCCCAGAGACGCTTCTCAGTGGTCTTGACAGCCAGATGGAAGACACCCTTGCGTTCTTTTGGAGTCATTGGAAAGAGCCTATGGAGGTGAGTGAATTCAAGTTCAATTAAGGAATTTTGAGTTCACTTTTCTGTCTGTCTGCCTGTGACTAGTTGTCTTGTACCGAGAGGACTGGACACAGTCATAACTTCTCTGGTGAGGTTCTCACTGAGACATTGGTTGAGAATCCTGTCCTGTTCCTGGGGTGTGGGTGCCGGGGGTGCCCCCACATCCATCAGGGGAGTTAGTCAGTATTCCAGTTATCTGATTAACTCCCAGAGTGCTTGTATGCTGAAAAAGTGTGAGTGCAGATGTGTCTGTCGGTCTCAGCATAATTATCTGATCATTAACTGGTTTATAATTATAAACATGAAAGCCTACATAAAAGTGAAAGCTACTTTGTGTTATCCTGTACCTCTGCTGATTCATCTGGATAAAACGTTTGATATATTTAAGGCTGAGTGCTCGGACAGACTGCAAAAATCCCCAAGCAGCTGCAAGATTTCTTTTCTTTTTTTCCTCTGGGGTGTTTGCTCTCTGTCAAAGAGGGAATCACCCTGCTTAGCTAATAAAATTTCTGTCTATGTTTGTATAGTAGGGGCTTTGGTTTGTCCTTCCCTAATTTGTGATTTTGCTGTATTAGGTTAAAATTTTAAAATTCTGGGGTTAATTTAAAAGTATAAATTTGTAAAAATTGTAGCCCAAAAGAGTTGAAACAAAGGCCAGCTAGGTTCCAAGATTACTTGTAAGAAAAAGCAAGAGAAAAGTTTTTCAAGTTAACTATTTTCAAAAAAGTAGTAAAAAGCTATAAAAATTTCAAGGAACAAAAACATTGTTATTTACAGTTTTCTTATTTCCTCTGGTGGACAGAGGTTTCCAAGGATAGAAAGAGAGGCAGGACTTGCTAAACTTGGCAGGGTGGAGAGACTTACAGGGCCCTGCCCCTGCCTGTGATATCATAGTCCTGCATGGGCCAGCTGAGGCGGAACTAAGGCTAATGAGGTTAAGATTAGTACATTTTTCTCATGGCTTGTATAAGGCAAAAGAGAAAGACTGCCAGATTTTTATGACTTTTCTGGATGATCTCTGCTAACTTCTCATAATTAACTGCTTTGTGGGCTGCCTCTTTCAGCCCTTCTAGCGAGAAGAAAATCATGTGGTCCTAAGACCTGCAACCTGCCTGCCCTTCCTGATAGATTTACAGTGGGTCTCTGTCAGGGACAGCATCTGCTCTGACTGGGGGGCAGGGGGGGGGCGCCAGCAGAGGGTATCTGTGTGTCCCTGGGCATAAAGCCAGATTTGGCACCAGCAATCTCCTGAAGAGAGCACTTTAAGGCTAGTGACAGAGTAGGGGAGGAAGAGAGCCAAAAACTGCTCTGGAGTGGGTGTGAGATGGGGTAGTAGCAGTGGGATTTGCTGGATAGGGTGGTAGGCTCTCAGCCTGCTGAGATAGAGAATCCCTGGGCTGGGGGACAGGAGGATGGTTGAAGAGATCAAAAATGGTAAAGAAAAAAAAAAGAAGAATTTGAGATCCTTTGGGGGGTTAAAGTAAAGAAGAAAACATTGGGGCAGCCAGTGTGGGCACAGAGATCACGCCATCTTGAGAAACAGAACTGCTTGAGACTAGAATCCTGCCCTCAGCATCACCCAGTCACATCTTAGATGCAAACCAGGACCCTGCAGGCACTGGGGACAGAGAACTGCAACCACAGCTTCAGACCAACAGACAACAAGAATCCAGACTTCCCGGCAGCAGATTTCTGTGAGTCACAGAGCCTATCCCCCTCCCCGCAGGCTCCCGGATAGCGCCATAGTAACTGATAGACCCGCCCCTCGCTTGAGCCGCAGCATGCCTATGGGAAATTTGAGCTTGAGAGCATGCACGCAAGCCACAGCGCCCCTATGGGAAATTTGAGCTTGAGAGAGCACGCACGGGCCGCAGCGCTGCTACTGGAATTTGAGAGACTGGAATCTGCTCCTCGCAACACAATTGGGCCACAAAACACGAAACCCACGCAGGGCGGCAGTGCCACCTGACTTGGATTCTGGGCAAGCGCACACGGAAGTCAGTTTTCTGCAGTGCAGACATGCCATAGAATTATTGTGCAACCCAGTCCCCCATGGTGACCAGGACCCAGATTCTCCCAGCAAGAGGCAGCACTGAGCACCACCGATTTGACTCAGTTTCTTACTGTGTGCACCTGGGATCCCTGACTCACAGCGCATTCACACTAAGAGCCAGTGACTCCAATTCTTGGTGCATGCGCACACAGGGACCCTGATTCTCAGTGGGAAGCAGCACAAGGCAACAGAGACTCTGATACTTGATTCTTGGTGCAGACACAGGGAAACTCTGACTCCTGGCACATGCTAGGGGACTCATTTTTGGCCCGTGCCAAGAGCGCAATGCAGGCAGGGTCCCTGATTCTAGGAGCACACACAAGACCACACTGAACACTGGGAACACTGACCCTGGACAAGCCTGGTACCCACCAAGCCACAGCAGCCATACATCCTAGTGTCAGAGCACTTCAGTGACACTCGGGTGGTGCGAAGCTCCCACGGCACACGGCCCAGGTCCACGCAACTCCAAGTTTGAACCTTCTGGTGATAGTCAGAACGGGGAGACGACACAATCCCCAGAGGAAAGAAAATGAGGAGTCGCCAAGAAAGGAAATTAGTGAAACTGAAGCATGCAACATGACTGAAAAAGAATTCAGAGCAATGGTCATGGAATTCATACATCAGATGGATGAGAAAATCAACGACCTATGCAAGAATCAGGAAGAAATGAAAAGTGATATAGCTACAATCAAAAACACCATGGAAAGTTTCAAAAGTAGACTAGAAGAAGCAGAGGACCGAATTCGTGAGTTAGAAGATCAGGTACAGAAACAAGCTCAATCTGAACAGAATTGGAGAAAAAAATTAAAAAGCAGGAGGAAAGCTTAAGGGAGCTTTGGGACATGAAACGAAGTAACATATGTATAATACGGCTGCCAGAAGGACAAGAAGAGCAGCAAGGATTAGACAATCTATTTGAAGAAATAATGACAGAAAACTTTCCAGATATGGGGAAGAAAAAAGTTAAATAAGTACAGAGAGTCCCAAGCAGGAACAACCCCAAAAGACCCACACCAAGACACGTCATAATTTCAATGGCAAATATCAACAACAAAGAGAGAATCTTAAAGGCGGCAAGAGAGAGAGAGAGGGTTACCTACAAAGGATCCCCCATCAGATTATCAAATGATTTCTCAACAGAAACACATCAAGCTAGAAGGGAATGGAAGGAGGTATACAAAGTGTTGCAAAGCAAAGGACTGAATCCAAGAATACTCTATCCAGCAAGGACTATCAATCAAAATTGAAGGGGAAATCAGGAGCTTCACTGACAATAAAAGGCTATGGGAGTTTATCACCAGCAAACCAGCAATTCAAGAAATGCTAAAGGGAAGCTGTAAAAAGAAGAAATAAACAGGTAAGAAGGAACATAGACACAAAAATAGATATGACTACAAACAAATACCTTTCAGTAATATCTTTAAATGTAAACAGACTAAATGCTCCAATCAAAAGACATCGAGTGGCTGAATGGATAAAAAAAACACGACCCATATATATGCTGTCTACAAGAGACCCACCTCAGAACAAGGGACTCAGACAGACTGAAAGTGCAGGGATAGAAAAATATCTTTCAGGCAAATGGAAATGAAAAAAAAAGCTGAGGTAGCAATACTTATATCTGACAAAATAGACCTCAAGGTGAAGGCCATAACAAGAGATAAGGAAGGCCACTTCATAATACTAAAGGGATTGATACAACAAGAAGATATAGCCCTGATAAACACATATGCACCCAATGCAGGAGCACCCAAATACATAACAAAACTCCTGGAAGATATCAAGGGTGATATTGACAACAATACAATCATAGTAGGGGACTTTAATACACCACTGACATCACTGATAAATCCTCTAGACAAAAATATCAGCAAAGACACAGCAATCCTAAATGACTCACTAGATCAGATGGACTTAACTGACATCTTCAGAACATTTCACCCCAAAGCCACGGAATATACATTCTTCTCAAGTGCGCATGGGACATTTTCAAAAATAGACCACATATTGGGTCACAAGCAAAGTCTCCCTAAATTCAAGAACATTTAAATCATACCAAGCATCTTCTCAGACCACAATGCCATAAAATTAGAAATAAACTACAATAAAAACAATCCAAAAATCTCAAACACTTGGAAGCTGAATAGCATGCTATTAAATAATGACTGGGTTATCAAAGAGATCAAAGAAGAAATTAAAAGCATCCTGGAAACTAACGACAATAAAAACACAGTAATTCAAAATCTATGGGACACAAACAGTCCTGCAAGGGAAGTTTATAACTCTACAAGCCTACCTCAAAAAAAAAAAAAAAAAAAAAAAAAAACAAGAAAAAATGGTAGTAAATCATCTAACTGTAAAACTCAAAGAATTAGAAAGAGAGCAACAAGGAAAGCCCACAGTGAGCAAAAGGAAGGAGATAATAAAGATCAGAGCAGAAATAAATGACGTAGAGGCCAAAAAAAAACAATACAAAAGATCAATGAAAACAATAGCTGGTTCTTTGAAAGGATAAACAAGATTGATGAACCTCTAGCCAGGCTCACCAAGAAGCAAAGAGAGAGGACTCAAATAAACAAAATCAGAAATGAGAGAGGTGAAATAACAACAGACCCCACAGAAATACAAAGGATTGTTAAAAAATACTATGAACAAGTCTATTACAACAAACTGGACAACCTGGAGGAAACTGACATATTCCTAGAAAAATACAACCTTCCAAACTCAATCAGGAAGATTCTAAAACTCTCAATAGGCTGATAACTATGAAAGAAATTGAAGCAGTCATCAAAAAGCTCCCAGCAAACAAAAGCCCAGGCCAGAAGGCTTCACAGGAGAGTTATACCAAACATTCAAGGAAGAACTAAAACCTATCCTCCTCAGACTATTCCAAAAAATTCAAGAGGAAGGAACACTTCCAAGGTCATTCTATGAAGCCAGCATCAACCTAATACCAAAACCAGATGAAGACAACACAATGAAAGAGAATTACAGGCCAATATCCCTCATGAACATAGATGCCAAAATCCTCAACAAAATTCTAGCAAATTGGATCCAGCAATACATCAGAAAGATCATACACCATGACCAAGTAGGATTTATCCCAGGGATGCAAGGATGGTACAATGTCTGCAAATCAATAAACGTGATACATCACATAAACAAACTGAGAGACAAAAATCACATAGTCATATCAATTGATGCAGAAAAAGTATTTGACAAAATCCAAAATCACTTTCTTAGTAAAAACTCTCAGCAAGGTGGGAATAGAAGGATCATACCTCAACATAATAACTGCCATATATGAAAAACTCACAGCCAACATCATACTCAATGGACAAAAACTAAAACCATTTCCCCTAAGAACAGGAACAAGACAGGGATGCCCAGTCTCACCACTCCTGTTCAACATAGTACTGGAAGTACTAGCCATTGCGATCAGACAAGAAGAGGAAATAAAAGGCATCCAAATTGGAAAAGAAGTAACTGTCCTTATTTGCAGATGACATGATATTGTACATAGAAAACCCTAAAGACTCCAGCAAAAAACTAATAGACTTAATAAATGAATTTGGCAATGTAGCAGGATACAAAATTAATGCCAAGTAATCTATGGCATTTCTTTACACCAATAGTGAACTTATAGAAAGAGAGACTAAAAAAGCAATCCCATTTACCATCACACCAAAAAAAATTAAGATACCTAGGAATAATCTTAACTAAGGAGGTAAAAGACCTATATGCGAAAAACTACAGGACACTGAAAAAAGAGATAGAGGAAGACATAAATAGATGGAAGAACATACCTTGTTCATGGATTGGTAGAGTCAACATCATCAAAATGTCCATACTACCCAAAGAAATCTACAGATTCATTGAAATCCCCATTAAAATACCAACGGCATATTTCACAGACCTACAAAGAACTTTCCAAAAATTCATCTGGAATAAAAAAAGACCCCGAATAGCTACAGCAATCCTGAGAAAGAAGAACAAAGTAGGTGGGACCTCAGTACCAGATATCAAGCTGTATTACAAAGCCACTGTTCTTAAAACAGCCTGGTACTAGCACAAAAACAGACATATAGATCAATGGAATAGAATAGAGAACTCAGAAATTGACCCAAACCACTATGCCCAATTAATATTTGACAAAGGAGGCATGAACATAAAATGGAGTCAAGATAGTCTCTTCAATAAATGGTGTTGGGAAAATTGGACAGATACATGGGGAAAAAAATGAAACTAGATCACCAACTTTCACCATACACAAAAATAAACTCAAAATGGATAAAGGACATAAACATAAAATGGGAAACCATAAAAATACAAGAGGAATCCATAGGCAGAGAAATCTGAGACATATGCCAAAGCAATTTCTTCATTGATACTGCACCTAGGGCAATGGGAGCTAAGGAGAAAATAAACAAATGGGACTACATCAAAATAAAAAACTTTTTCACAGCAAAAGAAACCATCAACAAAACAACAAGAAAGCCCACTGTATGGGAGAACATATTTGCAAAAGTTATCACTGATAAAGATTTAATCTCCCACATCTACAGGCAACTTATACAACTTAATAAAAGGAAGATTAATGATCCAATAAAAAAATGGGTAATGAACCTAAATAGAATCTTTTTGAAAGAAGATAGAAGGAAGGCCAATAGACATATGAAAACATGCTCAAAGTCACTAATTATCCGAGAGATGCAAATCAAAACGACCATGTGGTACCATCTCACACCTGTCAAAATGGCAATCATCAACAAATCAACAAACGACAAATGCTGGCGAGGACGTAGAGGAACCCTCGTGCACTGCTGGTGGGAATGCAGACTGGTGCAGCTACTGTGGAGAACAGTATGGAGTTTCCTCAAAAAACTAAAACTGGAGCTCCCATTTGAACCAGTGATCCCACTTCTAGGAATATATCCCAAGAAACTAGAAACACGAATCAGAAAGGAAATATGCACCCCTGTGTTCATAGCAGCACAATTCACCATAGCTAAGATTTGGAAACAGCCTAAATGCCCATCAGCAGATGAGTGGATTAAAAAAGTGTGGTATATCTACACAATGGAATACTATGCTGCAGTAAAAAATAAGGAGTTCTTACCGTCTGTAACAGCATGGATGGAACTGGAGAGCATTATGCTAAGTGAAATAAGCCAGGCAGAGAAAGATAAATACCACATGATCTCACTCATTTGTGGAATATAATGAACAACATAAACTGATGAATAGTGACAGATCCAGAGGCAGAGAAGCATCGATCAGACTATCAGACCCCAGAGGGAAGGTAGGGGAGGGTGGGGGAAAGGAGAAGAGATCAACCAAAGGACTTGTATGCATGAATATAAGGCTAACCAATGGACACGAACACTAGGGAGCTGAGGGCATGAGTGGGCGGGGTGTTGGGGGGTTAATGAAGGGATGAGGACACATATGTAATACTTTAATCAATAAAGAAATTTTAAAATAGAAGAAAAAATCTAGGAGGAAAAGTGGCTGTTACAGAGAAAAGGATATGTCCTTGAGTATCAAAAGCCTAGCTATACAGGATCTCAGACCGCTTGCCTTGTTTCCCCTGGTAGGAATGAGTAAATGATTAATACAGAAGGGGGGGGGGGCGCGGATGGGGAGAGAAAGGAGAGATAAGTTTTTGTTGATTTTTGCTGGCTAGTTTCTTCAAGGCCACAAGGTTTCTACAAAGCACAATAAATATTTCTCTGCCCCATCTTATTCTCTTTAACCCTTCCAATACTAAATTAGACTGGTACAATATACTTAAAATTACATAAGAATGTAGCAGTTTTTACTAGACAAGTCTTAATTTACCTGCTCTTAGTTTTGTCACAGAAGATCTAGTTATATTTTCTTTTAAAAATACATTTAAAGTGTGTTCATAAATGTTAATCTAAAAAATGCTGTACTTTTTGATAATCATTGAAAAATTAAAGTTTATAAAAATAAAAAAATTATACTTAACAGAAGGACTAAGGCATGGTTATACATTTTAAAAGGACATAGAAAAAAGGTTTGAAGGCTAATTTGAAAATGTAAAGTTTATAAAAAATATATATGTAATAAGGAAGGACAGAGTGGACAGAGTAAGATTTCAGTAACAGGCAAAGAAAAAAAAAGCAGTCAGGACAGGGGCATGCGTGACTTGGGGAAAAATACTAAACTCCCAGGAGCCGAGCGGAGGAGAGATGGAGATGAAGTCCACAGCCACTCTGGTGACTTAGAGCTGGTTGCTAGGCAGATGAAAGACTCAGCCCTCAATAGCCAGGTGAAAGAAGGTGCAGGGGGCTAGATGCCTGAGCCCCCTGCAGCTGCTGGAAGAAGCAGCAGCAGCAAGAAAGTAGGGATGGCAGGCAGTGACCTGACACCCGAGCTGCTGCCCAATGAATTATGAGTGTTTTACAATACACAATAAACGACGTAAACATTTGACTTACTGGTTAAAAGTAAAAATGACAAACAACAGGCCCTGGGATCTGTGAAAGCAGCCGGCAATAGAGCTGGTAAGCTTCCTGGTTGCAAATGTACTGAAAGGGTTAAAACTTCAACAACAGCTGCTGGTACAGCAAGGAGTTAACAGGAGAGAAGACACTCCTTTGAGCTGGAAGACTCAGGACTTTAAACTCTCCTGGGGAAGTGGAGAAAGTTAACCCCTTATATTAAGGGGTGGGCAAGACACCCGGGTAGCGGGGGCTAGATGCCCCATTCCATCAAGGGAGCTCACAGAGGAGGCCACAGTCTCTGTCAGGAAAGAGGACAAGTGGGAAGGCAAGGACCTGATACCCAAGCCACCACTGGAGTGCTTTGCTATGTGCAAACTTGTCTCTCCGTGCAGCCCCGGCTGTGTTTGGCTCACCACTAGGAACCAAGCAGTGGTGAGAGACAGGGATGGCAAGGCCCGATAACTGGTAAACAGGGTTAACAGGAAAGGGTAAAGGAAAGGCACTCTCCATAGACTGGAGAGCCTTCAGGACTTTCAGACTCTCCTAGAGAGGAGTCTGACTGAGGGACTGGCCGAAACCCTGCTGGGGTTTGTGGCTAGAGAGAACTGGCCACCATGCATAGCCCTGACAGTGGCCTGCAGAAAACCGTATAATGGACTTAGATAAGACCTGCATCTTCATGACTCCAGAGAGAAAAGGACAATTTTGCTTTGTGTGAGAAGGTCAAAAATGAACTTTAGTCACCTCCACTGAAATGTTTGTATAGCCCTACCGTATGTCATGTTTGGTAGCAGAAAATCTGGCTTCCTAAAGTGACCACAGTGCCAATATTGTACCTCATTATGTCGATATGTTATATTAACCTTTGATTCTCTTACAGAGCTCACTACAGCTGCCAGCAATTGCTATAGGCTTGTGCTAGTCTACAGACCTTAGCAGTCTTTGGGAGTAACTGGCAAGTGTCCAGTTTCCCACACTAAGCATCATTGTTATGGCCGTATGTTAGCTATCCTGAAAGAGGGTTATATAGGGTTGAATCTCAAAAGAAATAAAGGGCACCGAGCTGCCAAAAGAGCAGGTGCCCAAATAGGCAAGGAAAATAAAAAAAATCTTAAAACAGGTCAGTATATTTTTCTCCTTATATAATTCCTCCAAAATGTGGCAATATGTAATAAATCATGGCAATAGATTTCTTTGCATAAATTCAATAAGACCAGTTCCCAATAGTGGTTTTATTGACCAAAAACTTTGACTGAAGTATATTTTAAAGAGCCCTGACTGAACTCTGAAGACTTGAAGCCAATAAGAGTGCCACAGAAAGGCCTGGCATCCTGCTTGGTAGCCCTGAAAATAGATGGCACTGGAGCATCAGGCCCATACCCTACCATCACTGGGGGTTGGTCAGAGTAGAATGGGGGGCAATAAGGGCACCTCTGCATCCCTGTGGGACCCCCACACACTCTAGACTGCAACAAGTAGGAGGGCTACTGAGATGAGCCTTAAAGCCTAGGGCATGGGCACGGGTAGAGACACTGCAGGTGAGGGATTCACCTAACTCAGCAGATACTGCAGGCAGGCCTGCAGCTGGATGGCTTGGCTTCCTGATGGCAGCTGGATGGCTTGGCTTCCTGACCCTACGAGGCACATTAAGATTTAATCATGAAATTCTGGCAAAGGTAGTCAGTTACCATTCTTACTATGTTTATGCAAACAATCAGGCCAAATTAAATACAATAGATACATTAGTCTTGATTTAGCTCTTATAATAAACCGAATAGTAATTTTAAGGAGAAAAATTCTATTTCAATAGAAGTTAATAGAACTGAAACATTTTCTTTCCTTTCTACCAGACCATTTGTTATAACTCTTGCTATTCTGATTGATCAATAATACTAAATTTTATAATACAGTTTGTCTCTGCCAGGTCATAAGCCCACCTCCTTCTGTGCCCACTCTTCATTGTCCCTCTGACAGACAGCAAGGATCTCTTGGCTCTGCAACCTCTGTCCCTCCTCAGCATGGAAGTAGCAAAAGGAGCCCCACCAATGTCCATTTTCCCTAAAAGAATTCAGAGCCAGGATCCCTGAGGTAATATATTAGGCAGTAAGGCAGACATGAGCAGAGCAAGAACAAAGACCAACTGGCACTACCAGATGTAACTAAGTCTTTACACCTCTACATATATGAAATAAAGGGTTTAGACCGAACCATCTGGTCTCAGACACTCACCCGTGGGATGTCAGCACAGAAGGCCAAATTAATTACCCTTATTCAGGCTCTCCCCTAGGCAAAAAAACAAATCAGTAACAATTTATACTGATAGCAGTTATGCATTTGCAATGACTCACGTTCACAGTGCTATTTACAAGGAACGGGGACCTTTTAACATCAGCCAAAAAGGACATCAAAAATAAAAAAGAAATTCTGGCACTACTAAAAGCCATCTAGCTACCTAAGATAGTGGCATTGGTCCACTGTAAGGGGCACTAGAAAAAGAGACTCCCCAGAAGCAAGAGGGAACTGAGCCATGGATGAAGTGGCCCGGGAGGCTGCCCTAAAAACCAGTGGGGCCTCTTCAGATTCTAGTGACTCTTCCAGACCCTGACCTACCCAACTAAGACAGAAACAGCCACTTTAGAAAATAGTCCCCAGATTTAGAAAAATTAATAAAAGCTAAAATCCATAACCAGTATTTACTCAAGTCTTTACAGGCTTTACAGTCCACCCAAAGAGCAGTCCATAAGCACATCCAAGATGCTCTTCCTGTACCAACTTCTGATCCAGTTCATCCCTTCCACCTTAAGGATTGTTTGGGTTAAAAAAAAATTACCACCCAAGGACTAGCTCCTACCTTGGAAGGGACCACACACCGTCATCCTGACCACCCCTACAGCAGTCAAGGTTGACAGGATCCCATCGTGGCTTCATCACACCTGTTTCAAGGCAGCAGAGGCAGAATAGAGAATCCAGGACTCTTGGGATCCTCTAAAGATAAAACTTGCACGTACACTGTTGTTAGTAATTCTCTTTACAGGACTTCGTAAAGGAAACCTCAAAGCCGGGTGGGTTAACAATGTTAGCAGCCCCTCTCCAATAATGACCCCTCCTTGGGGAAAACTGCTGTGTGGAACTGCTGTTTTGAAGTTCTCTGCTATTTCTTGCTAGTCCCTTGTTTCATAAGTCAACTGTTATTTTTAGACGATCTCTTATTCTGTAAACTTTGTTTTTTAACTTGAATGACAGAAAAGATCAACTTAACTGTCTGACCTTGCAAGCTAGCCATCTAAAGGGGCTAATACAGTGATACTGATAATATTCTCATGCCAAGTGTTTGTTACAAGTTGTTTGTTACAAGGTTACAAGTTGTCTGTATAGATATGATATGTACTCAAGGTTACAAGTTATCTGCGAAAATAACTTACACAAAGACCTAGAAGGATATAAAAAGGAAATGCTCCTTCCTTTGTTTGTTCAGAATTTGACAGAAATATTCTGCTCTAAACCCACACGCAATAAAAATGACTCTTAATTGGCTCATTAAGGCGTCTCATATATAACTCGCTGATTAACAATACAAGAGTACCAAAAGTAGATTTAGATTTGATGGTATGGGAAAAAATATCATAATTAATAAATAATAATACAAGAATATATTCTGCCCTTACAGCGATGGCTCAGTTGATTGGGTGTTGTCCCATTCATGGAAAGGTTGTTGCATTCATTCCAGGTCAGAGCACATGCCCATATCCATCCCAGTAGAGGGCAGGGAAGAAGCAAGAGAACTATGGATCTCTGTTTCCCTCTCCCTTCCCTCTCCCTAAAAAAATCAATGAAAGTAATTTTAAAATATTTTTATAAGTTCTGTGTTTAGTGTATTCATAACTGTAAGTCAACTTTTGCCCCACTCTGTACATTGGTGACAGATAAGCATATTTCATATGTGACAATTTCATAGTTTTATCCTTATGTCAGGGATCACCAAATAGTACACATTAGAAAAGTACACTTTCTTGTATGTCATTTCTCATTTGCTGGGAGGAACAGCCTTGCTTCAGTGTCAGCAAATACTGGCAAGCAGTGAAGACTATTGCCATCAGAATCAACAGCAATTCTCACTGGTTACAAGACACATCCTAAGACTGAATACAGGATTATCCTTTCTCTAGCTTTGAGGTCTTTCCTGTTGAGCAAACCTTGAGGTGAACAACCTAGAGCAGCCAGGGGAATTTAAAAAAAAAGCCATTAGATTATTTTTTTCTGCCAACGACTTGAGCCCCAGGAAACAGTTATGGAGGTTCTGAGAGTGTTTGTATGCAAAGATCACAAAAGCCACAGACCCTGGATCATTTGTGGATAACATTCAGAAGAGGCACTTCTCATCTAATTTATTGCAGTCTATCCCACTCACTATGAAAACAGTGTTTCTGTCCTAATTTTGATTCCATCTAAACATCAGAGTTCTACAACAAATGACACCAGCCAATGAAATTTCAGACATCATGGCCCATGGCTCTTTTAAAATATATGCAGAGAATTTTCCCTAACCATTGCTGAGATTTATGTAAAACATACTGTGTGGACAAAGGGTATAATTCATATTGTTCACAGAAAAATAGCAAAGGCCTCCTCTTCACAAAGACCATTGACTTCACCAATAAAAGAGGCAACAGACTGCAAATTAGAACCACAGAGTCATGCAGTCTTTCTTTCAAGGCCTTGGTCAGCAACACAAAATAAGCCAATATTGGACAAAGATCGGTTTTCTGCTATCAGGTTGTACCTTCCAAAGCACAGAAAGTTTGGGACCCCAGCATAACTGTTTACTTCTCCATGCTGACATATCGCAACTTTCCTTTCATAGGGAATAAATAGAACCAACAAAATTTAAAGTACAAAAAAAAATCACCTTTATAAAAAGACTGATGCACGAAATTCGTGCACGGGGGGTGTGTCACTCAGCCCAGCCTGCACCCTCTCCAATCCGGGACCTGTTGAGGAATGTCCAACTGCCTGTTTAGGCCCGATCTGGGTAGGACATCCCTCTCACAATCCAGGACTGTGAGCTCCCAACCACTCACCTGCCTGCCTTTCTGATTGCCCCTAACCGCTTCTGCCTGCCAGCCTGATCACCTCCTAACCACTCCCCTGCCAGCCTGATAGATGCCTAACTGCTCCCTGACAGCCTGATTGCCTCTAACTGCCCTCCCCTGCCAGCCTGGTCATCCCTAACTGCCCTCCCCTGCTGGCCTGATCTTCCCCAACTGCCCTCCTATGTAGGCCTGGTCCCCTCAACGGCTCTCCCCTGCTGACCCAGTCACCCGTAACTGCTCTCTCCTGCAGGCCTCATCACCCCTAACTGCCCTCCCCTGCCAGCCTGGTCACCCCCAACTGCCTTCCCCTGCGGGCCTGGTCCCCCAACAACTGCTCTCCCCTGCAGGCATGGGTCCCCCCACACACACAACTGCCCTTCCCTGCAGGCTTGATCGCCCCCAACTACCCTCCTTCCTTGCAGGCCTGGTCCCTCCCAACTGCTCTCCCCTGCTGGCCATCTTGTGTCCACATGGGGGCAGCCATCTTTGACCACATGGGGGCAGCCATCTTGTGTTGGAGTGACGGTCAATTTGCATATCACTTTTATTAGAAAGGATCATGAATGAGAGCAAGGACAGCAAGTGGTTTGCAGTTTGGTCAATTGGAATCTGAAACAATTCATCAGAGCATAATATGAGAACCACAATGTCCCTGAAAGAAGTACAACTTCTTAGCTGAGGACAAGTGCTCTGGACGAAATCTGGGTCAGTTCAATTCTCTAATTAGAGAGAAAGGAATGAAGATCTGCCAGGAGCTCAGAGTATTCATAATTTTCTCAAGCAAAACCCCTGAGCATGCAGGGGTTGTGACTGATACATATGCTTCAGGTGAACCAGGTGTAAGATGGGAAATAGCTTCCACACAAATACTTGCATTTACCTGGTGTACCAGTTAATAATGCAGACTTTTCAATAGATGAAGTTACACATATGTTGATATATATGCGACCTGATATGTATGCTATTTTGTTGTAATGACAACAAGCTTCAAAACTTCACGTCAAATTTTCTGAAGGTGTTAACATCATAGATATTCTTATGCTTAAAAATGTCAAATTCCATGTCCAAAAAAGAGCATTTGCGGGAAGTTTTAATTTATTATTTTATTTTGAAGAAAAGTGCTGCTGAAAGTTATCGTATACTTCAGGAAGCTATGGTGAACATGCTCCATCTCAAGGTACTTGTGAATGCTGGTTTAAATGCTTTAAAGGTGATTTCTATGTGAAAGACAAAGAACATCTAGGTCAACTGAAAATTTTTGAAGACTGACAATTACAAGCATTATTGGATGAAGATGGATGTCAAACTCAAAAGCAACTTGCAGAAAGATTAAACGTTGCTCAGCAAACTATTTCCGATCATTTACAAATAATGGGAAAGATTTTAAAGGAAAGAAAATGGGTGCCTCATCAACTGAATGAAAGACAAATGGAAAACTTAAAAGTCATCAGTAAAATGTTGCTTCAACAGCATGAAAGAAAGTCTTTTTTGCACCGAATTGTGACTGGTGATGAAAGTGGATTTATTCTGAGAATCCCAAATGCACAAAATCATGGGTGATCCAGGTCAACCATCAACATCGACTGCAAGGCCAAATCACTTCGGAAAGAAGACAATGTTCTGCGTTTCGATCAGGAAGGTGTGGTGTATTATGAGTTTCTAAAACCAAGTGAAACAGTTAATACTGATCACTTCCAACAACAAATAATTTGAACCACGCTTTGATCATGAAATGACCAGAATGGGACAGGAGATATGGCAAAGTAATTTTGCTTCATGATAATGCACCATCACACACTTCAAAACTAGTTAAAGACACATTAAAAGATCTTGTCTGGGAAGTATTAACCCATCCACTATATTCACCAGACCTTGCTCCTTCAGACTGCCACTTGTTCCAAGAGATGGTACACGCATTTTCTGAGCAGCACTTCAAAACGTACGAAGAAGTGGAAAACTGGGTCTCAGAATGGTTTGCCTCAAAACAAGAAAAGTTTTATTGGGACGGAATCTACAAATTACCTGAAAGATGGGGGAAATGTGTAGCTAGTGATGGACATTACTATGAATAAGTCAGGTTGTAGGCCTGAGCAGGTTAGCAAATACAATGAAGCTCCTTAAAGCATCACTTGTACATTAAACTTATGAGGAATCTATCAGAGTCTATGGTCCAATAAAAGGGGTTTATATTGAGTTAAATGGGTCTAAAAGATTCTCCTTTGGTGTATTATTCTGAGTGAGAATGATAAAACATTGCCTGCACATTTAAAGTTTTTCTCCAGTGTGAACTCTCAGGTGTCGAACAAGGGCAGATTTGTAGCAAAAAGATTTCCCACATTCAATACACTCATGAGGCCTTTCTCCAGTGTGAACTCTATGATGTTTAATGAGGTTAGAGATGTTACTGAAGTACTTCCCACAATCACTACACTCATATGGCTTTTCTCCAGTGTGAACTCTCTGATGCTCTGTGAGAGCGGAGTTTTGCCTGAATGACTTCCCACAATCATTACACTCATATGGCTTTTCTCCTGTGTGAACTCTCCTGTGGTAACGAAAGTGACTATTGGACCTAAAAGACTTCCCACATTCACTACACTCATAAGGTTTTTCACCAGTGTGAACTGTCTGGTGTTCAGTGAGGGTAGACCTATGACTGAAGGACTTCCCACAATCAGTACACTCAAATGGCTTTTCTCCAGTGTGAACCCTGTGGTGTTGAATGAGGTGAGAGGTTTGACTGAAGGACTTCCCACAATCACTACATTGATACGGCTTTTCTCCGGTGTGAACTCTCTTGTGCTTAAGAAGGAGACTATTGCACCTAAACAATTTCCCACATTCACTACATTCAACAGATTTTTCTCTAGTGTGAACTTTGTCTTGTTTAGTGAGGGAAGACTTTTGATGGAAGGGCTTCCCACAATCAATACACTCATAAGACTTTTCTCCAGTGTGAACTCTCCCATGTCTGTTGAGGTTAACAGTACATCTAAAAACGTTCCCACATTTGTTACCCTCATATTTCACTTCATCAGAGCAGACATTGTGACACTGAACAACTTTCTGGTTGTGGCTGGCAGCTTTTTCATGTTCATCCCATTCACGATGACTTTTTCTCTTGAGAAATGTCTGTGAAATCTCAGTTCCACTGTGTGGCTCCTCAGTGTTAAGAGGGTTCTGGTGCTGGAGAAACCCTGAGAGAGCTTGGAAGTCAACCCCAACCTCCTTATTGGTTGAAGGCAGCTCTGATAAGTAGAAGCTGAATCTGGTCATAAACGAGGCCCTGTCCATAGCTTCTTGCCAGGACTGCTCTCCATTAGAATCCTGCTGTTGCTGGTGAGGGTTTGCACTGAAACAGAAGTCTCTCCTACATGTGTCACTACAGGAGGCTTTCTGCTCAAAGTATGCTGCTTGTGACTCAGTCAGGTGCAGAATATCTTTTAACACTGAGACACACTGCTTACAGAGATGGGTCCTCTGGGCGGCTGGTGCTATCTTAGAAGTCCTAATCTGTGACTCTCCTTGTATAGATACACTGTGGTCAGGAGAGGACTCCTCATCTTCTGTTTTATGCCAACAACCTGAAACAGAAAAATGGTGAAGAAATGAATGTTGACTGGTGACAAGAGAAAGTCCCATTGCAAAAGTGTGTTCCACATATTACCTTGGCTTCATGTAGCTAGCTGAAAATAAAATATTTGCAGGGAGGATGTAAACAATGTTGCTATGAAGTTCTGGCTACTTATGGTCAAAAACAAGGGAGACCTCAAATGAAATATGACACAAGCGTGGCAAGCACCATATGGAGCAGCCGGGGGATCATCTGCTCATTCTTCGGCTAACAGCATTCAGCAGGGCTTGTCTGCTTGTGACTTGGGCAAGCTGTGCAGAAAGTTGGTTACATCTTATTCCAAGTAAAATTCAATAAGTGAGTAGCTGGTGTTCGAGGTCTACTTAAGCATGTATGTGCACCTCATAACACATGTGCAGTTCAAGGTTGGAGAATACTGCAGAGAAAACCTTGCAGGGGGACAGGTGATGCAAAAAGGCCATAAGAATGAAGGTAGCCAAAAGACAGGTAGTCACAGATGAAATAATAATTTAGCCAAGTATCCAGTATGGGAAAGAAAAAGTAGAAGTGGCACTTGTACCTAAACACTGTTGGAAATGTGCAGGTTCTTGGTATGATCTAAACACCACACTTATGTCATGCTTCCCCCAGTTGCAACTCAATAGAGCCAAGCCTCCTCTGAATCATCCTGCATGTTCATCTTGTGAAATACACAAGGGTTCTCCAGAACCTTCTACTGTACAAGTACACAAAACCTAAATATTTCAAGTATAAATGAAGGGCAGCAGAGGTGAGCAGCCAGCACTGGCCCAGAGCAACTCAGCATGCAATGGTATTCAGGGAAGAGAATATTATAAACAGTGGAAGGAGCATCTCACAAGAACTGCCCATGGTAAATCCCATTACCTTGCACACACTTTCATAAAGAAGCTTTAACTGGAGAAAGGGCACAGAAGTGGAAACCATGGATGTGGACATAGTCACCTTTCTAGGAAGAGGAAGTTAATGTGGGTCCCATTAAGCTGTCTGCAAGACTAATAACTTTCATACACTTCCTGCACTCTCCAAGACAATGGATGTTAGGGATGTTTGGTGAGTCTATTGCTCAGAGCTCTCCACACAGCTCAGCACTGGCAGCCACAACACATTTGACAGGACAGAGGGAAAAATTAGCTGAACCTATTGTCTGGCTCTGAAAGCTACATCTTTATTTATTTCAGAATAAAGGTAGAGAGAACAACTCAGGACACTAAGATAGATGTGAAGGTCTTACCTACAGAGAGTACAAGTGCAAAAACTTCCAGGATTATATCATAGTACAGAAGTCTCTGAGTCTCATCAAGGAGCCCCCTTCCACCTGAGAGAAGGCCATGACCAGGTCCTCAAAGTTCATATCCTGTCATAATGGAGACAGTTCATTCCATCATCAGATTCTCTCCTAGGATTTTACATTTGTCATACTCCCCACACTCCACATCCATTTGCTTCCTCTTCATCAGAGAAGATACCAGGCCATGGTCCGGTCAAAGTTACTCTCTGCTTATATTCCTACTGACACTGTGCTTTCGCAGAACACTAAAGGCCAATGAGCAGAGAGAAGATACCTGAGCTCTGGGCCTCACATGTAGACCACACTGCCTGTTGTCAATAAGTGGTTGTCATGAACATAGGGAGGAAGAGATGTCAGCCATAAAGAGAGTGTGAGTTATTTGACACTGGTCTTGTCAGGCAATAACCTTGTGATTTCCCAGATTCTCCCTCCTAGACCGTGAAAAACATCGCATCACACCTCATCCTTCTGACCATTATCCCAAGGTGTGGAGGCCATCACTTTGCACTACCTGCTGAACATAATTCTTTGAACCACGTGTCTCCCACACAGCTTCATTCCTAGAGTCACAACTTCAGAGATAACACCAATATGCTGTGATGAGCATGATAATCAGATTATTTTCCAAAATTCTAATTCGCTGCTCTCTTACCCTCTTTCTTCCCCAGGGCAGTGGAAATTTTCAAGACCAGGTCACACTAATGTACACTATTGTATTCCTATTGGTCACTGTATCAGCCCTCAACAACAGGCAGGTGTACACCAGTGTGACACCTAAGCTCTGGACCTGTCATGTAGCACCACAACACACTCGCTTTTCAGGAATTAAGCTAAAATTCCCCCAAAGCATATCATCTGGTCACCAACAAAAAACGGAGCTTTTTACCACACTTCTCTCACACAACTTCATTCACAGAGCACAGCTTCAAAGGTAACACAAATTTCCATGGTGAGGACAAGTTGTTTCCTAAATACCTTCTTTTCCAAAATTATAATTCACCACCTCCCTAATCTATTTTCCTCTTATCTTCTACCTTACTGTGCCAGTGGAGATTTTGAAACCTGGGTAACACTGACTTACGTTATCTGGTTCCTATTGATCAGTGGGTCATCCCTCAACAAAAAAAAAGGCATTGAGTAAAATCCTAGGAAAGAATGTGATGATGGAATGAACTGTCTCCATTATGACAGGATATGAACTTTGAGGACCTGGCCATTGCCTAAAATTCACCTTATTGTATCATCCAGACACCACCAAAAATGGACTCACATTTCATTCACTCTTATGTCAATGGCAGGACCCAATGGCCATGAATTCACACTCCCTGTCCAAGTGCACATCACTCTTTCTACCACACCTCTCTCACAGCTGCACTCTCAAAGTCCAGCCCCCACAGTCATCTCCTTGGCCTCTTATTTATTACTCAGCATGTGCGGTCCAGAGAATGCTTGCCAAATTCAAACAGGATCAAGTATTTCCTGGATTCTGATAGTCCACACTCATCAGGACTCAAGGCTGTCCTGCTATGAAGGCCTCTCTCCATGACTGTTTATTCCTTCAACCTCACCTATTGATAAACACAATCATATCTCAAATATCCAGAGCCCACTCCCCTGGTGCTACACTTGATGTCCCTTCAACAGTCACAGCCATCACTCTACTTAACCGTCCCTCAAATCCCAGCCCTGATGTCCCTCTGCACCATGCCCAGTGAGTCTCACAGATGACCACTCATGCCTCTAGGCTAATCCACATGACTGACTGCAACACCACAGGCCACACAAAGGACCACAATATCATCCTAGTGAGTGTCTAGGTAAGTAAATATGTACCAACCCTAGTGTCATCTTGTTTGAATTACTCTTCAGCCTCCAATTCATCTCATGTCCACTCATGTTTTAAAGGTCTTGGACACTGGGAAACCATTCTCTCTCTCCGACAGTCTACATGACCACTTCTGTCCCTTTGCTGTGTTGTGACACCCACCTCCCACAAACAGGGCCTCAGCAGAAAAGCCAGTCCTCAGGCTCACACTGCCCCATCTGAGCAACTACTGCCATTACCACCTGACCATGATTCCCTGTATTAAAGTGATCTACAGTCCTCAATGATGTGGCTGTTGGTTGAGCATCTACCTATGCACTCAGAGGTTCCAGGTAATGGTCCTGGTCAGGTCACATGGCTGGGTTGAAGGCTGGACCCCAGCAGGTGTCATGTAGGAGGCTACTGATGCTTGTTTCTCACACATTGATGTTTCCCTGTCTCTCTCCTCCCCCTTCCTGTCTATGTCTAAAATTAATAAAAGTACTTAAAAAAAAATAAAAAAAGATACATGCCAATTCTGAACCAACTCAGTCTTCACAACAAGCCTTTGCACTTTCTGCTACCGAAACCTGGGAAGACCCCCCAACATCTCATCCACTGGTTGCCAAAAACAGATTCACTTCAAAAAGCCATAGTCGTGGTCTTAGGATTCTGGGCTGACTGTTCAAAGTCCCCAGGTCCAAGGGATAGAAGAGTGGCTGGACAGTCCCAGGGCATCACTATGTCAAGAGTGTGAGGCCTTGAAACAAGCTCCACAATCCAGTACCCCTAAGTGGTCCTGCTTTTGCAGGAATCTGAAAACTAAAGGTCTGTTGAGAGTCTGTCGACCACCAGCAAGATCCATGGGCTCAGGATACTCAGTACCCTTGCCCAACACCAGGGCCAGGTGATGCTTATATTACCTCAGGGCTCAGTCCTCAGTGCACACACTTTCCAGTTGCCTTGTCATTTATTGTTCTTCTTCCTGTCATTACCTGCTGTCCTCTTTCTACTTGTCTGTTCTTCCTCTGAACAGTTTTAGGAAAACATGAGAACCCTACCTCAGACAATGTCCCTGTTTTGTTCACAACCATTGATGGCCCCAGCGTCCTGAGACTGAAAGTATAACTCCAAACACAAAACTTTGCAACATCTTCTTTGTTGCCTTTAGACACAAAACAGCCTGGCTTCCCAGAATCCACCCTGCTCAGTCAGCCCGTTGCCCTCTTTCTCCATCACACCAGGTGTCACTCATGAGGGACTTTGCTGTTCTGAGCATGCAACCTGGGCTGCAGGACCTGAGAGCCCCACACCTGAAGAAGCGTGTTATCCACACTGCATATAGACAGCCCCCTAGAATGCATCCTCAAAAATGGGGTAAGTTTGACCACAAAACGTAAAGAAATAGCGCCTGATTTCTCTCTGCCCTCAGGTTTAGCCTCAATATCAACCAGAGAATAGTAAAAGCTAGCCACAGAGGGAAGTTTTAATCTTTTCAATAGAAAAATGGGAAACAGTTAAAAGTCCCATATGTCCACACTTTCTTCACTCCAAGGGACAAGCCAGAGGCAGGCGGGAACAGTAAACTTAGTGCTTTGCTTCTGGCAATAACAACCCAAAGTCCATCGAGGGAAAAGGCGGAGGCTGCGCCCCCGCCCAGAGCTGAGCCCACCTTAATTTGCCCCAAGACAGATGAAGAGTCTGATCATACTTTCGCTCAGATCCCCTTCTCACCCTGGGACAGTGGACAAATGAAAAGTAATTTAGTAAAATTCTCAGAAGACCATGACAAATATATTGAGGTCTTCCAAAACCTCATTCACGTATTTGACCTCCCACGTAGAGACATCATGCTCATATTAAACCTGACCCTCTCAGCTGCTCTAAAGCACGGTCCTGAAACTATGAGGTGGAAAGGAAAACACGGCCAGTTCTGTATTACAGGCCTCAGACGTAGTAAAACAGAGCCTGCTCATTAACTGATAGATCCTCCTTTCCCCACACTGGTGGGCAGAGTATGACGTAACCTGCACCTGCAGCCTGGACCTACCTGAGTACCTAACCAGGCACCTTATATGGACTATACATTGAACCACCAGTCAACACCTGCCAAATACGCTAAATCCTTGTCCCTGTATGACCATACATTAGGCCGCCCATCAGCGCGTGCCGAGTGCACGAAGCCCCCATTCCTTCCCCTTCCTCCCCTCAAGAGGCGTGTTCACCTCTGCATGTGTTGCTGTTCTCCCCTTGAGAGACAGCCCAGCAGGTCTCTTTCCCCTAATAGACCCCGTAATCCTGGTTTCCGGCTCCCGATGGATTTTATCATTAACCACCGTTAACCAAGGAGCTCGCAAACCCCCCTTGGCCTTTTTGGAAGGCTCAGGGAGGCTTTGGTTAAGCACACCAACATTTCCCCAGAGTCAGAATTGGGACAACTGATTTTAAAGGACAAATTTATCACTCAGGCTGTCCCAGACATCAGGAGGTTACAGGAGTTGGCTATTCGTCCCAAGAGTACTTTAAAGAATCTCCTGAAAGTTGCCACCTCTGTGTTCCGTGATAGAGACCAGAAGGGGGGGGAAAAATGGTATCACAACACAGCACAGGAGAAACCAGGCCAAAACCAAGGCTCTTTGTGCCGCACTTCGGGAGTAGGAGCCCCAGAGACTGGAGGTGAACGGTCAGTTCTGGTCATCTGCTACAACTGTCGACAGGATGGACTTATACCCTGGAGCTGCCCCAAGGGGCGTGGTAGACCCCTGAAGCCATGCCTTCCCTGTCAAGGAAACCACTGGAAGTCGGACTGTCTCAGGAGATAAAGGTCCCTTGGAGCAGGGCTAGTGACCCAGCTAGCCCAACAGGACTGACGGGGCTCGGGGTCTCCCAACCTGGCTCCTCAGAGGACTGCCACCTCCACCCAGGAGCCCTGGGTAAGCCTGAGAGTGGGGGGCCATGAAATTAATTTCCTCCCCGATGCTTCAGCCACCTTCTCTGTACTCCTCCCAAACGCTGGTAAATCATCCTCAGAGGCTGTAGCCATTACAGGGGTGTCTGGGAAGTCAATAAAGATATATTTTCTCAGCCATTAGGGTGTAGCTGGGGTAAGTCATTCCTTTCACATGCCTCCCTGACCCTGCGGAAAGCCTCATATCCACATCAGAGACAGTATCCTCTCAACCCTGGGGCTCAAGAAGGACTCAATAGTCTAATAGGCCATTTATTTCAGAAGCCCCAAGTTTATTGAAACCTTGTTATACTCCTTACAATACCCCCATCTTAGGGGTACAAGAGCCTAATAGAGGAGGAGGACTAGTTCAGGACTTATAACTAGTAAATAAGGCCGTGATTCCTATGCATCCAATTGTCCCTAACCCTTATGCTTTACGTGCCCAGATCCCGCAGGTCACAGAGTGGTTTATAGTACTAGATCTCAAGGATGCCTTGTTCTGTATACCCCTGCCTCCTAACCCACAGTCCCTTTTGGCCTTTGAAAATCCCAATAATCAAAGCAGTCATCTCACATGGACAGTGCTGGCCCACGATTTTGGGGAATAGCCCTCATTTATTTGCGCAGGCCTTTAAATAGCTCAAAAAGTCCTTTTACAGGCACCAGCTTTAAGTCTCCCCACAGGTCAGCAGCATTGACTCCTAGAGTACGCCTTGAATGCGAATACAGGAGAAGGACGACGCTGCATTGCCATCAACTGAATCACCGGATTCCTATTTGTGTGAGCCTCTAGAGCAGCGGTCACCCAACAGTGGTCTGCGGACCACTGGTGGTCCGTGATGTCCGAAAGGTTGGTGACCACTGCTCTATAGTGCCTGGGGCTTCTCTTTTGAAGTGGTCCTGAAGAGTTAATGGGTGCCAGAGAAATAACACACTCTGGTATTTCTAGATAATCAGTGTTTTCATCTTTTTAACAATTCTTATTCTGTCTTTTCCTAAGTGTCACCTGAACCCTGGGCTGGTACTAGAGGACACCTTCTCTGCCCTTCCTGGGACCCAGAAACACCATAAGATGCTCCTACTTAGAGCCCCTTTTCTGTATCTCTGGTGTAGCAGCTTTCTCAGCCATACCGGCTCCCCAAATCCCTAACTCCTGAATATGTTATAAGCAGCCCAATTCAGGATCAGATCATCTCCAATGGGATATATATCTCCCACATCCCTTTCAGAGTAAAATGTGCTAAACCTTAGTCTATAGGACACCTTATGCTACCACGACCACCAGCCAGAGCAGAACCACTTCTCACGCCTCTATAGGTTTTTATTCACAGAGAAGCCCTCGCTTGAGCAGGGCAAAGTCTGTGCCATGAATATCACTTCTTGTTGCAAGCAGCTTGGCTAAAAGGAAGGGCTCACAGCCTCTTGTCCCAGAAGTCTGGGCACCAATTAAAGATATAATGCCATCCCTATTGGCTAGCTCCCCTTCTCAGAGCCTGGTTTATACTGTTGTTGTTTTTTTTAATTATTATTATTACTCATCTTTAACCATGGACTGTTTATGTTTCATATGCTCCCATTCAGAAGCTCTGAAGCTACCAATGGTCCTCCGCACGGAACTGCGAATGGAGGCCGCTACATCCATCTTCCTTGGGCCCTTAGAGTGCCCACTTCCGATGGGACCCTGACTGACGCCCCCAAACTACGACTCCTTGGCCAGCAGGAGCCAGCCAGACAGACCGAAGTGCCCTGTCTCCAGCGGCAGCTGGGGTTTCCAAATCAGAGGGGTTAAGCATAATCCCTCCTTTGGGAAAACTGCTGTTTGAAACTGCTGTTTTAGAATTCTCGGCTGTTTTGAAATTCTCTGTTACTTTTTGCGAGTCCTGTTACAGGCCCGTCTGTTATTTTTAGACTGTAAAATAACTTTGTTTTTTTGCTTGAATAGAAAAGATAAACTTAACTGTCTGACCTTGCAAGGTAGCCATCTAACATAAGGGACTGATACGCTGATATTGGATGCCAAGTGCCTGTATAGATATGATACTCAAGGTTACAGGTGTCTGTATAAATATGATATGTACTCGAGATTACAGGTGTTTGTTAGATATGATATGTACTCAAGGTTACAAATTCTCTGTAAAAAATAACTTACACAAGGACTTAAAATATATAAAAAGAGAACGCTTCCTCCTTTGGGTGTTCAGAATTTGACAGAGGTCATCTGCTCTGAACCTGTGCGCAATAAACAACTCCCAATTAATTGGCTTGTTAAGGCATCTGGTATCTAGCTCACTGATTTGTGATACAACAGGGGACTGAAATAGAAATTTTAGGAGTGAAATAGGCAGGTTTAGGGAATTTTTAGAACTGGGGGTCCATGGGGAAAAAACACAGGGCTACAGACTGGGAGAAGTTACATTTCCATAAGACAAGGGAGAAGCAACAGTTACTTTTACATAAGGTAAGGGAACTGGGACAGTAACAAGAGGTCTTTACAAAATAAAGGAGGAAGAAAGCCCAGAGGGAATAGGACAACGAGGCAGGGGGGCTTCACATGTCCCATGTGAGATCTGACCTTTGAGCTCAGGAGTTACTATACTAACCAATTCAAAAGGGAATACTGACCAATCAGAGGGGATATTAGAACACAGGGCCATGCAGCCTTTGTAAACCTTGGAAACGGGAACTCGGTGGGACACTTTCCCCCTCCCCATGTGGGAGACTGTGCTGTGAGATTCTTTCTCCTCCCCACATGGGAGTCTGTACTTGTTCTTCAATAAATTTCCACCCTTGCTATCCCATCTTCCATCCATGGATTCATTCTTTGACTCCGACGGATAAATAATCTGGGGGAACCGTCCTGCCCAGTGGAACACTGCACAGACCAGTCCAAAACTCTTGTATCACCGGGGTTGCAGGTTCAGGTTCGATCCTCTGCCCTGACTGGGGACTATGCGGGAGGCAATCAATCAGTGCTTCTCTCTCTCTTTCCCTCATTTCCTCCCACCCTTCCTTCTTCCATTCCACTCTAAAATCAATGGAAACAATATCCTCGGGTGAGGAATGAAGAAAAAAGAATGCCCTAATAGAAATTCTTTTTTTTTAATGTAATAAATCTTTATTGTTCAGATTTTTACAATTGTTCCTCTTTCCCCCCGCCCCCAGAGCTCCCCTCCACCTGGTTCCCACCCCACCCTCTGCCCTTACCTTCCCCCACACTGTCCTCACCCATAGGTGTACGATTTTTGTCCAGTCTCTTCCCGCACCACCCACATCCCTTTCCCCACGAGAAAACTGTCAGTCCACTCCCTTTCTATGCCCCTGATTCTATTATATTCACCAGTTTTTTCTGTTCATCAGTTTTTAAGCTTATTTTTTAAATAAATCTTTATTCAGATTATTACAATTGTTTCTCCTTTTTCCCCCCATAGCTCCCCTCCACCCAGTTCCCACCCCACCTTCTGCCCTTACCTCCCCACCACTGTCCTCATCCACAGGTGTACGATTTTTGTCCAGTCTCTTCCTGCACCCCCATCCCCTTTCCCCCTGAGAATTATCAGTCCACTCCCTTTCTATGCCACTGATTCTATTATATTCACCAGTTTATTCTGTTCCTCAGGTTTTTAATTCACTTGATTTTTAGGTTCACTTGTTGATAGATATGTATTTGTTGTTCATAATTTTTATCTTTACTTTTTTTTTTTTTTTTTTACTTTTTTCTTCTTCCTCTTCTTAAAGAATACCTTTCAGCATTTCATATAATACTGGTTTGGTGGTGGTGAACTCCTTTAGCTTTTTCTTATCTGTGAAGCACTTTATCTGACCTTCAATTCTGAATGATAGCTTTGCTGGGTAGAGTAACCTTGGTTGTAGGATCTTGCTATTCATCACTTTGAATATTTCTTGCCACTCCCGTCTGGCCTGCATAGTTTCTGTTGAGAAATCAGCTGACAATTGTATGGGTACTCCCTTGTAGGTAATTAACTGTTTTTCTCTTGCTGCTTTTAATATTCTCTCTTCATCTTTTGCTCTTGGCATTTTAATTATGATGTGTCTTGGTGTGGTCTTCTTTGATTCCTTTTGTTTGGGGTTCTGTGAGCTTCCTGGACTTGTAAGTCTATTTCTTTCACCAGGTGGGGGAAGTTTTCAGTCATTATTTCTTCCAATAGGTTTTCAGTATCTTGCTCGCTCTCTTCTTCTGGTGCCCCCATAATTCTGATGTTGGTACACTTGAAGTTGTCCCAGAAGCTCCTTACACTATCTTCATATTTTTGGATTCTTTTTTCTTTTTGCTTTTCCAGTTGAGTGTTTTTTGCTTCTTTGTATTTCAAATCTTTGACTTGATTTTTGCGGCCCTCTAGTTTGCTGTTAGGCCTCTGTATAATATTTTTTATTTCAGTCAGTGTATGTTTAATTTCTAGTTGGTCCTTTTTCATATCCTTGAGGGTCTCGCTAAATTTATTGGCCTTTTCTAGAAAATTCTTGAAAAACCTTATAACCGTGGTTTTGAACGGTTATCCAGTTGTTTTCCTCCATTTCTTTCATTTGTGATCTGTTTCTTTGTCTCTGCATTTTCACTGCTTCCCTGAGTTGGTACAGTAGCTTTGTGTGCTAGGTGTCCTTTAGGGCCCAGTGGCTCAGCCTCCCCAGTTACCTGAGGTGAACACTCTTGGTGCACCCTTTTGTGGACTGTGTGCATGGCACTGTTGTAGTTAAGTCTTGATTGTTGTTGGTATCACTGGGAGGAATTGAACTCCAGGCCAATTGGCTGTGAGGATCAGCTGTGTCTACAGTGGGAGAACTTCTGTGCTGGAGACACCCTTATGAGACAAGACTTGTAAAACTGCAAAAGCCTCTGTGCTCAGCTTGGATGGGGCGGAGTCTCAGGGCAGAGCAGACATCCTTGGCTTCCCGTCAGGCCTGCCCTAAGAGGCCCCTAGGTCTCATTGTCCCTCGGTAATTGCTGCAAGCACCTCTGAGAGAAAGTCGCCCTAGAGTTTCACCCACTGCCAGACAGTCCAGTTTCTCCCCAAATGACTCTGGGTCCCCAGAGTCTTGCCCAGAACTGGAGTTCAGAGCAGTTGGGAGCTTCCGTCTCTCTCCCGCTTGAGAAAGCCAGCCGCACACTCAGCAGTCAGTCCTCTCAGTGCACACGCACCTCTGGACCTCTGCCTTCCGCAGCTCCCCTGAGTCTCAGTGTGCTTTTCTCTTTTCCTGACAGTCCAGATCTCCCCTCCCCGACCCCCCCCCCCCCCAGTATGAGTCTGGGTCCCCAGAGTCTCGCTCGGAACTGGAGTTCAGTGCAGTCAGGAGCTTCCGTCTCCCTCCCGCTTGAGAAAGCCAGCCACGCACTCAGCCACCAGTCCTCTCCGTAATTGCGTGTCCCTACCTCTGCCTTCTTCAGCTCCTCTGAGTCTCAGTGTGCTTTTCTCTTTCTTTCTATATGTAGAATTTCCACTCGGCCAGCCTTCCTGTGGTTCTGGATGATGTCCGTTTTGTCTTTTAGATGTAGTTTTGAAATTGTGTGAGGCAGCAGTTTAAGGTGTTTACCTATGCTGCCATCTTGGTTTCCAGAAATTCTTTTTTAATTTTTTTATTTTATTGATTTGAGGGAGAGAGAGAGTGGAAGGGAGAGAAAGAGAGAAACACTGATTTATTGTTCCATTTATTTATGCTTTCATTGGTTGATCTGGGTTCTGACAAGGGATCGGACCAGGAACCTTGGCATATTGGATGACACTAACCAATTGAGCTACCTGGCCAGAACAGAAATTATTTCAAAAATTTTTTAATTTAGCAATAGGAATATGACACATAACAACCTATGGGGAATGCAGCAAAAGCAGTATTTAGAAATCAATATATGACCCTGAATTCATTAAAAAAAAATCCAACATTTCAACTCAAGGTTTCAAAGTGACACAAACACCTGACAGTCTGCCACCTGCACCACTAAGCAGACACAAAGGTCAAAGGTCAAAGCCTCCACCTTCTGACAGCTGAGTAGCTCCCTGAGCTGCAGAGGTGAAGGCAGAGGCCCTAACATGGCAATGAGACAGGCACTTTCCCACAGGGAGGCAGAATTTGCCATCAGAACCCTGATCCGAGGAAGCAAATGACAGGGGTGATAAGGCATCACGGCCCTAGCTGGTTTGGCTCAGTGGATAGAGTGTCAGCCTGCAGACTGAAGGGTCCTGGGTTCGATTCTGGTCAAGGGCCACGTATCTCTGCTGCAGGCTCCTCCCCAGCCCAGGCCCTGGTAGGGGCTTGTGCAGAAGGCAACCAATCTATCTGTCTCTCTCACATCCATGTTCTCTCTGTCTTCCCCTCCCTCTTCCACTCTCTCTAAAAATATGGGAAAACAGCCTCGGGCGAGTATTTAAAAAAATGAATGAATTCTGATCAGGGAAAGTCCAGGCTTACAGAGGTCTGTGGGAGTGTTTCCATGTAAATGTACAAGTAAAAAAGGCCTATGGAGTGGTGTCTCCCTTCTCCCCAACCTTCTCAGGTTCTGATAACGCTTTGTTGCTCTCTGATACCTTCAAGGATTCCAAACATACTTTTTTAAAAAATATGTTTTCATTGATTTCAGAGAGAGGAAGGGAGAGATAGAAACATCAATGATGGAGAGAATTATGGATCGGGGGCCTCCTGCAGGCCCCCTATTGGGGATCAAGCCCACAACCCAGGCATGTATCCTTGACTGGAATTGAACCCAGGACCCTTCAATCCACAGGCCAAGGCTCTGTTCAGTGAGCTAAACCAGCCAGGGCTGAATTCATTCTTTTTAAGGGTGGATTACTACATCAGCAAAGCTCATCCAAAGATATCACCGTAATTCACAGTTCATACAGCTTCCAAACAACCTGAGGCACTTTTCTTTGGCATGAACACGGACGTTTTAATAATATGTGAATGAAGCAGTTTCCCTGTATTCTATCCACGTGAAGCAATTCTGCATTTTTATACAAAGTGAGTTATTTTTGTCAAGAGGGAGGCAGAATTTACCATCAGAACCCTGATCCAAGGAAGCAAATGACAGGGGTGAGAAGGCACCACAGCCCTAGCTGGCTTGGCGCAGTGGAGAGAGCGTCGGCCTGCTGACCAAAGGGTCCTGGCTTCAATTCCGGTCAAGGGAACATACCTCGGTTGCAGGTTCCTCCCAGGCACGGGGCCTGTGCAGGAGACAACCAGTCTATGTGTCTCTCTCACATCGATGTTTCCCTCTAGGTCTCCCTCTCTCTTCTTCTCTCTCTAAAAATCAATGGAAAAATATCCTCAGGTGAGGATTAAAAAAAAAAGAGGTATTTCGCACCAGGCAGAGCCCTCTTCCAGAACGGCTGTGCATTCTGGGTGAAGTTGTCTGATGGCTGCTCGTGCATTAATGACAATTAGCACTTTGATTACCAAATAAGAAAAACAACAACAAAAAACAACCCTTCAGCCTTCCATGACACTCTCGTCTGTGTCTCCCTTGTCACCAGGCCTTGGTGGCCAAACCTCATACATTAGTGCATTCACTGGGCCCAGCACTGGGCAGGTCCCTGGGGATGGGGACAACGGCGGCCAAAGTGGAAGGACCCCAGACAACAAACATGGAACCACAGCAAATATTTTGGGTGCAGGTTTTGGCGGATTTGTTTCCAGGAGTGAAGGATCTCTCCAAAGGAATTGCAAACTACTTCAAGAAACAATAGGCTATTTTCTAAGTATTCTAAGGTGATGTCCATGAATTATTAATATTTTTAAATAATTAGGGAAGTGTGGTAAAAAGATCATATTCTTGAGGAGATCCAAGATGGCGGCGTAGGTAAACACCTAAACTGCTGCCTCGCGCAACAATTTCAAAAATTCAACTAAAAGACAAAACGTCTATCACCCAGAACTACGGGAAAGCTGGCTGAGTGGAAGTTCTACAACTAGAAGGAAAGAGAAAAGAGCATTGAGACGTGCACGAGCGCTGAAAAGCTGAGGTACGGAGGCGCGTGATCCAGGCTGGCGGCAGGCGTTGCTTTTTTCAACCCAAAGGGAGACAAGCCCCCGATTGCTCTGAAATCCAGTTTCTGGGGAGACGCGGGGGACCCAAACTCTTACTGGGAGAAGCTGGACTGTCTGCCAGTGAGGGTGGCTTGCTTGCAGAGCTGCGCGCAGGAATAATTGTTTATGGCACTGGGGCTCGGGACTCCGGGACACCGTCTGGGACACAGAGCTGGCTAACTAGCAGCCATTGCTGTTTGCCACGCCCTAGCCTAGTGACGCCCTGAGACCCTGCCCTGCACCACCTACAAACCCACCCAAGCTCTAAGCAGCCACTTTTGCATAAGAAAGCCCTGCCCTATCGCAGCTTAACCTAGCAAACTTGCAGCCCGGGTCAGACAGCTCCAAAACCTCCAAACCTCAAGCAAAGAGGAGAAAACTGTAGCTCTCACTGTAGCTCCTGCTGGATGGCCTCAGACAGTAGCTGACCTGCACCCCATTGGAGATCCAGAAGCCAGTGTACCTAGTGGTCAGAGTGAGACACCAGATTTCAACTCCTCACATCCATAAGTGACACATTCAAGAGGCAGACTCAGTGAGCACCAAAGCCCCACTGAAACAAGTCCTGCCCCATAAGCGTGTCTTCAGCGCAGCAGTTCTTCCATTATAGACACAGTGAGTGCTCACAGCTAATTGGCCTGGAGGTCAATTCCTCCCAGAATACCAACAGCAATTAAGGCTTAATTGCACCAAGTCTTTGCACTCAGCCCACAAAGGGGTGTACCAAGAGTGTCCACATCAGGTGATTGGGGAGGCTGAGCTACTGCCCCCTATAGGTCACCTACCACACAAAGCTACTCCATCAACACAGGGAAGCAGCCAAAATGTGGAGACAAAGAAACGTGTCACGAATGAAAGAAACGGAGGAAAGCAAACTACTGGATGACATAGAGTTCAGAACCACATTTATAAGGTTACTCAAGAATCTTCTTAAAACCGCTGAGAAACTTGATGAGACCTTCAAGGAGCTTAATGAGAATGCCAAAAAAATGGAAAAGGATCAGTCAGAAATGAAGCATACACTGTCTGAAATAAAGAATATACAGAAACTCAACTGTAGATCAACGTACCCCAAGAATCAAACCAAAGATCTGAAATATGTGGAAACAAAAAACATCCAACCAGAAAAACAAAAAGAAAAAAGAATCCAAAAATATGAAGATAGTGTAAGGAGCCTCTGGGACAACTTTAAGCAAACCAACATCCGAATTTTTGGGGTGCCAGAAGAAGGGAGAGAGCAAAATATTGAAAACCTATTAGAAGAAATAATGACAGAAAACTTTCCCTACCTGGTGAAAGAAATAGACTTACACGTTCAGGAAGCTCACAGAACCCCATACAAGAGGAATCCAAAGAGGACCACACCAAGACACATCATAATTAAAATGCCAAGGGCAAAAGACAAAGAGAGAATATTAAAAGCAGCAAGAGAAAAACAGTTAATTACCTACAAGGGAGTACCCATACGACTGCCAGCTGATTTCTCAACAGAAACTATGCAGGCCAGAAGGGAGTGGCAAGAAATATTCAAAGTGATGAACAGCAAGAACCTACAACCAAGATTACTCTACCCAGCAAAGCTATCATTCAGAGTTGAAGGTCAGATAAAGAGCTTCACAGACAAGAAAAAGCTAAAGGAGTTCATCGCCACCAAACCAGGATTACATGAAATGCTGAAGGGTATTCTTTAAGAAGAGGAAGAAGAAGAAAAAGGTAAAGATGAAAATTATGAACAACAAAATGACATCAAATACATACCTACCAACAAGTGAATCTAAAAATCAAGTGAATAAAAAATCTGAACAACAGAATGGACTGGTGAATATAATAGAATCAGGGACATAGAAAGGGAGTGGACTGACGATTCTCAGGGGAAGCAGATGTGAGGGGTGCAGGAAGAGACTGGACAAAAATCTTACTCCTATGGATGAAGACAGTGGCGGGGGGTAAGGGCATGGGGTGGGGTGGGGAATCAGGTGGAGGGGAGCTATGGGGGAAAAAATAGAGGAACACCTGTAATAATCTGAACAATAAAGATTTATTTTTAAAAAATCAATAAAATATATTTTAAAAGAAAAAAAAAAGATCATATTCTTTTTTTAAAAAGTTGATTTTGAGAGTGGGGAAGGACACGTAATGAGAACAGAGCCACAGTTGTCTAATAATTATTCACCTCACTAACTACAGACAAGGAGTTTTCTTGCAGACCCTGGGAAACCAGAGGATGAGACAAGGCTGTAAAAAGGTAAGATGCCTCGATGGGTCCATGACGCAGAAAAGAAAGACATTTTGAGAACAGACCAAGGACAGACACGCTTTGACTTGGTTGCTGTGCCCGGACCCTGACCCCCTCCAGGGGTTATTCTCAGGAACGCTGACCATTCTCTGGTCCCAGGCATGGACTGAGCTGTTTGTAACATCACAGATTAGCCACCTTGTTATCGGACGCTGAAGGCCAGACTGCAGACTCTACCCTCCCCTTCCTATGTTACACTGGCAGCTCCCGGCTGCACGGAGCTATCTTCTCCCTCGTGTGTATATAATCAGCTGTGAGAATTAACAAGTCATCTTTTCTGTCCGAGGACAGTTTAGACAGCTGCCATTTTGGACTGCGTGGCTTGGCATCTGCCATGTTGGCTCGTGTGACTTGGCAGCCACCATGTTGGGCAGGTGACTTGCAGCGCCCCTGGAGGCCACCATCTTGAAATGGCAAAGGCCAATCCCTCCCTTTGAATTAACCAATCGTGAAAGACTGTACACCCGAGTTCCAATCAAGAGATACAGGTCACGTGTGTAAGGATTAAAAAGCCAAGCAGACTGCCTGCTCAGTGTGCACATGCTTCCAGACCACGTGCATGCGCACCCTTCTATGTGGAAGTAAAGATATTTGCCTTGCTGCCTGACTCCAAGTATGCTTTGTGTTCTACCAGGATCCCTGAAGTTTGGGCTTGCCTTATTTCTTACAATTTGGGGGTGTGTCCTGGATACTGTTTGTTGTTGAAGGGGGAAATTGGACCCCTCTCCTGAGAAGGTGTACCCTGCTGCCAAGTTGGGGAGGCATCAGTGAGAAGGGACAGCCATCAGCCCTGGGCCAACTATGAGCTCGGGATTGAGAGTCAGTCAGCAATGCATGAAGGCCCCAAGCAAGACCCATAGCAATCAGGTAACCTCATGCATGGGCCAAGGTGGGAAACTGGACTGAGTACTACTGTGGTGATTGGGTATCCTCGGAGGTAGGATATACGTGACTGGGATGCGTCTTAGACATAAAGCGAGTGTGGAATTCTGATCTGTGGTTCTGTTCTCCTGTGAGGAAAGAGGCCAGAGAGGGATGAAGCAGATCTCAGGGAGCACAAGAAACCTCCAACATGGGGGCGCTGAGTACATAGTCACAAAGGGCCTGCGGAGGATTGGAAACAGACATTCTAGGCCTAGGGAACACATTCCCCCAAAATAGAGTATTATTGGGGAGAACGCTGAGATTCTAGGAAGGGGCAGTTCCTGAACCAGGGACAGAAGACATTGTTCTGCTTTAGTGGTTCTTAATGCAGGGGATTATGAGGTGTAAACTTTTAGTGTGTTGTGCGCACCTGTATAAGACTGTTAATCTTTTGTGTCTCTTTCTTGTTTGTTTAATTTGTTTAAAGATGGGGCAAGTCCCGCTTTGGGGAAACCCAGTTATGTGTGGTGAGGCTGAACACGTGTCAGAGACTGCAGGAAAGTCCCAGCAGCTGCCAAGAATTTTTTATCTTGGGGACTCTTCCTGCTCTCCCTCTCAGAATGTTAGCCACCAGAAACTCTTAGCTAATGAGATTTCTATCTGTGTGTCTAACGTAATGTTGGCTTTCTATCTCTTAGGGACTTTAGTTTGCTCTTCCCTGGTTTATGAATATAGGAACAAAAATTACATAAGAAAGTAAGCTATGTTGGGCAACAAGGTTAATGCTTCCATGATAATGGGCAGTTCTTGAATGAGAATGGACCGCATTCCAAGGGTGTCTCCCAGGTTCCAGGGGCATACGACTCCCAACCAGGTTGATATGTCTGTCCTTTCTTGGAACAGAAAGGGCAATCATGGTTAACAGCATAATTAATATTTCCCATAACTATAACTAGTCCCCAATGTTCTGTTTTTCCCCATAACACTGGGAAGAACAGATCTGCAGGAGTACCCTCTAGCAGGGAAGTGGGGGCACTCCTGTTATAGAGAAAAATAAAATAGTAGTTTCACATTGAGTTATCACTCTTACAAAATTGGTCAAGAAAATGTTTTAGGTAATAATTGACTTTAAAATCTCGAAGTTATTAAGACATAATAAATAGATGTAGCTAAAATGAAGGATTTATGATAAAGCTTTTCAGTAATAATTGTAAATATCTATAATAATAAAAGCATAATATGCAAATAGATTGAACAACCAAACAGCAGAACAACCACCTGGACAACCTTCCCGACGATCATGCTATGACACGCAATGGCACCAGGCCAGCCAAGGCGGGTGCAATGCGATTGGTGGGGGACCCCACCATCACCACACAATCGATGGGGGGGTCCTCCACAATCGATCTCCCCAAAGAGGGAGGCCAGGCTACCCAGACAGCAGTGCTGTGGTGGGTTGGGCAGGGCCTCCCTCTGCTGGGTGATCAATTGTGGTGCCCCAAAGAGGGAGGCCCAGGCCACCCAGCTGGTGGTGATGTGACGGGTAGGTGGGGCCTCACTCTGAGGGGCAATCGAGCTGGGGGACCTGTGATTGATTGGCCAACAGAGGGAGGCCCAGGACAGCCAAGCGATCGCATCCCATGCCTGTCGCCCACAGAGGGAGGCTACCAGTAGCGGGGGAGATGGGGCAGCACCACACAGATGGCAAACAGTGGCAGCAGTGGGGGTGGGGCCAGCTGCTGGCAGCCAGGGGAAGGAAAGCCCCGATAGGCCCTGATCGCCGGCCAGATCTAGGGACCCTACTCATGCACGGATTTCGTGCACTGGGCCTCTAGTTTTAGTAATAAACTTGTCATTGTTGTTTCCATTTCCTCTTTGATCCAAATGTTATTTAGGACAATTCTTTTTATAAAATACTAGAGGCCCGGTGCACAAAATTTGGGCATGGAGCGGGGGGGCGGGGGATGTTCCCCTCAGACCAGCCTCCACCCTCTCCAACCTGGGACCCTTCTGGGATGTCTGAGGTGTTAGTGAGGGGCGACCAAATGACCAAGCAGCAGGCTGCATGGGGTGACCAGGGTGGCAGTAGAGGCAGTAAGGGGCAACCAAGCTGGCTGGGGGGGGGGGGGGGAGAGGAGTGGTTAGGGGCAACCAAGCTGGCTGGGGGGGGGAGTGGTTAGGGCTGGGGGGGAGTGGTTAGGGCAGGGGGGGAGGGGGCAGTTAGGGGCAACCTGGTTGGCAGAGGGCCAGTTAGGGGTGACCAGGCCAGCGGGAGGGGGGGGGGAGGGAGAGCAGTTGGGGGCGAACCAATCCTGGGCCTAAACCAGCAGTCAGACATCCTTCTCACAATCTGGGACCACTGCTCCTAACTGCTCACCTACCTGCCTGCCTGATCGCCCCTAACTGGCCCCCCTGCTGGCCTAGTCACCCCCAACAGCCCCCCTGCCGACATGGTCGCCCCTAACTGCCCCCCCCCCGTTGGCCTGGTCGCCCCCAACTGCTCCCCTCCACCAGCGTGGTCGCCCCTAACTGCTCCCCCTGCCAGCCTGGTTGGCCCTAACTGTCCCCCTGCTGGCCTAGTCACTCCTTACTGCCCCCCATGCCAGCCTGGTCGCCCCCAACTGCCTACCATGTCGGCCTGGTTGCCCCTAATTCCCTCCCCGCCCTAGCCAGCCTGGCTGCCCCTTACTGCTCCCCTGCCACCCTGGTTGCCCCACACAGCCTGCTGCTCAGTCGCTTGGTCGCCCTCACTAACCCTCCTGCTGGCCTGATCACCCCACGCAGCCTGCTACTCGGTCATTTGGTCATCTCTCACTAACGCCCCAGCTGGCCTAGTCACCCCACGTAGCCTGTTCGGTCCTCCATTCAGTTGCGATGGTCGCTTTGGCTTATATATATGGATATATATTTACTGATTTCAGAGAGGAAGGGAGAGAGAGATAGAAACATAAATGATGAGAGACAATCATGCATTGGCTGCTTCCTTCATGCCCCACACTGGGGAACAAGCTTGCAACCCAAGCATGTGCCCTGACTAGGAATCGAAATGTGACCTCCTGGTTTATAGGTTGAAGCTCAACCACTGAGACGCGCTGGCTGGGCAAGGAACAGTATTTTAAAAAACTTTTTGGTTGTTTGATTTTGTCTATTCATTATATATTAAAGTCTAGACTTGTGGTACTATCTATATATGTAAGGCTAAGTAACTGACCATACATCCGTCCAACTGACCAACAACCAGCAGGTACATATGACACGCACTAGCAATTTAGAAATAAACATTGACTCGTGCATGCACAATACATATAAAATTCTCACTGGCACCAATTGCATGTGTGTTTTAATTTTATAATACTATATCATATATGCTATTTTGACATGTAATTTTTTGCAGTAATGTTATTACTACACTAATCTTTCTTCTAATTAATATTCTTTAAATGTGTATGAATCCATGCACTGGGCCAATAGTTATCAAATCACCTGTTGAAATTTCTTTTTCTTAAATAGAAAGATCACCTTTACTACCTTGGAGAAAAACAAGCACATTAACACCCTCTAACCCCCAAGTCCAAAGGCATCCACCCCAGACCCTGCTCCCCTTCCCATCCCCACACCACACCCCACACCCAGAGCGCCTTAAAAGTTTTAACGTTCTTAATTTTTGAAATAACATGCTTAATACAAATCTCTTTATTTATTATTATGTTTTAATCTTTATTGTTGAAAGTACAGCACAGGTCCTCCTCTTCCCCCATTAACCTATTCCAGCCTGCCCCTGCCACCCCACCCCTCAACCAGGCCCTCACTACCCTGTTGTCTGTGTCCACGGGTTATGAATATACGCCTATGAGCTCCATGATTGATCTCTTCCCTCCCACCCCTGCCTTCCCTCTGAGGTGTGATAGTCTGTTCGATGCTTCTGTGTCTCTGGGTCTATTTTTGTTCATCAGTTTGTGTTGTTCATTAGAGTCCACATATGAGTGAGATCATGTGATACTTATCTTTCTCTGACTGCCTTATTTTGGTGAGCATCATGCTCTCCAGATCCATCCATGCTGTTGCCAATGGTAAGTGGTCTTTCTTTTTTATAGCAGCGTAGTATTCCATTGTTTAAATGTACCCACTGTTTTTAACCCACTCATCTGCTGATGGGCAAGTGGGCTATTTCCAAATCTCAGCTATTGTAAATTGTGCTGCTATGAATAAAGGTGTATAATATTCTCCCTGATTGTGTTTCTAATTTCTTGGGATATATTCCTAGAAGTGGGATTACTGGGTCAAATAGGAGTTCCATTTTTAGTTTTCTGAGGAAATTCCATACTGATTTCCACAGTGGCTATAACAGTCTGCATTCCCAACACCAAACCAGTATTATATGAAATGCTGAAAGGTATTCTTTAAGAAGAGGAAGAAGAAGAAAAAGGTAAAGATAAAAATTATGAACAACAAATACATATCTATCAACAAGTGAATCTAAAAATCAAGTGAATTAAAAAATCTGAAAAACAATATACTGGTGAAAATAATAGAATCAGGGGCATAGAAAGGGTGTGGGGGATGCAGGAAGAGACTGGACAAAATCGTACACCTATGGATGAGGACAGTGGAGGGGTAAGGGCAGAGGATGGGGTGGGAACTAGGTGGAGGGGAGCTATGGGGGAAAAAAGAGGAACAATTGTAAAAATCTGAATAAAGGTTTATTTTTAAAATTTTTTTTAATTAAAAAAAAGAGTGGTGAAAGTGGATATTGTCTTGTTCCTATTCCTCGTGATCATATCAATAGATGCAGAAAACCCAACACCCAATTTTGATAAAAACTCAGCAAAGTGGGACTAGAGGGAACATACCTCAACATAATAAAGGCCATATATGACAAACCTACAGCCATCATCATACTCAATGGGCAAAAAGTAAAACCACCTCAGATCTTTATTATTTTATTCCTTCTATTTCTAGGTATTTTGTTTTATTCCTAATTTTTAAGTAGTAGTGTTAAAAATCAGTTTTTCTTGTAGGTTTTTATTGTTGTTGTTGTTTTGAGGTAGGCTAGTAGTGCTATGAACTGCCCTCTCTGGACTGATTTTACTGTGTCCCACAGGATTTGGATTATTGTGTGTTCACTGTCATTTGTTTCCAGGATGTTTTTATTCTTCCTTTGATTTCTTTGGTAGCTCATTCATTGTTTAATAAGATGGTATTTAGCCTCCATTTATTTGTTTTTGAGAATTTTTATTATAGCTGATTTCTAATTTCATGCCACTGTGGTCTGAGATGCTTTATATGATTTCAATCTTCTTGAATTTGTAGAGACTTAACTTGTGCCCTATCATGTGGTGTAACTCTGAAAATGTCCCATGTGCACTTGAGAATAATGTTCATCCATAGCTTTGGGGTGGAATGTTCTGAAGATGTCAGGTATTTCCATTTATTCTAGTGAGCCATTTAGGATGGCAGTTTCCTTGTTTACTTTTTATATAGATTTGTCCTGTGATGTCACTGAGGTATTAAAGTTCCTTACTATGATTGTATTGCTGTAAATCTCTCCCATAATGTCATCCAGTAGTTTTTTCATATATTTAGATGCCCCAGTATTTGGTGCATATATGTTTACCAAAGTTATAGCCTCTTGTTGTATAGATCCCTGTAGTATTATCAATTGGCCTTCTTTATCTCTTGTTATGGCCCCCACTTTGAGGTCTACTTTGTCAGATATAAGTATATCCCAGCTTTTTTCTTTAATTTCCATTTGCCTGAAAAATATGTTTTTCCATCCCTTCACTTTCAGTCTGTGCGAGTCCTTTGTTCTGAGACAGGTCACTTGTAGACAGCATATATATGTGTCATGTTTCCTTATCCATTCAGCTACCCAATGTCTTTTGTTTGGAGTATTTAATCCATGTATGTTTAAGGTTATTATTGACAGGTACTTGTTTGTTGCAGTTTTTATTCTTTATACCTGTGTTCTTTCTTCCCTTTCTATTTCTTCTTTCTACAGCAGTGCCTTTAGCATTTCTTGCACTGCTGGCTTGGTGGTAATAAACACTCTTAGTCTTTTTTTTTTTTTCTATGAATCTCCAGATTTCACCTTCAATTTTTAATAGCCTTGCTGTATAGAGTATTCTTGGATTCAGTCTCTTGCTTTCCATCACTTTGTACATTTTATTCCATTCCCTTCAGGCCTGATGTGTTTCTGTTGAGAAATCAGTTGATAGTCTAATAGGAGATCCTTTGGAGGTAACTATGTCTCTCTATGGCAGCCTTTAAGATTCTTACTTTTTTGTTGATGTTTGCCAGTTTAAGTATGATGTGTCTTGGTGGTAGTCTTTTTGAGTTCATCTTCTTTGGGACACTGTGTTTCTTGGGTTTGTTGTTTATTGTCCTTGTTTTCCACTCAAAAGTTAAAGAAAATTTTTGTCATTATTTTTCCAAACAGGTTTTCCATTCCTTGCTCAGCTTCCTCTCCTTCTGGCAATCCTATCATGTGTGTTTTCTTTTTTTTTTTTTTCATTTAGCGTTGTCCTAGAGTTGCCTTAGACTCTCCTCCTGCTTTTTAATTTTATTTCTAGTTGTTGTACTGCTTGCATGTTGTTGTTTTTCTTTCTGCCTTATCTTCTAACAGCTTCTTCCAATTTGTTCCTCACTGTATCGATGTCATTCTTCATTTCCTCTGGCTTCTTACAAATGTTGTTGAATTTCTCATTCAGACATTTGAGGATCCTTATAACCATCACCGTGAATTCATTCTCTGACAAATTGCTTCCCTCCATTTAATTTAGCTCCTTTTCTGGTGCTTCCTTTATTCTTTAATTTGGGGTTGTTTCTTTATATCCCCATTTTTGCTGTTCCTTCATAATTGATTCTATGTATTAGATCAAACTGGTATGCCACAGGGTTTTTGAATTGATCTCATCTAGTAGATGTTTTCTAGGATCCAGTGGTGCAGTCTCTCAGGTCACCAGGGCTGGGTATTCTAGGAAGGCAACCTACTTGAAATATTTAGGTCCTTCTAATGAAATTAGGTATTCAATGTTATTGTCCATTTTGTAAATGGAGTCTCCTCTCAGGGTGTCTGATTATGTAGCTTACTCCCTACCACGTCATGCCAACCGCTATGGAGGCACAGAGCCAACCACACAAAATAAAACAGGACAATAAACAACACAGAAGGAACAGAACAAAAATGTACACAAGACACCTCTACTCACAATAAAAGTGACCCCCAGAGAAAAGAGAATTAGCAAAGAGAAAAGAGAGCAAGAATGATAGAGAGGAGAGAAAGAAAGGAAGGACATGGGAAGAAAACACAACAAAACCATCAAATAAACCAAAAGGCATAACAAGAAATATCCAAGAAAAAAATGGAGATGGCAGAATCTATAGATGCAGAGCTTAATTAGAGGGGAAAACGTTAAGGAATTGGATAAATAGGGTAAAGACCACTATTTAGAATAGAGGATGGAGAAAGGAAATGAGAAGACAAGCAGAAAAAATTTTTAAATGAACTAAATTTTCCTGAAAAAGAGATTAGAGGAAAGAGCAGATAGGCCTAAATTGAATAAGTGAAAGAAGTTAAAAAAAAAAAATTAGGAGAAAAAATAGCAAGAGAAGAAAAAAAAGTGTAGTGAAGAAAAAGAAAAGGGGAAATGGAGTAGGAGCAGGAAGAGGAATTAGACATGTGAGACAGAATGAAGCAGATAAAGAAGATACACTTTTAAAAGGGGGTGGGAGGACACAGAAGAACTAAAATGGGTAAAGAAGAAAAACAGGAGGAAAAAAAGACAAGGAAGAAAAAGGTGCAAAAAATGAAATAATAAAAATAATAATTTTAAAATGATAAAAATACAAAAATAAAAAAGGGAAAAACTCACTGCATCTGAGTTTTAATGCCCCATGGCTGCTGATCTAGGACCCCACTCTTCTGTTCTAATAATTCTGGGCTTCCTGTTACGTACTGAGATGCTGGCCACTGTCAGTCACTGTCTTTTGGCTTTTAGTTCCCTGCTTGAAGCTCCAAGCGATCCACAGGTCTGCTGCTTGGGTCTGTCTCCACAGGCCTTGGCTGCAAGCAGGCAGGGCCAATCTGCCATCTTGGCCTGTCTGCCAGCTGTCAGTCTTATCACTCAATCATTTATTTCTGACAGGGCTTCAGATGGGGCTGGTGCTTTTTCCCTTTCAGGGAACAAGATGGATTTTATTTTTCCAGACCCAGAGTTGCTGCTCCCTGTGCATCCCAAAATATTACTCTGTCCTTGATTGGTCAGAGATCCTTGTATTGAAACCAATGGGATTGGCTGGCAACCTGGAATTTTTATCAGTCTGGTTTCCAGAATAGCAGGTGGACTGGCCCCTCAGCAATCAAGTCACTGAGGGCTCTGGAACTCTTCAGACCTGGAAGCGTGGCCCCTGCCTTTGTTTCCTCTGTAAAGCTCAAAATGCAGGCAGGGTGTAACAGGCTCTGTTACCTGCCTTGAGGCTCCTAGGACAGGCCAGCTCTTCTGGGGAGAAATGACCCCTTAGGTTTGGAACCCTACGCATGTCTCCATACTCCTGGCCACGTCTGCCTGTCCTGCTTCCCTCCTCGGCCCCTCCTCAGGCACCTCAAGTCTGTGCCTCTCTCCCTGCTCCAAACAAAGCCCTGGGTGAGTGTTTGCAATAGAAAAGTCCTGTGTTCTGGGTTTAGAGAGGAAAAGCAAAGACAACGCCAAAACAAGGACACTGCGGGTCTGTCTCCCACCGGCACCGCGCTGTTCGGGCCGCCTTTTGCGGAGGAGGCTTTTGCTGCTGTGGTCTTGCATCCAGATTCCACAGCAGCCAGCTTCCTTGTGGCTTTTTCTTTTCACAGTTGGATGTTCTGCCCGTCCCCAAGGGACGCGGCTTTGGTGCAACGTAGCTTTCTTCTCACCCTTTTGGTCCACTGGCTGGCTGTCCCTCTCAAGTCCACTGACTACTTCTTGCCCTTCTCCCAGCATCCCCTGACCTTTCTTATTGCACACTGTCTCCTCAGCTGCATCTAATTTGTTAATTCCAGGAGGATATTCTCCGGTTTAATTTTTTCCCAGACTGGCACTGGGATGAGTTGCATCACACTTCTGATTATTTGGCCGCCTTTTTTTTTTTTTTTTTTTTTTTACCACTTTCTGACCTTTGCTATTGAAACCAGCTAGTGACCACCCTACAGCTCCCAAAGGGACAGGGCATGCTCCCTGCAGGCCCCCACCTGGAGCCTGCCATCCCTTCACAGATTCCCTCAGGGAGGACACCACTGACCAACCCAGTTTTCATCTTCCCCATTAGCTGCTGTCACCTGTCATAGCCATCCTGGTCCATTCTTTGTGGACTGTCCTCCAAGAGAATTCCATTCCCCAAGAACAGGGGACTCTGTATTTGGCGTGTCTGAAACAGCTGAGCTCAACATTGTCCTCAGCCTCTGTCTTTATTTGTCTCAGCTGTGCCCACCCATGGCTGCTGACCCTCCATCTAGCCTGATTTAAGTTCTCATTCCCACAGCCTTCCCTCAGCCCACCCACTCAAGTAACCTGGCCCATGAGCTGGCAGAAACACGTTCAAACACCCTGTCCAAGGCACCTAATCTCTCTGCCTCCTCAACCACACACCACAGCAGCACACTATTCCCCAGAATCCAGGCACTACCACCTCATTTCAGGAGCAAGGGTCTCCTATGCACAGGCAAAACTTAGGGAAGGGGGCACATCAACCACAACCCATCCTTCAGATGTGGAGTTATACTGAGACCAAGCCTTTCCTTCTGAAAATGTTTGTATTGCAGATTGTTCTCACCATTGAAAATACACACCACCATATCATGCAGAATCCATGCTACCTCCAGGACTGGCTGGGTGAGGGGGAGGGGAAGAAGCATACTTTATCCTATATAATGAAAGGATAATATGCAAATTAACCATCACCCAGTCACAAAGATGGTGGCGCCCATAGCAGCCGGAATGGTAGATACTGGAGGCATCGCCACAGCAACAGGCCCCAGTGTCCCGCGTGCACTGGCCCACGGAGGGAGGGAGGGTGGGCGGGCAGATGGGCCTCTGGCCAGAGGCCAGCCGGGGCACACAGGATGTTGGGATGGCATCGCCCCAGCGATGTGCCCCAGCATCCCGTGCACCCCGGCCTGTGCAGGGAGGCCAGCCGGGGCACACAGAACGCTGGGATGGCGTCACCCCGGCGATGAGTCCCAGCATCCTGTGTGCCCCGGCCCATGGAGGGAGGGCAGGTGGGCCTCTGGCCAGAGGCCAACTGGGGTGTAGGATGCTGGCATTGTTGCAGGCTGGGCTGAGGAACCCCTATCCCCATGCACGAATTTCGTGCAGCGGGCCTCTAGTTTTCAATAAAATCAAAGTGGAAAATAATCCCAAAAATGCAAAAACAAACTCAAACACCAGTGGGTCTCAGGGGCGTGAGTGGATTGGTCCGAGGCAGGATTCTCAAAGGTGAACTGATTTGAGGGCCCAAAGCATCAAGGGGCTTCTCCCAGATACAAAAGTAGGTTCATTTGCAGCAGACCAGGTACCTAGGGGATGTGGAAGAGCAGGCTGGAGACACCTCTTAATAGAGACTGAAGAGCCCTAGCCAGCACCTCTCAGGCAAACGCAGAACCGAAATCCCTCCCAGGGTCTTACCTTAGCCTCCTCTCTGCCAAACCCTGGGAGGGACACAGCGTGCCCAGCTGCAGTGGGAACATCCCAGACAAAGGCAGGAAAGAGTGAGGAAAGGTGGGTTTTGCAGGCAGAGGCCCCATCTCAGAGCACCAGGGTGAATGTTTGGGTTTTTGTTTTTTTTTTGGTAATCCTCATCTGAGGATATTTTTCCATTGATTTTTAGAGAGAGTGCAAGGGAAGGGAGAGAGGAAGAGAGAGACTGAGAGAGACATCAATGTGAGAGAGACAAAAAAATTAGATGCCTCATATTAAGCCCTCTAGGGGCCGGGATCAAACCTGCAAAATTAGTACCACAAAGTCATGCAATCTTTCTTTCAAGACCTTGGGAAGTAATGCACTGTAAGCCAATATTAATAAAAGAGTGATTTTCTAGCATTATGTTCTTCTTCCTAAAGAACAGGAAGTTTGGGATCCACACAGTATCTGTTAACTCTACATGATGATAAATCATAATTGTGCTTGAAAATCATTCCTGGAAGTGAATATCTCCAAAAAACTTAAAGGCACAAAGAAAAAAACACCTTTACTAGAAGATCATAAACCGAAACAGAGGATAGAAAGCAGTTTGCAAGTTGGTGAATTAGAACCTGTAACAATTCATCACAGCATAATGTAAGAACTACAATGTTCCTGAAACAGGCAGTACTTCTTAGCTGAGGATGGGTGCCCTTGATGAACCCTTGGTCAGGTGCATTACCTCGTCAGAGAGAAATGAATGAAGCTCCCGTCAAGAGCTGGAGTAATCATAATTTATTCACGCACAAGTGAGAACACAGAATATATTTTCCCTGAACATGCAGGGGTTGGGACTGACATTCTCTTCACATGAGCCAGGTGGTAGAGGTGAAATCTCTTCAGCCACAAATTAATTGGGTAGTAGATCTGGGCATGTTAGCAAGTGCAATGCAGCTCCTTCAAGCCTCAGTTATACCAGAAACTTATGAGGAGTCTAGTAGAATGTATGTTCCATTAAAAAGGGTTAAAATTCAGGAAAATAGGTCCTAAAGAGTCTCCTTCAGTGTTGTTATTCAAAGTGAGAAAAATCCAACTTTCCCTGCACATTTAACACGTCTCTCCAGTGTGAATTCTAAGCTGTGCAGTGAGGTAAGCACTTTGAAGAAAGGACATCCCACATTGTCTACATTCATATGGCTTTTCTCCACTGTGATCTTAGCGGTGTTGTTTGAGATAAGACTTATAACTGAAGGACTTCCCACAATCACTGCACTCATATGGCTTCTCTCCAGTATGACCTCTGAGGTGTACAGTGAGGTGATTACTTCAACAAAGGAACATCTCACATTCTGTACACTCAGATTGCTTTTCTCCAGTGTGAACTCTATGGTGTTTAGTGAGGTTAGTTTTTTCACTGAAGAACTTCCCACAATCGGTACACTCAGAGGGCTTTCTCCAGTCTGAACTCTCTGGTGTTTAATAAGCTTCATTTTTGCACTAAAGAACTTTCCACAATTGGTACACTCATATGGCTTTTCTCCAGTGTGAACTCTGTGGTGTATAATGAATATAGTTACACTGAAAACTTCCCACACTCAGTACAACCATAGGGCTTCTCTCCAATGTGATCTCTGAGGTGGTGAAGTGAAACGTTCAATGAAAGGACATCCCACATTCCCTATACACATACAGCTTTTCTCCAGTGTGAACTCTGTAGTTGTTAATGAGTGTAGCTTTTTCTCTGAAGAATGTTCCACATTCAGTATACTCATACGGCTTCTCTCCAGTGTGAACTATATGGTATCTAGTGAGGTAAGCCCTTTGAAAAAAGGACATCCCACATTTTTTACACTCACAGAGCTTTTCTCCAGTGTGAACTCTCCTCAGTCAAATGAGGTTAAAGATTTGTTTAAAAACTATACTACAGTTGTTACACACATAAATCAATTCTCCAGAACAGACAACCTGACACTGAACAACTTTCAGGTTGTGGCTGCCAGCATTTTCACATTCACCCCACTGGTGATGATTTTTTCCATCAAGAAATTCCTGTGAGGTCTAGCCAGTTTGGCTCAGTGGATAGAGCATCAGCCTGCAGATTGAAGAGTCCCATGTTCGTTCTGGTCAAGAGCACATGCCTGGGTTGCGGGCTCAAACCCCAATGGGGGAGGGCGTGCAGGAAGTGGCCAATCAATGGTTCCACCTCATTATTGATGTTTCTATCTCTCTCCCTCTACCTTCCTCTCTGAAATCAATTTAAAAAAATGTATTTCTATTAAAAAATAATAGATTCCTGTGAAATCTCACTGCCACAGTGTAGCTCTGCAGTGTTGAGAGTGGCCTGGTGCTAGAGAAGCTCTGAGTTGTATCGCAAGTCTTTCCTATCTTTCCTGGTGGTTGAAGACACCAAAGTAGAAGCTGCACCTGCTCACAAAGGAGGCCCTGTCCATAGGTTCATTCCAGGGTCCCTCTCCACATTCATTCCTCTGCTGCTGGTGAGAGTTTGCACTGAAACAGAAGTCTCCAACACATGCATCACTACAGAAGGCTTTCTGTTCAAAATATGCTGCATGTGACTCCATCAAGTGAAAAATATCTTTTAACAGAGAAACACCGCTTACACAGAAGGGTCTCCTGGGTGGCTGGAGCTCTCTTAGAAGACCTGACCTGTGAATCTCCTTGTACAAATACACTTTGATCAGAACACAGGCCTCCTCATCATCCATTTTATGCCAACAACCTGAAAAGTGAGAAATGGTGAGGAAATGAATGTTGAATGTGGTGGCAGGGGGAAGTCCCATAGCAAAAGTGTGTTACACATCACACGTTGGTTCACTGTAATTGTCTGAAAATAAGAGATATGCAGGGAGGATTACTAAGAGGCTCTCTTGACTTTCTAGGCTAATGAAGACCACAACAGAAATATGACAAAAACATGGAAAGCACCGCATGGATTAGAATATGGTTCTCCAGCAATTCCTTCAACTAACAGCATTCAGCATGGCTTGTCTGCTGGAGAGGGGGGCAAGCTGTGCAAAGGGTTGGTTAGGTCTTACTCCAAGTAAAATTCAATAAAGGCGTAGCTGGTTTCGAGGACTGCTTAGTAGGTATGTGCATCTCATAGCACATGTGCAAGTCAATGTTGCAGAATATTGCAGAGGCCGCAGTGTAGAGGAACAGATGAGGAAGAGGTGAGAAGTCAACACTGGGGAAGTGAAACACAGCTTGCTTTAATATCCAGGGAAGAGAATATTACAAACATTTGAATGAGGGCCTTACAAGAACAGCCACAGAACATGTAGGTAAAGACCATAACATGGCACAGGCTGCCACAAAGAACCTTTACCTAGAGAAAGAGTACAGAAGTTGAAGCCATGCATGTGGACACTGTCAGCCTCCCATGAAGAGAAACTGCAAGCTGAGACACATTAAACTCACTGCAAGACTCCTAATTTCCTGACACTTCCTGTATTTTTTGAGGTAACGGGTGTTAGGGATGTTCATGGAGTCCTCTGCTCAGGACTCTCATCCAGTTCATCTCTGGCAGCCACAGCACATTTGACAGGACAGTGGGGGAAATTAGCAGAGGCCATATTCTGGCTGTGGGAGAGGGAAAGCTATGGCTGAGGCATAAAGAAAGAGAGGTCATCACCTTAGGACACTGCAAGAACATGAAGGTCTTACCTACAGATGACATAAGTGCAAACACTTCCAGCATTGCATCGCAGTACAGAAGTCTCTGAGCCTCATCAAGGAGCACCCACTCCTCCTGAGAAAAGGCAATGGCCACGTCCTCAAAGTTCACATCCTGTCATAATGGGGACAGTACAGTCCATGATCAGATTCAATCCTAAGCTTCTAAGTCTGTAATAATCCCCACCCTCCACATCCATCTGCTCTTTCCACTCTACACATCAGAGAAAATACCAGGCCTTCATCCCATGAAAGTCACTGTCTTCTTATTTTCCTGCTGATATTTTTGTCTTCCCACAAAAATAAAGGCAGCTGAGCAGATAGAGGACACCTGAGCTTGGGACCTCCCATGTACACCACACTGACTCTTATCAATAGAGTGGGTGTCAAAATCAGAGGTTAAAGAGAGATGCTGGCCATAAAGAGAGAGTAAGTGATTTGACACTGGTCTTGTCAGGCAGTACCCTTGTAGTCCCTCAGATTGTTTCTCAAAGACTCCAAATACATGGCATCTCCCTTCACTCTCTTAACTCCAATCCCAAGGTGCTGAGGCCATAGCTTTGCACTACCTCCTGCACATAGTTCTTTGAACAACACTTCTCCCACACAGCTTCATTCCCAGAGGCACAACTTCAAAGGCAATGCAAATTTACCTTGGCGAGGACAAATTGTACTCTAATCACCTTCTCTATCAAAATTATAGTTCACCACCTGCATAATCCATTTCCCCTTACCCTTCTCCCTTACCAATGCCAGTGGAGATTTTGAAGCCTGGGTAACTCTGATCTATGCTATCTCATTCCTATCAACCAGTGTGTCACCCCCAACAACAAAAGGCAGGTGGTTAAATGGCACCTAAGCTCTGTACCTAGAATGTAGCACCAAAACACCCCTCTTTATAGGCAATTACTCTAAAAGTCACCTCATTGGATCATCCAGACACCACCAGAAATGGACTCTCCCATCATTCACTCTTATGCCTATGTCAGGGTGCTGTGGCCATGAATTTACATTCCCTCTCCAAGTGCACATCACTCTTTTTTATTTATTTTTATTTATTTATTTATTTATTTATTTTTTCTATGTGGGATGGTTGATCTTGAGCCTGCAGGGAGCAAGCTGGCTCCAGATTTCTCCAAGTCCACATTTCTTTGCCTCCAATTCTTACGTGTCCAAAGACAGGGAACCACAGACACGCCTTTGTAGGAGGGCTGCACATCACTCTTTACCACACCTCTCTCACACTGCACTCCCTCAATCCCAGCCCCCAGACCTCTCCTTGGCCTCTTACTTATTACTCAGCATGTGTTGTCCAGAGAATGCTTGCCAACATCTCTCACTTAACCGTCATTCAAGTCCCAACCCTGATGGCCCTTTGCACCATGCCCAGTGAGTCTCACAAATGACAACTCAAGCCTCTAAGCTAATCCACAAGAATGACTGCAACTCCCCACATACAAGCCACACCAAAGGTCACAACAAAATGCTGGTGAATGTTTAGAGAAGTTAATATGTACCAGCCCTAGTCACATCTTGTTTGAGTAACTCTTCAGCCTCCAATTCACCTCAGGTCCACTCATCTTTTAAAGGCCTTGTCCACTGCAAAATGATGATCTCTCCCCGACACTGTACATGAGGTGTTCTGTCCCTTTGCTGTGTTGTGACACCCACCTCCCACAGCAGTGGCCCCAGCAGGAAAACTAGTCCTCAGCCTCACACAGTCCCTCCTGAGCTACTACTACCATTACCAACCTGACCATGACTCCCTGTATTAAAGTGATCTACAGTCTTGGCTGATGTGTCTCAGTTGGTTGAGCGTTGACCCATGCACTGGTGAGATCACATACTTAGGTTGAGTACTGGATCCATAGTAGGAGTTGTGCAGGCATCAACCAATCCTTGTTTCTTGTGTATCACTGATTCTCTCTCTCTCTCTCCCTCTCCCTTCCTTTCTACATCTAAAAAATATATATACACACACACACACACTAGTGGCCCGGTGCACAAAATTTGTGCACGGGAGCGGGGGGTGTCCCTCAGCTCAGCCTGTACCCTCTCCAATCTAGGACCCCTCGAGGGCAGTCAGACATCCCTCTCACAATCCAGGACTGCTGGCTCCCAACTGCTTGCCTGCCTGCATTCCTGATTGCCCCTAACTGCTTCTGCCTGCCAGCCTGATGACTCCCTCTAACCACTCCCCTACCAGCCTGATTGATGCCTAACTGCTCCCCTGCCAGCCTGATTTCCCCTAACTGCCCTCCTTTGCAGGCCTGGTCACCCCTAACAGCCCTCCCCTATAGGCCTGGGTCCTCCACAACTGTCCTTCCCTGCAGGCTTGATCACCCCCAACTGCCCTCCCTTGCAGGCCTGGTTCCTCCCAACTGCCCTCCCCTGCTGGCCATCTTGTGGTGGCCATCTTGTGTCCACATGGGGCAGCCATCTTGTGTGTTGGAGTGACAGTCAATTTGCATATTACTCTTTTATTAGATAGGATAGAGGCCCAGTGCACGGGTGGGGGCCAGCTGATTTGCCCTGAATGGTGTCCCAGATCAGGGTAGGGGTTCCCTTGGGGTATGGGGCGGCCTGGGCGAGGGGCCTTTGGTGGTTTTCAGGTCGGCCACACCCCCAGGCAATCCAAGCGGAGGCCCTGGTATCTGGGATTTATTTATCTTCTATAATTTAAACTTTGTAGCCTTGAGTGGAGGCCAGGACCGGCCAGAGCGGACTGGAAGCTTGGCTTCCTCCATTGCTGGGGAAACCCAAGCCTCCTGCTCGCTCCATGGCCGCAGCCATCTTGGTTGGGTTAATTTGCACACTGGCTCCTGATTGGCTGGTGGATATGGCTGGTGGGCGTAGCAGAGGTACGGTCAATTTGCATGTTTCTCTTTTATTAGTGTAGATAAACACACACACACACACATATACATATCATACTTCTGGTTCCTGATTCAGCTCACTCTTCACTCTAAGCCTTTGCACATTCTGGAACCTATGCCTTGGAGGACCTCGCAATCATTACACTGGTTGCCAAAAACAAGATCCACTTCATGAAGCCCTACTCCTGGCCTTAGGAATCTGGGCTTAGTGTCTGTTCAAAGTACCCAGGTCCAAGGGCTACAAGAGCGGCGGACAGTCCCAAGCCACCACTCTCTCAGAGGCCACAAGTGTGTGAGGCCCTGAAATAAGCTCCACAAACTGGTAAACCTAATTGATTCTGCATTTGCAGGAATTTGTGGAAAGAAAAGGGTCTGTTGAGAGCCTGGAAAACACCACCTGGATCTATGGGCTCAGGCTGCTCAGTACCTTTGCCCAGTCCAGAGGCCAGGTGCCCTCCAGATGCCTGTATGATCTCAGGGCTCAGTTTCAGTGCTCACTCTTGCAGGTTACCTTATCATTTACAGGACTTCTCCTTCCTGGAGACAACTGCAGTCTCTGTCTTCTAGTCTGTTCTTCCTCTGAGTTATGTTTGTTAAAGTTAGAGCCCTACCTCAGAAAATTCCCTCTTTTTTTCCACAACCATCTATTGTTGGGTCTGATCAAATAATTGAATTGATGTCCCCCCTCCCCACCGCTCCCTGGAACTGACCTTTTGGCCACTTCACAATGGACATTCCACTTGCTTAGACCACATTCCACTTGCTAAGACCATTATCTCTCCCGTCTGGAGTTTCCCAGAATCCAGACCTCCACAGAGAATTCTCCACCCAGAAAAAGCCCACCTAGAATCTTTTAAAAAAACCTCTGACTCCCTGTCTTTGGATGGTGGTGCCATTTTGGTGTTCAGTCTTTCTGGTTATGCAGATGACCTAATCTATAATAAAAGTGTAATATGCTAATTAGACCAGACATCCTTCTGGACAAAGCTGGGGCTATGAGGGAAGCCTGGGTGTAGGGTGCCTGCCAGTGGCCAGAGAGAAGCCCGGGTGCTGGCAGCTGGGGGAAGGAAGGCCTACTCTTGCACAAATTTCATGCAGTGGGACTCTAGTAAATTAATAATTCTTCACACTTTTTGGCCTCATGCATTCCTCCTTCGGAGACCCTAACATTTGGTGCCAAAATGCAGGACAGTTCTATGGGTATAGGGAGCCATTGCCCCAGCTTCGGTCTCCCTAAATTTGCTATTCGGAAAGCAGTAGGAAGTGGCAGCTCAACTTGGGCTTACCTCCAAATACTATTCAGGTGACTCGAATACTGGCCCCAATTAGGCCTCTCTCCCTTATGGACCCTCCCGAGCCAGCTAAGGAGGACAATGGGTGGCAACCTCTCCTTCTCCATTGCTTATCCTCCATTCCACACCAGCCAAGCTTCTCTAGGTACATGACAATCCACAATTTCCCTCGTCTGGAGTCTTCTACCCAATCTCTCTCACTGACTTTTGGAAAGTCTTTTGTCGCTAACGTCCTAGAGCTGGGCCAGAAGACTCCTCAGACACTTGGCTTTGGGTCCTTCTGGATTGGGGGCACCATGTCTCATGGTTTAGCTATGGGGTGCCTGCCCTAAACCATCACCTTGGGATTTGTGATCATTCACCCTTCCTCTCTCATGGGCCACGCCACACTCCCTCTGCAGAAGTAGATTCAGAATCAAAAGTGTTAGGGGTATGATATTTTGTGTGAAGAAGAAAGATCTGCACACTCGCGGGGGAGATCATGCCCAACCACCTCATTTTATTTGTAACACTCTTTGGCCACAATATAAACTAGATGGTAAGTCCCAATAGCCTAAAAATGGCACTTTTAATTTTAATGCGTTGCACAATTTAGATGATTTCTGTCACTGCAATGGAAAATGGTCAGAAATTCCCTAAGTTCAGGCCTTTTTCACTCTCTAATCCCAATCCTCTCTCACAGTTCTGCTCTACCCATCAGATCTTTCTCCTTCACACAAAATATCATACCCTTAACACTTCTGATTCTGAATCTACTTCTGAACCAGCAAACTACCGACCTCCAACTCCTTACACACCCCTTCCCTCACCTGCAGTACATTCCCAAAACCCAGACCCTCCTAACCAGCAACCACCTTCTCCCCCAGATCCTCAGAGCCCAAATCCCAAGAACTCAAGCTTCAATACAGCCTTTTCCCACCTAACACTTGCTCTCAGGCCAACCTGAGATTGCCTTCCTATGCCCATTCTACCCGAGAGGAGGAAGCAGGAAAGGAGGGTATTGTCTGGGTACACATCCCATTTTCCATGTCCGACCTTGAACAGATTGAGAGGCATCTTGGGTCTTTTCCCAACAACCCGAACACCTTTACTAAGGAATTTAAGTACCTGACCCAGTCCTATGACCTAACCTGGCATGACATCTAAGTCGTTCTGTGATCTTCTCTCACCCCAGAGGAGAAGGAGCACATCTGACTAGTACCTCAGGACCATGTCGTGCCCTCCATATACAGGACTAGGTGGCGAACCCAGTTGGCGCTAACACAATACCCCAAACTGACCCAAGATGGGACTAGCAGGTCAGTTCTCCAGGGCGCAGGCTCTGTAGCCTGTCTCATTTCAGACTCAAAAAGGCTGCCCATAAGGCAGTTAATTATGACAAACTTATTGAAATCACTCAGGGCCCTGAGGAAAACCCAGTTCTCCTCCTCTCCTGCCTCACAGAGGCCTTACACAAATTTACTACCTTAGAATTCACCTCCCCAGGGGGAGTCCTTCTTCTGAACACCCATTTTATATCCCAATCAGCCTCTGACATATACCATAAACTTCAAAAAGTAGACAAAGGTTCAAAAACCCCTCAAAAGACCTCACTAACCTGATCATTAAGGTCTTTAATAGAGACAAGGAGACCCCAATTCAAAAACAAGGAGGAGACCCAAATACAAAAAAAAAGGGTGAGATCAGGCCAAGGCTGAGGTCCATATGAAGATCTTTCAGCTCCTAGCCACCACTCTCAAGAACCCCAAATGAAGTGCTGGTCCTCCAACCGAGGGTAAGTCAGGGTCAAAGCCTCTTCTGGGCCCATGCTTCAGATGCAACAAGGAAGGACACTGGACCAAGTCCTGCTCAAAACCGAGACCCCCGCCTGGGCCCTGCCCACGGTGAAGAAGGGAAGGCCACTGGAAAGCAGACTGCAAGCTGGCCCCTTCAGGTCAGACATGAATCAGCCCAGCAAGGCTGCCCTCTGGATCCACTTTGGATCTCCCAGACCTCCTAGGACTGGCCACCAAAGACTGAAGCTGCCCAGGCACTAACAGGGCTTCATGGACTTACATCACCAGGACAAAGTCTTGGGTAACGATGTGATGGTAGGTAAGCCCATCTCATGTTTAAATGACACCAGGGCCACTTATTCTGCCTCCCCGGAATTTCCGGGGAACCTGTCTCCTCCTCAGTCTCTATTATGGGGGTTGACGGATTAGTCTCACAGCCATGAGCCACCTCACCTCTACACTGCATCTTACTAAATTCCTCCATCAAGTCTTTTCTCCTTCTACCTCGGTGCCCGACCAGGGCTACAGCGCATCCCCTCATAAAACCTAGTTGTCCCAAATGACAGCCCTCTACCTCAGTTTCTCTCTCAGCCCACAAAGCCATGCCATTCCTTAGACTGTAAATGCCTTATCTCCTCCATGACTGTTCCCTCCTCTGAACAAGAAATACTCTCCTTTCAAAGGCTTGCTGGGTATTCTCACCTCTGAGTTCACAACTTCAGTCTTCCCACAAAGCTCCTCTATGACATAACATGGTGAAGTGACCACCTCACTAAGCCTTTACATCCCAAAGCCAGCATTCTCACTCCTTTAATGCTCTGAACACTGTTCTCACCTCAGTGCCTTTTCATCCACCCCACCCCACATTTCCCAAAGAAAAACTTTCTTTACTGCAAAACTAGGAATGCCTACTTCAAAGTCCAGCTACTATCAGAAGCTGAACTCATTATAACCCAAACCTTAGCATCCTATCCCTAAGGAAAATGCGGCGGTTTTTGTTTGTTTTTAAGAGTTTTTTAATTAAACTAACACACACACACACACAAACACACACACACACCCTATATAATAAAGAGGTAATATGCAAATTGACCATCACACCCTCACACAAAAGATGGCCGCCACAAGATGGCCAACAGGGGAGGGCAATTGTGGGCAATCAGGCCAGCAGGGAAGGGCAGTTATGGGGGACCAGGCCAGCAGGAAAGGGCAGTTGGGGGTGACCAGGCCCGCAGGGGAGGGCAGTTGGGGGTGACCAGCCCTGCAGGAGAGGGCAGTTGGGGGTGACCAGGCCTGCAGGGGAGGGCAGTTGGGGGGGGACCAGGCCGGCAGGGGAGAACAGTTGGGTGTGACGGGGCCATCAGGGGAGGGCATTTGGGGGCAATTGGGCCAGCAAGGGAGAGCAGTTAGGCATTCATCAGGCTAGCAGAAGAGTGGTTAGGGGTGATCAGGCTGGCAGGCAGAAGCGGTTAGGGGCAATCAGGCAGGCAGGCAGGCAAGTGGTTGGGAGCCAGCAGTCCTGGATTGTGAAAGGGATGTCCCAGGTTCTCCAACCTGGCACAGGCTGGGCTGAGGGACACCACACCCGCCCCATGCACGAATTTTGTGCACCAGTCCTCTAGAATATATATATCTCTTTATGAATTTCAGAGAGGAAGAGAGAGATAGAAACATCAATAATGAGAGAGTCATTGATCAGCTGCCTCCTGCATGCCCCCTACTGGGAATCGAGCCTGCAACCCAGGCATGTGTCCTTGGTTAGAATCGAACCCGGGACCCTTCAGTCTGCAGGTCAACACTATATTCATTCAGTCAAACTGGTTAGGGCAAAATGTGGCAGTTTCAAATCCAAACAGCTGGAGGTCTGAGAGCAGGCTGCAGGGCCTGCTCCCTCCTCCCCCTGCCTTTTCCCCAGCCTCATGTGCTTACACATCATTTTCCAAAGTCTTTTGATAACTTTGGAGCATTGCTGGGTTAAATGATAAACATCTAAATATTTTTAAATAGCACGAAATACCGAAACATCAACTACTTGACACATTTCAATTCACTTGCTCTTAGTTTTTATTACAGAAGATCTATTGTACTTTGTTGAATGTATATTTTCCTGAAAGTAAGAGTGTGTTTAAAAGTGTGTTGTATGTGAAGGGGTAAAAGGTTTGCTGTTGTCCAGGGAGTCAGGACTTGATCACCCTTGATGTCCGAAGGGACCCCGTCTCTCCTAGTAAGCTAAAGTAGCCCCACCCAGGCTCTCTCCTGTGGTTTAAGTCCTTATATCTGAGCTAGACTTTGTTTATTTCCACCTCTCATTCACAGTCCTTGCCACTATCACTGAAAGCCTCAACAGGTCTTCCTGCTTGGTATTTAGAAACCTCCCCCCCTTTCTAGCCTTCTTAAAAGTCACACACTGCAAAGGACTCCGAGTCAGGAATGATCCCGTAATAAAGGGAACTAACAAAGCAGACCAGGAGGCCAAGCAGCAGCTCAGAGGAAGACTCAGTCTCCCCAACTCTTAGCTACACCCCATATAACACCCAAATACACTCCAGAGGAACTTCAGGCCCTAGTAGCTCTTGGGGCTATGCAGGAAGACCCATGGTTAAAATTTCAGGGAAAATACATCCTTCCCCAAGGACTTTCTTAACAGCTATTCACAATTTCCTATGTATAGGATACATTTACAACTCCTAAAACCCCTCATCGCATGTCCTACTCTAGCCTTCCTTCTGCAAGATATCTCCAAAACCTGTTCTACATGTTACTCAGGACAGGTTAGATTAGACCTCCTTCTTTCCCCACTCATCAGGCAAGGCGCCAAATCCCTGGACAAGACTGGCAAATTGACTTCACTCACATCATCTCCTATTAAAAAACAAAACAAGTATCTCTTAACCCTCATCGTTAGCTTTTCAGGCTGGGTAGAAGCATTCCCCTCTGCATCTGAAAAGCCCTCAAGGTCACACAAACTCCCATTCAGCATATCATTCCCAGATCCGGCCTCCCCAACGCATTACAATCAGATAATGGACCTGCTTTCATATCTCAAATGACTCAACGGGTCTTCTCCACTCTGAACATCCTATGGAATGCACACTCCCCTAATCTTCAGGCAAGATAGAAAAGGCAAATTCCTTAATTAAGTCGCACCTAACTAAATCAACTCTCGAAACTAAAGAACCTTAAACTATTCTCCGACCTCTAGCCTTTATGCACATCAGGGCAATCCCCCTGTCTTCCCCCCATGCACCCTCCTGTCTTAGTCCCTGTGAACTCATGTATGGAAAACCCTTCTTATTAGGAAACTTCCCTTCCACAGAGACCCCTTTCAGAGACTATGTCCCCATTTTAAATCTCTTCCAACCATTACTGAGAGAACGTGCTAATCAAGTCCTCCCTCCACCTTCTACGGGAGACATCCCCCCCACACACACACACCCCGCCACAGCCAGGGGACTGGGTCCTCCTAAAGGAAATCTCCCATCGAATAATTTACAGCCCCGATGGCAAAGCCCTTATCAGGTACTGCTAACCACCCACTGCAGCTAAACTATCAGAGAAACCCCATGGTTCCGCCTTCCCAGATTGGGCCCGGAACACCTCCATCGCGTGACCTGGAGTCCCCTAACTGTCACAGCCACCAGACTGGGCCCAGCATACTCCACCTTACCCTCACCTATCACTCACCCAATGTGGATGTAGCCCCCAATGATCAGTCTTTGCCTGTCCCGTAACCCACTGTATCTGACACGAAAGGGCAGTTCGGATATTCCCTCTCCTCATAACCCTGGGCATCCCAGCAGAGGTTGGACCTGGCACAGGGGGCCTAACCCCTGCTCTATCCCATTTGGAAGTCCTGTCTCAGGACCTACAAGAAAGCTCTGGATGCTAGCAGGGGGCAAAACTGGGAAAACAAGAACCTCGCCCCAGGGTAACCTCCCCGCCCCTAGCCAATAACTAGTCAGGCAACTAAGACCCCTGACCTTTTCCTCCCTACAGATCACATCCAGGCCTCAGTTGTATTTCAGCTCCAGGCCCAGAAAAGCAGCAAAAGCAGACAAGTGACGCTGCGGCAGCCTCAGGACCAGCTTCTGCCTCCCAAGTCCCTCAACGGGACCGTTTCCGAGCTTTCCGGGTGGCCTAATAGATTCATAGTTCTTCACCGTTTTTGGCCCCGTGGGTTCCTCCTTCCGCGACCCTAACATCTATGGCCCCAGCGTTCTGAGAGTGAAAGTAAAAGTCCTCATGCAAAAACCACACCTCATCTCTTTGTTGCCTTTACACACAAACAGGCCCGGTCTCCCGAATCCTCTCTGCTCAGTCGCACCATCACGTCCTTACAAGGTGGCACTGCAGCCTTTCACCCTCTTCCCCCATCACCCACGTGTCACCCACGAGGGACTTACCATTCTGGATGCTGGGACCTGGGCGGCAGGACCTGAGAGGCGCGTGTCCCCCAGGCTGGAGGGTTAAGTGGGGTCAGGCTGCGGGAACGCTGTAAGCAGAGAGGAGTCCGGGAGGCACGGAGACGCCGATCTCGGTCTGTTGGGGCTCAGGGAGCCTCAGACACACCCTGCACAGCAGGCAGCTGCCTCCCAGGCTTCCTCCTGCTCACGATCAGTGCCCTGAAGCCTGTGACTGAAAAAAGACCTGACAGATTAAAAGGACTACCAGGAGGAGGAAGCAGGAAGTCCCGCTCTAACCGGATGCACACACGAAATGCCCGTTAGCACCGCCCACGTGGGCGCATTTCCTTTTGGGTAATGTAGTTTTCTCCACTGCACTGCCCAGGTGACTCTAGCATCCCAGCCAACGTGAATGAAGGTGTTGTGGCACAGCAAGTGACGCCTGGGGAGGGACTGATGGGAACAGAGGCCTGGCTACCTGGAACAGACTGATGCATCTCCAAGGTGAAGAGGACGGGGAGGAATGCAAGAGATCCACCAAAGAATATATACACAGGGGAGAAATGGGAGACATCTGTAATACTATCAACAATAAAAAAAATACATGTATTTTTTAAAATTTTAAAATAATGTAGCCCAACTGGTGTGGCTCAATGGTTGAGCCTCGACCTATAACCCAGAAGGTATGGTTCTTTATTTTTTTGTATTTATTTTTAATTTTTTATTGTTTGAAGTATTACATATATTATTACATGTCTTCTTTTTCCTCCAGTGACCTCTCCCCGGCAACCCTCACCCCCCAGCACATGCACTTAGCGCCCAAGTGTCTGTGTCCATTAGTTATGCTTATATGCACCCACTGTAGCTAAACTATTATGACTTCTGAACACATAATAACCTGGACACTCAGCATGGGTGGGTTCTGGCCAGCCTAGCCAGGGGGATGGGACATGGACGGTTGTCTGGCCAGCCTGCTGGTCGAACTCCTGGTCGAGGGGAGAATTTGCATATTAGTCTTTTATTATATAGGATATTCACTGAGCGGCCAGATTATTATGCGTTCAAAAATCATAATAATCTGGCCACTCAGTGTAAGTCCTTTGGTTGATCTCTTAATGCCCCCACCCCACCTTCCCTCTGAAGTTTGATGATCTGTTCAATGCTTGTATGTCTCTGAATCTATTTTTGTTCAGCAATTTATGCTGTTCATTATATTCCACAAATGATGAGGTCATGTGACACTGGTTCCTTTCCAGGTCAGGGCACATACATGGGTTGCAGGCTTAAATTCCAGTGTGGGAGTGGGAGGGGCATGAGACAGCTAATCAGTGATTTTCTCTCATCATAGATGTGTTTATCTCTCTCTCTCTTTTCCACCCTCTAAAATCAACAAAAATATTTTTTAAGTATATACATATATGCATAGGCCATGGACATATACAATACTGTGGTGAGGGACTAGAAGCAGTGGGGGCAGGGTAGAGGGAGAAAAAGGGGCAGGAGTATGGGGAGAAATTGAGACCATCTGTAATAGAGTCAATTATAAAGAAGAATAGTGTGCACAGCCGGTATGGCTCAGTGGTTGGGTTTGTACCCATGAACCAACATATAGCTGGTTCAATTCCAGGTGTAGGCACATGCCTAGGGTGGGGACTCCATACCAGTAGGGGGAATACAGGAGGTAGCTGGTCAATGATTCTGTCTCATCATTGGTGTTTCTTCATCTCCCTTTCTCTCTAAAAAATCAATAAAGACATTTTTTAAATGAACCATGTTAAGATTGATTTGACTCAACAACAGCAAAGTGAGTGTGGGCCATCATGTTTTCTTCCAAGACGTGTAAGCAAAATCATGCCTTGCTCTGTTTGTTTTTTTTTAATATATTTTATTGATTTTCTTACAGAGAGGAAGGAAGAGGGATAGAGAGTTAGAAACATCGATGAGAGAGAAACATCAATCAGCTGCCTCCTGCACCCCCCCTCCTGAGGATGTGCCCGCAACCAAGGTACATGCCCTTCACCGGAATCGAACCTGGGATCCTTGAGTCTGCAGGCCAACACTCTATCCACTAAGCCAAACCGGTTAGGTCCTTGCTCTGTCTTTATACAGCATGTCCCAGGCATTACTTTTAGGGAACAGGAACCAGCCTGGAGCAGGTCTGCCTAAACTTGGCCGATAGTGTTTGAGTTCTTGAATTCATGCAGAAAAGATTTCACAACACAAGTTCTGAAGATTTTGAGGGAACATTTATTAAAGCTGGGGATAATTAAAAAAAAAGGTGGGGCTTAGGATAGAACAAGGAACAGCAGAGAGGCTAGCCAGGGCTCCGTTGGATCCTAGAAACACTAGTGTGAAGCTCACTGGAGATGCAGAGAAGAGGAGGCCTTGAGTGTAGGTTCAGGAAATTAGTCTAGGATGAGTTGTCACTGCTCATTGCTGCCCTGGTTTGCAGGTCAAGCGGGAGCCCTTAAAAGCTTAGGAGAGCCTGGCCAGTGTGGTTCCATGGTTGAGCATTGACCTATGAAACTGGAGGTCACGGTTAGATTCCCAGTCAGGACACATGCTCAGGTGGTGGGCTGGATCCCCACTGTGAGGCATGCAGGAGGCAGCCTATCAGTGATTCACTCTCATCATTGATGTTTCTATCACTCTCTCCTCCCTTCCTCTCTGAAGTCAATAAAAAAATATATTTTTGAATGTATGTTTTAAATCAATTATACTTAGATCAAAGTTTAAAAAAATGATTAAAACTTGCCACTTCCCAATTACTTTACTATCTATATAATAAAAGCATAATATACAAATCGACCGAATGGCTGAACAGCAGAACAACCATCCAGATGACCATCTGGGACCACGCTATGACACTCACTGGTGCCGGGCCAGCCAAAGTGCATTTGATGCGATTGGTTACGGGCGAAGCTATCGCCCCATGATAGCCCTGTAGAGGGAGGCCCAGGTCACCGACCTTCGGGCTGCAGCGGGTGGGCAGGGCTTCCCTCTGTGAGGAAAGCTTGGGTTCTGGGTGCTGGCAGCCAGAGGGAAGCCTGTGCATCCTGTGTGCTGGAAGCTGGAGGGAAGCCTGGGTCTCCGGTGCTGGAGGGAAGCCGGTGCCAGCAGCTGGAGGAAGGAAGGCCTACTCTTGCATGAATTTTGTGCATTGGGGCATTAGTTTTATTATGAATGTTCTTGAGCATGTTTGCACCTGCTGTATCAGAAAATCGGAAATAAAATTTAATGATGTGCTACTGAAATATCTTATCAGGCCCATGTTCAGTGCTATGAGGATGATGATAGTATTTACACCAGGAAAATTGACAAATACTACAAACCTTGACATCACTTAATATACTATTGAATGCTTTAATTTAAAATGAAAGGTGGAGAACGTTAGCAATGTAAGTTAATCTTATAAATGTATCATGCAAATAGGCTTTAAGTTGTACATAGGATACAATTTGAGAAAAACAATTTTCCTTCCAGTATTCAAAACATATAATTCCAAATGGCAAAGAAATCTGTTGAGTCTTTGAGGAATGAGTGAAGTGAAAACAGATGTCTTAGAGGCTAAACTGTCTTCCTATTGATTAAATCAATAGGATTTAAAATTGGCAGAAGTTTCTGACCAGACTTTTCAACAAAAAGATAAAGACAGTGTAAATAAATGCATAAAGAAATGCTCACCATAAAAATTTCTTAGAGAAATGCATTTAAAACAAAACAACTTAACACTACTGATTTTCCGGCCTACAATTTAAAAATATTAAACATCATATGTGGTCACAGGGATGAAGAAAAACTAGAAATGTCATTATTGTGTGTGGCTGGGAAGGCAAAGGGAATGACCATTTGAGATCACAGTTCAGCATGTCTTAAAAAGTACAACACTCACCTATACTGCAACAGTTAGGTAAGGAAAAGATCCATATATATAAAAGGCTAAGTGACTGACCAGCTGTCCAACCATGCAACCAACTAGAAGGTATGACATGCACTGACCACCAGGAGGCAGATGCTCAATGCAGTAGCTGCCAAGCTGTGGTGACTTGGCAGCGGCGGTTCTCAGGTGACACACCCTGCAACAAGAGAGGAGGGAGCCTGATTTCTCACGGGGCCACATGATTCCACCTTTGGCCATGGGTTATGTTGTTGCCGGGCCATATTCGCCCCGAATCTGGTTTACTGCACACTTGTGTTTGTGTTCTACACCCTGTACAATAGCAACTTCACAGAGTGCCCTCTTGCACTCCTGGAAACCTCGAGAGATGTCAGAGAGCCAGATTCGGCCCAATCCCCAGAGGCCAGACGGAGGGACCCCACCTGCCAGAGGGATCCCACTCATTCCACAGATGTCCTTCGAGCCTCAGTGCCAGCTGGCGAGAGGTTGGTTCCAGGGCATGTCTGGCCCATCTTGCCCAGGCCCACCCCACCAGCCACTTTCTAATTAATTTTCTTTCAATGTGCACTAATCCATGCACCGGGTTACTAGTACATTTATATAAAGAACTGAATGCAGTATTCCCAACAAATTTATGTATAAAACTCCAAGCCTGAAAGTAACTAAAACCATAGACAGATCAATAGATAAAGCGGTTATTCACAGAACAGAACACTATTCAAAAATAAAAAATAATTAACTATTCATATAAGCTTTAGTATTGAACCTCAAAATAACTGTGTAGAATGAAAGATACTAATATTTGTTAAGGAGAAACCAAGATGGTGGCATTAGGTATACATCTGTATGTGCTGCCTCTCACAACCACACCAAAACTACAACTAAAAGACAAAACGACTATCACCCAGAACCACAGGAAAGCTGGCTGAGTAGAAGTTCTACAATGAGAAGGAAAGAAAAAAGTGTATTGAGACCGGGTAGGACATGCAGAGGCGTGGAAAAGCAGAGGTACGGAGGTGCATGAATTGGGCTGGTGACTGGGTGTTCTGTTTTTTTCCATCAGGAAGGAGATACAAGCTCCCTACTGCTCTGAACTCCAGTTTCCTGTGAGACTCTGGGGACCCAGACTCCTATGGGGAGAAGCTGGACTGTCTGGCATCAGGTTGGAAAGTGAGGGTGGCTATCTTGCAGAGGTGCTTGCAGGAATCATTGTTTACTGTGCAGGGGTGCGGGACATGAGGACGTGGAGATGCAGAAATGTAGAGACTCAGAGAGGGCTGACTGGCAGCCATTGCTGTTTGCCACGCCCTAGTGATTCCCTGAGACCCCATCCCGCCCAATTTACAAACCCACCGGAGCTGTGTGCAACGGATTTTGCACATGAATGGCCTGCCCTTTCGCAGCTTAACCTAACAAACTGCAGATGGGTCAGCCAGCTCCAAAACACCAAACCCCAAACAAAGAGGAGAAATCTGCAGATCTCCCTGCAGCTCCTGCTGGGTGGCCTCAGGCAGTAGCTGACTTGCCCCTCCTGGGAGATCCAGGAGCCAGTGTACCCAGTGGTCACTGTGAGATGACACCAGATTTCAACTCCTCACATCCATAATTGAGGCAGACTCAGTCAGCACCAAAGCCCCACTGAAGCAAGTACTACCCTATAAGGGTGTCTCCAGCACAGCAGTTCTTCCATTATAGACAGAGCAGGTCCTCACAGCCAATTGGCCTGGAGGTCAATTCCTCCAAGTGTATCACAGCAATCAAGGCTTAACTACAAGACTGTGCACCCAGCCCACAAAGGGGTGCACCAAGAGTGTCCACTTCAGGTGATTAGGGAGGCTGAGCCACTGGCCCTATAGGTCACCTACCACGCAAAGCCACTCCATCAACACAGGGAAGCAGCCAAAATGCAGAGACAAAGAAACATGTCACGAATGAAAGAAATGGAGGAAAGCAAACTACTGGATATAGAGTTCAAAACCACAGTTATAAGGTTACTCAAGAATCTTCTAGAAACCTCTGAGAAACTTAGTGAGACCTTCAAGGATCTTAATGAGAATGCCAAAAAAAAGGAAAAGAACCAGTCAGAAATTAAGCATACACTGTCTGAAATAAAAAATAATATACAGAAATTCAACAGTAGACCAGAGGGCCCCAAGAATCAAACCAAAGATTTGAAATATGAGGAAACAAAAAACATCCAACCAGAAAGACAAAAAGAAAAAAGAATCCAAAAATATGAAGATAGTGTAAGGAGCCTCTGGGACAACTTCAAGTGTACCAACATCCAAATTATGGGGGTGCCAGAAGAAGAGAGAGAGCAAAATATTGAAAACTTATTAGAAGAAATAATGACTGAAAACTTCCCCCACCTAGTGAAAGAAATAGACTTACAAGTCCAGAAAGCACAGAGAACCCCAAGCAACAAGAACCCAAAGAGGACCACACCAAGACACATCATAATTAAAATGCCAAGGGCAAAAGACAAAGGGAGAATCTTGAAAGCAGCAAGAGAAAAACAGTTAGTTACCTACAAGGCAGTACCCATATGACTGTCAGCTGATTTCTCAACAGAAACTATGCAGGCCAGATGGGAGTAGCAAGGAATATTCAAAGTGATGAAAAGCAAGAACCTATAACCAAGATTACTCTACCCAGCAAAGCTATCATTTAGAATTGAAGGTCAGATAAAGAGCTTCAGAGACAAGAAAAAGCTAAAGGAGTTCATCACCACCAAACCAGGATTATATGAAATGCTGAAGGGTATTCTTTAAGAAGAGGAAGAAGAAGAAAAAGGTAAAGATAAAAATTATGAACAACAAAGTGATAACAAATACATATCTACCAACAAGTGAATCTAAAAACCAAGTGAATAGAAAATGAACAGAATGAACTGGTGAATATAATAGAATTAGGGGTATAGAAAGGGAGTGGACTGACAATTCTTGGGGGGAAGGAGATGTGAGGGGTGTGGGAAGAGATTGGACAAAAATCGTACACCTATGGATATAGACAGTGGCGGGGAGTAAGGGTATGGGGTGTGGGAGGTATCGGTTGGAGGGGAGCTATGGGGGGGAAAAGAAGAACATCTGTAATTATCTGAACAATAAACATTATTTTTAAAAAATAATATTTGTTAAGGAATACATACCTTATTGTGCTTATAATATTATTAAAAATATAAACTAATCTTTTTAAAAAATATATTTTATTGATTTTTTACAGAGAGGAAGGGAGAGGAATAGAGAGTTAGAAACATCGATGAGAGAGAAACATCGATCAGCTGCCTCCTGCACACTCCCTACCGCAACCAAGGTACATGCCCTTGACTGGAATCGAACCTGGGACCCTTCAGTTCACAGGCTGATGCTCTCTATCCACTGAGCCAAACTGGTTAGAGCTAAACTAATCTTGTAAAAGAAGGAAAATCAATGCCTGCATGGAGGGCTGAGCAAGGCAGAAAGAGAGATTATGTAGGGGCAGGAGGTAAATATAGGGTGTTGTAAGTAGGTTTAGAGTTGTTGGTATGGAAAATAATATCTATACTAATAAAAGGGTAATATGCTAATTAGACCAGACATCTTCCTGATGTCCTTCCGGACAAAGCCACAGTGGCAGGGGCTGAGGCAGAGGCAGTTAGGGGCAATCAGGCAGGCAGGGGAGCAGTTAGGGGGCGATCAGGCTTGCAAGGGAGAGCGGTTAAGGGGCAATCAGGCTGAGAGGGGAGAGCAGTTAGAGGCAATCAGGCCAGGAGGGGGGAGTGGTTAGGGGCATTAGGCAGGAGAGAGTTGGTTGGGGTAATCAGGCTGGCAGGGGAGAGCAGTTAGGGGCATCAGGCAGGCAGGCAGATTGCAAGAGGGATGTCCTTTTTTAAATTTCTTTATTGATTAAGGTATTACATATGTGTCCTTATTCCCTCATTACCCCCCATGAGAGGGATGTCCTTGATTGGAGAGGGTGCAGGCCGGGCTAAGGGACCCACCCCTTTCCGTGCACGAATTTCATGCACCGGGCCTCTAGTAATCATATATAATACTAGTTAGAGCCTAATATGCTATGTGTTTGTTCCTCATACTGTTGGATTAGTCGCTATGACACGCACTGACCACCACAGGGCAGATACACCAACCAGTAGATTAGCTTGCTGTTGAGGTCCAGCCAATTGGTACTGGGCCAGATGGGCAGGACATGCCCTCGAGCACTCCTGTGGTCTCTCCCCAATTGTGCACCAGTGGGTTCTCTTGGCCTGGCCTGCAGGCATCAGGCCGAAACCAGCAGTCTGACATCCCTTGAGGGGTCCCAGATTGCAAGAGGGTGCAGGCCAGGTGAGGGACCCAACCTGTGCATGAATCCATGTACCGGGCCTCTAGTATAATTCATATTGTTCACAAGAAAGGACTCCTATTCTGAGTGACCATTGAACTCACCAATGATAGAAGAGTTACCAGACCGGAAGTTAGAACCACAAAGTCATGCAGACTTTCCTTCAAGGCCTTGGTCAACAATGCAAAATAAGCCAAATATTGGAGGGAAAAAATGATTTTCTGACATTATTATGTGCCTTTCAAAGCACAGAATGTTCAGGACCCCACAAATTCTAAGTCATGCTAATTTACTCTTTTAAAGGAAACATTACAAATTAAGATGCTGCCCTGCTCAGGGGGCTCAGTAGATTGGAGCCTCCTGCTGTGAAGCACCCCCCACCACCACCACCAAAGATGGCCTGTTTGATTCCTAGTAAGGACACATTACTAAGTTGCAAATTTGATCCTTGTTCAGAAAGCATAGAGGAGGCAATTGATCCATGTTTCCTTACACATCGATGCTTTCTTCTTCTCCTTCTCCTTCTTCTTCTTCTTCTTCTCCTCCTCCTCCTCCTCCTCCTCCTCCTCCTCCTCCTCCTCCTCCTCCTCCTCCTCCTCCTCCTCCTTCTTCTTCTTCTTCTTCTTCTTCTTCTTCTTCTTCTTCTTCTTCTTTTCTCCCTCTCTCTCTCTCTCTCTCTCTCTCTCTCTCTCTCTCTCTCTCTCTCTCTCAAATCAATAAACAATTTCCTGGGACAGAATTAAAAAATTGAGGTGTTGATGTTTCAAGTACATACCGTTAAATCTAAAGCTATCTCTCTAGAACAGTTATCAGAATCACTTGAACTCAGTGGAAGACTGTCTCCTTTCATGTAGGAAGCTAAAAGAATCAATATTTCTGAAAAACCCCACACTATTAGTGCCATAGTCATGATCCCCACCGTGTTTTTCATTTAAGCCCTTAAATCTGATTAAAGTCATCTCTTTATGTGTTTCACTTAGGTTAGTCTTTGAGTTATTAAAATTAACTTTCCCACGGGAGAAGCTGTTTCTGAGGGATTCCAACAGAACTTTAGACACTGGAGTGAGCAGTGCCCAGTGTTCATCTACATGATGAACTAGAAACTGTGCTTTCCCTAGTGAAACCCATGCTTTAATATCTATAAATATGGCCAGTGACAGAGGAGGCCCGAGTCAGCCAACTTGTGGTCTTCCTTTTCTTTTTTTTGTATCCAAAACATTTTAATAAAAAATTAAAACAAACAAAAAAGGATGCACATTTCTAGATAATTCCAATACTGCTGGTCCAGGGCCATGCTCTAAGGGAGCCGCCCACGCTCACATCTTTCTAAGCAGAGGGTTCAGAGTGAAACCCAGGTCTTCTGTGTTCCAGTTCATTCTCTTCTCTACGTGGCGTGATGAGACCAGGATGCTGAGGCCATCTGAAAACAGCTCCCAAAGAACAGACTGGTGCTCAGTTTCCTCACTCCAAAGAATTGACAGCAGAATCTACATAATTTGGATACTTTTATAACTCCATTATACCTATTCCAGACCTGCCTTTCTCCTGCTGAAGTTTTATCGCTTCTGATTTTTAGTTTTTTGGGTTTTGTAGAAAGTCATCTAATAAGTGACATTTTTAAAAATTATTTCTACTAGAGGCCTGGTGCACGAAATTCATACACCGGGGTGGTGGTGGTGTGTGTCCCTCAGCCCAGCCTGCACCCTCTCCAATCTGGGACCCCTCGAGGGATGTCCAACTGCCCATTTAGGCCTGATCCCACCAGACATGTCTCTCACAATCCAGGACTGCTGGATCCCAATCGCTCGCCTGCCTGCCTGCCTGATTGCCCCTAACTGCTTCTGCCTGACAGCCTGATCACCCCCTAACCACTCCCCTGCCAGCCTGATCAACGCCTAACTGCTCCCCTGCGGGCCTGATTACCCCCAAACTGCCCTCCCCTCTCATCCTGGTCACCCCTAACTGCCCTCCCCTGCCAGCCTAGTCGCCCCTAACTGCCATCCCCTGCCATCCCAGTCACCCCTAATTGCCCTCCCCTGCAGGCCTGGTCTCCCACAATTGTCTTCCCCTGCCAGCCCGGTCACCCCTAACTGCCCTCCCCTGCCAACCTGGTCACCTCTAATTGCTCTCCCCTGCAGGCCTGGTCTTCCCCAGCTGCCATACCCTGCAGACCTGGTTGCCCCCAACTGCCCTCCCCTGCAGGACTGGTTGCCCCTAACTGCCCTCCCCTGCAGGCCAGGTTGCCTCCAACTGCCCTCCCCTGCAGTCCCGGTCAACCCTAACTGCCCTCCCCTGCCAGCCTGATCACCCACAACTGCCCTCTCCTGCTGGCCATCTTGTGGCAGCCATCTTGTGGCAGCCATCTTGTGTCCACATGGGGGTGGCCGTCTTATGTGTTGGAGTGACGGTCATTTTGCATATTACTCTTTTATTAGATAGGACTATAGGCCCAGTGCATGAAATTCATGCATGGGGCAGGGTAGGGGGGGGGGATGTCCCTCAGCCCAGCCTGTACCCTCTCGCAATCCGGGACCACTGGCTCCTAACTGCTCGCCTGCCTACCTGCCTGATCGCCTCTAACTGCTTGCCTGCCTGCCTGCCTGTTTGTCCCTAACCACTTGCCTGCTTGCCTGCTTGCCCCTAACCACTCTTCCTGCCTGCTTGATCACCCCTAACTGTGTGCCTGCCTGTGTGATGGCCCTTTACTGCCTCTGCTTCAGCCCCCACCTCCATGGCTTCATCTGGAAGGATGTCCAGAAGGTTGTTCGGCTGTCCGGTCTAATTAGCATATTACACTTTTATTATTATAGATTTTATTGTGATGACATTAGTCTACATGAACATATAGGTTTCAGGTGTGGATTACTAATTTACAAAATCTGTATATTGGGTCATGTGCCCACCACCCAAAGTCAAATCTTCTCCTGTCACCTCATATTAGGACTCCTTTCTTCCCCCACCCACCTCCCTCTGGCAACCACCACACTACTGTTTGTGTTCATAAGTTTCAGTTTTATATTCCACATATGAGTGAAATCACACAGTTCTTAGCTTTTTTGTTTGACTTATTTCACTTCACATAATGTTCTCAAGGTCCATCCATGTTGTTGTAAATGATGCTATTTCATCCTTTCTTATAGCCACGTAGTACTCCATTGTGTATATGGTCCACATCTTCTTTACCCAGTGCTCTTTCATAGGGCACTTTGGCTGTTTCCAACTCTTGGCCACCCACCGTCAATAATGCTGCAATGAACATAGGGGTGCATATATCTTTGCGTATAGATGATTTCAAGTTTTTCAGGTATATACCCAGGAGTGGGGTTGTTGGGTGATATGGTAGTTCTATTTTTAATTTTTGGAGGAATCACCAGACTGCTTTTCATAGTGGTTGTATCAGTCTACATCCCACCAGCAGTGAATGAGGGTCCCCTTTTTTCCACAACCTCTTCAACCTGTGTTGTTGCTTGTCTTATTGATAATGGCCACTCTGGTGTAAGGTGGTATTTCATTGTAGTTTTAATTTGCATGTCCCTGATTGCCAGTGAGGTTGAATTTCTTTTCATACATCTATTGGTTGTTTGGGAGAGGTGGATTGTTTATTTGTTTGGCGTTGAGCTTTACTGGTTCTTCATATATTTTGGAAATTAAACCTTTGTCTGAGCTACTGTTTGCAAATATTATCTCTCATCTGGTTGACTGCCTGTTTGTTTTGTTGTCCATATTTTTTGCTGTGCAGAAGCTCTTCAGTTTGATATAGTCCCATTCATTTATTTTGGCCTTAACCTCCTTGCCTTTGGGGTCAAGTCCATAGAATGTTCTCTACCACCCAGGTCCATGAGTTTGGTACCTATATTTTTTTCTATGTGACCTATAGTTTCAGGTCTTATGTTTAAGTCTTTGATCCATTTTGAATTAATTTTTGTACATGGGGACAAACTGCAATCCAGTTTCATTTGTTTGCATATGGCTTTCCAGTTTTCCCAGCACCATTTATTGAAGAGACTATCTTTACTTCAATGTGTGTTTCTGGCTCCTTTGTCAAAAATTACCTGTCCATATACGTGTGGTTTTATAACTGGACTCTCTATTCTGTTCCATTGATCTATGTACCTATTTCTCTGGCAATACATGGTGTTTTGATTATTGTAGCTCTGTAATATATTTTGAAGTCAGGTAGCATGATACCTCCAGCATTGTTCTTTTTTTTTTTTTAGATTGCTTTGGTTATTCTGGGTCTTTTGTGGTTCCATACAAATCTGATGATTTCTCATTCTATTTCTTTAAAAAAATGACATTGTTGCAGATAAGCTGCCAAGCAGCTGGGGAGAATTAATCAGCCAAGCAATTAGAGGATATTCAGAAAAGTAGCCTTTAATGGCAGATGCACTAGTGCCTTGACTCAGGGGAGTCAGTCTCCAAATCCTGGGAGATGAATATGAAGGAAGCTTTCCCTTTATACCCTTAGTTCCTTTGTCCCCCAAATGTGAATCAGGCTTTCAAACTTTTCACAGGCGTTGCTGCCCCCCATGAGTTGGGATGGGGGAAGTGAGATTACACTCAGAGGCCTGTCGGGTGCTAGCACTGCCAATCCCCTCAGGGGGTTGTATATGGTTCATGGTTTATGGCCTCTGTAAAATGGGAGTATTACAGGAAACAGGTTCTCCGAGGCAGGATAGGCATCACAGATAGGAATGGAGTTTACTGGCATGCAAGAGTGTGTGTCAGAATGCAGGTTACTGGCACAGATTCAGATAGCTAGTCCCCCCAAATGTCTTATTTTCACCTTCATTATGGGGATTTTGATGGGGATTGTATTAAATCTGTATATTGCTTTGGGTAAAATGGCCATTTTAATTATGTTGATTCTTCCAATCCATGAACACAGGATAATTTTCCATTTCATTGTGTCTTTTTTAATCTCTTTTAATAATGTTTTATAATTTTCAGTATATAGGTCTTCCACATTCTTTGTTGAGTTTATTCCTAGGTATTTTATTCTTTTGGTTTCGATTGCAAAAGAAATCATTTTCTCCATTTCTTTTTCTGAAGTTTTGTTGTTGGTTTACAGGAAGGTAATGGATTTTTGCACATTGATTTTGTATCCTGAAACTTGACTGTACTTGTATATTGTTTCCAGTAGTATTTTTGGTAGTCTTTAGGGTTTTCTATATACAGCATCATATCATCCACAAAAAATGACAGTTTGACTTCTTCCTTCCCTATTTGGATACCTTTTATTTCTTTATCTTGCCTTTTTGCTCTGGCTAGTACTTCTGGCACTATCTATATGAATAAAAGGGTAATATGCTAATTAGACCAGACGTATTCCGGACATCCATCCTGACAAAGCTGGGGGCATGGCCAGCCTGCAGACAGCCATCAGCCCCTCAACCAGGCTGGCACCACCCCCAGCAGGGACCCCCACACTGATGGGGGTGTGGCCAGCCTGAAAAACCCTGGCAGCCCCTCGCCCAGGCCGGCCCTGTCCCCCAGTGAGGACCCCCTGCTGGAAGCTAATTCCAGCAGGTCATAAATGCAAGAAGTTTATCACAAGGTTGGTGGACCTTGAGCCTTCAGCAAGGGCTGGAAAAATACATATTATTGCCTGTTGGAAATGGCTAAGGGCATTTCCCCAAACCTGAAAAGGATGCATAAATGATTGCTTGCTTCCAGACAGCTGAGGGCATTTCAGTCTATATATTATTGCCTCCTGCTGGCCAAACACATGAACAGCCATAGGCAGTTCCTCCAATCTAACAAAGGATTCTGTATACTAAACCTTGGTCTTTGATGTGTATATCTACCTTGCCTTAGGACAATTTGTGTTAATAAAAAGCTCTGAGTCCAGAGAGACAGGAGTTGGTTTCTTTAGCTAAGTCTTCTCTGGCTCCCCAAAATTATGTTTCATCTCTAGACTCTTTAATAATTTACTGCAGCCCTTCTCCAGATTCCTGAACCCTTCTAGATGCTGGATAAGACCCCCACACCCCAATCGGGGATGTGGATGGCCTGTAAACTGCCCCAGGCCCCTCACCCAGGCTGGCACTGCCCCCCCAGCAGGGACCCCCACCCCAATCAGGGCATGGCCCACCTGCAAACGGCCCAGGTCTGTCACCCAGGCCAGCCCTGCCCCCAAGGGGGCCCTCACCCTGACCAGGACCCCCTTCAGGGCAGACGAGCCAGCCCCCACCCATGCACCAGGCCTCTATTATACTAATAAAAGGGTAATATGCTAATTAGACCAGATGTCCTTCTGGACAAAGCCATGGTGGCAGGGCCAAGGCAGAGGCGGGTAGGGGTGATCAGGCGTGCAGGGGAGAGCAGTTAGGGGGATGAGGCTAGCAAGAAAGCGCAGTTAGGGGAATCAGGCCATCAGGGGAGAGCAGTTAGGGCAATCAGGCTGGCAGGGGAGAGCAGTTAGGGATCAGGCTGGCAGGCAGGCAAACGGTTAGGAGCCAGCAGTCCCAGATTGCGAGAGTGATGTCCAACTGCCAGTTTAGGCCCGATTCAATTTAGACCCGATCCCTGGGATCGGGCCTAAACTGGCAGTCGGACATCCCCCAAGAAGTCCCAGATTGAAGAGGGTGCAGGCCAGGCTGAGGGACACCCCCCATACATGAATTTTGTGCACGAGGCCTCTAGTGTTGAATAAGAGTGGTGAGACTGGACATCCTTGTCTTGTTCCTGATCTTAGAGGAAAAGCTTTCAGTGTTTCACCATTGAGTATGATATTGGCTGAGGGTTTATCATATATGGCCTTTGTTATGTTGAGGTACTTTCCTTCTATTCCTATTTTATTGAATTGGATGTTGTATATTATCAAATGCTTTTTCTGCATCTATTGATAAGATCATACTATTTTAATCCTTTCTTTTGTTAATGTGGTGTATTACATTGATTGATTTGTGAATACTGAACCATCCTTGTGGCCCTGGAATGAATCCCACTTGATCATGAAGTATTATTATTATTTTTTGGATGTACTGTTCTATTCAATTATCTAGTACTAGAGGCCTGGTGCATAAAATTCATGCACGGGGGGAGGGCAGTGTGTGTCCCTCAGCCCAGCCTGCACCCTCTCCAATCTGGGACCCGTCAAGCAATGTCCGACTGCCCTCCCACAATCCAGGACTACTGGCTCCCAACCGCTTGCCTGCTTGCCTGCCTAATTGCCCTTAACTGCTTCTGTCTGCCAGCCTGGTCACCCCCTAACCACTCCCCTGCCAGCCTGATCAACGCCTAACTGCTCCGCTACTGGCCCAATTGCCCCTAACTGCCCTCCCCTGCCAGCCTGGTCACCCCTAACTGCCCTCCCCTACAGGCCTGGTCCCCCCAACTGCCCTCCCCTGCAGGCCTGGTTGCCCCCAACTACCCTCCCATGCAGGCCTGGTGCCTCCGAACTTCCCTGTCCTGCAGGCCTGGGTCCCCCCTAACTTCCCTCCCCTGCAGGCCTGGTCACCCCCAACTGCCCTCCTCTGCTGGCCTGGTCACCCCTAACTGTCTTCCCCTGTTGGCCTGATTGCCCACAATTGCCCCACCCCTGTTGGCCATCTTGTGGCAGCCATCTTATGTCGGCATTGGTGTGTTTTTTGGCCACCTACTTCTAGAAAGAGTGGAATGGTGGGAGGAGGTGGAGAAAAAGAGAGAGAAGCATCTACAAAAGAGATACACATCAATTGGTTGCCTCCCTCATGTACCCCAACCTGGGTTAAGGATTAAACCCCCAACAGAGGTCTGTTCCCTTGACCAGGAATGGAACCAGAGACTGTTCGCTCTTTGAGACAAATCTCTAACCACTGAGTGAAATGACCAGTTCTTGTAGTCTTTCTTAAAACAGAGGAATCCCCTGTACACCTTTTGGACCCTGACTTTGGGTTTCTAAAGATGATTTATTGAGAGACATTTATTGTAAATGTCTAAGGCTCCTCATTATCTTAAATATTATTTCTTCTACTCCATGTCTTTCCCCATTATTGTGAACTTGGCCAGTCTGTTTTGAAATTCTGTGTAAATTTCTTTGTCATTTATCTCTGGAGAACTTATCCTTGTGGTGAGTATACTAAAGAACCTTACAGATACACTTTTAAGCAAAAGTGTAAGCCACTGGATTTTTTATTTACATTCTGTACTGTAAATTTCTCTCTGGGCACAGATTTTTATGAAGGGGCCTCACATCTGCCCTTCCCCAGGCAGCCTGGGACTCAAAGCAAACTGTGAGGCCTCCTGAGGAGGTCAAGTCTGTCCACAGGGTCCATAGCACAGCCTGACCCCACTTTCTGATCCTGGTTGACAAAAGCAGCCAGAATGACTACCTTCAGCTTCCAGGTCAAAGAACATGCCTGGGTTGTGGGCTCAGTCCCAGTAGGGGGCATGCAAGAGGCAGCTTATCCATAATTCTCTCATCATTGATGTTTCTATCTTTCCCTCTCCCTAATCTCTCTGAAATCAAGAAAAAATATTTTGAATGTATTTTTAAAATCAATTATATGTAAATCAAAGTTTAAAGAAATGTTTAAAACCATTTCCCAATTATTTTACTATTTTATTATGAACTAGAGGCCTGGGTGCACGGATTTGTGCCCGGGTGGGGTCCCTCAGCCAGGCCTGGACCCTCTTGCAATCCAGGACCCTTTGGGGGATGTAGCAGTGCAGAAGCAGCAGGCTGCTGGGGAGGAGCCTCAGCTGGGGCTGGGTGCAGCTTCACTGCCCCTCATCTAGGCCCTGCTGTGCCTGCTGCCACCCAGTAGAGCTGCCGGGAGGCGGGAGACTCTCTGACCTCTGCAGCTGTGCTTGCCAGCCGTGAGCCCCGCTTCTGGCTGAGCAGGGCTCCCCCTGTGGGAGTGCACGGACCACCAGGGGGCAGCTCCTGCATTGAAGCCTGCCCCCTCGTGGTCAGTGCATGTCATAGCGACCAGTCGTTCCATCTTAATGGTCATTTAGGCTTTTATATAGATAGATAGATAGATAGATAGATAGATAGATAGATAGATAGATGTTATAGAGGATAGTTATTTCTACTGTGTCAATATGTTGCAAGTAAAATGTAATGATTTGCTACTGAAATATCTTATTATATACATATTCAGTGCCATCATTTGGCAGTTTGAAGCTAACCACAGTGAGGCATTTACTCCTGGGAAATGAACAAAGATTACAATCCTGGCTTCACTTAAGGCATTATTGAATGCTTAGACATAAAAGAGTGATGGAGAATGTTAACAATGCAGATAAAATCTGTAAGTGTATGATACATGTGAGTTTAAATAGTACATGGAATAAAAATTGAGAAAAAGATTTCCCTTTAATATTCTAAATCCACAGTTCTATATAGCAAAGAAGTCACTTGAGTTATTGAGAAATAAGTGAAATTCAGATATTTGTCTTAAGATTGTGAACTGTTCTCATATTGATCAAAATAATAAATTCATTTAAAAAGAGGTAACCATTTTGAGCCAACATTTTAACAAAGGAGATAGATAGTTTAAATAAAAGTATGAAAAAAATGTTCACCATCAAATATTCTTAGGGAAATGGAATGAAAATTAAAGCCAGTTAACACTATATGCAATTCCAGGCCTACTATTTAGAAAGACTAACCTTTGCATGTGCTGGCAGGGTTGAAGAAAAACAAGAATTTTTATATACTGTGCATGGGTGGGAAGGCAAAGTGAATTACCATTGTAAATCACAGTTCTGTTTATGTTAAAATGTGAAACATTGACCTATACTGATTAGTAAGTGATATATCAACAAAGAAAACTGAACACAAATATTCCAAACAGATCCTAATATATAAAAAGCCAGGTGCTGTCACAACCTAAATGACAGGATAGATGACCAAACAGCAGGCTAGGGACCTGAGGGGATGGGAGCTGTGGGTCCCCTGCCACCTGCAGCACGGCAGCAGGAGGAGGGAGTTGTGGGCCCAAACAAACAAAGGACTAGTCCGGCTCTCATGGCATGGCAGGGTGGGGCCATGGAGGCTGAGGAGCCTTGTGGGGCAGGGGCTGTTAGCATGGAGCTTACTGGGGTGGCTGAGGTGGAGAAGTTTCGGGGGTTGGGGGCAGCGAGCATGGAATGGGGCGGGGGATGTGAGCGTGGAGCTTTGTGGAGTGGCTGAGGCGGAGGAGCATCATGGCATTGGTGGCTGAGGCCGAGGAGCCTTGCAGGAAAGGGTCTGTTAGTGTGGAGCTTTGTGGGGTGGCTGAGGTGGAGGAGTGTTGTGGTGCGTGGGCAGCAGAGGCCAAGGAGCCTCGTGGGTTGGGGGCTGTTAGCGTGGAGCTTCACAGGGCAGCTGAGGTGGAGGAGTGTCCCAGGGTGTAGGTGGCTGAGACCAAAGACCCTTGTGGGGCAGGGGCTGTGAGCATGGAGGTTCGTGGGGCAGGGGCCACAGAGGTGGAGGAGCAATGCTGGTTGGTGGACATGGCCTTGATTGCAGCTAGGCCTAGGGACCCTAACCACACACAATTTAATCAGGCACTGGGCCTCCAGTTTATTTATAATACACCAAACCTGGAAATAACCAATTTTATAGACAGATCAATAGAAAAAGTGATAATCCATAGAATACAATACTACTCAGAATAAAACAAATTCAATATTCACATAGGTATTTGTATTGAATCTAAAAATAACTGTATAGCATTAAGAAAACCGGTATTTGTTAAAACTACACACCTTATAGTGCCTATAAAATTATGAAAAATATGAACTAATCTAATGTAGAGGACAGTAAATCATTGACTGCATGGAAGGCTGGGAAAACCAGAAAGAGAGATTATAAAAGGGCAGGAGGAAAATGTAGAGTGTGGGAAATGTAGATTTAGAGTTGTTGATATGGAAAATAATAATAATAATACAGGAATAAACTCTGCTCCCACTAGTATGCCTCAGTTGAGTGGGTGTCATCCAGTGCACTACAAGGTCCCTGGTTGAATTCCAGGTCAGTGCACAGCCACACCTGGTTCCCCAGGAGGGGGTGTGCAGGAGGGAGCTGATGGATGTTTAATACTCTCTCTCCCCATGCTTTCCTCTCTTCCTAAAAAATAAAATAAAATAAAATAATTTTAAAATTAATTTTTAAAAGAACAAACTCTGTGATTTGTGTACTCAGAACTGTAAGTCTACTTTTGCCACATTTTGTATATGACTGACAGATGGGATTATTTCATGTGTGACAGTTTCACAGCTTTATCTCTATGTCAAAGCACACCAGTTAGGGTGGGGGCATGAATAGGAGGTGGGGGTAATGGGGGAATAAGGACACATATGTAATACCTTAACCAATAAAGAAAATTTTAAAAAAGAAAAAAGCACACCAGTTAGTACTCAGTAGAAAAGTGCAATTTCTTGAACATCATTTCTCATTTCCTTGGAGGAACAGCATTGCCTCAGTGGCAGCAAATATTGGCAGGCAGTGAAGGTTATTACCAATAGAGTCAATAGGAATGCTGGCTGGTTACAAAGGACACATTTTGGAATGACTACAGGATTATACTTCCTCTACATAGTCTTGCGTGTTGAGGAAACCTCCAGGTGAAGACTGTAGAGAGGCCAGGGGAATCTCAAAAACTCTTAGATTATTTTTTCTGCAAATGACTTCAGCCACAGGAAACAGTTACGGAGGTCCTGAGAATGTCTGTATACAAACATCACATAAGCCATAGACCTTTATTTGTGGAAAACATTCAGAAGAGGCAATTTTCATGTAATTAGCTGCAGTCTTTTCCACTCACTATGAATGCCGTGTTTCTTTCCTAATTGTGGTTCCATTTAAACATTAGTCTTACAACAAACGACACCTGCATGTGAAATATCATACATCATGGCACATGGCTCCTTTACAGTATGTGGGGAAGAACTCCCTAAACGTTGCTGAGGATTATGTACTACTTAGTGTGAACACAGACTATAATGCCTATTGTTCACAGAAGCACAACAAAGGACTCCTCTTCAGGGTGACCAATGACCTCACCAATAATAGAACCACCATATTGTTTTTTCAAATTCTGTGGAAGTTTATCATCATTACTGTCTGCTAGTAAGTTTCTCTATTTGTCATTTTCCTCTGGAGAACTATGCTTGTGGTGAGTATACTAAACTACCTTACAGATGCACTTTTAATCATACATCAGCAAACATGTTAAAGCCACTGTACTTTTCATTTGCACTCAGTGCTGTTAATTTCCCTGTGGGCACTGGATTTGCTGAAGGTACAGCCCAGCAGCTCTTCTAAAGGCAGCTTGGGGCTTGAGGTAAACTGTAAGGCCTCCTGAGGAGACGATCAAGTCCTCCCAGAGTGTCAGCAGCCCAGCCAGGACCTCATTTTCTGATCCTTGTTGCTCAAACCAGCCAGTGACCTCCCTTCAGCTCCAAAATGGGCACGAGTGGCACAGATCAGGTGGGTGGCCTACAAGGAGCATGCCCTGCCCATTTTGAACTTGCAACCCAGGTATAGCCCCTTGCCTGGGAATCTATTTCAGCATCCCTCAGGTATGTGGGCTGACGCTCTTACCATTGAGACATGACGGCCAAGACCAAGCTTGATGTTTACCCATTCAGGAAAGATCAGGGCCTTTTTCTCTCACTAGATGGATAAATATAGACAACCTCCTTTAGTCGCTAAACTTCGCCACACTTACAATCCACAATAGGACCATGTGGTTCAGCACCCAGTGACCTATCATGCTTGGCAAAAACGGAATCAGGTTCTGCAGAAGCAGCTCCTCTCAATGACTGCATGGAAGGCCGAGAAAGGCAGAAAGAGAGATAATGAAAGGGCTGGAAGGAAATACAGGATGTGGCAGAAGTAAGCTTAGAGTTGTTGGTATGGAAAATAATACAATAATTAATAAATGATAATACAGGAATAAACTTTTCCTCAGCCAGTGTCCTCAGTTGGTTGGGTGGCATCCCATTCATTGAAAGGTCTCTGGTTTGATTCCAGATCAGTGCACATCCCCAAAGGGGTCCCCAGTAGGGGGTATGCAGGAGGCAGCAGATCTGTTTATCTCTCTCTTACCCTTCCTTCCTCCCAACCCCAAAAAATTAATAAAAGTATTTTCTAAATTATTTTTTAAAAAGAATAATCACCGTGTTTTCAATACTTTCAACTGTAAGTCTATTATTGCCCAATCCTGTGTATGAGGTACAGGTGAGTTTATTTCACATTTAACAGTTTCACAGTTTTATTTCTATTTCAAGGCTCACCAAATAGTACACATTAGAAAAAGGCAGTTTGTTGTATGTCAATTCTTATTTCCGGGGAGAAACAGCCTTGCCTCAGTGGCAGCAAATATTGGCAAGCTGTGAAGATTATTCCATGGGAATCAACAGGGATGCTGTTTACAAAAGACATTATCTTGGAACTGATTATAGCATTAATAGAGGCCCAGGGCATGAAATTCCTACACCGGTAAGATCCCTAGTCTGGCCAGCGATCCCAGCCAATCAGAGCCTTCTGGCTGCTGGATGGGCCTTCCTTCTGGCTGCCAGCCGGGCCTTCATTCCAAGCTGCTGGCCGAGGCTTTCCTTCATTCTGCACTGCATCCTGGTGGTCAGCACATGTCACTGGAGCAATTGAATATCCTGTCTCCCATGCAAACCCCTGAGGGGACAATCTGCATATTAGGCTTTTATATATATACTAGAGGCCCGGTGCATGAAATTTGTGCATGGGGGGGGGGGGTGTCCCTCAGCCCAGCCTGAACCCTCTCCAATCTGGGATCCCTTGAGGGATGTCCGACCACCTGTTTAAGCCCGATCACAGTGGGATTGGGCCTAAACGGGTGGTCAGACATCCCTCTCACAATCCAGGACATCCCTCTCACAATCCAGGGCTCCCAACTGCTCTCCCCTGCAGGCTTGATCCCCCCTCCAACTGCTCTCCCTTGCAGGCCTGGCACCCCCCAACTGCCCTCCCCTGCAGGCCTGGCACCCCCCAACTGCCTTTCCCTCCTGGCCCGGTTCTCCCCAACTGCCCTTCCCTGCAGGCCTGGGTCTTCCCCAACTGCCCTCCCCTGCTGGCCTAGTCACCCCTAACTGCCCTTCCCTGCAGGCCTGGTCCCCCGCAACTGCCCTCCCCTGCATGCCTGGTACCCCCCAACTGCCCTCACCTTCAGGCCTGGTCTCCCTCAACTGCCCTCCTCCGCTGGTCCAGGCCCTTCCCTGCAGGCCTGGGTTCCCCCCAACTATCCTCCACTGCAGGCCTGGTCCCCCCCAACTGCCCTCCTCTGCTGGCCTGGTCACCCCTAACTTCCCACAACTGCCCTCCCCTGCAGCCCATCTTGTGTCCACATGGGGGCAGCCATCTTGTGTCTTAGTGTGACAGTCAATTTGCATATTATTTTATTAGATAGGATAAATCCTTTCTCTAGCTTTGAGTTCTTGCCTGTCAAGCAACAACCTTGAGGTGAACACCCTAGAGGGGCCAGCAGAATTCACAGCATCTTTATATTATTTTGTGTGCCAGTGACTTCAGCTACAGGCAAGTTATGGCGGTCCTCTCATTGTCCTAAAAGATGATACAAGCCACAGGCCCTGGAATAATTATGGATTTATGTCCAGAAGAGGCACTTTTTATCTCTGTAGGGAGTGGTTATAGGGTTAAGTCTCGGACTGACCTGCTGGCAAAGCCACAAACAAGTCCCAGCTTAGAAAGCACAGCCCTCTTGGCATAATTAAGCTTGATTTTGTGACTGCTCCCTAGATCTTTCCTGGGTAGCTAATGGGCTGTGGGAGGTGCAGCAAGTGCTGCCAAAACAAGTGAAACTTACAAGAACATTTAAAATTACCTTGTTTACCTCTGACTATAAAATAAAGCATCAGCTTGCAGTCTGGATCTGTTCTGTGGTCTCAGCCAGGCACAGAAGATCCACCTAGACCCAGCTTATTCTCCTTGTCTTTTCTTCATCCTTCGCCGGCCCTCCCTCAGGCTCGCCGAACCTTTGGCTATGCTGGCGCAGCACAATCTCATTCAACTGCAGCCTCTTCCATGATTATGAAAACAGTGTTTCTGTCCCTATTCGTTTCACCTCAGAGATTCACAACAAATGAAAACAGCCTATGAAATTTCACATATAATGGGACATGGGTCTCTTGGGAGCACGTATAGAATAGTTCTCTAAACATTGCTGAGACTTACGTAATACAAACTGTGAACAGAGGTCATAATTCATATTGTTTGTACAAGCACAACAAAGGCCTCCTCTTCAGGGTGACCAGTGACCTCACCAATAAAAGAGGCACCCAACTTCAAATAATACAATAATTAATAAGTGATAATACAAGAACAAACTTTTCTTCATACAGTGTCCTCAGTTGGTTGGGTGTCATCCCGTTCACTAAAAGGTCTCTGGTTTGATTCCACTTGTACACTTTCTTTTACAGCCTTACACAGCAATACAAAATAAGCTAATATTGGACAAATGGTGATTTTCTACTATCATGCTGTGCCTTCCAAATCATAGAAAGTTTGGGACCCCAACATAACCATTTCCCTTTCCATGCTGACAGATCACAACTTTCCTTTCAAATCATCCCAGGCAGTGAATAGAACCAACAAACTAAAGGTACAAAAGAAAAAAAAATTTACAAAAACATAAAAGGGAGCAGAGGATAGTAAGCAATTTGCAAGTTGGTGAATTAGAACCGGAAACAATTCATCACAGCATAATGTAAGAACCACAGTGTCCCTGACAGAGGCAGCACTTCTTAACTAAGGATGGGTGCTCTGGATGAATCCTGGATCAATTCCAATCCCTAGCCAAAGATAAAGGAATGAAGGTCCTATTAAGAACTCAGAATAATCATAATTTCCCCCAGCACAAGTGAGAACACAAAATTCATTTCCCCTAAGCACACAGGTGTTGTGAAAGATGCACATTTTTCATGTAGTAGAGGTAAAATTGTTTCAGCCACAAATACTCACAAGGACATCAATGGGGTATTAGGTCTGGGCAGGCTGACAAATGCAGATCCCTCAAGGCTCAGTTGTACCTGAAGCTTATGAGGAAACTAGCAAGGTACAGTAGGTACTTGGATTACGTCGGAGATCTGTTCCTACGATGCAACATAATGCAATTTTTTGCCGTAAGTTGGAACCCACCTACATAAGCACCTATGTCACTCACATGAAGCACATACACAGCAGTAATAAAGTGAAATAGTAAAAAAATTTAAAGAAAAATAACAATTCCTGATATTTATTTGTGGTAAATAAATAGAAAACATAAAGCACATATGTACATACATCAAAATGACAAAACTTTTATAAATACTGTAAATGGGAGATGTTGACATAACCACGAAACAACGTATGTTGAGTCTGACGTAACCGGAGGACTGCCTGTATGTCTTTCTATAAAAAGAGTATATATTCAGTAAATGAGTCCCAAAGTATCTCCTTCAGTGTTGCCATTCTGAGTGAGAAAGATAAAATATGATCTGGACATTTAAGGCTTTTCTCCAGTGTGAATTCTCAGGTGTCTAATCAGGCTATGTTTCTGGCTAAAATATTTCTTACATAAACTACACTCAAAGGGTTTTTCTCCAGTGTGAACTCTGTGGTGTTGAATGAGGTTAGAGCTTTGACTGAAGGACTTCCCACAATCACTACATTGATATGGCTTTTCTCCAGTGTGAACTCTCTGATGCTCAGTGAGACTACAGAACTGCATAAAAGACTTCCCACAATGACTACACTCATATGGCTTTTCTCCTGTATGAACTCTGTGGTGTTTAATGAGGGCAGAGCTCTGACTAAAGGATTTCCCACAATCACTACACTCATATGGCTTTTCTCCAGTGTGAACTCTGTGGTGTTTAACAAGGTTAGAGCTATGACTGAAGGACTTTCCACATTCACTACATTGATATGGCTTTTCCCCCATGTGAACTCTCTGGTGCTCAGTGAGAGCAAAGATTTGCCTGAAAGACTTCCCACAATCGCTACACTCATATGGCTTTTCTCCAGTGTGAACTCTGTGGTGTTTAATGAGGGTAGAGATCAGACTGAAAGACTTCCCACAATCACTACACTCATATGGCTTTTCTCCAGTGTGAACTCTGTGGTGTTTAATGAGGGTGCAGTTCTGACTGAACAACTTCCCACAATCACTGCACGCAAATGGTTTTTCTCCAGTGTGAACTCTTTGGTGTTGAATGAGGTTAGAGTTTTGACTGAAGGATTTTCCACAATCATTACATTGATATGTCTTTTCTCCAGTGTGAACTCTCTTCTGATTAAAGATGTAATTACTACACTTAAGTGATTTCCCACACTCACTAAACTCAAAATATTGTTCTGCGGTATGAACTCTATGATGTTTAGTGAGGGAAGACCTTTGATGGAAGTGCTTCCCACAATCAGCACACTCATAGGACATTTCTTCAGTGTGAACTCGCTGATGTTCAGTAAGATTAATGATACATCTAAAAACTTTCCCACATTTGTTACACTCATATTTCACTTCACCAGAGCAGACATCCTGATGTTGAACAAATTTATGTCTGTGGCTTGCAGCATTTTCACATCTGTTCCACTGGTGATGACTTTTTACATTGTGAAATTTCTGTGAAATCTCATTGCCATTGTGAGGCTCCTCAGTGTTAAGAGATGCCTGGGGCTGCAACAACCCTGAGCTGGCTGCCCAGTCTTTCCCAGCCTCCCTAGTGGTTGAAGGCACTCCTGACAAGTAGAAGCTGCACCTGGTCACAAACAAGTCCATGTCCATAGCTTCTTTCCAGGACTTCTCTCCAGTGGTATCCCTCTGTTGCTGGTAATGGTTTGCATTGGAACAGAAGTCTCTCACACATGTGTCACTGAAGAAGGGCTTCTGCTCAAAGTATGCTGCTTGTGACTCAGTCAGGTGCAGAATATCTTTTAACACTGAGAAACACCGCTTACAGAGATGGGTCCTCTGGGTTGGTGGAGCTGTCTTAGAAGCCATGAATTTTGACTCCACTTGTACAGAAACACTCTCATCAGAACATTCCTCCTCCTCTTCTGCTTTATGCCAACAACCTGAAAACAGAAAAATGGTGAGGAAGTAAATGTTGACTGTGGTGACAGGGAAGTTCCATTACAAAAGTGTGTTGCTCATATTACCTTAGCCTCATGTAACTGGATGAAAATAAAAGATTTCCAGGAAGGATTTACAAGATGAAACTATGAAATTCTGGGCTGCTGAAATTCAAAAACAAGGAGGACCTCAAATGAAATATAATACATGCATGACAAGCGCCACATGGAACAGAAGAGGTATCACAGATTCGTTCTTTTGCTAACAGAATTCAGCAGGGCTTGTGTGCTGGTGACATGGGTAAGCTGTGCAGAATGTTGGTTACAGAGGGAGTGAAGATGGTGGCCAGCAGGATGGCTGTGAGGGAGTGAAAGGGAAGTGTGTGGATATGTGTATGTGTGTGTAAGTGAGGGGCAGTTGGATCCTCCTGGAGTCTCTGAATCCCTTAGAAGGGGAACCCCTGTTACTGCTGCATGCACTCCTGGGTGGCCAACTCTGGCTCAGAAACTATGCTATCTTGAAGAGGACAGCTGCTGAGCCTAGGAGCCCATCGCTACCACCACTCAGACTGGCCTCAAACACCACCTGCAACCCTATAGCCAGTCCATCCAAAGACCTGCTATCTCAGCTGCAAATGCACAAACACCAAGACTCCAGTTTTCCTTGCCACAGGCTCCTGTGAGTCCCAGAGTGTGAAATGCTCCCACTGACCCACCACTTCAGCCATGGGCCCCTCATGTCCTGGCACCTGGATTCTCCAGTGATTCTCAGGTGTGCAACCCTCCCACCAAGCCCTCCACTTAGCCATAGGCCCTTCAGGACTCTGCGGCTGGAGCCTTCAGTGAGACCAAAAATGGGGAGACAAAGTAACAACCCCAAAGTAAAGAAAAGGGGGCATCGCTAGAAAAGTAACTAAATGAAATGGAGGCATGCAATATGTCAAAAATGATTTCATCGTAAGGGCCATACATTAGTTCATAAAAGAGATGGATAAGAAAACTAACAACTTATATAAGAATCAAAAGGAAATAAAGAATGATATAGCCACAATAAAAAAACACAATGGAGTCTTGCCCAGTTTGGCTCAGTGGATAGAGTGTCGGACTGCAGACTGAAGGGTCCCAGATTCGATTCCAGTCAAGGGCATGTACCTTGGTTGCGGGTACATCCCCAGTAGGGGGTGTGCAGTAAGCCGCTGATCAATGTTTCTCTCTCATCAATATTTCTAACTCTCTATCCCTCTCCTTTCCTCTCTGTAAAAAAATCAATAAAATATATTAAAAACAAACAAAACAAAACAAAAACACAAAGGAAACTTTCAATAGTAGATTAGAAGAGGTGGAGGATTGAATTAGTGAGTTGGAAGAAAGGGCAGAAAAACATACCCAATCTGAGCAGCAATTGGATAAAAATATTAGAAAGCAGGAGAAGAGTCTAAGGGAGCTTTGGGACAACATAAAACAAAGTAACATATGTATAATAGGGGTGCCAAAAGAATAAGAGAGGAGCCAGGATTAAAAGCATATCTGAAGAAATAATAACAGAACATTTCCCAAATTTGGGGTGGAAAAGTCACACAAGCACAGAGAATCCCAAACAAGATGAACCAAAAAAAGCCACACACCAAGACATGTCAAAATTACACTGGCAAATGTTAATGACAAAGAGAGAATCTTAAAGGCTATTGAGAGAGAGAGAAAGAGAGAGAGAGAGAGACAGACAAAGAGTTACCTACAAAGGATCTCCCATTAGGTTATCGAATGATTTATCAACAGAAATACATCAGGCTATAATGGAATGGAATGAAATATAAAAAGTGATGCAAAGTAAGGGACTGAATCCAAGAATACGCTATCCAGCAAGGCTATCATTCAAAATTGAGGGGAAATCAGAAGCTTCACAGACAAAAAAAGGCTAAGGGAATTTATTACCACCAAGCTAGCAATGCAAGAAATGCTAAAGGGATTGCAATAAAAAGAAGAAATAGAAAGAGAAGAAGGAATACAGGCATAAAGTATGAAAATGGCTACAAACATGTACCTATCAATAATAACCTTAAACATAAATGGACGAAATGCTCCAATAAAAAGACACAGAGTGGCTGTATGGATAAGAAAACTTGACTCATATATATGTTGTCTACAAGAAATCAACCTCTGAATAAAGGATTCATATAGTCTAAAAGTGAAGGGATGGAAAAATACTTTTCAAGCAAATGGAAATTAAAAAAAAAAAAGCTGGGGTAGCAATACTTGTATCTGACAAAACAGACCTCAAAGTGAAGTCCATACTAAGAGATAAGGAAGGCCACTTCATAATACTAAAGGCATTGGTACAACAAGAGGATATAACTTTGGAAAACATATATGCACCCAAATGCATTAAAAAACTTCTGAAAGATATCAAGGGAGAGATTGACACCAATACAATCATAGTAGGGGACTTTAATACCCAACTGACATCACTGAATAAATCCTCTAGACAAAAAATCAGCAAGGAAACAGCAATCCTAAATGACTCACTAGATCAGATGGACTTAATTGACATCTTCAGAACATTTCACTCCAAAGCTACAGAATATACATTATTTTCAAGTGCACAGGGGACATTTTCAAAGACAGACCACATAGTGGGACACAGGCAAAGTCTCTTCAAATTCAAGAAGTTTGATATCATATCAATCATCTTCTCAGATCATAATGGCATAATGTTAGAAATAAACTACAATAAAAAATTCACACTTAGAGGCGATATAGCATGTTATTAAGCAATGACTGGGTTACCAAAGAGATAAAAGAAGAAATAAAAAACATCCTAGAAATAAATGACAATGAAAACACAACAATCCAAAGTCTACAGGACACAGTGAAAGCAGTCCTGACAGGGAAGTTCATAGTATTACAGGCCTAGCTAAAAAAAAAAACAAAAAAACCACACACACAACAAGAAAAACTGGTAATAAATTATCTAACTCTAAAACTTAAAGAATTAGAAAGAGAGCAACAAGAAAAGCCCAGAGTGAACAGAAGGAAGGAAATAATAAAGATGAGAGCAGAAATAAATGAGATAGAGAACAACAACAACAACAAAAATACAATAGATCAATAAAACCAAAAGCTGGTTCTTTGAAAGGATAAACAAGAGTGATGAACCTCTAGCCAGATTCACCAAGAAGCAAATAGAGTGGATCCAGATTTAAAAAAAAAAAATCAGAAATGAAAGAGGCAAAATAACAACAGACCCCACAGAAATACAAAGGCTTGTTAAAAACAAAAAACAAAAAAAGAAAAAACACTAGGACAACTCTATTCCAACAAACTGGTCAACCTAGAAGAAATGGACATATTCTTCAAAGTTGAGAAAGGGCTTAAACGTAAGATTGGAAACCATAAAAATCTTAGAAGAATCCATACGTAGCAAAATATGAGACATATGTCATTGCAATATCTTTACTGATACAGCTCCTAGGGCAATGGAAACTAAGGAGAAAATAAAGAAATGGGGCTACATGAAAATAAAAGGCTTCTGCACAGCAAAAGAAACCATCAACAAAACAACAAGAAAGCCCACTACATGGGAGAATATATTTGCCAATGTCGTCTCCCATAAGGGTTTAATCTCCAACATTTACGGGGAACTCATACAACTTAACAAAAGGAAGATAAACAATCCAATCAAAAATGTGCTTAGACACTTTTTGAACGTGTACATATAGAAGAAGGCCAAGAGACATATGAAAATATGCTCAAAGTCACTAATCATCCAAGAGATGCAAATCAAAATAATAATGAGATTCAATCCCACACCTGTCAGAGTGGCTATCTTCTACAAATCGACAAATGACAAGTGCTGGAGAGGATGTGGGGAAAAGGGAATCCTCATGCACTGCTGGTGGGAATGCAGACTGGTGCTGCCACTGTGGAGAACAGTATGGAGTTTCCTCAAAAAGTTAAAAATGGAACTCCTATTTGACCCAGTGATCCCACTTCTAGGAATATATCCCAAGAAATCAAACACCAATCAGAGAGGACATAAGCACTCCTATGTTCATAGCAGCACAATCTACAATAGCTAAGATTTGGAAATAGCCTAAGGGCCCATCAGCAGATGAGTGGATTAAAAAATTGTGGTATATCTACAAAATTAAATACTATGCTGCTATAAAAAAAAGTAAGAGCTATTACCATTTACAACAGCATGGATGGACATGGGAGAGCATTATGCAAAGCAAAAAAAGCCAGTTGGAGAAAGATAAATATCACATGATCGGAATCATTTGTGGAATATAATGAAAAATATAAATTGATGAACAAAAATAGATCCAGACCAGAGAAGCATTGAACAGAACTTCAAACCTCAGAGGGAAGGCAGGGGAAGGGGAGGTGGGGGGAGTAGGCAGTCAACCAAAGGACTTGTATTTAAGCATAACCAATGGACACAGACACTAGGGGTTGAAGGCATGTGCTGGGTGGTGGGGGTGGCCAGGGAGAGGTCAATGGGGGTAAAAGGAGACACATGTAATATTTTAAACAATAAAGAATTTTAAAAAAGAATGTTGGTTAAATCTTCTTTCAAGTATCCTATGTAAATAAAAGTCCAGGTGTCACAACCAGAACGACCAGGCACTATGAGGTGCACTGACCACCTCTCAGTCCCTCCCACCAATCTGCAGGCTTCCGTTGCTGGATGGCCAATGGGGAGCCACGGGGAACCTGGCTGGGTGGTGGCGGAGTGGGAATGGGGACTGGTGAGTGGGCGGAAGGCAGACCTCTTGGTCCTTCCCCGCAGCTGGCAGGCTCCAATCGATCGATCCTATGTTTCTTCCAAAAGGAATGTGGCGCCTCCACTACGCAGCCTCCCGGGATGCGGACTCACCACTGTGAGAAGCTCTGGAATGGAGACTTCAATAAGGACTTCAGCACCTGCAGTGACTCTCAACCTTCACTGCTGGGAGGTGGATGGAGAACATCAACTTTAAAGCAGAAACACCCTCCTCAGGAAGAACCCGCCACCTCCCTACTCCACAGCCACTTCCAGGTCTGCAAGAAACTGCGCATGGGGTGGGGCCAGAGCTTGAGCTGAGAGGTTCTGCAATGGGAGAGGGGACAAGCCAGGCCACTGGGTCAGTGAAGAGATGGAGGGAGGGAGGAAGGGAAGGCGGGGCAGGAGAAGGAGGCAGCCCTGGTTCCCTACACCTCCTCCCACAGACATAGCCCTTCCTGGTTGAGTTTCCCATGTCTTTGTTAGGGTTTTGGCTGGTGACACCGGCTGTGAAAAGATTCACAAGGGAGAGAAGAAGCAGGTGCAGAGAGAGGGCATTTATTTTACTTCTTTAAAGGGAGCAAAGGGCACAAGGCACCTAAGGCAGAGTGGGCTGTTCTTTTGATCACTGGATGGTGAATGAGGAACCGGGGTGGGTGGCAGCGACTGGGCTAGACTGGGGACTGGCAATGGCGGGGCAAGGCCTAGGGACCTTATCCATGCACGATTTCATGTGCTGTGCCTTGAGTAATTCAATAAATGGACAGCTTTTGTTTGAAGTCTACTTAAGCATGTATGTGCACCTCATAACTCATGTGGAGGTCAATGTTGGCGAATACTGCAGAGAAAGACTTTCAGGGGAACAGGTGATGCAAAAAGACCACAAAGGTGAAGGTAGCCAAAAGTCAGAAAGTCACAGATGAAATGACAAGTCAGCAACATGTCAAATATGGGAAAGAAAAGGTAGAAATGAGCTGTTGCCAGTGGCACTTGCACCTAAACACTGTGGGAAATGAGCAGATCCTTTGTATGATTTGAACACAGCTCTTACGTCATACTTTTCTCAGTTGCCACTCAAGAGGGCCAGGCCTCCTCTGAGATCATCCTGTATGTTCATATTGTGAAAAAAAGAGGGTTCTCCCTGCACTTTCTACTGTCCAAGTGCGTAAAACCTAAATATTCTGAGTATTAATGAAAGGCAACAAAGATGAGAAGCCAGAGCAACTCAGCAGGCAACAGTATTCAGGGAAGAGAATATTACAAACAATACAAGGAGAGTCTCGCAAGAACTGCCTATGGTTCATGTAAGTAAAGACCATGCCAGGAACAGGCAGGCACAATGACCTTTAGCTGGAGGAAGGGTGCCTAAGTGAATGCCATGCACCTGGACGTAGTCACCTCCCAGGAAGAGTAAATTAAGTTGGATTCTATTAAGCTGTCTACAAGACCCATGACTTCCCAACACTTCCTGCACTCTCTGAGGCTATGGGTGTTAGGGGTGTTTGGTGAGTTCATTGCTCAGGGATCTCCACATAGCTCAGCATATGCATCTATAGCACATATTATAAGAAAGCGGGTAAAACTGGCAGAGTCCATGGTTTGGCTGTGGGAGAAAGTTACATCTGGAGAATAAAGGAAGAGAGGCCATCACCTCAGGACAGTAGGAGAATGAAAGTCTTACCTACAGAAGATACAAGTGCAAACACTTCCAGCATCACATCGCAGTATAGATGTCTCTGATCCTCATCAAGGAGCCCCCACTCCTCCTGAGAGAAGGCAACGGCCACGTCCTCAAAGTTCATATCCTGTCATAAGGGGGACAGTTCAACCCATGATCAGCATCTCTCCAATTATTTTATGTTTGTCATACTCCCCACCCTCCACATCTCTCCCTCTACTAACTTCATCAAAAGAGGTATCAGGCCTCTGTCCCATCAAAGTAACTCTCCTTACATTCCAGCTGATAGTGTGTCTTCCCACAACAATGAAGGCTGAGGAGCAGATAGAAGATATCTGAGTTCTGGGCCTCACATATAAGCCACACTTCCTCTTGTCAGTACAGCTGATGTCCACAAAATAGGGGAGCAAGAGATGTTGGCCATAAAGGAAGTGTGAGTGATTTGACACCGGTCTCATCAGGCATTCCCGTTACAGTGCCCCAGACTGTCCCTCCGAGACTCAGAAAGGCATGGCATCACACTTCCCCCTTTGGAACTCCCTCACAGGATGCTGACTCCATCACTTTGCACTGCCTGTCACATCGTTCTTTGAAACATAGTCCTCTCACACAGCCTCTTTCCCAGAGTCACATCTTCAAAGACAACACAAATATGCCATAATGAGGCCTATTTTTTTTCCTAATCGCCTTCTTTTCCAAAATTCTAACTCACCATTCTGTTACATAGTTGTCTCCTACCTTCTGCCTTCCTAATGCCAGTGGAGATTTTCAAGCCCAGTCTACACTGATGTACGCTACTGTGTTTCTAATGATCATGGTATCAGCCCTCAACAACAACTGACAGGTGTGCACATACATAACATCTAAGCTCTGGACATTGCATGTAGCATGACAACACCCCTCTTTTCAGACAATTGCACTAAAATTCCACCTATTATGTCATCCAGCCACCACCAAAAAATGAATTCACATTTCATTCACTCTTAAACCAATTTCAGGGCCCTGTGGCCATAAATGGACATGCCCTCTCCAAGTGCACATGTCTTTCTCCCACACCTCTCTCACACCTGCACTCCCACAACCCCAGACCCCAGAGTCATCTCATTGACTTCCTACTGATTGCTCAGCATGTGTGGCCCAGAGAATAAATGCCTGGCAAACTCAAACTGGAGGAAGTATCAATCCAACTGTGATAGTCCACACTAATGGAGGAAGCCTTGAATCCTGCTGTAAAGCCTCCCTTCTTGATAGATTTTTACCTCAACCTCCAGCTGCATGTGTGTCACTCAGCCCCAATCTGCCCGTAGGGACTTCTTTTCCCAGTTCTGAGTGTCTGGTGTGGGGCTGGACCATTTGCTCCTCCATGTGGCCTCCACAGAGGTTATCTTCCTCCCGATTAAGAAAGTGGCATGCACGGGTGCCTGACCAGCCCGTTCCGTGCCTCTGTGCCTCCTATCAGTCTCAGTGTGCTTTCTTCTTTACTTCTCTTTTTGTAGGACTTCCATTTAGCCAGCTTTCCTGCGGTCTGGATGATGGTTGCTCTGTATTTTAGTTGTAATTATGAAGTTGTTGTGGGAGGCAGTGAGTACAGGCATTTGTTTACCCTGCCTTGGTTACATCAGAACCTATTCTGATTAACCTTTGATAAATACCTGGCTGCCTTGGTTCTCCCACTATGTTTGAGGTGAAGACCCCCATATTAAGATTGTTTATTGGAAGGTAGGGGACTATAAGCATTCCAGCATCTATGTTCCTTTAATTTAACGTCAGTTACCACTCTGTCTCCAAGTGTCTTTATCTTTTGCATTGCCCAGGTTAGGGCTCCATCAGGTGGGGTGGTTGTAAAAATGCTGACATTAACACAATGTTGATCCTGGGTACCCATTCATTCTGTGCATGAACCTGTGCTCAATGTGGTCCCTCCATAGTTCTCTCCAGCCCTATTGGAGATAGTACGGGGCCTAATTTTCCCTCCTTGTCCCAGTGTTCCTGGGTGTCCAAGATCGCGTAGTAAATGATGAGAGCCCAGAGGTCAGAAAGTAATGCTCTGAGCAACCCCAGGTACCTTCCCTATTAGGTGTCAGCCTAGCTTACACATGGGCAAGGGATTGACCTGCTCTTCAGGGATCAGGAGGACCATCTGACTCTTCCAGTCCTCTCCAGGGGTATCCAGTTCCTCATTCCTAGGGGTGAATTAGGGACTAGGATTCTTCACCCTCAGCTTTCCCCCACATGCACCCATCCATTTATTGCTTTCCAGGGATCCAGGATCTTCCTGCTCCTTCCCAAAGGTGTGGAGTCCTCCCATAACAACGCCTCCACACTCTATTCTTCATTTCTGCCACCAGAATCTTCTTCAATTCTCCAACTTCGCTCAGCCTGGGGTTCTATGAACTGACCCTTCACTTCATCCATCCATAACCCTGAGATTGTACAACAGAGACTTGAAAGAACAGAGACAAAAGTGACTCAGCCTGGGGAGCAGGGAAGATGAACACATTGTCCTCTAAATCACCCCCTTGGAGATTGCCTATGCATTTGCCTGTTGTTGGGGTGCACACATACACAATCTCACAGGGAACATACAGACACCATAAGCAGAGAAACACACAGGTACAGAACACCCCCAGCAAAGATGGGCTCTCAGGTGCAGGGCTTGTGGCCAGGCTCACACAGACCCAGACTATAGACTTGGACATCACTTTGAGGGGAACACACACAAACACACAGATAAGAACACATGGGGACACCAAGACAGTGTCACAATGCACACCCCCACACACAATGAACACAGTCTTCCCCAATTCCCCACCTTGCAACAGATGGATTAAGAACTGACCCTGTACTTAATCCATCCCTGGGACCTGAGATGGGACCTCCAGAGGGACACCAGATGCCTGGACAAGCAGGAGAATAAGAGGCTCACCTGGTGGTGGTGGGGAAGAACATATAGTCCTCTACATCCACATCACTTCTCCAGAGGTTGACTATGCACTTGCCTGTGCCTGGGGTGCACAGCCTCAGAAACATACAGGTAACACAAGCACAGAAACATGCAGGTAGAGAACACTATCTGCTGGGCACCCAGGTGCCAGACTTATATATAAGCTCACACAGACCCACACTGCAGACATGGGAAATACCTTGAGGGGAACACACACACACACACACACACACACACACACACAGAGAGAGAGAGAGAGAGAGAGAGAGAGAGAGAGAGAGAGGGAAACAAACAATAGATAGATAGATACCAGAACCACTGGGATGAGAGATAGTGATGGAAGGCTAGACCAGAATTCATGAAGTTTCTTAAGTGTTTTCTTTATATGGATGTATTTGAAATAAGCTATTACAAAGGTGGATTATGTCTTTGCATCAGTAATTTCATATGCCAATAAGGAAGCACTGAAAAGGGGAGGATCTGGTTTCTGGGATGCAGGCATGTATGGAAACATAACAGTGCATGTTAAAAAGTGTTTTACCCTGGCTGGTGTTGCTCAGGGGTTCAGGATCAACCTATGAACCAGGAGGTTACAGTTACTGTCAGGGCAAATACCCAGGTTGCAGGGGTGATACCCAGTGTGGGTCTTTAGGAAGCAGCTGATCAATGATTCTCTCACATCACTGATGTTTCTCACTCTCTCTCCCTTCCTCTCTGAAATGAATAAAAACATATTTTAAGTATATCTATTTACTTAAAAGTTATGTTTTAAATCAATTACACTTGTATCAAGCTTTAAAAAAATGTTTAAAACTTGCCACTTTAGAGTAATTCAGCTGTTTAGTTATGAAGGTTCTTGAGCACATTCATTGCTACTGTATCAGCATGCTCAAAATAATTGTCAACTACTACAAAACTAACCTTCACTTCGTATGTTATTAAATGTTAGACATAAAGAACACTGGTGGAAAATGTAAACAATGTCGATTAAACTTATAAATGTATGGTACAAGTGGGCTATGAATCGTACATAGCGTAGAAATTGAGAAAAAGTATTTTGCTTCCAGAATTCAAAACCAAGAATTCCATATGGCAAAGAAGTCACTGGAGTCATTGAGGAATGCATGAAATTCAAACATATGCCTTAGAGGCTATACTGTCCTCCTATTGGTTAGAATAAGAAATTACCTTTAAAAGCAGACAAAAAGTCCTGAGCAGACATTTTAACAAAGGAGATAAAGACAGTGTAAATAAAGGCATGAAGAAATAATCACTATCAACCATTTTTTGGGGGAAATGGAATTAAAACAAAAGCAAGTTAACAGTATACTCACTTATGACGTAAGTATTTAAAAAGATTACCCATCACATGTGCTGGCAGTGTTGCAGAAAAATGGAATTTTCATTACTGTGGGTGGTGGGAAGGCAAACTGACCACTTTAGATCACAGTTCCACATGTTAAAATGTAACACATTCACTGGCACTGGAACAGTTTGATAAGTAAGACAAACACCTGCAGGAAGAACTGAACACAATATTCCCAGCCGTTTTATTTAGAAAACCGCAAACGTAGAAATAACTGAAACCAGAGAGTTCAATGGTTAAAGTGGTCTCCACAGAATACAGTATTTCCTAGAAATAAAAAAGTAACTACATAAACATGAGTGTTGAATCTCAAAATATCTGTATAGCATGAAGGAAGCCATGTTTCTAAAGAGAATGAACCTTACAGTGCCAATAAAATTATGCAAAACATGAATTACTCTGCTGTAAAGGAAGGTAAATCAATGCCTGCGTGTAGGGCTGGGAGGCAGAAAGCTGACGAAAGGGCCGGAGGGGAATCCACGGTGTGGCACAAGCAGGTTTAGAGTGTTGGTACTGAAAGTAATGCAATAATTAGTAAATAACAACACAAATAAAACTCTCCATGGCCACCACGCCTCATTTTGTTGGGTGTGATCACGTTCACTGAAAGCCACTGGTTTGATTCCAGGACAGGGCACATGCCTCCCTAATCCCCAGAAGCGGTCGTGCAGGAGGTAGGTGATTGCTATTTCTCTCCCTTTCAAAATTCAATAAAAATACATTTTAAAATATACAATATAGTGACTTAAAAAAGAGAATTAACTGTGTGTTTGGCATACTCACAACAGTAAGCCTACTTATTTCCCAACATGGATGTGGGTAACAGAGAAGCCTATTTCACCTGTGACGGTTTCTCAGCTTTATCCGTATGTTCAACCTCACCAAATAGTGCACATTAGAAAAGTGCATTTCCTTGCTTGTCAGTTATGCATATTCCAAAGTAAAGCCTTGCAATGTGGTTCCATACAAATCCTAGATAACCCTCTGTTGTGAGAAAATTAAGATGGCAACCCTATATAGACATGACCATCCCTCTCCTCATTTCTTGGGAGGACCGGCCCTGACTCAGTGGCAGCAAATATCGGCCACAGTGAAGACTATTGCCATCAACCCAGCCGACGTGGCTCAGTGGTTGAGCATCGACCTGTGAACCAGGAGGTCACAGCTGGATTCCCGGTCAGGGAACATGCCCAGGTTGAGGGCTCCATTCCCAGTGTGGGGTATGCAGGAGGCAGCTGATCCATGATTCTCTCTCATAATTGATATTTCTCTCTCTCTCTCTCTCTCTCTCTCTCTCTCTCTCTCTCTCTCTCTCTCTCTCCCCCCCCCACCCCCCGCCCCATTCCTCTCTAAAATAAAGATATATATTAAAAAAAAAAAAAAACTATTGCCATCAAAATCAACAGGAATGCTGACTGCTTACAAAGGACACATCCTGGGACAGATTACAGGATTGTCCTTCCTCTAGCTTTTACTTCTTGCCTGTTGAGCAACTACCTTATGTGAACACCCTAGAGGGGCCAGGGGAATACATAATAGCATTAGATTATTCTACCTGCCAATGACTTCAGCTACACGAAACAGTTTGGGAGGTCCTGAGAATGTCTGTACATAAAGGTCACACAAGCCACAGGACCTGGAACATTTGCGGCCTTATGTTCAGAAGAGACACTTACCATCTAATTTACCGCAGTCTTTCCCACTCACTATGCAAACAGTGTTTCTGTCCTAACTGTGGTTCCACCTCAGAGTCTTACAACAAATGACACCAGCCTATGAAATTTCATGCTTCCTGGCACATGGCTCCTTTGCAGTACATGGAGATCAGGTTCCCCAAACATTGCTGAGGCTTATATAATATATACTGAGAACAGAGAACATGATTCATATTGGTCTCAGAGACAGAGCAAAGGCCTCTTCAGAGTGACCTTTGCCCCTCACCAATAATCAGTGCACCTGACTGCAAATTAAATGCACAAAGTCATGTGGTCTTTCTTTCAAGGCCATGGGCTGCAGTAAATAATAAGCCAATATTGGACAAAAAGTGATTTCCTGCCATTATGCTTTCCCTTCCAAAACACATCAAATTTGAGATTAAACACAGTATCTAATCATCTCTATGTGCTGAAAGATCACATTTGTGTTTGCAAATCATCTGTGACAGTGAATAAAACTAAAATTAAAGGTACAAATATAAAACCCCCTTAAAAAAAGATCATAAGCCAGAGCACAGGAGAACAAGGGTTTGCAGGTTGGTGAATAAGAATCCCCCCCAAATTTATCAAAGCCTAATGTGAGTACCACTATGTCCATGAAAGAGGTAGCACTTAGCTGAGAATGGGTGCTCTGGATGAATCCTGGGTCAGGTCCATTTTCTAGTCACAGAGAAATGAATGAAGATACTGCCAAGAGCTTGGAGGAACCAGAATTACTTCAAGCAGAGGTGAGAGCACAGAATACAGTCCCCTGAGCACCCAGGGATGGTGACCGATGCACACTCCTCAGCTGAGCCAGGTGTTAGAGGGGAAATCTCTTCAGCGACCAACACTCACAGTGACATCATTTGGGTCATAGGTCTGGGCATGTTAGCAAGTACATGCAGCTCCTTCAAGTCTCACTTGTACCTGAAATTTATGAGGAATCTAGCAGAATATATGTGTGTGTGTGTGTGTGTGTGTGTGTGTGTGTGTGTGTGTGTGTATTCTGCGAGATTGCTCATACACACACACACACACAAGCCTAAGCAGTTGGCTGACAGGCGGCTGTTCAGCCATCCTACCGTTAGCTATGCCGTGCACTGATCACTAAGGGGCAGACGCTCATCAGAGGAGCTGCAGATGGTGGTGACATGGCACCTGGGGTTCCAGGGCAGAAGCACGATTCTGGGGCGCATCACCGGAGAACTGTCCTCTCGGAATCCGGGACCATTTGGGGGATGTGGGAGAGCCGGTTTCGGCCCAATCCCCACAGGCCAGGTTGAGGGACCCATGCACTGGGCCTCTGGTGTCCTCATAAAAGGGGTTCACATTCATGTAATTGTGTCCCACAGAGTCTCCTTAAGTGTTGCTATTCTAAGTGAGAAAAATAAAGCATTCCTTGCATATTTACGGCTTAATCATATCTCCAGGGCAGAGACCTTTCTGATAAATAACTTTCTATTTCTGGCTGGCAGCTGTTTCACATTCAACCACAGTCTTGAACCTGCTATGAAGGCCTCCCTCCCTGACTGTTTACTCCTTCAACCTCACCTATTGAGATCCACATCACATCTCAGATGTCCATAGCCCACTCTGCTGGTGCTGCACCTGATGTCCCTTCACGAGTCACAGGCTTCATCACTCAAGCCCCATCATCTATGGCCCTCTACCCTATGCACAGTGAGTCTCACAGATGACCACTCATGGCCCTAAGCAAATCAACCAGACTGACTGCAACCCCTCAGGCCACACCCAATGGCACAAAAAGTTCCTGGTGGATGTTTTAGAAGTAAATATGCACCATCCCCAGTCTCAACTTGTTGGAATTACTCTTCAGCCTCCAATTAAAAAAAAAAAAAAAAATGATCGAAACTCCATCCTGGTCCATAATTCTCCACAAGCTTTTGAAGAAGTCTTCATCCTGACTTACCCCTCAGAGTCACAGATGCTCATGAAAGCTCAGACTCTAACAGGCCAAAAAGAAAAGTGTTTGTATCCCCAATGAATATCACTCTTCTACTATGATTTTCTCCATTTCAGTGGATGGTGCTTCCATACCTGCAGTTGCTAAATCCAAAATGTAACGACTTCTCGGACTCTTCTCTCTCTCTCTCGTCCTCAAAATTAGAATATTTAGGTGGCCACACCTAAAACACCAATCCATAATGCAACTGTTTCTTCCACTTCCACAGCCACCATCATGGGCCAGTTCCTATCACACTCACCAAGATGATCTTCCTAATATTTCTACTACCTCCCTCATGCCATATTGTCCATCATGCTGCAGTCACAGAATCTAAGGAGACCTTGGTCACATCACCTGCCTCCACTGCTCCAAATGTCCCATTGCTCCCATAACATGTACAACAGACACCCAGGTTGTCACAGAGTTCCTCTAGACCTGACTCCTGTACAATTGCTGCCTGTTGCCATTTTTTTTAAATAAAGAATACCTGCTGGTCCTATAACCAGCTCAATCTTATCTCCAAGCCATTGCACATTCTGGTACTTATGGCTGGGAGGACCTACAACTTCTCATTCCACTGGTTGCCCAAAACAGGGACCACTTCATATAACACCGGACATGGGCTTAACATTCTGGGCTTGGTGTCTGTTCAAGGTCTCCTGGTTCAAGGAGAGGACAGTCCCAGGACACTACTCTCTCTCTTAGGCTACAAGAATGGGAGGCCCTAAAATAAGTTCCACACACCAGTCATCCTAAGTGATTCTGCATTTCCATGAATCTGTGGAAAATTAAGGTTTGTTGAGAGACTGTCAACCACCGCCAGGATCCATGGACTCAGGCTGCTCAGTACCCTTACCCAGCCCTAGGGCCAGGTAACCTCAGGATGCCTGCATTACCTCAGGGCTCAGTCCTCAGTGCACACTCTTGCCAGATGCATTATCTTCTCCTTCCTCACTAACTGCTCTCCTCTCTCTTCCAGTCTGTCATTCCTCTGAGCATTTTGGCTAAGTGTTTAGAACCCTACCTCAGACCATATGCCTTGTTTTTTCACTGTCATGGATGCCCCCCACCTTCCTGGTGTTAATGTAATAAACATACAAAACTCTAAAGGATTTTTGTGAGCTTATTTTAGCAAAACTGACTATAATTGGCTGAAAGCAGAATCTCAAAGTATTCAGATAATGCTCTGGAAAATGGTGGGGTTTTTTTCCCGTTTTTTTGTTTGTTTGTTTGTTTGTTTGTTTGATTTTACATTGCAATCAAAGAAGGAGATGTGAGTGGGCTACATGAAATCCACTGGTGATAGATTAGGGAGGCAGGACCAAGCAAAGTGGGGAAACCTCTGAGATTAGATAAAAAGTAAAATGATAGACCTCTGCTGTTTTACATAGGTTGGTACAGGATAGTTACAGTCACTAACTAACAGGGTAACAATAACAATGAGTGAATTTGTGGTCTCCACCCTGGCCCATTGGTTATTCCCTGAAGGGTCCAGAAAGGGAAGTTACAAGTTACCCTGACATTCCAACAATATGTTATCATAGATGCAAAATAACAGACAGGCTTAGTTAGGTAAAGATTGACTTTTGTCAGGGAAGAATCTAGCCTAGGACATGACTACTGACATAAACTGCATTTAGTTAAAAAGTTTTAATTTCAGCCCTAACCGGTTTGGCTCAGTGGATAGAGTGTCGGCCTGCAGACTGAAAGGTCCCAGGTTTGATTCCGGTCAAGGGCATGTACCTTGGTTGAGGGCACATCCCCAGTAGGTGTGTGGGAGGCAGCTGATCGATGTTTCTCTCTCATCAATGTTTCTCTCTATCCCTCTCCCTTCCTCTCTGTAAAAAAAAAAAAAAAAAAATTAATTTTAGACCTTCCTTTGTGGTTACTTTAGGTCTCTGAGTTTGCATGGCGGCCATGTTGGCCTTCCCTGAGATAGTCAGGTTAGCATGTGGCCCGCTTTCATCCACACTGAGAATGAAAATAAAATTCATCATGCAAAACTTTGCCTCATGTCCTTGGGTGCATTAAGACACAAAACAGACCTGGGTTTCCTGAATCCTCCGGGCTCAGTCAGACCACCCAGTCCTTACACAGTGGCATGGCAGCCTGTCAACCTCCTCCCCCATCACACCCTGTGTCATCCACAAGCAACTCACTGTTCTGGATGCAGCGACCTGGGCTGCAGGTCCTGAGAACCGCCCACACGTGAGGCTGGAGGGTAAAATGGGGTGAGGCTGAGCTGCACTCTGTAAGCAGAGAGGAGTGTGTGAAGCAGCAGGCCTTAATCCCACCTGCTGCAGCTCAACAAGCCCAGACACACCACTGCACAGCAAAGACACTGCCTTTGATGATGCCTCGTCCTAGTTGTGACCCACTGCTGGAGCCTCTGACTGTAAAACAGAACAAAGGGGTCAAAATGACCACCTGGTGACAGATGCCAGGAATCACGCCCAAACCAGGGAGCACTGGGATAATGTGCCTGCCCTGGGCTTTCATTGGCTAAACCCACCACCATTAGGCTCAGGGCCCTTAAGGTAATGTACTTTTCCTGGCCCAACAGGTGGCATTAGGATCCCAGTCACTCACTAACCATTGTAGTATTGCTGTTAGGGTCCCAAGTGCTACTAGAAAATGACAACCTTAGGTTTGGGGGGCTGATCCCAGGTTTCTGAGGAGTTTTGTCTGCAACTGATCTCTTGATTGTTATGTCAGACTCTCTGAAGAGCAGAATGCTCTGAGGTGAAGAGTATTATTTCAATGATTCCCAAAGACTATAAATCTAAAAGGATACAATACATACACTAAAGTTTTTAAATTTGGTTTTTACAGAGAGAGGAAAGGAGATGGAGAGAAACAGATTGCCTGCCTCCTGCACTCCACCCTAAAACCCCACTTCCCGCCACCACCAGTCAACCAGCCAGGAAACCTGGATTGTGCCCTCACCAGGAATTGAACTGGCAACCTTTCGGTTCATGGGAGGAAGCTCATCCAAATGAGCAGTTCCAGCTGTCAGAATTTTATTTTTAACCTAAAAAGACCACATTATGGGAAAAAGCAGGTTATGAGAGACTATACATAATCCTATCCTAATTATTTCAAATCAGTATTTGAAAGGATACATAGGCCTAGAATTTGACATTTTTTACTTTGTCTGAATGTTTATAGTCAATACACATTGTGAAGCTGTGGAGCTAACAGTTGCTGAATGTTTACTATATGTGCCAAGCCCTGCATTCAATGCTTTAGAAGCATTATTATTTAATCCTCTCCCCAACCTGAGATGGTTTAACTAACTACCATGTGGGCAGGAAATCCATGCTCAGAGGCTCAAGGTAAATTGCCTGATTGCAGAGTTAAATAAAAGGCAGGGCTGGAAGTCAAACTCATGTGTCTCTAACAACACAATTCTGGCTGCCTCCTAAAGCATAGAATAGGGGTGCGTACCCTTTCAGATGGGCTAGATGTTATTGTTGGTAAAGAACAACCCCAAAGCTATAGTGGTATATATTAAAGAAGGTTTCTTTCTTTTTCCTACCACTTGTCCACCCTGGTTCTCCTGGGACCAGGATACAGGAGAACCCACCATGTAGGTACCTTCTAGGTGTTATCAGAGATGGACAGGAAGGGTGGCCAGTTTCAGTGTTTCCAGACTCTTCTGTTAAAGACGACAGGCTTGGGGAGAGCATTTTCAGTTTCCATCAGAGGATACATTTACCAGTTTGTGAACTGTTTGCCTGAATAAAGTTTCTCCTTTTAGGACACCTCAGATTGGGGACTGCTGCTGGAATTGGCTTGGAGTCAGCCACCTTCTGCCGACAACAATAATGTCCTAGGCCTTCATATCTGCTCACATTTCACTGACTCACCCAGAGCAACTTAGTCCTGCATGCTCCATTCATGGATAAAGACAAGATGTTTCCTGTGGCTATCTCATCTCATCGTCACCATCAACTATGAACAAGTCTTGAGAGAGAGAACTCCATAACCAGACACGCGGGAAAGAGAGAATGTGGGGAGACAAAGAAACAGCCCACATATGAAAGAAAAGCAGGCATCACCAGAAAAGGAAGTAAACGAAATAGAGGCAAGCAACCTGTCAGAAAAAGAATTCAGAGAAATGATTATAAGGTGGATGAAAAGAATGGAAGACAAATTCGACAAAATGTGTAAGAACCAAGAGGAAATGAAAAAGAATCAAGAAGAAATGAAAAATGACATCGCTGCAGTAAAGAACTCAATAGAAAGCATCAAGAGTAGGCTAGAAGAAGTAGAGGACCGCCTCAGTGAGCTAGAAGACAAGATGGAAAAAATACCCAAGTAGAGCAGCTTCTAGAAAAAAAAAATTAAAAAGCAGGAGAAGAGCCTAAGGGAACTTTGGGACAACACGAAACAAAACAACATCTGCATAATAGAGGTGCCAGAAGGAGAGGAAACTGAGCAAAGAATAGAAAACCTATTTGAAGAAATAATGACAGAGAACTTCCCTGATATAGGGAAGAAAAAACGCACACAAATCCAAGAAGCTCACAGAGTCCCAAGCAAGGTGAATCCCAAAAGACTGACACCAAGGCACCTTTTAATTAAATTGGCAAACACCAAGGACAAAGTAACAATCTTAAAAGCGGCCAGAGAGAGACAGAACTGATTTCTCAACAGAAACACATCAGGCCAGAAGGGAATGGAATGAAATATACAAAGTCATGCAAAGGAAGGGTCTTGTACCCAGCAAGGCTATCAATCAAAATTGAAGATGAAATCAGGAGCTTCACAGATAAAAAATAAATAAATAAATAAATAAATAAATAAATAAGGGAGTTTATTACCACCAAACCAGCAATGCAAGAAATGCTAAAGGGTCTGTTGTAAAAAACAGAAATAGGAAGCAAAAAAGGAACACAGAGGTAAAGAATAAAAATGGCGACAAACAAGTACCTATCAATAATAACTTTAAATGTAAATGGATTAAATGCCCCAAATCAAAAGACATAGCGGAATGAATTAGATAAGAAAACATGACCCATATATCTGCTGTCTACAGGAAACCCACGTCAGAAAAAAAGACGCACACAGACTGAGGATAAAGGGATGGAAAAAGGTTTTTCAGGTGAATGGAAATGAAAAAAAAGCGGGGGTAGCAATACTTATATCTGACAAATTAGATCTCAAAGTGAAGGACATAAAAAGAGATAAGGAAGGCCACTTCATAATACTAAAGGGAGCAATCCAACAAGAAGAAATAACTGGTAAACATATATGCACCCAATACAGGAGCACCCAAATACATTAAAAAAACTCCTGGAAGATATCAAGGGAGAGATGGACAGCAATACAATCATAGTAGGAGACTTTAATACTCCACTATCACCATTGGACAAATCCTCTAGACAAAAAATCAGCAAAGAAACATCAATCCTACATGACTCACTAGACCACATGGAATTAATTGACATCTTCAGAACATTTCACCCCAAAGCCACAGAGTATACATTCTTCTCAAATGCATCAAGGTCATTTTCAAAGATAGACCATATATTGGTTCACAGGCAAAGTCTCTTCAAATTCAAGAAGACAGAAATCATATCAAGCATCTTCTCAGATCACAGTGGCATAAAACTGGAAATCAACTACAATAAAAACAATCCAAAAAAAATCAAACACATGGAGACTAGATAGCATGCTATTAAACAATGACTGGATTACCAGAGAGATCAAAGAAGAAATAAAAAACATCCTGGCAACAAATGACAATGAAAACACAACAATCCAAAATCTATGAGAAACAGCTAAAGCAGTCTTGAGCGGGAAGTTCATAACTCTACAAGCCTACTGCAAAAAAACAAGAAACAATGGTAATAAATTACTTAACCCTACAACTCAAACAGTTAGAAAGAGAGCAACAGGAAAAGCCCAGTGTAAGCAGAAGGAAAGAAATAATAAAGATCAGAGTGGAGATAAACGACATAGAGACCAAAAACACAATACAAAAGATTAACAAAACCAAGAGCTGGTTCTATGAAAGGATAAACAATATTGATGAACCTCTAGCCAGGCTCACCAAGAAGCAAAGAGAGAGGACCCAAATAAACAAAATCAGAAATGAAAGAGGAGAAATAATAGGCCCCACAGAAATACAAAGGATTGTTTAAAAATAAATACTGTGAACAACTCTGTTCCAACAAACTGGACAACCTGGAGGAAATGGACATATTCCTAGAAAAATACAACCTTCCAAAATTCAATCAGGAAGAATCTAAACACCTCAATAAGACAATAACTATGGAAGAAATTGAAACAGTCATGAAAAAGCTTCCAGCAAACAAAAGCCCAGGGCCAGACAGCTTCACAGGGGAGTTTTACCAAACATTCAAAGAAGAACTAAAACCTAAACTCCTTAGACTATTCCAAAAAATTCAAGACGAACACTTCCAAGCTCATTCTATGAAGCCAGCATCACCCTAATACCAAAACCAGATAAAGACAACACAATGAAAGAGAATTACAGGCCAATATCCCTCATGAACATAGATGCCAAAATCCTCAACAAAATTCTAGCAAATCGGATCCAGCAGTACATCAGAAAGATCATACAGCATGACCAAGGAGGATTTATCCCAGGGATGCAAGGATGGTACAATATCTGCAAATCAATAAACATGATACATCACATAAACCAATAAATCACATAGTCATATCAATTGATGCAGAAAAAGTATTTGACAAAATCCAACACCCTTTCTTGATAAAAACTCTCAGCAACATGGGAATCAAAGGATTATACCTCAATATAATAAAAGCCATATATTATAAACCCACAGCCAACATAACACTGGACAAAAACTAGAACCATTTCCCCTAAGAACAGGAACAAGACAGGGATGCCCACTCTCACCATCCCTGTTCAACATAGTACATTAGTATTAGCCATTGCAATTAGACAAGAAGAAGAAATAAAAGGCATCCAAATTGGAAAAGAAGAAGTAAAGCTGTCCTTATTTGCAGATGACATGATATTGTACATAAAAAAACCGAAAGACTACATCAAAAAACTATTAGACATAAATAATTAATTATTTATGTCTAATAGTTTTTTAATGTATTTAATGTATTTGGGTGCTCCTGGATCTGTATTTGTTCATCATTTATTAATAATTAATAAATGAATTCAGCAATGTAGCAGGATACAAAATTAACACCAAGAAATCTATGGCATTTCTATACACCAATAGTGAACTTATAGAAAGAGAGACTAAAAAAGCAATCCCATTTAACATCACACCAAAAACATTAAGATACCTAGGAATAAACTTAACTAAGGAGGTAAAAGACCTATACGCAGAAAACTACACGACACTGAAAAAAAGAGATAGAGGAAGACATAAACAGATGGAAGAACATACCATGTTCATGGATTGGTAGAATCAACATCATTAAAATGTCCATACTACCCAAAGCAATCTATAGATTCAATGCACTCACCATTGAAATACCAATGGCATATTTCACAGACCTAGAAAGAACTCTCCAAAAATTCATCTGGAATTTAAAAAAGACCCCGAATAGCTACAGCAATCCTGAGAAAGAAGAACAAAATAGGTGGGATCTCAATACCAGATCTCCAGTTGTATTACAAAGCCACTGTTCTCAAAACAGCCTGGTACTGGCACAAGAACAGACATATAAACCAATGGAATAGAATCGAGAACCCAGATATCAACCCAAACCACTATGCTCAATTAATATTTGACAAAGGAGGCATGAACATACAATGGAGTCAAGACAGTCTCTTCAATAAATGGTGTTGGGAAAATTGGACAGATACATGCAAAAATATGAAACTAGATCACCAACTTACACTATACACAAAAATAAACTCAAAATGTATAAAGGACTTAAACATAAGACATGAAACCATAAAAATACTAGAGGAATCCACAGGCAGCGAAATCTCAGACATATGCAGAAGCAATTTCTTCACCGATACCGCTCCTAGGGCAATGGATACTAAAGAAAAATTAAATGGGACTACATCAACATAAAAAGCTTTTGCACAGCAAAAGAAACCATCAACAAAACAACAAGAAAGCCCACTGTATGGGAGAACATATTTGCAAATGTTATCACTGATAAAGGTTTAATCTCCAACATCTACATGGAACTTATACAACTTAATAAAAGGAAGATAAATGATCCAATAAAAAAAATGGGCAACAGACCTAAATAAAATCTTTTTGAAAGAAGATAGAAGGCCAAGAGACATATGAAAACGTGCTCAAAGTCACTAATTATCCGAGAGATGCAAATCAAAACGACAATATGGTACCATCTCACACCTGTCAGAATGGCAATCATCAAAAAATCAATAAATGACAAGTGCTGGAGAGGATGCGGAGAACAAGGAACCCTGGTGCACTGCTGGTGGGAATGCAAACTGGTGCAGCCACTGTGGAGAACAGTATGGAGTTTCCTCAAAAAACTAAAAATGGAGCTCCCATTTGACCCAGTGATCCCACTTCTAGGAATATATCCCAAGAAACTAGAAACACGAATCAGAAAGGATATATGCTCCCCTATGTTCACAGCAGCACAATTCACCATAGCTAAGATTTGGAAACAGCCTAAATGCCCATCAACAGATGAGTGGATTAAAAAACTGTGGTACATCTACACAATGGAATAATACTACACTGCGGTAAAAAAGGAGTTCTTACCATTTGCAACAACATGGATGGAGATGGAGGGCATTATGCTAAGTGAAATTAGGCAGTCAGAGAAAGAAATGGAGGAAAACAAACAACTGGATAACCGTTCAAAACCACAGTTATAAGATTTTTCAAGAATTTTCTAGAAAAGGCCTATAAATTTAGCAAGACCCTCAAGGATATGAAAAAGGACCAACTAGAAATTAAGCATACACTGACTGAAATAAAAATAATATACAGAGATCCAACAGCAGACCAGAAGATCGCAAGAATCGAGTCAAAGATTTGAAATACAAAGAAGCAAAAAACACTCAACTGGAAAAGCAAAAAGAAAAAAGAATCCAAAAATATGAAGATAGTGTAAGGAGCCCCTGGGACAACTTCAAGCATACCAACATCCGAATTATGGGGGTGGCAGAAGAAGAGAGAGAGCAAGATACTGAAAACATATTTGAAGAAATAATGACCGAAAACTTCCCTTACCTGGTGAAAGAAATAGACTTACAAGTCCAGGAAGCACACAGAACCCCAAACAAAAGGAATCCAAAGAGGACCACACCAAGACATATCATAATTAAAATGCCAAGAGCAAAAGACAAAGAGAAAATATTAAAAGCAGCAAGACAAAATCAGTTAATTACCTCCAAGGGAGCACCCATACGATTGTCAGCTGATTTCTCAACAGAAACTATGCAGGCCAGACAGGAGTGGCAAGAAATATTCAAAGTGATGAACAGCAAGAACCCAGCAAAACTATCATTCAGAATTGAAAGTCTGATAAAGAGCTTCACAGATAAGAAAAAGCTAAAGGAGTTCATCACCACCAAACCAGTATTATATGAAATGCTGAAAGGTATTCTTTAAGAAGAGGAGGAAGAAGAAAAAGGTAAAGATAAAAATTATGAACAACAAATACATGTCTATCAACAAATGAATCTAAAAATCCAAGTGAATAAAAAATCTGATGAACAGAATAAACTGGTGAATATAATAGAATCAGGAGCATAGAAAGGGAGTGGAGTGACTATTCTTGGGGGCAAAGGGGTGTAGGGGGTGCAGGAAGAGACTGGACAAAAATCGTACACCAATGGATGAGGACAGTAGGGGGGGTAAGGGCAGAACCCAGGTGGAGAGGAACTATGGGGGGGAGCAAAAAGAGGAACAATTGTAATAATCTGAACAATAAAGATTTATTTAAAAAAAGAAAGGCAGTTGAGCAGATAAAGAGTATGCCACACTGACTCTTAACAATAGAGTGGGTATCAAAATAATAGGTTAAAGAGAGATGGTGGCCATAATAAGAGTGTAAGTTATTTGATCCTGGTATTGTCAGGCAGTACCCTTGTAATCCCTCAGATTGTTTCTCAAAGACACCAGATACATGGCATCACACATAACCCTCTTGACCCCAATCCCAAGGCGCTGAGGCCATCACTTTGCACCACCTGCTGCACATAGTTCCTTGAACACTTCTCTCACACAGCTTCATTCCCAGAGGCACAACTTCAATGGTAATGCAAATTTGCTGTATTGAGGACAAATTGTTTCCTAATCACCTTCTTTTCCAAAATTATAGTTCACCACCCCCATAACCTATTTCCCCTTACCCTTCTCCCTTACCCATCCAGTGGAGATTTTGAAGCCTAGGTAACACTGATGTAGGCTATCTCATTCCTATCAACCAGTGTGCCACCTCCAATAACAAAAGGCAGGTGGTTAGTTAAATGGCACCTAAGCTCTGTACCTAGAATACAGCACCAAAACACCCCTCTTTACAGGTAATTACCTTAAAATTCAACTTATTGGATCATCCAGACACCACCAGAAGTGGAGTCTCCCATCATTCACTCTTATGTCAATGTCAGGGTGCTGTGGCCATGAGTTCACATTCCCTCTCCAAGTGCACATCACTCTACCACACCTCTCTCACACCTGCACTCCCTCAGCCCCAGCGCCCATAGTCCTCTCCTTGGCCTCATAGTTATTAATCAGCATGTGTTGTCCAGAGCAGCGGTCACCAACAGGTGGTCCGCGGAACACTGGTGGTCCGTGAGATCCGAAAGGTTAGTGACCTCTGGTTTAAGGAAACGTTTGGAGCAGCAGTCGCCAACTGGTGGTCCACAGACCATCGGTCCATGAAGTCCAAAAGGTTGGCGACCACTGGTCCACAGAATGTTTCCCAACATCTCTCACTTAACCACCACTCAAGTCCCAGCCCCGATCAACTTTTGCACCAGGCCCAGTGAGTCACAGATAACCATTCAAGCCACAAGATAGACTGTAATTCCCCACACACAGGCCACATCAAGGGTCACAACAAAATCCTGGTGAGTGTTTAGAGAAGTTAATATGTACCAGCCCTAGTCTCATCTTGTTTGAATAACTTTCTGGCCTCCAATTAATCTCAGGTCCACTCAACTTTTAAAGGCCTTGGCTACTGCAAAACCATTCTCTCTCCCCGACACTCTACATGACAACTTCTGTCCCTATGCTGTGTTGTGACACCCACCTCCCACAAATAGTGGCTCCAGCAGGAAAGCTAGTCCTCAGGCTCACAATGTCCCTTCTTAGCTTCTACTACCATTAGCAACCTGATCAGGCTTCCCTATATTAAAGTGACCTACAATCCTGGCTAATGTGACTCAGTTGGCTGAGCACTGACTGATGAGGTCACATGCCTGGATTGTCGGATGGATACACAGTAGAGGTTGTTTCTTGCTCATCACTGTTTCTGTGTCTCTCTCCCTCTCCCATCCTTTCTACATCTAAAATCAATATGCATATATATATTTAAAAAACATACCTGCCAGTTCCTGAATCAGCTCTTCACTCCAAGCCTTTGCACATTCTGGAACCTATGCCCTGGAGGACCTCCCACTCATCACACTGGTTGCCAAAAACAAGGTCCACTTCATGAAGCCCTAGTTGTGGCCTTAGGATCCTAGACTTAGTGTCTGTTCAAAGCACCCAGGTCCAAGGGCTACAAGAGTGGCTAGACAATCCCAGGACACCACTATCCTAGAGGCCACAAGAGTGTGAAGCCCTGAAATAAGCTGCAGACACTGGTACACCTAATCAATTCTGCATTTGCAGGAATTTGTGGAAAGAAAATGGTCTGCTGAGAGCCTGGCAACCACCACCAGGATCTAGGGACTCAGGCTGCTCAGTACCCTTGCCCAGCCCAGAGGCCAGGTGCCCTCCAGATGCCTGTATTAATCTCAGGGCTCAGTCCTCAGTGCTCACTCTTGCCAGTTACCTTATCATTTACAGGACTTCCCCTTCCTGTCCACAGCTGCTGTCCTCTGTCTTCTAGTCTGTTCTTCCTCTGAGCCATGTTAGGAAAAGTTAGAATCCTACCTCAGAAAATATCCCTTTTTTTTTTTTTCATGAACATCTATTGTTAGGTCTGATCAAATAATTGAACTGATACCCGACCCCTGGGAACTGACCTTTAGGCCACTTCATAATGGACATTCCTCTTGCTTAGACCACATTCCACTTGCTAAGACCATTATCTCTCCCCTCTCGAGTTTCCCAGAATCCAGACCTGCACAGAGAATTCTCCATTCAGAAAAAGCCCGCCTAGAGCCCTTTAAAAACCTCTGACTCCCTATCTTTTGGTGCTGGTGCCATTTTGGGGTTCACCCCATCTGGTATCAAGATGACCTAATAAATTCATGATTCTTCACCCTTTTTGGCCTCGTGCATTCCTTCTTCGGCAACCCTAACATTTGGTGCCGAAACCCGGGAGGGTTCTATGGGGATGGGGAGCCATCATCCTGGATTCGGACACCCAAGTTTGCTACCTGGAGAGCAGTAGGCAGTGGTAACTCAACCTGGGCTTACCTCCAAATCCTATTCAGGTAACTTGATTGCTGGCCGTGATTAGGCCTCTCTCTATTATGGACCATACCAAGCCAACCAAGGAGGATGCAGGATCGGGAACCCCTCCTCCTTACTGACCCTCCATCCCACACTGGCCAGCCTTCTCTAGGTAAGTGATGATCCACAATTTCCCTAATCTGGAGTCTTCTGACCACTCTCTCTCACTGACTTCGCAAAAGTCTCTCATCTCAAAAGTCCTAGCGCTAGGCCAGAAGATTCCTCAGCCATTTGGCTTTGGGTCCTTCTGGATTGGGGGTGCCCAGTCCAGAGGGTCACCTCTCATGTCTCATGGTGATTTGTTTAGCAGCAGGGACACCTGCCCTAAACAGTCACCTTTGGATTTGTGGTCTGTCACTCACCCTTCCTCTCTTGTGGGCCACAGCCACACTCCCTCTGCACACTCACAGGGGAGATCACGCCCAACCACCTCATTTTCTTTTGTAACACTGTTTGGCCACAATATAAACTAGATGAGAAGTCTCAATGGCCTAAAAATGGCACTTTTTATTTTAACACGTTGAACAATTTAGATAACTGCTGTCATTGCCATGAAAAATGGTCAGATTCCCTACGTCCAGGCCTTTTTCACTCTTCAGTCCCAATCCTCTCTCTCAGTTCTGCTCTACCCATCAGATCTTTCTCCTTCACACAAAACATCATACCCCTAACACTTCTGATTCCAAATCTACTTTTTTTTTTAATTGATTAGCTTAAATCTTCAGGACAACTTGGATTTGTTTTTTTGTTTGTTTGTTTGTTTTCCTTTGTTTATTGATTTCAGAGAGGAAGGAAAGAGACAGAGAAATAGAAACATCAATGATGAGAGGGAATCATTAATCAGCTGCCTCCTGCACGCCCCCTACTGGGGATCGAGCCTGCAACCCGGGCATGTGCCCTCGGCCAGAATCAAACCCAGGACACTTTAGTCCACAGGCCAATGCTCTAGCCACTGAGCAAAACCGGCTAGGGCTGAATCTACTTTTGACCCAGCAGACCACGGACCTCCACCCCCTTACACATCTCTTCCTTCATCTGTGGTAGATTCCCAAACCCCAGACACTCCTAACCCGCAACCACCTTTTCCCCCAGCCCCTCAGAGCCCAAATCCCAAGAACTTGAGCTCCAATACAGCCTTTTCCCATCTAACACTTGCTCTCTGGCAACCCTAAGACTGCATTCCTCAACAGCTGCTTCTATTCCTGCACCCATTCTACCCCTGACGGAGGGAGCAGGAACTGAGGGTATTGTCTGGGTACACATCCCATTTTCCATGTCCGACCTCACACATATTGAGAAGCATCTCAGGTCTTTTTCCACTGACTCGACCACCTTTACCAAGGAATTTAAGTACCTGACCCAGTCCTATGACCTGAGCTGTATGACATCTAAGTCGTCCTGTGATCTTCTCTCACCCCAGAGGAGAAGGAGCACATCTGATTAGCAGCTCAGGACCATGCCGTGCCCTCTATTGATAGGACTCAGTGGCCAACCCTGTTGGCGCTAACGCAGTCTCCCGAACTGACCCAAGATGGGGCTATCAGGTCAATTCTCCAGGACGCAGGCTCTGTAGCCTGTCTCATTATCGGAGTCAAAAAGGCTGCCCATAAGGCGGTCAATTATGGCAAACTTAATGAAATCATTCAGGGCCCTGATGAAAACCCAGCTCTCCTCCTCTCCGGCATCACAATCAGGCCCCGACATACACCATAAACTTTGAAAATTCAGGTCCACAAACCCCTGAAAAAGACATCGTTAACCTGGCCTTTAAGGTCTTTAATAACAGAGATGAGGAGACCCAAATCCAAAAACAAAGGTGAGATCAGGTAAAGGCTGAGGCCCAAACAAAGACCTATCAGCTCCTAGCCACTGCTCTCAAGAACCCCAAATGAAGTGCAGGTCCTCCAACCAATGGTAAGTTGGGGGCAAAGCCTCTTCTGGGCCCGTCCTTCAGATGCAACAAGGAAGGACACTGGACCAAGTCCTGCTCAAACCCATGACCCCTGCCTGCGTCCTGCTCACGTTGTGGAAGGGAAGGCCAATGGAAATCAGACTGCAGTCTGGCCCCTCCATGTCAGACATCAGCCAGTCCAGCAAGGCTGCCCTCTGGACCCGGTTTGGAACTCCCAGACCTCCTGGGACTGGCCAACAAAGACTGAAGCTGCCCAGGCCCTGACAAGGCCCCACAGACTTGCAGCACCAAGTCAGAGACTCGGGTAACGATGTGGTGGCAGGTAAGCCAATCTCCTTTTTAACTGACACTCGGGCCACTTATTCTACCCTCCCCAGATTAGCTGGGACCTTTGTCCCCTCTTCAGTCTCTATTATGGGGTTGACGAGATTAGTCTCACAGCCATGAGCCACCTCACCTCTACACTGCATCTTACTAAATACCCCCATTTACTCTTTTCTAGTTCTACCTCAATGCCTGACCAGAGCTACTGCACAACTCCTCATAAAACCCCAGTTGTCACAAATGACAGTCACCTACCTCAGTTTCACTCTCATCCCACAAAGTTGTGCCATTCCTTACATTGTAAACGCCTCATCTCCACTATGACTATTCCCTCCTCTGAACAAGAAATACTCTCCATTCTCAGGCTCACTGGGTACAATCGCCTCTGAGTTCCGAACTTCAGTCTTCTCACAAAGCTCCTCTGTGACATAACATGGCAAAGGGACTCCTCACTGAGCTTTTAGATCCCAAGACCAGCATTCTCACCCCTTTAATGCTCTGAAAACTGCTCTGATTTCAGCACCTTCTAACCAACTCCCCCCTTTTCCAAAAGAACAACTCTCTTTACTGTAAAACTAAGAACGCTTTCTAAACAGTCTGGCTATTATCATAAGCTGAACTCATTACCACCCAAACCTCAGCAAATTATCTGTTAGGAAAAATGTGGCAGTTTTAAATCCAAGCAGCTGGAGGTCTGGGACCAGGCTGCAGGGCCTGCTCCCTCCTCCCCCTGCCTTTTCTCCAGCCTCATGTGCTTACACATAATTTTCCAAAGTCTTTGGTAACTTAAAGGTTTTGGAGCATTGCTGGGTTAAAATGATAAACATCAAAATATTTTAAAACTAGTGGCCCGGTGCATGAAATTAGTGCACATTATAAGGGGATTAGAGGAAATGTTTTAATACTGCTATTTGCCCTTTCTCTATAATAGAAGTGTCAGAGATGAAAGAAAATTAGTAAAATGTATATGAAAATCTTCCTCCTGTCAGAGTCTGAGGAACACCATGGGACCCATAGTCCAAGTCCCCACCCATTCACATTGCCTCAAAATCACACGAAATCTGGGTGGCCCCACCCCCGTCAAGCCCTGCCAGGCAGGGGGCACAGCCTCAGTTCCCCCATCAAGTCCTGCTGGCTGGGGTGTGCAGCCTCAGGTACCCTGTCAAGCCCCACTGGGTGAGGGGGTGCACCTTGAGGTCCTCCATCAAGTCCCACTGGGAAGGAGATGCAGCCTGAGATCCCCTGTCAAGCCCCACCAAGCAGGGCCACAGCCTCAGGTCCCCCGTCAAGCCCCACTGGACGGGGGCATCCTCAGGTCCCCCGTCAAGCTCCGCTGGGTGGGGGGGGGGGCACAGCCTCAGGGCCCCCGTCAAGCCCCGCGGGGTGGGGGGCGCAGGCTCAGGGCCCACTTCAAGCCCTGCCTGGTGGGAGGCACAGCCTCAGGTCCCCCGTCAAGCCCCACTGGGTGGGGGGTGCAGCCTCAGGGCCCCCATTAAGCCCCACCTGGTGGAGGAGGGCACAGCCTCAGGTACCCCAGCCCAGCACCAGGGCAAGGGGTGCATCTTAAGGTCCCCTGTTAAGCCCTATCGGGTGGGGGGGTGCAGCCTGAGGACCCCATCAAGCCCTGCCGGGCAGGGGGTGCAGTCTGAGATCCCTGGCCTGATGCTGGGGCGGGGGGCACAGCCTGAGGTCTCCTGTCAAGTCCCACCAGGCAGGGGGGCTCAGGCTCAGGTCTCCTGCCCCGGCCCAGCACCAGGCAGCCTCAGATCCCTGCTGACTGCACCTTAAGGCTTGTTATGGGAACTCAGTATCCACTGTGGGTGCAGCCATCTTGTAGTTACGGAAACCCCATCTCTGCTGTGGGTGCCGCCATCTTTGTGATGGTCAATTTGCATATTCCCTTTATTAGATAGGATAGCATAAAATACTGAATCATTGACTGCTAGACACATTTTAATTCGCTTGCTAGTAGTTTTTATTACAAAAGGTCTCTTGTACTTTGCTGAATGTATATTTGCTTGAAAGTAAGAGTGTGTTTAAAGTGTGTTATTTGTGAAGGGGTAGAAGGTTTGTATTGTCCAGTGAGTCAGGACCTGCTCACCTCTGACATCCGAAGGGACCCCGTCTCTCCTAGTAAGCTAAAGTAGCCCCACCCAGGCTCTCTCCTGTGGTTTAAGTCCTTATATCTGAGCTAGACTTTCTTTATTTCCACCGCTCATTCACAGTCCTTGCCACTATCACTGAAAGCCTCAACAGGTCTTCCTGCTTGGTATTTAGGAACCCCTCTCCCCCTTTCTAGCCTTCTTAAAAGTCACACACTGCAAAGGACTCCGAGTCAGGAATGATCCCGTAATAAAGGGAACTAACAAAGCAGACCAGGAGGCCAAGCAGCAGCTCAGAGGAAGCCTCAGTCTCCCCAACTCTTAGCTACTCCCCATATAACACCCAAATACACTCCAGAGGAACTTCAGGCCCTAGTAGCTCTTGGGGCTATGCAGGAAGATCCATGGTTAAAATTTCAAGGAAAACACAGCCTTCCCCAGGGACAGGCCTGTGATATATTACAGGCTACTCAATTCCCTATGTATAGGATACATTTACAACTCCTAAAATCACTCATCACATCATCACATGCCCTAGCCTAGCCTTTCTACTGCAAGGTATCACCAAAACATGTTCTACTTATTACTCAGTATCTCCCGAAGGACAGGTTAAATTGGACCTCCTTCTTCTCCCACTCATCAGGTTAGGGACCAAATCCCTGGACAAGACTGGCAAATTGACTTCACTCACATACCTCCTATTAAAAAACAAAACAAATACCTCTTAACCCTTGTAGATACCATCTCAGGCTGGGTAGCAGCATTCCCCACTGCGTCTGAAAATTCCATCTAGGTCACACAAGCTCCCATTCAGCACATCTTCCAGATTTAGTCTACACACCTCATTACAATGAGATAATGACAGGGCAGAGCAGGACTGAATCCATTTTGTACTGTGCCCTCCATCTTGTGTAACTGTTACAGAGAACCAGAAAAATCAAACAATGCCGGAGAGCTTGGGGTGGCACTTTGTTGGCCGCGGCGGCTTGGAGAAAGTGAATTCAAATTCTAAGCCAGGCTACAGGCAGAACTTCCCTTCCTATTAAAGAGCCAGCCCTTCGTGCACTTAGTGGTTATCTTGCTGCTGGCCTTGAAAACAACACAGCTCTATCCAATTTAAAAAAAAATGCTCCTGGCATGGGCATATCTAGTCACTGGCCTACAAGGTCGGACAGCGAGGTTTATCTTCCTCGTTGTTCAGGCAGGCTGAAGCAGGCTAGAGAGAAAATTTCTTTTTTAGTCTGGGAAGGACGGCGGGGAGTTCCAGGGAGAACCACGGAGTGTACCGGTCACTCAGCCCACCCCTAAATCAGCCAATGGGAATGCAAGGGGAACTAACCCAAGGCCAAAAAATATGCTGACCGCATCCTGTCTTTGTGTAACCAGACCCTAGCCCTCACCCAACCAATCGGAATCGGCCAACTCAGTGGTCCGAGCATCACCCCACTACCTGACCAGCCCAATAAAATTACTGTGCTTTTGAAACTCTGGGCTCTTTTGCATCCTACCACTGCACCGGTGGAGGCGGCGAGACCAAGCCCGAGCTTGAATAAAGGCTCTTTGCTTTTGCATTGCACTCGGCTCCCTGGTGGTCTTTGGGGATCTTGAAATCTGGGTATAACAATAAGGGACCTGCTTTCATAACTCAAATAACTCAACAGGTCTTCTCCACTCTAAACATCCAGTGGAACTTACACCACTCCCTCCTCTCCCAACCCCAATCTACAGGCAGGGTAGAACAGGCAAATTCCTTAATTAAGTCGCACCTAACTAAATTAACTCTCGAAACTAAAGAACCTTAAACTATTCTCCGACCTCTAGCCTTTATGCACATCAGGGCAATCCCCCTGTCTTCCCCCCATGCACCCTCCTGTCTTAGTCCCTGTGAACTCATGTATGGAAAACCCTTCTTATTAGGAAACTTCCCTTCCACAGAGACCCCTCTCGGAGACTATGTCCCCATTTTAAATCTATGCCAACAATTACCGAGAGAACGTGCTAATCAAGTCCTCCCTCCACCTTCTATGGGAGACATCCCCCCTACTCCTCTACAGCCAGGGGACTGGGTCCTCCTAAAGGAAATCACCCATCGAATAATTTACAGCCCCGATGGCAAGGCCCTTATCAGGTACTGCTAACCACCCACTGCAGCTCAACTCTCAGAGCAAACCCCATGGTTCCACCTTCCCAGATTAAACCCATCCCGGGAACACCTCCATCGCGTGACCTGGAGTCCCCTAACTGTCACAGCCACCAGATTGGGCCCAGCATACTCCACCTTACCCTCACCTATCGCTCACCAATGTAGATGTAGCCCCCAATGATCAGTCTTTACCTGTCCCCGTAACCCACTGTATCTGACACAAAAGGGCAGTTCGGATATTCCCTCTCCTCATAACCCCGGGCATCCCAGCAGAGGTTGGACCTGGCACAGGGGGCCTAACCCCTGCTCTATCCCATTTGGAAGTCCTGTCTCAGGACCTACAAGAAAGCTCTGGATGCTAGCAGGGGGCAAAACTGGGAAAACAAGAACCTCGCCCCAGGGTAACCTCCCCTCCCCTAGCCAATAACTGTCAGGCAACTAAGACCCCTGACCTTTTCCTCCCTACAGATCACATCCAGGCCTCAGTTGTATTTCAGCTCCAGGCCCAGAAGAGCAGCAAAAGCAGACAAGTGACGCTGCGGCAGCCTCAGGACCAGCTTCTGCCTCCCAAGTCCCTCAACGGGACCGTTTCCGAGCTTTCCAGGTGGCCTAATAAATTCATAATTCTTCACCGTTTTTGGCCCCGTGGGTTCCTCCTTCCGCGACCCTAACATCTATGGCCCCAGCTTTCTAAGAGTGAAAGTAAAAGTCCTCATGCAAAACCACACCTCATCTCTTTGTTGCCTTTAGACGCAAAACAGTCCCGGATTTCCGAATCCTCCCTGCTGAGTCCCATCATCACGTCCTTACAAGGTGGCACTGCAGCCTTTCACCCTCTTCCCCCATCACCCATGTGTCACCCACGAGGGACTTACCATTCTGGATGCCGGGACCTGGGCGGCAGGACCTGAGAGGCGCGGGTCCCCCAGGCTGGAGGGTTAAGTGGGGTCAGGCTGCGGGAACGCTGTAAGCAGAGAGGAGTCCGGGAGGCACGGAGACGCCGATCTCGGTCTGTTGGGGCTCAAGGAGCCTCAGACACACCCCACACAGCAGGCAGCTGCTTCCCAGGCCGCCTCCTACTCACGACCAGTGCCCTGAAGCCTGTGACTTTGTGAACAAAGACCTAAAAAGTTAAAATGACCACCGCAAGGAGGAAGGCGGAAGTCCCGCCCTAACCGGATGCGCAGACACCAAAATGCCCTTTAGCTCCGCCCACACGAGTGCAGTTCCTTCTGGGTAATGTAGTTTTCTGCACTGGGAATACTTGAATCCCAGCCAATGACTTGGGTGAATAAAGATGTTGTGGCACCTGCCTCCGGAGTCTCTCAGTCCCCTCAGCCCCCCAGCCACCCAGGGCCGCCCCGAGGCGCAGGCAAGCCTGGCATGGTGGCTGCACAGCTGGCGCTCCAGGTGCAGTTAAGTCTAGGATGGCGGCTGCCCAGCCTCCCAGGGCCACCCAGGCTCAGGTGACCAGGGCCAGCGGAGGCTTGCGCTGCCATCAGTGGCAGCAGCAGAGGTGTGATGGAGTGTCGCCTTCCCCTGATCGCCGGGTCGCCTCCCACCCCTGAGGGCTCCTGGACTGTGAGAGAGGGCAGGCCAGGTGAGGGACACCCCCTCAGTGCATGAATTTTATATAGCCCCTGAACAGGGACAATCATGTGGTGAGGGCATAGAAGCTGTGGGGGCAGGGTAGAGGGAGAAAAAGGGAGAGGTGTATGAGTAAAATTGGGAATGTCTGTAATAGAGTCAACAATAAATAATAATAATGTGCACAGCTGGTGGGGCTCTACCCATCAACCAATACCAGAGGCTAAAGCCAACAGCAGTTAGCATATTAATACAAAAAGAAAACATTGGAAGGCAAATGGACTTTGATATTCAGGAGGGCTAAAAATCAGCATAATACTGCCCTTCTGTGGGCTCAATGACTCAAGGCAATTTCCTAACCTAGTAATCCTTACACTGTTTACCAAACTTTACCTTTAATGTGCATGTGTGTATTGCTAAAGGGCAAATGTGTATTCAAGTAAATAAAAAGTGGGCCAGGTGAGAAGTCAGTGTGCCTCTTCAAGAGGTCTCCACCTGGCCCCCCATGCCTTCTAAATTCATATTTCTTATGTAGTATTTTCATTTGTGTATTGGTCCCTCCTTCAGATCCTGAACCCTGCCATGTAGGTTGCGGCAAACCAATATATCGCTGTTTTGATTCCAGGTCAAAGTACATGCCCAGCTTGGGGGCTCCATCCTAGTAGGGGGAATTCAGGAAGCAGCTGGGCAATGATTCTCTCTCATCATTGATGTTTCTTCCGCTCCCTTTCTCTTTAAAAAAATCAATTAAACACATTTTTTAAATGAACAGTGTTAAGATTGATTTGATTCAACAACATCAAAGTGAAAGAGGGCCATCACGTTTTCTTCCAAGTCTTGTAAGCAAAATAATGCTTAGCTCTGTCTTTAAAGAGGATGCCCCAGGCATAACTGTGTTGCAGAACAGGAAGCAGCCATGGAGCGGGTCTGCCTCCGCTTGGCCTGTAATGTTTGAGTTCTTGAATTCACGCAGAAAAGATTTCACAACACAAGATCAGAGATATTGAGGGAATATTTATTAAAGCTGGGGATGCCCTAACCGGTTTGGCTCAGTGAATAGAGCGTCAGCCTGCAGACTGAAGGGTCCCGGGTTCGATTCCAGTCAAGGGCATGTACCTTGGTTGTGGGCACATCCCCAGGAGGAGGTGTGCAGGAGGCAGCTGATCAATGTTTCTCTCTCATCGATGTTTCTAACTCTCTATCCCTCTCCCTTCCTCACTGTAAAAAAAAAAAAAATCAATAAAATATTTTTTAAAAAGCCGGAGATAATGAAAACAAAAACAAAAACAAAAACAAAAATAGGGCTTAGGATGGAACAAGGAACAGCAGAGAGACTAGGCAGGGCTCCGTTGGCTCCTAGAAACATTGTGGGAAATAAGTGAGCCAAAGGGGGGCTGCTGTGAGCTCACTGGACAATCAGAGACAAGAAGGCCTTGAGCACAGGTTCAAGGGATTAGCCCAGGGTGACCTGTTGCTGCTCATTGTTCCCCAGTTGCAGGTCAAGTAGGATCCCTTAAAAGCTTAGGAGAGCCTAGACTGTGTGGTTCAATGATTGAGCACTGACCGGTGAAATTGGAGGTCACGGTTGCATTCCCATTCAGGACACATGATCAGGTGATGGGTTGGATCCCAGTTGTGAGGCATGTAGGAGGCAGTCTATCAGTGATTCTCTCTCATCATTAATGTTTCTATCTTTCTCTCCTTTCCCCTCTGAAATAAATAAAAATATATTTTTGAATGTATCTTTTAAATCAATTATACTTGAGATACCAAGATGGCAGCATAGGTAAACACCTGAATTTGCTGCCTCGCACAACCACTTCAAAACTACAACTATAAGACAAAATGGGTATCATCCAGAACCATCGGAAGGCTGGCTGAGTGGAAATTATACAACTAGAAGGAAAGAGAAAAGCACACTGAGACTCGGAGGAGGTGCAAAAGTGCAGAAGTAAAGTACAGAGGCACGTGCATGGAAAGGGCTGGCAACTGAGTATGCTGCTGTCTTTTTCGATCGGGAGGGAGATACAAGCTCCTGACTGCTCTGAACTCCATTTCCAGGTGAGAATCTGGGGACCAGACTCATATGGGGAGTAACTGGACGGTCTGGCATCATGTGGAACTCAAGGGCAGCTTTCTCTCAGAGGTACTTGTAGTGATCATTGTTCCTGCATGGTGCTGTGGGACACAAGACATGGGACCTCTTCCAGGCAGGCTGACAGTCAGCCATTGCTGTTTGCTCCACCCTGGTGATTCCCTGAGACCCTGCCCCACCCAATTTACAACCCAACCCAAGCTGTGTGCAGAGGCTTTTGCATATGAATGGCCTGGCCCTTTGCAATCTGAAACCTAACATACTGCAGCTGGGTAAAGAGTCCTAGAGTGTCCAAAAGAAGACCCAAGGCTCAACAGCAGCTTTCATTGCTTCACAGCTGGGCCTCATCTGGGCACCTCCAAACCCCAAACAAAGGGAAGGAATCTGCAGATCTCTCTGTAGCTCCTGCTGGGTGGCCTCTCTCCTTGGAGATCCAAGAGCCAGTGTACCCAGTGGTCAGAGAGGGATCATCCAAACTACAACTCTTCAGATCCATAAGAGACACACTCAGGGGGCAGACTCAGTGAGTGCCAAAACCCCACTAAAGCAAGTCTTGCCCCATAAGGGTGTCTCCAGCACAGAAATTCCGCCATCATAGCACAACTGATCCTCACAGCCAATTGGCCTGGAGGTCAATTCCTCCCAGTGATATAAACAACAATCAAGGCTTAACTACAACAAGACTCTGCACACAGCCCACAAAGGGGTGCATCAAGAGTGTCCACCTCAGGTAATTAGGGAGGCTGAGCCACTGGGCCCTAAAGGACACCTAGCACACAAAGCCACACTATCAACACAGGGAAGCAGCCAAAATGTGGAGAAAAGAAACAGGTCACAAATGACGGAAATGGAGGAAAGCAAATGACTGGATATAGAGTTCAAAACCACAGTTATAAGGTTACTCAAGAATCTTCTAGAAACCGTTGATAAATTTAGTGAGACCCTCGAGGATATGAAAAAAGACCAACTAGAAATTAAGCATACACTGACTGAAATAAAGAATAATATACAGCAATCCAACAAGCAGACTAGAGGATCGCAAGAATAAAGTCAAAGATTTGAAATACGAAGAAGCAAAAAATACCCAACCAAAAAAGCAAAAAGAAAAAAGATTCCAAAAATATGAAGATAGTGTAAGGAGCCTCTGGGACAACTTCAAGCGTACCAACATCCGAATTAGGGGGGTGCCAGGAGAAGAGAGAGAGCAAGATATTGAAAACCTATTTGAAGAAATAATGACTGAAAACTTCCCCTACCTGGTGAAAGAAATAGACTTACAAGTCCAGGAAGCACAGAGAACCCCACACAAAAGGAACCCAAAGAGGACCACACCAAGACACATCATAATTAAAATGCCAATGGCAAAAGACAGAGAAAATTAAAAGCAGCAAGAGAAAATCAGTTAGTTACCTACAAGGGAGTACCCATATGATTGTCAGCTGATTTCTCAACAGAAGCTAGGCAGGCCAGAAGGGAGTGGCAAGAAATATTCAAAGTGATGAATAGCAAGATCCTACAACCAAGATTACTCTACCCAGTAAAGCTATCATTCAGAATTGAAGGTCAGATAAAGAGCTTCACAGATAAGAAAAAGCTAAAGGAGTTCATCACCACCAAACCAGTGTTATATGAAATGCTGAAAGGTATTCTTTAAGAAGAGGAAGAAGAAGAAAAAGGTAAAGATAAAAATTATGAACAACAAAGTGACAACAAATACATATCTATCAACAAGTGAATCTAAAAATCAAGTGAATAAAAAGTCTGATGAACAGAATAAACTGGTGATATAATAGGATCAGGAGCATAGAAAGGGAGTGGACTGATGATTCTCAGGGGGCAAGGGGTGTGGGGGATGTGGGAAGAGACTGGACAAAAATTGTACACCTATGGATGAGCACAGTGCGGGGGGAGGTAAGGGCAGATGGTGGGGTGAGAACTGGGTGGATGGGAGCTATGGGGGGAAAAAAGAGGAACAACTGTAATAATCTGAACAATAAAGATTTAGTAGTATAAAAAAATAAATCAGCCCTAACCGGTTTGGCTCAGTGGATAAAGCGTCGGCCTGAGGACTCAAGGGTCCCAGGTTCGATTCCAGTCAAGGGCATGTACCTTGGTTGCAGGCACATACCCAGTAGGGGGTGTGCAGGAGGCAGCTGATCAATGTTTCTCTCTCATCAATGTTTCTAACTCTCTATCCCTCTCCCTTCCTCTCTGTAAAAAATCAATAAAATATATTTTTTTAAAAAAATAAAAATAAATCAGCCCTAACTGGTTTGGCTCAATGGATGGAGCATCGGCTTGCGGACTGAAGGGTCCCAGGTTTGATTCCAGTCAAGGGCATGTACCTTGGCTGTGGGCACATCCCCAGTGGTAGGTGTGCAGGAGGCAGCTGATCGATGTTTCTCTCTCTGTCTCTCTCCCTTCCTTTCTGTAAAAAATCAATAAAATAATTTTTTTAAAAATCAATTATACTTACATCAAAGTATAAAAAAAAGATTAAAACTTGCCACTTCCCATTATTTTACTGTTTTATTATGAATGTTCTTGAGCATCTTCATACCTACTGTATCAAGAAGTTGGAAATAAAATATAATGATTTGCAACTGAAATATCTTAGCAGGCCCATGTTCAATGCTCTCACTTTGGAAGTTTGAAAGTGACAATGATGATAGTACTGACACCATAAAAATTGATAAATACTACAAACCTTGACTTCACTTAATATACTATTTGAATGCTTTAACTTAAAATGAATGGTGGAGAATGTTAGCAAAGTAGGTTAATCTTATAAGTGTATCATGCAAGTGGACTTTAAATTGTACATAGGATACAACTTGAAAAAAAAAAAGTTTTCCTTCCAGTATTCAAAACATGTAGTTCCAAATGGCAAAGAAAGAAGTTGAGTTCTTGAGAAATGAGTGAAGTGAAACCAGATGTCTTAGTTGCTGAACTGTCTTCCTATTGATTAAATCATAAATTCATTTTAAATATTGGCAAGAATTTCTCTTTTTTTATAGCAAAGGTGAAACTTTATTAAAGAAAAGTACAGACTCCCATGTGGGGAGGGGGAAAGAGTCCCACAGAACAGACTCCCACGTAGGGAGGTGGAAAGGGTCCCATGGACTTCCTGTTTCCATAATTTATAAAGCCTGTAGTTTCTAAGTCCCCTCTGGTTGGTCAATATTCCCTTTTGAATTGATTACTATAGTGACTCCTGAGGCCCTCCTCCCTCATTTCCTCCTTTTCCCTCTTCCTCCTTCTTTATTTTGTAAATATAGACCTTTTTTGGCTACTTCCAGTTCCCTTGTCTTATGGAAATGTATCTGTTGCTGTCCCTTGTCTTACGGAAATGTCACTATGCCTGGCTTCCTTGTGTTATGGAAATGAATCTGCTCCCTGTCTGTTGCCCAGTGTTTTTCCATGAACCCCAATTCTAAAAATTCCCTAAACCTGCCTATATTCCCCTAAAATTCCTGTTTCAGTCCCCTCTCTGTTTAGGAAACCCCAAACTGCCATTGGGGACAGGAAATGCTTCCTGGCTGCTTCCTGCTGGCAAAGGGGTCATAGTTTGGGGCAGCAGTCAGGGTCCTATCAGAAGTGGGTGGTCTAAGGGGCCATGGAAGATGGATGTAGCAGCCTCAATTTTTTGTTTCATGCAGAGGACCAGTTGTAGCTTTGGGGCTTCTAAATGGGAGGATATGAAACATACCAAAGGTTAAACAAGCAATGGTTAAAGATAAGTAATAATAAAAAAAAAAAAACCCACACAGTATAAACCAAGGTCTGAGAAGGGGAGCTAGCCAATAGGGATGACATTATATCTTTAATTGGTGCTCCGACTTCTGGGGCAAGAGACTATGAGGCCTTCCTTTTAGCCAAGCTGTTTGTAGCCTGAAGTGATGATATTCATGGCACAGACTTTGCCCTGTTCAAGCGAGGGCTTCTCTGTGAATAAAATCCGGTAGAGACGTGAGAAGTGGTTCTGCTCTGGCTGGTGGTCGTGGCAGCATAAGGTGTCCTATAGACTAAAATTGAAGACATTTTACTCTGAAAGAGATGTGGGAGATATATATTTAATGGAGATTATTTGAATGTAATTGAGATTATTTGACCCTGAATTGGGCTGCTTATAACATACTTAGTAGTGAAACAGGAATTTTAGGGGTAAAATAGGACAGGTTTAGGAAATTTTAGGAATTCTGGAAATTAAGGGGACCAGGGAGGAAGCGCAGGGCTGCAGAGCAGCAGCAGAAGGTATATTTCCATTGTATAGGGAAGCTGAAAAGCTGCAACAGGTACATTTCCATAGAATGAGGGAGCTGGGAACAGCAAAAGGAAGGTATTTTGCAACTTCTAGGAAATCTCCACCCATGGAGTAAAGAAAAAAAAAAGAAGAGCTCTATTATTCCGTGAGCACCAAACCAGACTGGTCTGGGGTCTCACACAATTCGCTCATATGATTGCAAAGACAGACAGAAATTTCACTCTTTCCTGTACCCAGGAAGATACTGAAGCATCCATCTTATATAAAAACTGCTGTTTGAAATTTTAACCCTGCTATTTGGCTTCTGTAAATGCTTGCTTGCTTAAATAATAAGGAAAATGAGACTACTCCCACTTCAGAGAGGCATTAAACCTTCCCCGGACAAAATTATCAGTGCTGGCACCAGGCCAGGCCTTTGGTTGAGGTCTCAAGGCCCCAGCACATAGGGGCTCTTTAAGAACTTAGAAAGGGGGCCGGAAACACCCCATATTTGGGAGATAAAGAAGATTAAAAACATATAAATAGGGAAAATTCCTCCATGTTGGGGCCCAGAATTTGAGAGACATTTTCCTCTGGACCCAAGTGTAATAAATGTAACTCCTTCTCTCTAAGTATTGCTTGGTTCTTCTCCGGTTTTCTGTAACAATACAATGCATGACATGCACGGTTTTTACAGAAGAGGACATAACAGCACCATTTGCTATACACCCTTTGGTAAGTCACTTTTTGGTGTTACTTAATTGCCATAATCAAGAGTAAAAATTAAAACTTTTCTATCTCTATGACAAACAGGTCCTTACAACTTGGAACAAGGCAACTGTCTATAATAATAAAAGTATAATATGAGGGGCAATGAGGCAGGCAAGCAGAGTGGTTAGGGGCAATCAAGCAGGCCGGCAGGCAAGCGGTTAGGAGCCAGCGGTCCCAGATTGTTAGAGGGTGCAAACAGGGCTGAAGGGCCCCCCCACCCCCGCCCCAATGCATGAATTTCGAGCACCAGGCCTCTAGTGATAAATAAGCAAACATGCTTAAGCCCCTGGGTGCTTTCTGTGCATTTAGGACTGTAAATTTCCCGCTGGCAATGATTTTTCTGAAGGGGCTGCCCATCACCCCTTCTGAAGGCAGCCTGGGGCTGGAGGCACACTGTGAGGCCTCCTGAGGAGAAGGTCAAGTCCTGCCACAGTGCCCACAGCACAGCCAGGACTCCCCGCCCCCTTTTTAATTTTAGTTGTCTAAAACAGCTACGGTGACCTCCCTTTATCTCCCAAATGAGGGGATGCTCCCAGCAGGCCTTCCAATGGACTCTGCCACCCCTTCCTGGATTTTCTCAGGGAGGCCCTCACTGACCACCACTGGCTTCACCTTATGCCTGAGCTCCTGTCACCTGTCACAGCTGTCCTGTTCATTGTCTGTGGGCTGTCCTCCACTAGGACACCAGCTCCTAAGGGAAGGGGACTCTGTATCTCGGAATCTGGAACAGTTAGGGTCAATAGTGTCCATGTCCTCAGGCCTTAGAGGTCTCAGCTTTGCCTGCCCTTGGCTGCTTCCTCTACCTCCAGGTTTGCACCCTGATTCAAATTCTCATTCCTAGCCCTAACTGGTTTGGCTCAGTGAATAGAGCCTTAACCTGTGGACTTAGGGGTCCCGGGTTTGATTCCAGTCAAGGGCATGTACTTTGGTGGTGGGCACATCCCCAGTAGGATGGCAGCCGATCAACGTCTCTCTCTCTCATTGATGTTTCTAACTCTCTATCCCTCTCCCTTCCTCTCTGTAAAAAAAATCAATAAAATATGTATTTTTAAAAAATTCTCATTCCTAGAGCCTTCCCTCAGCCCACCCACTCAAGGACCCTGACCCCTCTCCAGCCTTGTCCCAGACTCCAACCTCTCTGCTCCTTCAACCACACACCCCAGCAGCTAGGCCTGAAGGACCGCCATCAGCTCACTTCAGGAGCATGTCTCACCTTCAGTGGGAACATCCCAGGCACAGCCAGGAGAGAGGGTAGCGGGTGGGCTATGCAGCCAGTAGACCAGTCTCAGTGCAGCAGGGTGGATGTTTACCCAGGAAGGAAAGATCAGGGCCATTTTCTCTCTCTGGGTTGATAAATATCTAGAACCTCCTTTAGTGGCTAAACTTCAAGACACTTGTAAACCAAGATGGGACCACCTGGCTCAGCAGCCTGCAACCCCTCCTGCTGGGCAGAGAGGGAATCAGCCTCTGCAGAGAGAGCTCCTCTCCCTCCCTGGGCAGGGCAATGGCGGGAGCACTTCATTACAGTGGACTAGGTCGGCCCTGCCTGAGTCACAGGTTTTCTTGGAGCGCATGCTGACCCCCAGGTCATGACCCCCCAGGAACTCCTGCAGCGGAGCTTGCTCCATTTCCCACTCACCATGGCCCCAAAGAACAGAGAGACCATCAACCTGGACTAGGACTAGGGAGGGCCTCAGAGCCACACACATGGCCCAGCACCAACTCTCCCTGGCAACTGCCCTGGGCTTTTGCCTGCCCACACCCACCTGCCCAGCTGCCATGCTGCTCCCAGCCTTGCCACCTGAGAGGAACCTGGGCTCCTCAGCCATCTGAGTGTGAAATAGCCCAGTCTCAACATCCAGCTGGAAGGCGCAGAGACCACAGGGGCATGTCCTGGAGCAAAGCATCTCCCAGCTGCTTTTAGTCCCAGGGAGCACACTGATGCCATCATCCCCTGGGGGTGATTATGCAGCTCAGCCCAGGTTCCCCTCCTGCTACACTGACAGCAGTGGCACCTCCCATACTGTTGTCTGGGTCATTGCCCGCTCTGCCCTCATGAGAATCCTGGCTGCTTTTATCACAGGGCCCAGGGGCTGTGCTGGTGTTCACATGTGTGTAGAGTGACTGGGTGATTCAAACATATCTATTGATTTTAGAGAAAGAGAGAGAGATAGGAAGAGAGAGAGAGAAACATCCATTTTTGTTCCATTATTTTAATACATTTTTTTGGTTGACCAGGGATGGAACTTGCAACCTTGGCATTATTGAGATGATTCTCTGACCTACTGCAAGGTCAGACATATGTGGCATTTTAAGTAAAATAACCCAGTAATGTACCTGAGAATAGATAGATACAAAAACTATCATGATGACAGAGAGTGGTGGAAGGCTAGAATATGATTCATGAGGTTTCATAAGTGCCTTTTTACATGGATATATTTCAAGTAAGCTATTTCGAAGGCAGACTGTATTATTGCATCAGTGATTTTATATGCTGAGAATGAAGCACTGATAAGGGCAGGGGGATCTTCATTTCAATGATGCAGGCATGCAGGGAAACACCAAAAGCATGTGTTTGTGTTTTTAAGTGTCCACTTTAAATCATTTCTACTTAAACCAATCTTTAAAAACGGTTTAATCTTGATGCTTCCCAATAATTTTACTGCTTTAAAATTAAAATTATTGAGTATATTTGGTGCTACTATATAAGCATGTTAGAAATAAAATATAATGATGTGCTACTTAAATATCATGTCCATGTTCAGTGCCATCATTCTGGCAGTTTGAACCTCACCAGGATGAGAGTATTTACACCAAAGATTACAAATGGAGACTTCACTTAATGTATTATTGAGTGCTTAGACTTTTTAAGAATGGTGGAGAATGTTAACAATGCAGATTAAATCTGTAAGTGTATGGTACAAGTGCGTTTAAATTCTACGTAGGAAAAAAATTGAGAAATAAATGTTCATTCCAATATTTAAAACCTAACATTCCATATAGCAAAGAAGTAATTGGAGTCGCTGAGAAATCAGTAAACTTCAAACATGTTTTAAATTGTGCACTGCCTTCCTATTGGTTAAATTAATACATTCATTTTATTTTTAAAATTCTTTATTGTTGAAAGCATTACCCACATGTGAGTGAGATCATGTTATATTTATCTTTTTTCTTTTTGTTATTATTTTTAATTTAATAAATCTTTATTGTTCAGATTATTACAATTGTTTCTCCTTCCCCCCAAATTCCCCCTCCAACCAGTTCCCACCCCCCCTCTGCCCTTACCTCCCCCACCACTGTCCTGATCCATAGGTATACAATTTTGTCCAGTCTCTTCCCGCACCCCCCATACTCCTTTCCACTCCCTTTCTATGCCCCTGATTCTATTATATTCACCAGTTTATTTTGTTCACCAGATTTTTAATTCATTTGATTTTTAGATTCACTTGTTGATAGCTTTGTATTTGTTGTTCATAATTTTTATCTTTACTTTTTCCTTCTTCTTCCTCTTCTTTAAGAATACCTTTCAGCATTTCATATAATACTGGTTTGGCAGTGATGAACTCCTTTAGCTTTTTCTTATCTGTGAAGCTCTTTATCTGACCTTCAATTCTGAATGATAACTTTGCTGGGTAGAGCAATCTTGATTGTAGGTTCTTGCTATTCATCACTTTGAATATTTCTTGCCACTCCTGTCTGGCCTGCATAGTTTCTGTTGAGAAACCAGCTGACAATCGTATGGGTGCTCCCTTGTAGGTAATTAACTGTTTTTCTCTTGCTGCTTTTAATATTCTCTCTTTGTTTTTTGCTCTTGGCATTTTAATTATGATGTGTCTTGGTGTGGTCCTCTTTGGATTCCTTTTGTTTGGGGTTCTGTGTGCTTCCTGGTCTTGTAAGTCTATTTCTTTCACCAGGTGGGGGAAGTTTTCAGTTATTATTTCTTCAAAAAGGTTTTCAATATCTTGCTCTCTCTCTTCTTCTGCCACCCCCATAATTCGGATGTTGGTACGCTTGAGGTTGTCCCAGAAGCTCCTTACACTATCTTCATATTTTTGGATTCTTTTTGCTTTTCCGGTTGAGTGTTTTTTGCTTCTTTGTAATTCAAATCTTTGACTTGATTCTTGTGGTCCTCTATTCTGCTGTTAGGTCTCTGTATAATATTTTTTATTTCAGTCAGTGTATGTTTAATTTCCAGTTGTTCCGTTTTCATATCATCAAGGGTCTCACTAAAATCATCAGCCTTTTCTAGGAGATTCTTGAAAAACCTTATAACCGTGGTTTTGAACTCTATATCCAGTCATTTGTTTTCCTCCATTTCTTTCATTTGTGATCTGCTTCTTTGTCTCCACATTTTCACTGCTTACCTGAGTTGGTAGAGTAGCTTTGCGTGGTAGGTGTCCTATAGGGCCCAGTGGCTCAGCCTTCCCAGTTACCTGAGGTGGACACTCTTGGTGCACCCCTTTGTGGGCTGTGTGCTCAGCCTTGTTGTAGTTAAGCCTTGATTGTTGTTGGTATCACTGGGAGGAATTGACCTCCAGGCCAATTGGCTCTGAGGATCAGCTGTGTCTACACCGGGAGAACTTCTGTGCTGGAGACAGCCTTATGAGACAAGACTTGCAAAATTGCAAAAGCCTCTTTGTTCAGGTTGGATGGGGTGGAGTTTCAGAATGGAGCAGACAGCCTTGGCTTCCCATCAGCCATGCCCTATGAGGCCCCTGGGTCTCAGTGTCCCTCAGTAATCGCTGCAAGCACCTCTGAGAGAAAGCCACCCTCGAGTTTCACCCACTGCCAGACAGTCCTGTTTCTCCCCGAATGAGTCTGGGTTCTCAGAAACTCACCTGAAGCTGGAGTTCAGCGCAGTCAGAAGCTTCTTCTGTCTCCCTCCCGCTTTAGAAAGCCAGCCGTGCACTCAGCCATTCGTGCACTGAGCAGTCAGTCCTCTCTGTGTGTGCATGCCTCTGGACCTCTGCCTTCCGCAGCTCCCGAGTCTCTGTGCTTTCTCTTTTCCTGACAGTCCAGATTCCCCCCAAATGAGTCTGGTTTCCCAGAATCTCACCTGGGACTGGAGTTCAGCGCACTCAGGAGCTTCCGTCTCCCTCCCGCTTTAGAAAGCCAGCCACACACTCAGCCACATGTGCATTCAGCCGCCTGTCCTCTCCACATGCACACCTCCATACCTCAGCCTTTTGCAGCCCCTCTGAGTCTCAATGTGCTTTCCTCTTTCCTTCTAGTTGTAGAATTTCCACTCAGCCAGCTTTCCTGTGGTTCTGGATGGTTTCCGTTTTGTCTTTTAGTTGTAGTTTTGATATTGTTGTGTGAGGCAGCAGTTTAGGTGTTTACCTATGCCACCATCTTGGTTTCTCCTCCCAGGCAAGATCTTTTAATGTGTCTTTAACTGGTTTTGAAGTGTGTGATGGTGCATTATCATGAAGCAAAATTACTTTGCTGTGTCTCCTGGCACATTCTGGTCATTTCACCATGAAAGCATTGTTCAAATTGATTATTTGTTGTCAGCAATGATCAGTATTAACTGTTTCACCTGGTTTTAGAAGCTCATAATTCACCACATCTTTCTGATCCCACCAAAGGCATTGTCTTCTTTCCGAAGCTATTTGGCCTTGCAGTCGATGTTGATGGTTGACCTGGATCAACCCATGATTTTGTGCATTTGGGATTCTCAAAATAAATCTACTTTTCATCACCAGTCACAATTCAATGTAAAAAAAAAAAGACTTTCTTTTGTGCCATTGAAGCAACATTTTACTGATTACTTCAGTTTTCCATTTTTCTTTTGTTCAGTTGAGGTAGAACCCATTTTCCTCCCTTTAATACAATGGGAAATTGTTTGCTGAGCAACGTTTAATCTTTCTGCAAGTTGTTTTTGGTTTAACATGCATCTTCATGCAATAATGCTTGTAATTGTTGGTCTTCAAACTTTTTCGGTTGACCTGGACATCCTTTGTCTTTCACATCGAAATCATCACTTTTAAAGCATTTAAACCAGTGTTCAAAAGTGTCTTGAGATGGAGCATATTCACCATAAGCTTCCAAAAGTATACAGTAACTTTTTCTTCAAAATAAAGTAATGAATTAAGACGTCCCACAAATGTTCTTTTTTTGGCACGAAATTCAACATTTTTAAGCATAAAAATATATATGATGTTAATATCTTCAGCAAATTTGACATGTGAAGTTTTGAAGCTTGCTGTTAATACAACAAAATAGCATACATATCAAATTGCATAAATATCAACATATGTGTAACTCCATCTATTGAAAAAAATCCGCATTATTAACTGGTGCACCTAGTATATAAAAGGCTAAGTGACCAACAGTCACATATGATGTGCACTGGCAATTTAGAAATAAATGTTGACTTGTTCATGCCCGATACATATAAAGCTCTCACTGGCACCAATTGCACGTGTGTGTTTCGATCTATCATTGTCAATCATGAATTTGGTTGACGCTTTTATTATAGAGAAAGAGTGAATAGTGATATTAAAGTATTTCTTCTAATTAATTTCCTTTCAATGTGCACAAATCTGTGCACTGAGCCACTAGTCCATAAATAATAAAAGCATAATATGCTAATTAGACCAGACAGCCAAACAACCTTTCGGACGGCCTTCCGGATGAAGCCGGGACTGCAAGGGCTGAGGCAAGCCGCTGAGGCTGTGAGGGCCGAACCCCTTGCATGAATTTCATGTATCTAGTATCTATATAAAGAAGTGAATGGCCCTGGCTGGTTTAGTTAGGTGGATAGAGCATTGGCCTGAAGTTGAAGGGTCCCAGGTTTGAATCTGGTCAAGGGCATGTGCCCAGGTTGTGGGCTTGATCCCCAGTAGGAGGCATGCGGGAGGCCAGTGTTCTCTCATCATTGATATTTCCATCTCTCTCTCTCCCTCTCCCTTCCTCTCTGAAATCAATAAAAGTATATTTTAAAAAAGAAGTGAATGCAAATATTCCTAATTTATTTATAATATCCCCACCCTGGAAATGACCAAAATCATACACAGATCAATAGATAAAGTAGTAATTCACAGATCACAATACTACTCAGCCATAAAAAATTAACTATTCATATAAGCATTTGTGTTGAATCTCAAAATAACTGTGCAGCATGAAGGAAACCAATATTTGTTAATGAGTGCACACATTATAGTGCCTATAAAATTATAAAAAATATGAACTAATGTGTTGTAATGGAAGAAGAATCAATGCCTGCAAGGAGGACTGAGGAAGGGGGGAGGGGGGGAAAGAGAGAGAGAGATTATAAAAGAGCAGGAGGTAAATATAGGGTGTGCCAAAAGAGCTGTTGGTATGGAAATTAATACAATAATTAAAAATGATAATACAAGAATTTACTCTGTTCTGGCCAGTATTATTCAGTTGGTTAGGCATCATCCCTCACACTTAAAGGTCACTAGAACAGGTCAGGGCACATGGCCTCCACAAACCCCAGTAGGGGAGAGCAGGAGGCAGCTGATTAATATATCTCTTTTATATAGATGTTTCTCATTCACCCTCCCTTCCATTTCCCTAAATGAAAGTAATGTTTAAAGTATTTTTTAAAAAGAATAAACTCTGTGTTTTGGGTGCTCAAAATTGTAAATCTATTTTTGCTCCACCGTGTATATTGGTGACAGATAAGTTTGTTTCACAGCTTTATATGTACATCAAAGCTTACCAAATAGTACACATTAGAAAAGGGCAGTTTGTTGCATGTCAATTCTCCTATCCTGGGAGGAACAGCCTTGCCTCAGTGGCAGGAAATATTGACAAGCAGTGTAGACTATTGCCGTCAGAACCAACAGGAGTGCTGACTGGTTACAAAAGACACAAACTGGGATTGATTAGAGGGTTATCCTTCCTCTACCTTTGAGTTCTTGCCTGTTGAGCAACAACCTTGAGGTGAACACCCTATAGGGGCCAGGGGAATCCACATCACTTTGATATTATTTTGTCTGCCAGTGGCTTCAGCTACAGTAAATAGTTATGGAGGTCCCCCGAATATCCTTAATGATTATACAAGCCACAGGCCCTGGAATAATTTTGGATTTATGTCCAGAAGAAGCACTTTTCATGTCATTTAACGACAGTCTCTCCCATTTCCATGAAAACAGTGTTTCTGTCCCAACACTAATTCCACCTCAGAGTAGTACAACAAATGACAACAGCCTATGGAATTTCATACCTCATGTCACATGGCCTCTTTGGAGCACGTATGGAGTAGTTCTCTAAACACTGCTGAAACTTATGTAATACAGTAGAGTCCCGGTGCACGAAATTCATGCATGGGTAGGGTCCCTAGCCCTTGCTGGCAATCAGGGCCGATTGGGGCCTTCAGACTGCTGGCCAGGGCCTTTCTTCTCCCAGCTGCCAGCAGGGGCCTTCTTTCCCCTGGCTGCCTTCCTCCATTCCACACCACCCCCTGGTGATCAGTGCACATCATAGCAAGCAGTTGAACTCCCAGTCAGCTGAACTCCTGAGGGATTATTTGCATATTAGCCTTTTATTATATAGGATATTGTGAACAGAGATCATAATTCATATTGTTTGTACAAGCACAACAAAGGCCTCTTCTTCAGGATGACAATTGACTTCACCGATAATGAAGACACCAAACTTCAAATTAAAAACAAGAAGTCATGTACACTTTCATTTAAGGTCTTGCTCAGCAATACAAAATTAGCCAATATTGGACAAAGAGGAATTTTTTGCTATCATGCTATGCCTTCCAAAGCACAAAAGTTGGGACCACACCATATCCATTTACCTCTCCATGCTGACAGATCATAACTTTCCTTTCCAATTATCCCAGGCAGTGAATAGAACCAATGAATTAAAGGTATAAAAGAAAAAAACACCTTTACAAAAACATAAAAGGAGCAGAGGACAGCAAGCAGTTTGTGGGTTGGTGAATTAGAACCTGAAATAATTCATCACAGCTAACGTGAGAACCACAATGTCCCTATAAGAAGTAGCACTTCTTAGCTGCAGACAGGTGCTCTGGATGAACCCTGGGTCAGGTGCATTCCCTAGTCAGAGATAAAGGAATGAAGATACTGCTAAGAGGTCATAATAATCATAATTTCCTCAAGCACAAGTGAGAACACAGAATATATTTCCCCTGAGCACGCAGGTGATGTTACCAATGCACATTCTTCAGGTGGTAGAGGTAAAATTGTTTTAGCCACAATTACTCTCAGTGACATCAATCAAGTATTATGTCTGGGCAGGTTGGCAAATGCAGATTCTTCAAGCCTCACTTGTACCTGAAGCTTATGAAGAATCTAGCAGAGTGTATATTTTGACGAAAGGAGTTTATATTTGCTAAATGGGTCCCTAAGTATCTCCTTCAGTGTTGCCATTCTGAGGGAGAAAGATAAAAACTGATCTGGACATTTAAGGCTTTTCTCAAGTGTGAACTCTCCGGTGTGTGACCAGACTATGTTTGTGGCTAAAATATTTCCCACATACACTAGACTCAAAAGGTTTTTCTCCAGTGTGAACTCTTTTGTGTTTAAGGTGGTGATTATTGTACCTAAAAGATTTCCCACATCCACTACACTCAAAATGTGTTTCTCAAGTGTGAACTCTGTGGTGTTGAATGAGGTTAGAGTTTTGCCCAAAGGACTTCCCTCAGTCACTACACTGATACAGCTTTTCTCCAGTGTGAACTCTGTGGTGTTGACTGAGGTTAGAGCTTTGACTGAAGGACTTCCCACAATCACTACACTCATATGGCTTTTCTCCAGTGTGAACTCTGTGGTGTTGACTGAGGTTAGTGCTTTGAGTGAAGAACTTCCCACAATCACTGCACTCATATGGCTTTTCTCCAGTGTGAACTCTGTGGTGTTTAATGAGGTTAGAGTTATGACTGAAGGACTTCCCACAGTCACTACATTTATACGGCTTTTCCCCAGTGTGAACTCTTTTGTGATTAAGGAGGTGACTATTGTACCTAAAAGATTTCCCACATTCATTACACTCATAAGGTTTTTCTCCAGTGTGAATTTTCTGATGTTCAATGAGATTATAGCTTTTGCTGAACGACTTACCACAATTGCTACACTCATAGGATTTTTCTCCAGTGTGACCTCCCGTATGTCGGTTGATGTTAACGATACATCTAAAAACTTTTCCACATTTATTACACTCATATTTCACTTCACCAGAGCAGACATCCTGATATTGAACAAATTTATGTCTGTGGCTTGCAGCATTTACATGTTTGTTCCACTGGTGATGACTTTTTCCACTGAGAAATTTCTGTGAAATCTCACTGCCACTTTGAGGCTCCTCAGTGTTAAGAGACGCCTGGGGCTGCAACATCCCTGAGCTGGCTGGCCAGTCTTTCCCAGCTTCCCTAGTGGTTGAAGGCACCCCTGGTAAGTAGAAGTTGCACCTGGTCACAATGGAGGCCCCGTCCATAGATTCTTTCCAGGGCTTCTCTCCACTGGTATCCCTCTGTTGCTGGTGATGGTTTGCATGGGAACAGAAGTCTCTCATACATGTGTCACTGAAGAAGGCTTTCTGCTCAATGTGTGCTGCTTGTGACTCAGTCAGGTGCAGAATAACTTTTAAAACTGAGAAACACTGCTTACAGAGATGGGTCCTCTGGGTTGGTGGAGCTGTCTTAGAAGCCATGAATTTTGACTCCACTTGTACAGATACACTCTCAACAGAACAGGCGTCCTCCTGTTCTGTTTTATGCCAACAACCTGAAAACCGAAAAATGGTGAGGAAATGAATGTTGACTGTGGTAACAGGGATAAGTTCCATTAAAAAAGTGTGTTGCACATGTTACCTTGGCTTCATGCAACTGGCTGAAAATAAAAGATTTGCAAGAAGGATTTACAAGATGCTGCTATGAAGTTCTGGGCTGCTGAAGATCAAAAACAATAAAGACCTCAAATGAAATATGATATAAACATGGTAGGTACCACATGGAACAGAAGTGATCATGCACTCACTCTTCTGCTAACAGCATTCAGCAGGGCTTGTCTGCGGTGACATGGGCAAGCTGTGCAGAATGTTGGTTACATCTTATTCCAAGTAAAATTCAATAAATGACTAGCTTGTGTTTGAGGTCTCCTTAAGCATGAATGTGCACCTCATAACACATGTGCAGGTCAATGTTGGAGAATACTGCAGGAAAAGACTTGCAGGGGGACAGGTGATGCAAAATGTTATTTTTCCCCCAGTTGCCACTCAACAAGACCAGGCCTCTGCTGAGATCATCCTGCATGTTCAGCCTGTAAAAAAAACTAGGATTCTCCCTGCAGTTTCCACTGTAAAAGGATGTAAAACCAAAATATTCCAAGTATTAGAAAGACAACAGAGGTGAGCAGCCAGCACTCACCCAGAGCAGCTCAGCATGCAATAGTATTTGGGGAAGAGAATATCACAAACAATGGAAGGAGAGTCTCACAAGAGCTGCCCATGGTTCATGTAAATAAAAACCATAACCAGGCACAGGCAGTCACCAATGACCCTTAGCTGGAGGAAGGGTGCCAAAGTGAATGCCATGGATCTGGACATAGTCACTCTCCCAGGAAGAGGAAGTTAAGGTGGGTCCCATTAAACTGTCTGCAAGACTCGGGAGTTTACACACTTCCTGCATTCTCTGAGATTATGGGTGTTAGGGGTGTTTGGTGAGTCCATTGCTTAGGGATGCACAGCTCAGCATATGCATCCATAGCACATATTACAAGAAAGTGGGTAAAACTGGCAGAGTCCATGGTTTGGCTGTGGGAGAGAGAAAGTTACATCTGGAGAATAAAGGAAGAGAGGCCATCACCTCAGGACAGTAGGAGAATGAAAGTCTTACCTACAGATGATACAAGTGCAAACACTTCCAGCATCACATCGCAGTATAGATGTCTCTGATCCTCATCAAGGAGCCCCCACTCCTCCTGAGAGAAGGCAATGGCCACGTCCTCAAAATTCATATCCTGTCATAAGGGGGACAGTTCAACCCATGATCAGCATCTGTCCAATTATTTTATGTTTGTCATACTCCCGACCCTCCACATACATCCCTCCACATCTCTCCCTCCACTACCTTCATCAAAGGAGGTATCAGGCCTCTGTCCCATCCAAGTAACTCTCCTTATATTCCAACTGATAGTGTGTCTTCCCACAACAATAAAGGCTGAGGAGCAGATAGAAGATATCTGAGTTCTGGGCCTCACAAGTAGGCCACACTTGCTCTTGTCAATACACTTGATGTCCCCAACATAAGGTAGGGAGAGATGTTGACCATAAAGACTGAGTGATTTGCCATTGGTCTTATCAGGTGTTCCCCTGGCAGTGCCCCTGATTGTCCCTCAAGACCCCAAAAGGCATGCCATCACACTTCACCCGTTGAAACTCAATCCCAGGATGCTGAGTCCATCACTTTACACTGCCTGTCACATGGTTCTTTGAAACACACTCCTCTCACTCAGCCTCTTTCCCAGAGTCACAACTTCAAAGATAACACAAATATGCTGTAATGAGGTTGGGTATTTTCCTTATCACCTTCTCTTCCAAAATTCTAACTCCCCACTTTGTAATGTATTTCTCTCCTACCCGCTGCTTCCCATACAGGTGGAGATTTTTAAGCCCAGGTGACACTGATGTATGCTATCGTGTTCCTAATGATCACGGTATCAGCCCTCAACAACAACTGACAGGTGTGCACGTATATAACACCTAAGCTCTGGACATTGCATGTAGCATGACAATACCCCTCTTTTCAGACAATTGCACTAAAATTCCACCTATTATGTCATCCAGCCACCACCAAAACTTGAATTCACATTTCATTCACTCTTAAACCAATTTCAGGGCCCTGTGGCCATGAATGGACATGCCCTCTCCAAGTGCACATCAGTCTTTCTCCCACACCTCTCTCACACCTGCACTCCCACAACCCTATCACTCATTGTCATCTCCTTGACCTCCTACTCGTTACTCAGCATGTTGTGGCCCAGAGAATGAATGCCTGGCAAATTCAAAATGGATGAAGTACTTCCTCAACTTTGGTAGTCCACACTCATAGAGGCAACTTGAATCCTTATATAAAGTCCTCCCTCCCTGATTGGTTTTTACTTCAACCTCACCTATTAAGAAGCACATCAGATCGCAGATATCCAGAGCCCACCTTCACTGGTGCTGCACTTGATGTCCCTTCACCAGTCATAGCCTTCATCACTCAAGTCCCATCACCTATGGCCCTCTAACCCATGCTCAGTGAGTCTCACAGATGACCTCTCATGCCCCTAAGTAATTCCACCAAACTGACTGCAACTCCCCAGGCCATACCAATGGTCGCCAAAAAATCATGGTACGAGTTTAGAGAATTAAATATGTACCAACCCCAGTTTCATCATCTTTGAAATACTATTGATCATCCAATTAAAAACAAACATAACAAAAACACAAAAAGGTCATCTAGAACTCCCCCATAAATTTTCCACTACCTTTTTAAAGAAGTCTTCATATTGAACTGCTCAGCAGACTTCTAGATGCTCATGAAATGCTCTCTGAAATACTATAACAGATCAAAAATAAAAGTTTTTGTATCCCCAATAAACATTAATCTTATGACTTTCTCCATCTCAGCTGATGTTGATTCCATATCTCCAGCTGCTAATTTCATACCTTCACTTCATCGCTGAATATTACCTTCCTCTTTCCCAAACACAAAATTAGCAAGTCCAGGTGGCCACACCTAAAATACCGATCCAGAATGCAACTGCGACTTCCACCTCCACAGCCACCGTCAAGGGCAAGCTGCCATCACACTCACGCAGACTATCACAGCAACTTGTTTCCTCATCTTCCTACCACCTCCCTCACAGGCATCTTGTTCATCATGCTGCAGACGCAGGGAATCTAATGAGACCCGGGTCAGGTCACCTGACTCCATTGCTCCAATTATCCCAATGATCCCATCACCTGGAAAACCAAATCCCAAGCTGTGACAAAATTCCTCTAGACCTGACCCCTCTCCCATTGTTTCCACTTCTCTCTCTCTTTTTTTTTTTTTTTAGAAAAATAAAAAAAGGATACCTGCAGGTCCCTAAACCAGCTCAGTCTTTACTCCAAGCATTTGCACATTTGGCACATTTACCTTCGAACCTCCTACATCTCATTCCACTGGTCGCCAATATCTGGGAGCATTTCATCCAACTCGAGACCTGGACTTAGGATTCTGGGCTTAGTGTTTGTTCAAGGTTCCCAGGCCCAAAGGCTGGGAGAGTGGCAGGACAGTCCCAGGACCACACTACCTCAGGCACCCCAGGAGTGTGAGACCCTGAAATAAGCTGCACAAGTCAATATCCCTAAGCCAGTGGTCGGCAAACTCATCCGTCAACAGAACCAGATATCTACAGGACCACGACTGAAATTTCTTTTGAGAGCCACATTTTTTAAACTTAAACTATAGAGGTAGGTACATTGTTATTAACTTAATTAGGGTACTCCTAAGCTGGCCTTTGCTAAAAACTCAAGGGGCCAGAGAGCCACATGTGGCTCGAGAGCCGCAGTTTGCTGACCGGGACCCTAAGCGATTCTACACTAGCAGGATTCTGTGGGAAGAGAAATGTCTGGTGAGAACTTGGCAACCACCGCCAGGATCCGTGGCCTCAGGTTGCTCAGTATGTTTGCCCGGCCCCAGGCCAGGTTACCTGGAGATGCCTGCATTACCTCAGGGCCTCAGTCTTCAGTGCACATTCTTGCCTAGTTTGTTATCTTTCAAAGGACTTCTCCTTCCTGTCCCCAATGGGTATCCTCACCCTTCTAGTTTGTTCTTCCTCTGAGCAGTTGGGAAAAGTTTAGAACCCTACTTCAGAAGATTTCCCTCTTTTATTCTCCACCATCCATGATCCTAGGTTCCTGAGACTGAAACTAAAACTTCTCACTCAAAACTTTGCTTTATTTTCTGTTGCCGTTAGGTACAAAACAGGCCCAGGATTCCGGAATCCTCCCAACTCAGCCGCACCAACCAAAACCTCACAGGGTGGCATCGCAGCCACTTTCACCCATCACAACATGTATCACCCACAAGCGACTCTCTGTTCTGGATTCAGTGACCTGGGTTTCCAGACCTGACAGGCACCAGCACCCAAGGATGGAGGGTAAATGGAGTGAGGCTAGTAGAACTCTGCAAGCAAAACTGAGTCTGGGAGGAACGTAGGCCTCAATACTGCCTGTTGCTGCTCAAGCTACAGACAAACCACTGCACAAGGGGGATGCTGCTTCTGACGCCTTGTCCTAGTTGTGACTCAGCCCTGGAGCCCCTGACTATGTTAATAGAACAAAGAGGGTCAGAATGACCACTTTGAGAAAGAAGCTGAAATACCCAAACCAATCAACACTGGTTCATAAACCTGTCCTGGGCTTGCATTGGCTAAACGCAGCCATCATTGGGCACATTGTCCTTTGAGTAACTTACTTTTTCAGGCCCAGCAGATGGCATTAGGATCCTAGTCACTGACTGATCGATGCAAACGTTGGTGTTGGGGTGCTCCAGGGGCACTGGGAAATGACACCTTTAGGATTTGGGGGCTGGGGGCAGGTTTCTGGAAAGTGTCTGCAACTGATCTTTTGTTTTGAGATACCGTTTCAGATGCCATGAAGCTCTGAATTCTCCCAGAGGTGAAAAGCGTTATTTTAACAATTCCTGAAGACCACAAACCTAAATGGATATGTTGTTTAATTTTTTAATTTGATTTTTAGGGAGAGGGGAAAGGAAAGGTAAAGAGATAAACACCAACTGTGGCCTCCTGCAGGGAATCAAATTTGTAACCTTTCCCTGCCTGGGATTACGCTCAACCAACAGACCCACTCCAGCCATCAGATTTTTTATTTTTAACACCAAAAAAAGAATCATATTATTAAGAGGAAAAGCAGGCTACGAGGAAATATACATAATCCTATACTATTTGTTTAAAAACAAAATGTGAAAGGTTACATAGTCGAACAAGATGACATTTCCTACATTGTCTGCATGTTTGTAGTCGGTACGCACTGTGAAGCTATGGAGCTAAGATTTATGGAATGTTTACTACCTGTGCAGTCCCTGGATTCAATGCTTTACACGATTATCATTTCAATGTAAATGGCCTCATTACAGAGTTAATAAAAATCAGGGCTGGAACTCAAACCCAAACAGAGCTCTGGCTTCTAATGTTAGGCTCTGCTGCCTGCTAGAGAGTAGAGTTGGCAATGCATAACCATTAGGATTGGGTAGGTGTTATTATAGATAACAAACAGCCCCGAAGATTTAGTGGCTTATATTAAAGAAAGTATCTTGTTCGTGCTGCATGTCCTCCCCGGTTCTGCTGGGACTGGTATAAAAAGGAAGCCACCAGGTGGCTACCTCCTAGGTATATCAGAGATGGACAGAGATGGTGGGCAGACTCGGTGGTTCCAGACTCTTCTGTTAGCGGTGACAAGATTCACTCCATCACCTTTCATTGGTCAAAGCACATCACAGGGCTGCAGCCAACTTCAAGGGATCAGGAGGAGAACCTAGCATTCTTGATGGGCCCCATTAAGGCCACCACACGGTGCCAGCCACTTCTGAGGCTGTGCAGTGGCAAAGGAGAGGAGGAGGGGTTGTAGAAAATGATAATGTTAGTCAGTCTGGATGGTTCATTTTCTCCTCACCCAGGTGAACTTTGAACCCGAGCTGCCCAAAACTGTCATGGTCAAATTTCAAAGTGAACCTCAGAAGAAGGTGGCAGATGTCACTGGCAGAAAACTAAGAGCCCACTTCTGAGTGTGACACGGGGTGAATACCTGACTGCCTCAGTTCCCCCACTGTGGAGGAGGTGAAGACCCACATGTAAACTGTGTCTATGGGGAAGGGTGCAAGCCTGCAAGCATTCCAGCACCCATGTTCTTTTACATTAACACCAGTCTCTACCCTGATTCCAAGTCTATCATTTGCATTGCTCAGGTGGGGCTAATTGTAAAATTCTGACATGACCAGCAACGGTGACCCTGTGGTTTCCATGCAATCTGTGCATGAACCTGTGCTAAATGCTGTCCCTCTGTATTTCTCCCCATTCCCCATTGGAAAGAACTGGGCCTCACTCTCTTTCCTGGTCCCTGTGTTCCTGTGTAGCCATGCATACCCAGTTGACCAGGACCCAGAAGTCCAGGAGTAATGCTCTGGGCAGCCCCAGGCTGCTTCCTCTATTAGGTGTCAGCCTAGCTTACACATGGGCAATCGATTGACCTGCTCCTCAGGGGCCAGGAGTATCACCTGACTCCTCCAGCCCTTTCCATGTGTATCCACACATGGGAGGAGTGTGGTGGAGGGGGCTTAGGGGCGTAGGAGTCTTCCCCCTCAATTGTCACCATATGCATACGTTCATTCATTCATTCCTTTCCAGGGATCCAGGATCCTCCCGTTTTTCCACAAAGGCAGAGAGTCCTCCACAAACACCACCCCCCCCCCCCCCCACACACACACACACACACTCTATTACCTCTTGTCTGTCATCAGAGTCCTCCAAAATGCTCCACCTTCCCACAGCCTGGGATTCTAGAAACTGACTCTTCACTTCATCCATCCCTGGAGTCGGAGATGAATCCCTGGGTCACCAGACACCTGGAAGAGCAGAGGCAGGAAGGGCTCAGCCTGCGGGAGTCCTCTCCATACCCCTGAGGAGACTGCCTGTGCATTTGCTGTTTCCAGGGTGCACAGACACACAAACTCACGGGGAAATATACAGACACCACAAGCACAGAAACGCACAGGTACAGAATACCCCAGACACAGCTGGGCACTAAGGTGCTGGGGTAATGGCCAGGCTCACAGTGACCCACTCTATAGACTGGGGGAACGCTTTGAGGGGGACACACACACACACACACACACACCAGAACAGACGTACACAGACACAGAAGGCAGACACAAAGAGGAAACACACACAGATACAATCAGGAACACCCAAAGGGGCAGCAAATGCACACATACAACCAACACTCACACATGCAAAACAGACACTCCCACACATGCTGAGTCATAGTAACGCACTGTCTTGAAGGAAAGATTAAGAATTAAGATGTTGGTCACTCACTCCTCACCATGGTTGCAACACAAAGCAACAAGCCCTGGAGGCCGCTTCCTCCCTGAGGTTGAGCTCAGGCGGCCCAAGAAGGCGCAGGAGGAGGAAGAGGCGGAGGAAGAGGAGGGGAATCGCTGCTCCACAAACACTCTGCGCGGGGCTGTGCGAGGCTCAGGGCTCTCGGCCCTCGGACGCCCGCAGCCCCGAATCTGCCCTGGGCGGCCCGCGGCCCCCACCCCCTTCCCCGCTCCGCCCGAACCTGGAACAAAGTTGACGAGAGTGACTGGGCCGCAGGGCTGCAGCCCAGGCCGGACGCAGCGCGGGGAGGCGGCAGCGGCGGCCCAAGGGGAAGCAGCAACAATCGGGAGCGACGGCCGAGCCCAATAGACGATCCGGAGCGGCTGGGGCAGCGGCCGAGGCGACCGGGCTTCGCGGAGCCAGGCTTCCCCGCGGCGCCCGGGTGTCTGAGGACCGGGGTCGCGGGCGATCCGAGCGTTTCCCGGAGACCCCCAGGCGGTGGCGCAAGCCCCCGAGAGGAGGGGGCGACCCTCCGCGCAGGCGGGGAGAAGAGGCCCCGCCTGCCGCAGCCCTCCCCCTCCGCACGGTCGCCCGTACCTCCCTAAAAATCACTGAGGCCCGCGGGGGGCCTGAAGGAGGCGCCACTGTTCCCCCAGTGAAGCCGCCGGGTCTCCCGCCAGGTCTCCCGCGCGGCCGTCCCGCGCTCCGGGCCCCAGGGCCCCGCCGCCGCCGCGGTTTGGCTTAGCCGCGGGAGGGCGGGCGGAGCGCGCAGGGCCGAGGCAGTGGCTGCGCTGGGCCGGGAGGAGGCCCGCACGGGTGCGGAGCGGCGCCGGCCTGGCCCGAGGGGAGAGAGGGCTTCCTACGTGGGTAACAGCGTCTGCCAAGCGCTGGTGGAGAACCCCGCGGAGCGCACCTCCCAGTTGCTGACTGGAGGATGACGCATGTTCCTAGGCGTTGGGATGGTGACTACAGGCTATAACTCTCGCTGCCAACCCTCTTAAGACAATAAGCCCTCCTGAGCCTTGGGACCATCAGACGTGTAGGATCTAATTCTTGAAAGAGTAGCTGCTCTTGTTAAGTGTCGTTGGATGCCATCCGTTCAGATTCAAATGCTCTTCTCTGACGTTGGAGAATACTGCAGGAAAAGACTTGCAGGGGGACAGGTGATGCAAAATGTTATTTTTCCCCCAGTTGCCTGCCACTCAACAGGGCCAAGACTCCGCTGAGATCATCCTGCATGTTCACCCTGTAAAAAAAAAACTAGGATTCTCCCTGCAGTTTCCACTGTAAAAGGACGTAAAACCAAAATATTCTCTGACGTTGATTACTCTTACTTAGTGTGGGGGAGAGCAGAGTAAAACAGAATCTCCCAGTGGCTGCCTTTGGACAAGGCCCAAGAATGGCACCTGGTACCGCTTTTTGATATTTCATGCTTTGACGGAGCCATCACATGGGGGGGGGGGGGGCGGGAATCATACATTGCATGTATTTATCAAATGTGTCGTGTGCCTTCCTTAGCCACCATTAGTTTTAAAACTGACCACCGAATCAGTCATCTGCATTTGAAAATGCTCGTTCCCAGTTTACGGTGGGGTGGAAAGCGCATCTCAAGGGAAGAATTCATTCCATTTTGAAGTGCCAGGTGAAAGCACACATGCTGGGAATATTAGAACCTAGCAAGACGAGAGGGGTCAGAAATGCTGCCAGCGGCCTTTGGTGGCAATTAGAGCTGGGGAAGCGGTGTTGCCGTTTGTTGGTTAATTAGAATAGCAATGATTGGAAACCTACCGGGGGTTGCGGGGGAGGTATTTCACCAAACAAGACTCTTGAGAGACAAACCCTGCGCTGTGACAGCATGTGGATTGTGCCCGGTCAGTGAACGGTTACACTTCCCTGTGCCCGTGCCCGTTGTGTAGAATGAAAACCCGGCATAGAGCTTGGCCTGCGTCAGAAGTGGGCCTCTGACTACGGCCCCACGTGATGAAAGCTTCATTGACAGTTGAAAAATGCACATTCCCCCCACCCAACCTTCACGGACCAAAGTAAACAGGAAAAGCGACCAAATGTTTCCTACATTCTTAAGTGTCAGCCCTATTAACGTTGATGTTCCGTTGCTTATTACTAATGCAAACCCACACACTTATCTATTACTGTTTTTTTTAAATATATATTTAATTGTTTTTTGTTTGTTTGTTTGTTTACAGAGAGGAAGGGAGAGGAATAGAGAGTTAGAAACATCGATGAGAGAGAAACATCAATCAGCTGCCTCCTACACACCTCCTACTGGGGATGTGCCCCCAACCAAGGTACATGCCCTTGGCTGGAATCGAACTTGGGACCCTTGAGTCCGCAGTCCGACGCTCTATCCACTGAGCCAAACCGGTCAGGGCTCTATTACTGTTTTAAAGAGAAAGGAGGTTTGAATGTGAATGTTTTCCATCCTCCCCTGGCTTGTCAAAAAAAAGATCTTCTGAACGTTTGAAGTGGACTCAAGTCAAAGTTAAAAAAAAATGTTTTGGTTGCAGGTGCTTTTTCAATGGTGTGCCTTGTTAAATGCCAGGGCTGGGAGTGTTCCTGTACTATCTTTCTCATGAACGCGTGAGAGTTAGAATTCTGTCATGTAATAAAAGCACCCATTAAAGAGGCTTGATGTCACGAACGGAAGGATATGAACTAGGAAAGTTTTGCTGTCATGCTTCCTTCTGTTTCTCAGGATAGCCTCGGTAAAGGAGTTTCTGTGGTTCTCATTATAGGTGAAAGGAAAGGGCATTAAAGAAAAGAAGACAGGAAAATATAGAAATCATTTTTGTTAAATTTGGTTTCCTCCTTTTTTTTTTTTTTTAACCCCAGCAATTCAGTTTCTCTCCAAAACTCTGTGAAGAAGACATAGCTTTGTATTTAGGTCAATCAGTTGCCTAGAAGTCATGGTGATGTTGCCAGGGTCACCTCAGCAGTTAGCTAGAAGAGAATCTGGGCATGGGGAGAACCCCAGTGTAAACACGGGCTGTGACCATGAGGGAGCTTTCCAGCCCACCTGGAAAGTAGGGACACATTCTATTTAGGCATGTCATTAGAGAGGAGGAATGGTAAGGAGAAAAAGAAATTGTCACCTGACCTTGCAGTGACATGAACTACTTCATGAACCTTTCAGTCGCTGTCACTATTTCACCTGATGTTCTGAGAGGAGGAAAAAAGTCGTCTTTAATCCCATATTATGTGTCTGGAAACCTGGCTAAGTTCTAGTCAGTGAGGCGCTGTGTTCTTTTTTTTTTATTTTTCTACAGAGAGGAAAGGAGAGGGATAGAGAATTAGAAACATTGATCAGCTGCCTCCTGCACACTCCCCACCGGGGATGCGCCCGCAACCAAGGCACATGCCCCTGACCGGAATCGAACCCAGGACCCTTGAGTCCACAGGCCAAGGCTCTATCCACTGAGCCAAACCGGTTAGGGCGGGGCGCTGTGTTCTGAATAACAAACCTTTTTGAACATAATGAACACTAAACGTTCTGCTGATACTTTTCAGTTCACCTCTGTTGAAAAACAGGACTTAATTGCTTTATTAAACTATTTGGGTTTATATCTTTAATCACTTAAATGGGAAGCGTGATCACCAAAGCAATTTAGTGAAGTAAAAGATGCAAATAAATTACAAACAGCTTTATTCCCCCCAAGGCTTTACACAATAAAATGATTTTTCTAAACCATTAAAAAAGAAAAAGAAAAAAAAAAAGAATTAAGGTGTTACCCTGACCAGCTAGCTTAAATGATAGTGGGTTCAATTCCTGGTAAGAAAGAGCACATACCTAGGTTGCTGGTTTAAACCCTGATCAGGGCATGTACCAGAAGCAACCAATCAATGTTTACTCTCACATGGAAGTTTCTTTTATTCTCTCTCTCTCTTCCTCTTTCTCTAAAATAAAAAATACATCTTCCGCCCTCACCATTTTGGCTCATGGATAGAGCGTCGGCCTGTGGACTAAAGGGCCCAAGATTCTATCCTGGCCAAGGGCACGTGCCCAGGTTGCAAGCTCGATCCCCAGTAGGGGGCGTGCAGGAAGTAGCCAGTCAATAATTCTCTCTCATCTCTGATGTTTCTACCCTCTCTCCCTCTCCCTTCCTCTCTGAAATCAATAAAAAATATATATATTCTTTTGTGGATTAAAAAAGAAAAACACAGAGTTGAGGTTTTGAGTTTTCAAGAATATATGGTTAAATCTCTAGCCGTCTCCCTAGAACAGTTACCAGAATCACCTGAACTCGGTGGAAGTCTGTGTCTTTCACATCAGAGGCTAATAGAATCCATATCATGGATCTCGGAAAAATCCCACACAATTAGTGTTACAGACATGACCCCCTCCTTGCTTTTGTGTAAGCACAGAAATCCCATAGTTTCGGAATAAAATCATCTCTTTATTTTTTTATCTTTAGGTCTTTAATTGATAAAAATTAGCTTTCCCATTGGAGAAGGTAATTCTGAGGGATTCCAACATAACTTTAAACACTGGAGTGAGTAGAGCCCATGGTGAGCTAGAAACTGTGCTTTCCCTAAAAAACAAAACACACAACACAACAACAATTGGTTGCCTCCCACACATGCCCCCACCTGGGCTTGTGATTGAACCGAGGTATGTGTACTTGACCGGGAATGGAACGCGAAACCCTTGTGTCCTCGGCTTGAAGCTCTACCCACTGAGTGAAAACTGGTCAGGGCTTACACTTCTTAAAGCAGAGAATCCCCTGGAGGCCTCTTGGAGGCTGGTGTTGGGATTCTAAAGATGCTTTCTTGAGACAGATGTATTATAAATGTCCAAGGCTCCTCATTATCTCAAATATTATGTAATACTAGAGGCCTGCTGCATGAAATTCATGCACGGGGAGTGGGTGGGCCTGACCCCTCAGCCTGACCTGCACCCTCTCCAATCCGGGAGCCCTGATGGCTTAGGTACACTCCCCGTGGTTCTCTGCTCTCTGCAGGGTCTGGCCACTCCGCACCGACTGCCCAGAGGCTCTCTGCGGCCGGGGTGGGATGCTTGCCTCGTGAGCCCCAGTTGGGGGCGTGCAAGAGGCAGCCGACTGGTGATTCTCTTTCACTGATGATATTTCTGTCTCTCCCGCTCCCTTCCTCTCGGAAATCAATGAAAATTTAAATTAAAAAAGAAGAAGAAGAATGAATGAATAAAACAAAGCGAAAAAACAGCCATTCTCCAGATGATTGTCCCAACCCCTTGAGATTCTGCTTCCTGTCAAGTGTGGATGGTTTGGCTCAAGTAAACTCATAAAAGTTCTCTACGGGTTTGAATGTTTTTACGTGAACACGATGTATACACCTGCTGGTTTCTGAGGGTGAGGCAACAGAAGCAGCCCATGAGGTCTGCTGTGAGACGGTAGAGGAGTCTGTTTTTGCTGTCAAAAGCCAGGTCACCCTTAGAAAGAGGGTAGAAAACCGGAAATGGGATTTACAAAGAGAAAACAGACCTCAGTGAACAGAGGGATGCTCATGCACTCTTTTCCACCCAGACAGGCTGGTTTCTCAAACATCCTCCCTCCCTGAAGTTGGTGTGCTGCAGCCTAAGGCTGGGGGAGTCAGAGTAGCCTGAGGCAAGGTCAGAGGCTCTGACATCACTGGAGAGCCTTCTGCATTTGAATGAAGCTTTGGAGTGAGATCCATTGGAATGAATTGCCCTGACCTCCTCTCCTCCCGCTTGCTCCCTACCCCAAGCCCAGGATCTGTCAGCTCCCAGCTGCCTCCACCAAACATGCCAGGCACAGGTGGATCCCAGAGAGTGGGCACTGCTCCCCACAGCAGCACCCAGCTCTGGAGGGTGCCAGCACCCTGCAGCCTGTGGTGCTGCGGTTCCAGGGACAGCAACACCCAGCAACAGGGGGTCCTCAGCCTCCCTCCAGACACAGGAGGAAAGACAACCTAAGCAGCAAGCCTAAGGGACACCTGGGAGGGACATGCCTGCCAAGCTTCCATGTAGAAGGCCATGCACACACGCTGCCTAGAGGCCCTCTGGGGCTGGGGCGGGAAGCTTGCCTCAAAGCCAGCATCTGGCCCCGGCGCTCTGCAGTGGGGGCAGAATGCTGCCCACTCTCAGCAGCTGCCCCTGTCCCCCTGCCCCCCAGGACTAGGGGACTCCAGTGGGCTGAGGGGACTGGGTGCCGCCATCTTGTGGCCATGGGCGCTACCATCTTTGTGACAGAGTGATGGTTAATTTGCATATCACCCTTTTATTAGGTAGGATGGCATATCCTGCCCCATTATTGTGAACTTTGGCCGGATTTTTTTTTTCCTATGGATGCCTTCTTAAGGGAGCGTAAATCAATCCAGCTCAACCATGTCCACCCCCTCTATGCTTATAGGTCTCAACTGTGACCACCTCCCCCCACTTGGCTGCTGGCCCTCCATCCAGCCTGATTCAAGTTCTCACCCCTACAACCTTCCCTCAGCCCACCCACTCAAGGACCCAAGTGCTGGAAACCAACTCACTGAACCTGTCCAAGGTCCCAAACCTCTCTGCTCCCTAAACCATACACCCCAGCCCCACACGTTCCCCGAGTCCAGGGTCCATCACCTCATTACAGGAGCATGGATTTCATCTGAACAAGCCACACTTGGGGAAGGGGTCACCACCTACAATGCATCCCCCCAATACTGTAACATGTTGAGATCAAACCTCTCCTTCTGGAAACACTTCTGCTGCAGAATGTTCTCAGTATTGAAAAAACACAGCACCATTTCCTGGAGAATTCATGCTACCTCCAGGACTGGCTGAGGGTGGGGCTTTATTTGTAATATAACCAAAGTGGAAAATTACCCCAAAAAATGTAAAAAAGAAGACTCAAACAACACTAGTGGGTCTCAGGGGTCAGGTGTGGGTTTGGGTTAACCAGAGACAGTGGACTGAGATGGGGGCCCAAAGCATCAGGGCACTGTTCCAGGGTACAGGAGGAGGTGCAGCTGCAGTGGGCCAGGCGCCTGGGGGATGGGGAAGGGCAGGCTGGAGAGACCTCTGGATGAAGATGGAAGAGCCCTGACCAGCTCCTCTCAGGCGGACACAGAACCCAAATCCCTCCCAGGGCCTTGCCCTGAGATCCTTGCAAGCTAACTCCTGGAGAAGGTCAGTGTGCCCCAGCTGCAGTGGGAACATCCCAGGCAAAGGCAGTAAAGAGTGAGGAGGGGCCCTGACTGGTTTGGCTCAGTGGATAGAGCGTCGGCCTGTGGACTGAGAGGTCCCGGGTTCGATTCCGGTCAAGGGCATGTACGTTGGTTGCAGGCATATCCCCAGTAGGATATGTGCAGGAGGCAGCTGGTTGATGTTTCTCTCTCATCGATGTTTCTAATTCTCTATCCCTCTCCCTTCCTCTCTGTAAAAAAAATCAATTATATATATATAATTGACTGCCCCACCCTTTTGAGGGTGGGGCAGTCAATTCGCATATATATATATATATATATATATATATATATATATATAGAGAGAGAGAGAGAGAGAGAGAGAGAGAGAGAGAGAGAGGAGGGGTGGGCTGTGCAGGCAGAGGCCCCATCTCAGCACAGCAGGGTGGGTGTTACTTTTCTTTTTTGTTAGTCCTCACCAAATGATATTTTTCCATGACTTTTAGAGAGAGTGGCAGGTAGGAGGGGGAGAGAGAGAGAGAGACAATGTGGGAAAAACGCATCAGTTGGACCCCTCCCACAAGAGCCTCTACCAGAATGTAAGAGCTAACCTGCAACCCAGGTTGGCCAAGGATCTAATGCACGACCCTTCAGGTGTGTGGGCTGACGCTCTTACAATTGAACCACACTAGCCAGGCCTGAGTGGATGTTTACCCATGAAGGAAAGATCAGGGCCACTTTCTCTCACTGGTTGATAAACATCCTCAACTTCCTTTAGTCCCTAAACTTTAAGTCAGTTACAACCCAGGAGAGGACCACCTGGCTCAGCAGCCAGCAACCCCTCCTGCTGGGCAGAGAGGGAATCAGCCTCTGCAGAGACAGCTCCTCTCCCTCCCTGGGCAGGGCAATGGCGGGAGCACTTCACTACCGTAGACTAGGTTGTCCCTGCCTGGGTCACAAGTTTTCTTGGAGCACATGCTGACTCCCAGGTCATGACCCCCCAGGAACTCCTGCAGCAGAGCTTGCTCCCTTTCCCACTCACCATGGCCCCAAAGAACAGAGAGACCATCCACCTGGACTGGGACTAGCCAGGGTCTCAAAGCCACACACATAGCCCAGCACCAACTCTGCCTGGCAGCTGTCTTGACCTTTTTATCCTGCCTATAGCCACCTGCCCAGCTGCCACTGCTGCTCCCAGCCTTTACACCTGAGACGAATCTGGGCTTCTCAACTCCCTCTCACAGTCTGGGAGCCCTCAGGGGCGGGAGGTGACCCGGCGATCAAGGAAAAGTGATGCCCCATCACATCTCTGCAGCTGTCACTGCCGGCAGTGCAAGCCTCGGCCGGCCCTGTTACCTGAGCCTCGGGCAGCCCTGGGTAGCTGGGGGGCTGAGGGGACTGGGGGACTCCGGAGGCAGGCATGCAGAGTGGCCAGGCCTGTCTGCCACCTGCCACCCCAGCGGGACTGAAGGAACTGGGCGCCGTCATCTTGTGCCTGTGGGCGCCACCATCTTTGAGGGCGGGGCAGTCAATTAGCATATTCCCTCCTTATTGGCTGTGGGCACCACCATCTTTGAGGGTGGGGCAGTCAATTCGCATATTCCCTCCTTATTGGCTGTGGGCACTTCCGCTTTTGAGGGTGGGGCAGTCAATTCGCATATTCCCTCCTTATTGGCTGTGGGCACTTCCACTTTTGAGGGTGGGGCAGTCAATTAGCATGTTCCCTCCTTATTGGCTATGGGCTCCGCCATCTTGCGATGGCATTAGGGTCAATTAGCATATTCCCTCTTTATTAGATAGGATTGTTTGATTCTTGCATGTGCCCGGAATGGGAATGCAACATGCAACCTTGGCGTTATCGAGATGATTTTATATAACCAACTGAGCTACCTTTCTGGGCTAAACCTATCTGCTGTTTAAAAAAAATATAACCCACTAATGTACCTGAGAATAAATATTATACAAGAACCCCTATGATGACAGATAGTGACAGATGGCTAAACTAGGATACATGGCTTTTTATAAGTGTCTTACTAGTATATAAATATATTTAAAATAAGCTAGTACAAAGGTAGATTATATTCTTGATCAGTAATGTTATGTGCTGAGAAGGAAGCACTTTAAAAAGCAGGAGGAATTTGGTTTAAGGAATGCAGGCATGTATGAAAATATCAAAAGTACATGTTAAAAAGTGTTATAGCCTGGCTAGTGTGGCTCAGTGTTTGAGTATTGACCTATGAACCTGAAGGTCACAGTTCCATTCCCAGTGAGGGCACATGCCCAGGTTGCCAGCTTGATCCCCAGTTGGGAGTGTGCAGGAGGCAGCCAATCAGTGATTCTCTCCTGTCTTCATATTTCGATCTCTCCTTCTCTGAAATCAATAAAAATATATATTTTTGAAATACGTTTTAAATCAATAAATCAAAGTTGAAAAAAAATTAAGAACTTGCCAGTTTCCAATTATTTTACTACTAGAGGCCTGGTACATGAAAATTCAGGCACTGGGGCGGGGGGGCGTCCCTCAGGCTGGCCTGCCCTCTCTCACAGACCAGGAGCCCTCAGGAGCGGGAGGGGACCCAGCGATCAGGGGAAGGCGATGCCCCATCACGCCTCTGCTGCTGCCACTGCTGGCAGCGCAAGCCTCAGCCGACCCTGGTTACGTGAGCCTCAGTCAGCCCTAAGTGACTGGGCAGTCGCCATCTGAGGCTTACCTGTGCCTCGAGCATCAGCCGGGCCGCTGCCATCCAAGGCTTGCCTGCATCTCGGGCTGGCTCTGGGTGGCTGAAGAGACTGGGGGACTCTGGAGGCAGATGCATGGAGCGGCCGGGCCCACCTGGGGATGGGCCCAGCCTTGCTGCATGCCTGCCGCCCTGCCGGGGCTGAGGAAACTGGGCACTGCCATCTTGTGGCTGTGGGTGCCACCATCTTTGAGGGCATGGCAGTCAATTAGCATATTCCCTCCTTATTGGCTGTGGGTGCCGCCATCTTTGCAACAGCATGAGGGTCAATTAGCATCTTCCTTCTTTATTAGATAGGTTTTTTATTAAGAACTAGAGGCCCAATGCATGAAATTTATGCATGGGGGGGGTCCCCTCATCCCAGCCTGCACCCTCTCCAATCTGGGACCCCTCAGGGGTATCTGACAGTCAGTCAGACATCTCTCTCACAATCCAGGACCACTGGCTCCTAACTGCTCACCTGCCTGCCTGATCACCCCTAACTACCCCCCTGCTGGCCTGGTCACTTCCAACTGCCCCCACTGCTGGCCGAGTTGCCCCCAACTGCCCACCCTGCTGGCCTGGTCGCCCCTTACTGCTTCCCCCCTGCTGGCCTGGTCACCACCAACTGCCCTCCCTGTAGGCCTGATTGCCCCAAGCAGCTTGCTGCTCATTTGGTCACCCCTTACTAACCCTCCTGCCAACCTGGTCACTCCATGCAGCCTGCTGCTTGGTCATTTGGTCACCCCTCACTAATCCCCCTGCTGGCCTGGTTGCCCCACACAGCCTGTTTGGTCATCTGTTCGGTTGCAATGGTAGCTTAGGCTTTCATTACTATAGAGGCTCTTGAGCATATTTGTTGCCACTGTTTCAGTATGTTGGAAAGAAAATGTAATGATTTGCTACTGAAATATATTATCATGTCTATGTCTAGTGCCGTCATTTTTGGCAGCTTGAAACTAACCATATGAGAGTATTAACACCAGGAAGATTAATAAAGATTACAAACCTGGACTCTTCATGTAATGTATTTTTTATTGCTTAGACTTAAGAAAGAGTAGTGGAGCCCTAGCCAGTTTGGCTCAATGGATAGAGCATTGGCCTGCGGACTGAAGGGTCCCAGGTTTGATTCTGGTCAAGGGCACATGCCCGGCTTGCGGGCTCGATCCCCAGTAGGGGCTGTGCAGGAGGCAGCTGATCAATGATTCTCTCTCATCTTGATGTTTTGTGGAAAACATTCAGAAGAGGCACTTTTCATCGAATTTACTGCAGTCTTTCCCACTCACTATGAATGCAGTGTTTCTGTCCTAATTCTGGTTCCATTTAAACCTCAGAGTCTAACAACAAATGACACCAGGGTATAAAATTTCGTACATCATGACACATGGCACATTTACAGTATGTGTGGAAGAACTCCCTTAAATATTGCTGAGGGAATATGCTAATTGACCCTCACGTTTTTGCAAAGATGGCAGTGCCTGAGCCTCAGGTAACCAGGGCCAGCCAAGGCTTGCACTGCTGGCAGTGGCAGCAGCAGAGGTGTGATGGGGCGTCGCCTTTCCCTGATGGCTGGGTTGCCTCCTGCCCCTGAGGGCTCCCGGACAGTGAGAGGGGGCAGGCCGGGCTGAGGGACCCCTCCTCCAATGCATAAATTTTCATGCACCGGGCCTCTAGTTGTATAAAATAAAAGCCCAGCAACCACAATGGCATAATGACCAGAACGACTGATTGACCAGTTGCTATGAGGTGCATTGACCACCTCTCAGTCCTCCCCTTCCCCGGCCCACAGGCTCCAATGGTGAATGGGAAACCAGGGAGGGTGGCAGAGGGGCAGGACTGGGGACTGGTGAGCAGGCAGAATAGCCAACTTCTTGGTCCCTCCCCCCGCCCTCTCCCGCCGGCCCACAGGCTCCAATCACAGGATGGTGAACAGGGAACCAGGGTGGGTGGTGGCAGGGTGGGACTGGGGACTGGCAAGCAGGTGGAATGGCCAACCTCTTGGCCCCTTCCTCCAGCCCACAGGCTCTGATCGCAAGATGGCCAACAGGGAACCACGGGGAACCAGGGTGGATAGTGGCAGGGTGAGACTGGGGACTGGTGAGGGGCAGAAGATGGCCCTGATCACAGGCTAGGCCTAGGAACCCTACCTACACACGATTTCATGCACTGAGCCTCTACTAATTCATATTGTTAACAGAAGCACAACAAAGGCCTCCTTTTCTGGGTGATCATTGATGTCACCAATAACAGGCACCAGGCTGCAAATTAGAACCACAGGGTCATGCAGACTTTTTTTTTTAAATATATTTTATTTATTTATTTTTTTTTTACAGAGAGGAAGGGAGAGGGATAGAGAGTTAGAAACATTGATGAGAGAGAAACATCGATCAGCTGCCTCCTGCATGCCCTCCACTGGGGATGTGCCCGCAACCAAGGTACATGCCCTTGACCGGAATCGAACCCGGGACCCTTCAGTCCGCAGGCCAATGCTCTATCCACCAAGCCAAACCAGCCAAGGCCATGCAGACTTTCTTTAAGGGATGTGGTCAGCAATGCAAAATAAGCCAATACTGGACAAAGAGTGATTTTTTTTTTGGCCATTATTATATGCCTTCCAAAGCACGGAAATTTTGGGAACCCACCATATCTGTTCACCTCTCCATGGAGACAGATCACAACTTTCTTTCAAATCATTCCAGGCAGTGAATATAACCAAAAAATAAAGGTACAAAAGAAAAAAAAAAACCTAAAAAATCATAAACCAGTACAGAGGACAGCAAGCAGTTTGCTGGTTGGTGAATTAGGACCTGAAACAATTCATCACAGCATAATGTGAGAATCACGATATCCCTGAGAGAGGTAGCCCTTCTTAGGTGAAGATGGGTGCATTAGATGAACCCTGGGTCAGGTGCATTCCCTAGCCAGAGATAAAGGAATTAAGATCCTGTCAAGAGCGCAGAGTAATCATAATTTTCTCAAGCACAAGTGAGAACACAGAATATATTTTCCCTGAGCAAACAGGGGTTGTAACTGATGCAACTCTTCAGGTGAGCCAGGGGGTAGAGGTGACATCTCTTCAGCAACAAATACTTGCTGTGATATCAATTCGGTAGTAGGTATGGGCATGTTAGCAGGTGCAATATAGCTCCTTCAAGCCTCACTTGTACCTGAAACTTATGAGGAATATAGCAGAGTGTATGGTCTGATAAAAGAGGTTTGTATTCAGTCAAATGTGTATCAAAGAGTCCCCTTCAGGGTTGTTAATTCTGAGTGAAAGAAAAAAGCATTCCCTGCACATTAAGGTTTTTTCCCATTGTGAACAGTCAGGTGTCTAAGGAAGCTAGGTTTTCGGCTAAAATAGTTTCCATGTTCACTCTACTCATGAGGCCTTTTACCAGTGTCACCTCTGTGCTGCTCAATGACCTTAGACCTTTGGCTAAAGAACTTCCCACAATCTCTACATTCATACAGATTTTATTCTGTGTGAAATCTTTTGTGACCAAGAAGGTGTACCTCTAAGAATTCCCATATTCCCTACACACATAAGGTTTTAATCCAGTGTGAATTCTCTGGTGTTTAGTGAGGTTACAGCTTTGACTGAAGGACTTCACACAATCAGTACACTCATAGGGCTTTTCTCTACTGTGAACTCTTTGGCGTTTAATGAAGTTAGACTTTTGACTGAAGGACTTCCCACAATCTGTACACTCATATGGCTTTTCTCCAGTGTGAACTCTCCCATGTTGAATGAGGTGAAATTTTCGTTGAAAACCTTTCCCACATTTTGTATACTCATAATTCACTGCTCCAGAGAAGGCACTCTGATGCTGAACAACTTTCTGGATGTGACTGGCAGCTCTTTCATATTCACCCCACTTGTGATGACATTTTCCATCAAGAAATTTCTGTGAAATCTCACTGCCACTGTGTGGATCCTCAGTGTTGAGACTGGTCTGATGCTGGAGAAGATGCGAGGGAGCTTGGAAGTCATTCTCAACCTCCCTAGTGGTTGAAAGCAGCCATGTTAAGTATAAGCTGAACCTAGGGCACATATAAGACCCTGTCCATAGATTTTCTCCAAAGTTTCTCTTCACTGGCATCCCTCTGTTGCTGGTGAGGGTTTGCACTGCATCAATGAAAAAGGCTTTCTGTTCAAAGTTCACATCCTGTTATAATGGGGACAGTATAGCCAATGATCAGATTCACTCCTAAGATTATAAGTCTGTCATACTCCCCACCCTCCACACCCATCTGCTCTTTCCACTCTTCATGTCCAAGAAAATATCAGAATTCTGAGCTCTGGACCTCCCATGTATGCCACACAGCCTCTTATCAATACAGTGGGTGTCAAAACGTAGGTTAGAGAGACATATTGGCCATATAGAAAGTGTGAGTGATTTGATACTGTTATTCTCAGGAAATAGCTTTGTAGTCCCTCCGATTGCTCCTCTAACACACCAAAAGCATGGCATCACACTTCATCAGCTTGACCCCATTCCCAAGGTGCTGAGGCCATCACTTTTCACAATCTGATACACATAGTTCTTTGAACAACACTTCTCTCACACAGCTTCATTCCCAGCAGCACAACTGCAAAGGTAACGCAAATTTTCCGTGGCATGGATAGTTTTTCCTAATCACCTTCTTTTCAAAAATTATAGTTCACCCCCTCCATGATCTATTTCTCTCTTACCCTTCTTCCTTACCCATGTCAGTGGAGATTTATAAGCCTGTGTAACAGTGATGAATGCTCTCATTTCCATCAACTAGTGTGTCACTCCCAACAACAAAAGGCAGGTAGGTGGTTAGTTAAATCGCACCTAAGCTCTTAACCTAGAATGTAGCACCCAAACACCTCTCTTTACAGGCATTTACACTAAAATTCACCTTATTGTTACATCCTGGTACCACCAGAAGTACATTGTTCCTTCATTCACTCTTATATCAATATCAGGGTCCTGTGGCCATGAATTCACATGCCCTCTCCAAGTGCACATCATTCTTTCTACCACACCTCTCTCACACCTGCACTTCCACAGCCCCAGCCCCCTCACTCATCTCCTGGCCTTTTACTTATTACTCAGCATGTGTGGTCCAGAGGATGGTTGCCAAATTGAATCAGGATTAAGTATTGCCCCGACTCTGATAGTCCACACTCATAGAGGCAGCCTTGAGTCCTACTATATAGGCCTCTCTCCATGACTGTTTTTTTTTCCCTTCAACTAAAACTATTAAGAACAACCATCAGATCTCAGATATCCATAGCCCACCTCCTGTAATGCTGCACTTGATGTCCCTTCACTAGTCAGAGCCAACCTCTCTCCCTTAACCTTCACTCAAGTCCCAGCCCCGATGGCCCTCTGCAGCATGCCCAGGGAGTCTCACAGATGACCACTCAAGCTTCTTAGCTCATCCACAAGACTGACTGCAACTTCCCACAGCCAGGCCACACCAAGGGTCACAACAAAATCCTGGTGAGAGTTTAGTAAAGTTGATATGTTCCAGCCCTAGTCTCATCTTGTTAGAATTACTCTTCGGACTCCAATTAATCTCAGGTCCACTCATCTTTTAAAGGCCTTGGCCACTGCAAAATCATGATCTCTCCCCCCACTCTCTACATGACAACTTCTGTCCCTATGCTGTCTTGTGACACCACCTCCCACAAACAGTGGCCCCTGCAGAAAGCCAGTCCTCAGGCTCATACTGTCCCTTCTGAGCTATTACTATTACCAACCTGACCATGATTCCCTATGTTAAAGTGACCTTCCACCCTGAATAATGTGGTTCAGTTGGTTGAGCATAGACCCACGCACTGGTGAGGTCACATACCTGGGTTGTGGGCTGGATCCACAGTAGGGATTTTGCAGGTGGCAACCAATCCTTGTTTCTTGCTCATCCCTGATTATCTGTCTTTCTCCCTCCCTCTTCCTTTCTACATCTAAAATCTATATCTATATATCTGTATCTATATTTTTTAAACATAACCGAAGGTTTCTGATTCAGCTCACTCTTCACTCCCAGCCTTTGCACATTCTGGAACCTATGTCCTGGAGGATCTCCCACTCATTACACTGGTTGCCAAAAACAAGGTCCACGTCAAGAAGCCCTAGTCGTGGCCTTAGTATTCTAGGACTTCAAAGTCCCTAGGTCCAAGGGATACAAGAGCTGCTGACAGTCCCAGGACTCTACTATCTCTCAGTTCTCAGTGCACACTCTTGCAGGTTACCTTATTATTTACAGGACTTCTCCTTCATGTCCACAACTGCTGTCTTTTGTCTTCTAGTCTGTTCTCCTCTGAGCAATTTTAGGAAAAATTAGAACACTACCTCAGAAAATGCCCCCCCCCGCTCCACCTTTTTTTACAACCATCTATGTTCCCAGTGTTCTGAGAAGGAAAGTAAAACTACTCATGCAAAACCACTCCACATCTTCTTTGTTACCTTTAGACCCTACATAGGCCCGGATTTCCGAATCCTCCCTGCTCAGTCTGAAGCATAGTAACCTCCATCTTATATAAAACTGCTGTTTCAAATTTTAACATTGCTATTTTGGCTTCTGTAAACACTTGCTTGCTTAAAAAAATAGGAAAAATAAGACTACTTCCATTCCAGAGAGGCCATAAACTATGCCCCAGACAGAGATGTCAGTGCTGGTGCCAAGCTAGGCCTTGAGATATAGTCTCATGGCCCCTTCTCAGCACACAGGCCTTCTTTCTCAGAAGGTCCAAAAGTCTCATTCCAAATTTGGAAGACAAAGGACTGGAAAAAGTATAAATAGAGATTCCTCCATGTTTTTTGCTTAGACTTTGAAAACAATATTCCTCTAAGCATACCGGTACAATAATAAAGGACTCCAAAATTTGGCTCATTAAGGCATCTCATGTCGGCTCACTGATTTACAATACAACATTTGGTGGCACGTATGGGGAGACAGTACTTACCAGCACTGGGTCTCAGACACCGAGGGCTGACAGCCTCTCCTGGCCTAGCTGCCAGGCCCCTGGAAGATCCCCAGGGGAGGTGCCCCCTGAAAAGCTTCCAGGGTCCCAGAGACACTCCTTAATGGTTCTGGCAACCAGACGGAGGACGCCTGACATGCCCCTGCAATCTTTCGGAGTAAAAAACAAACAAACAACAAACCTTTGAAGGTAAGTAAATTTGATTAAGTGAATTTGAGTTAATTTCCTGCTTGCTTGCTTGTATGGCTAGTCACCTTGCTACCGAGAGGACTGGATGCAGTCATAACTTCTCCGGTAGGTTCTCACCAAGCCCTCAGTCGAGAATCCTGTTCTTGGGGCATGGGTTCATGGAGGGCCCCTATGTCTATTTCTGTTAGGGGAGTTGGGCAGTGTTCCAGTTATCTGTCTAACTCCTGAGTCGACTTTGTATTGTCCTGTGATTTTGTGTGTGTTTGTTAACTGAGAGCTATTAGTTCATCTGGCTGAAAACATAAGAGTATTTGTTGATGTTTTTGTCTCTTTGTTTAATTTGTTTGGGTTGGGGCAAGCCAGCCCCCACTTTGCGGGAGAAGCCCAGTAGGGCTGAGTTGTAAAAGAAATGGCAGGATGACATTAACCGTCCTTCTCTTTCATTTTAAGTATCAGCCTGCTGGAGAACTTTTTAATTTACTCTGTCCTGATTTATGATTTTGTTGTGTTGGGTTAGAATTTTAAAATTCTTGGGTTGATTTAAATGTATATATTTGTAAAGATTGTAACCCAGGGAAGTTTAAGCCGGCTAAGTTCCAAACTACTTGCAAGGAAAAGCTTAAAACCACAAAGTCAAGTACACTTACTTATAAGGCCTAGGTCAGTAATACAAAATAAGCCAATATTGGACAAACAGTGATTTTCTGCGATCATGCTGTTTCTTCCAAAGCACAGAAAGTTTGGTAACCGACCATATCCATTTACCTTTCCATGCTGACAGTTCACAACTTTCCTTTCAAATCAGCCCAGGCAGTGAACAGAACCAACAAATTACAGGTACAAAAGAAAAAACTACCTTTACAAAAACATACACTGGAGAAGAGGACAGCAAGCAGGTTGATGAATTAGAACCTGACACAATTCATCACAGCTAATGTGAGAACAACATAATCCCTGACAGAGGTAGGACTTCTTAGCTGAGGACAGGTGCTCTGAAAAAACCCTGGGTCACATGCATTCCCTAGTGAGAGATAAAGGAATGAGGATACTGCTAAGAGCTCAGAGTAATTATTTCCTCAAGCACAAGTAAGAACACAAAAGTCATTTCCCCTGAGCACACAGGTGTTTGATTGATGCACATCCTTCAGGTGGTAAAGTGCAATTGTTTCAGCCAAAAATACTCGCAGTGACATCAATGGGGTATAAGGTATGGGCAGGTTGGGACATGGAGATGCTTAAAGTCTCACTTGTACCTGAAACTTATGAGGAATCTAGCAGAATGTATGTTTCTATAAAAGGAGTTGATATTCAGGTAAGTAGGTCCCAAAGTATCTCCGACAGTGTTGTCATTCTGAGTAAGAAAGATAAAATATTCTCTGGACATTTAAGGCTTCTCTGGATTGTGAATTATCAGATATCTAACCAGGGTATGTTTGTGGATAAAATATTTCCCACATACACTACACTCAAAATGTTTTTCTCCAGTGTGAACTTTATGGTGTTGGCTGAGGTTGAACATATATCTGAAGGATTTCCCACAATCACTACACTCATATGGCTTTTCTCCTGTGTGAACTCTGTGGTGTTTAACGAGGGTAGAACTGTGATTGGAGGACTTCCCACAATCACTACACTGATACGGCTTTTCCCCAGTATGAAATCTTTTGTGGTTAAGGAGGTTATTATTGTATCTGAAAGATTTTCCCCATTCACTACACTCATATGGTTTTTCACCAGTGTGAATTCTATGGTGTTGGTTGAGGTTAGACCTATATCTGAAGAACTTCCCACAATCAATAGACTGATACAACTTTTCTATAGTGTGAACTCTCTGATGCTCAGGAGAGTAGTGATTTGCTTAAATGACTTCTCACAATCACTGCAGTCATATGGCTTTTCTCCATTGTGAACTCTGTGGTGTTTAATGAGGGTAGACTCTGACTGAAGGACTTCCCTCAATCAATACACTCAGGTGGCTTTTCTCCAGTGTGAATGAACTCTGTGGTGCTGAATGAGGTTACAGTTTTGACTGAAGGACTTCCCACAATCACTACATTGATGCGGCTTTTCCCCAGTGTGAACTCTTTTGTGGTTAAGGAGTTGACTATTGTACCTAAAAGATTTTCCACATTTAGTACACTCATAGGTTTTCCCCCAGTCTGAACTTTTTGATGTTCAATGAGATTACAGCTAATGCTTAATGACTTACTGCTATCAGTATAGTCATATAGCTTTTGTCCTGTGTGGACTTTCTTTTGCGTAAAGAGGAGATTCTTGTGCCTAAATGATTTCCCACATTCACTAAACTCAAAGTTTTTCTCCAGTGTGAACTCTATGGTGCTCAGTGAGAGAAGAACTTTGATGAAATGACTTTCTACAATCATCACACTCACAGGACTTTTTTCCAGTGTGAACTCTCCTATGTCAATTAAGGTTAATGACACATCTAAAACCTCTCCCACATTTGTTATACTCATATGTCACTTCACCAGAGCAGACATCCTGGTGTTGAACAAATTTATATCTGTGGCTTGCAGCATTTTCACATTTGCCCCACTGGTGACTAGTTTTTCCATTGAGAAATTTCTGTGAAAACTCACTACCACTGTGAGGCTTCCTGTGCTAAGACATGCCTGGGGCTGCAGCAGCCCTAAGATGGCTGAGAAGTCTTTCCCAGGCTCCCTAGTGGTTGAAGGCACCTCTGAGATGCAGGAGGTGCACCTGCTCACAAACAAGGCCCTGTCCATAGCTTCTTTCCGGGACTTCTCTCCACAGACATCCCTCTGTTGCTGGTGATGGTTTACATGGAAACTGACGCCTCTAACACATATGTCACTGAAGAAGGCTTTATGCTCAAAGTATGCTGCTTGTGACTCAGTCAGATGCAGAATATCGTTTAAAAACTGAGAAACACCGCTTACAGAGATGGGTCCTCTGGGTTACTGGAGCTCTTAGAAGCCATGAATTTTGCGTCCACTTGTATAGATACACTCTCATCAAAACAGGCCTTCTCCTCATCCGTTTTATGCCAACATCCTGGAAACAGAAATATGGCGAGGAAATGAATGTTGAGCAGTGACACGGGGATGTCCCATTACAAAAGTGAGTTGCACATATTACCTTGGCTTCGTGTAACTGGATGAAAATAAAAGATTTCCAGGAAGGATTTATAGGATGCTGCAATGAAGTTCTGGGCTACTGAAGATCAAGAACAAGGAAGACCTCAAATGAAACATGACACAAGCATGGAAAGCAGCACATGGAACAGAAGAGGGATCACCTGCTCATTCCTCTGCTAACAACATTCAGCAGAGCTTGTCTGCGGGGATATGGGCCAGCTGTGCAGAAAGTTGGTTACATCTTATTCCAACTAAAATTTAATACATGAATAGCTTGTGTTTGAGGTCTCCTTAAGCATGTATGCACGCCTCATAACACATGTGCAGGTCAATGTTGGAAAAGAATGCAGAAAAAGCCTTGCATGGGCCAGGACGATACAAAAAGGCCAACAGGTAGCCAAAAGCCAGGAAGTCACAGATGAAATGACAAATCATGTCATGTATGGGATAGAAAAGGTAGAAATGAGCTCTTACCAATGGCACTTGCACCTAAACACTGTTGGAAATTAGCAGGTCCCTTGTATGATTTGAACACAGCCATTATGTCATACTTTTCCCAGATGCCACTCAAAAGGGCCAGATCTCCTCTGAAATCATCCTGCATGTTCACCCTGTAAAAAAGCCATGGTTCTCCCTGCACTTTCTACTATACAAGTATGTAAAACCCAAGTTTTCCAAGTATTAATGAAAGGCAACAGAGGTGAGCGGCCAGCACTGGGCCAGGGCAGCTCAGCATGCAATGGTATTCAGGGAAGAGAATATCACAAACAATGGAAGGAGAGTATTACAATGACCGCCGATGGTTCATGTAAGTAAAGACCATAACCAGGCACAGGCAATCACCAATGACCCTTAGCTGGAGGAAGGGTGCAGAAGTGGAAGCCACGCCTCTGGACATAATCACTCTCCCAGGAAGAGGAAGTTAAGGTGGGTCCCATTAAGGTGTCTGCAAGACTCGTGACTTTCACACACTTCCTGCACTCTCTGAGGCAATGGGTGTTTGGTGAGTCCATTGCTTGCATCCACAGCACATATGAAAATAATGTGGGGGAAATTAACAGAGCCCATGGTTTGGCTGTGGAAGAGAGAAAGTTAAGTCTGGAGAACGAAGGAAGAGGGCCATCACCTCAATACACTAGAAAATGTGAAAGTCTTACCTACAGATGATACAAGTGCAAACACTTCCAGCATCACATCGCAGTATAGATGTCTCTGATCCTCATCAAGGAGCCCCCACTCCTCCCGAGAGAAGGCAATGGCCACGTCCTCAAAGTTCATATCTGTCATAGAGGGGACAGTTCAGCCCATGACCAGCATCTCCCTATGATTTTCTGTTCATCATACTCCCCACCCTACCAATCCATCCTCTCCCTGTACTACCTAACTTCACCAGCATAGGTACCAGGCATTAGTCCAATTGAAGTAACTCTCTCCTTATATGCCAACTGATACTCTGTCTTCCCACAATAATAATGTTGGATGAGCATCTAAAAGATATCTGCGTCCTGGCGCTCACACGTAGGTCACGCAACCTCTTCTCAATACAGTTGAGGGAGAAATGTTGGCCATAAAGAGAGTGATTGATTTGACACTGGTCTTATTAGGCATTCCCCCTGTAGTGCCCAGAATGTCCCTCCAAGACCCAGAAAAACATGCGAGCACACGTCACTCTTTGGGACTTAATCCTAGGATGCGCAGTCCATCACCTTTCACTAAAAGCCACATAATTCTTTGAAACACACTCCTCGCACAGAGCCCCTTTCCCAGAGTCACAATTTCAAAAATAACACCAATATGCCTTGTTGAGGCCAGGATTTTTCCTTATCACCTTCTCTTCCAAAATTCTAACTCACCACTTCATAATGTATTTCTCTCCTACCCGCTGCTTCGCCATACCAGTGTTGATTTCAAGCCCAGGTGACACTGATGTATGCTATCAGATTCCTAATGACCACTGTCTCTGTCCTCAACAACTGACAGGTGTGCATGTATATAACACCTAAGCTCTGGACGTTGCATGCAGCATGACAACATCCCCCTTTTCAGACAATCACACTAAAATGCCCCATATTATCTTCCAGTTACCACCAAAAATGGATTCACATTTCATTGACTCTTCAGTCAATGTCAGGGCCCTATGACCATGAATTAGCATACCCTGTCCAAGTGCACATCAGTCTTTCTACCACACCAATCTCACACCTGCACTCCCACAGCCCCAACCATCATAACCATCTCCTTGACCTCGTCATTACTCAGATGACACAGCCACACACACTGGCTCTGCCTTGAGAAGCCTACACACTGAGGGGCGGGGTGGGGGTGACTTTTACACCCTGACTTTGGGTCAGCCCAAAGTTATAGAGGTGACACCCCAAGTTGTCGTTGCTCAATCATGCATTGCAAGAGCGTCTTATCGTGAAGTAGGTCTTGGCAGTGGGCAGTGGTCACCTGGGAGTGTGGCCCAGAGAGTGACTGCCTGGCAAATTCAAACTGGATAAAGCACTACCCCAACTGTGATATCCACACTCATAGAGGCAGCCTTGAATCCTGCTACAAAGGCCTCCCTCCCCGATGGGTTTTTCCTTCAACCTCTCGTAATGAACCACATCAGATCGCAGATATCCAGAGCCCACCACCACTGGTGCTGCACTTGCTGTCCCTTCACACGAGTGTTCATAACTCAAGTCCCATAGCCTGTGTCCCTAGAAGTCTTACAGTTGACCGAGGTAACTGAGGTACCTGCCCTTGACTGGAATTGAACCCAGGATGCTTCAGTTTGCAGACTGACGCTCTCTATCCACTGAGCCAAACTGGGCGGGGCCCTGCTGCTGGTTTTTAAAAATTGACTTAAGTACCTCAACCCAGGAAGCAGGGAAAGGGGAGTTCCTGGGAATGGAGGTGGGGGAGGAGGGGAGGTAGGAAATTCGGGGTGTCAGTGTCTTCAGTGGCAGAGGAGCACGGGCTTCCAGCAGACTCTCCCGCAGGGTGCACCTGGCCCCAGTGTGGGCATCTCACCTTTCTTTCGACTTGGCTAAGGCGGCAGCGGCTATGTTGAGTGCGCTGGGACACCTTCTCAGGGGCTGTGGCCTGAAGTCATTTCTGCCTAGAGAGGTGGCGGCTGCGATTCTATCACACACACACACACACACACAGACACACACACGTCGGAAGATGTGTTGGCTGAAGCCAAACAGCCTCCCACACACGCTGGCTCTGCCTTGAGGAGTCTACACACTGAGGGGCAGGGTGGGGGTGACTTTTACACCCTGACTCTGGAGTAGCCCAAAGTGCTAGAGGTGACGCCCTGAGATGTCGTTGTTCAACCATGCGTTGGAAGAGCGTCTATCATAAAGTTGGTACTTGCAGTGGTCACCTGGGAGTTAAGCCCCAGCAGGACCCTGCCTGTGGGAGGGGCTTACCTTGTGTGACCAACAGGATCCTGTCAGTGGGTGAGGATTAGCTCATGTGAGAGGAGCTTAGCTCATGTGGGAGGAGCTTAGTTCACATGGGAGGAGCTTAGCTCATGTGGGAGGGACTTAGCTCATGTAGGAGGAGCTTAGCTCATGTGGGAGGGTCACAACACTTGTATGACCAGCAGGATCCTGATGGTGGGAGAGGCTTACCTTCTGTGTGACCAACAGGATCCTGCCAGTGGGAGGGGCTTTCATTTTCTGTCTTTTTCTCCCCGATACAGAGACAGAAAATGAAATGCTGTTCCTGTAAGCTCCCAGTGACCACCCAACTACAGAGGGGACACCTTGCTGACCAGACACCACTTTTCCCTTTGTCAGAAGGGTGTTGATATAAGCCAAAACCCCTCCACATTTATTCATTACTAGAGGCCCAATGCACGAAATTCGTGCACAGGGGGCGGGGGTTGTCCCTCAGCCCAGCCTGCACCCTCTCCAATCTGGGACCCCTCGAGGGATGTCCGACTGCCCTACCGGGATCAGGCCTAAACCGGCAGTCGGACATCCCTCTCACAATCCAGGACTGCTGGCTCCCAACTGCTTGCCTGCCTGCCTTCCTGATTGCCCTTAACCACTTCTGCCTGCCAGCCTGATTGATGCCTAACTGCTCCCCTGCCAGTCTGTTTGCCCCTAACTGCCCTTCCCGCAGGCCTGGTCCCCCCAACTGCTCTCCCCTGCAGGCCTGGGTCCCCCCCCAACTGCCCTTCCCTGCAGGCCCAGTCACCCCCAACTTCCCTCCTCTGCTGGCCTGATCAACCCTAACTGCCCTCCCCAGCAGGCTGGATTGCCCCCAACTGCCCTCCCTTGCAGGCCTGGTCCCTCCCAACTGCCATTCCCTGTTGGCCATCTTGTGTCCACATGGGGGCAGCCATCTTGTGTGTTGGAGTGATGATCAATATGCATATTACTTTTATTAGATAGGATAGAGGCCTGGTGCATGGGTGGGGGCCAGCTGGTTTGCCCTGAAGGGTGTCCCGAATCAGTGTGGGGGTTCCCTTGGGGTGTGGGGCAGCCTGGGAAAGGGGCCTGTGGTGGTTTGCAGGCCAACCACACACCCCAGGGACCCAAGCAGAGGCCCTGGTATCTGGGATTTATTTATCTTCTATAATTGAAACTTTGTAGCACTGAGTGGAGGCCTGGGCTGGCCAGGGTGTGTGGAAAGCTTGGCTTCCTCCATTGCTGGGACAACCCAAGCCTCCCTCCTGCTCTCTCCATGGCCGCAGCCATCTTGGTGGGGTTAATTTGCATACTCTCTCCTGATTGGCCGGTGGGTGTGGCTTGTGGGTGTAGCGGAGGTACAGTCAATTTGCGTATTACTCTTTTATTAGATAGGATGCTAGTCCTGTATAAGACAATTTTCTGTTATCCAACCCCGGCAAACAATAGGGTAGGTTTTTTTGTTCACCCCTCACTTTAATGCACAGGGTTACCATGCATACTCCATAGGATATCACTCATTTTCAGAAAAGTCTAGAGCAGCCAGGCTGGTGTGGCTCAGCAGTTGAGCATCAACCTATGAACCAGGAGGTCACAGTTTGATTCCTGGTCAGGGCACATGTCCAGGTTACAGGCTCAATCCCCAGTGGGGGACATGCAGGAGGCAGCCAATCCATGATTCTCTCTCATCATTGATGTTTCTCTCTCTCTCTTCCTATCCCTTCCTTTCTGTAACCAATTGAAAAAAAATATATATATTATAAAAAAAGAAAGAACCGACAATGGGAGGGGTGGGGAAGATGGAGAAGCAGAGAGCCAGACAATGGTTCCCACTGGTTCTGATCCCGCATCCCCGGGCAGGTGAGGGAAGCTCTTACCGTATCCGCAGCTTCCTCTGCAGCAGCTGCAGGATGTCAGCTGACTGCTGGTGATAGTCTAGAGCCGCCTGGACAAACAGGGCCAACTGGCCCACTTGCTCTGCCTGCAGGGAAGGGGATGTCAGTCCCTGGAGGATGGAGCTCCTGGGGGCCGGAAGCGGGACATGAGCCCAGGGACCAGGCCTTGCAGGGAAGCCCTGTCCATCTTGGCTAATTTAATGTCACAGGAGCTGGTGAGCATCATGCAGGTCCAGGTGTATAGAGCTAGCGATACCAACAGCACATGAGCACATGGAGTTCTGATTATAAATGTGCTTTAACTCAATCAAATGCTGATTATCCCACAGAGAGGATGTTCTCGGGAGATTTTCTTTTATGCTATAAAGTTCATCGATCTGAGAGCATCGGCCTGCGAACCAAAGGGTCCTGGGATCAATCCCAGTCAAGGGCACGTGCCTTGGTTGCAGGCTCCTCCCAGGCTGGGCCCTGGTCTGTGCAACTGCAGGAGGCAACCAATCCAGCTTTCTCTCACATGGTTGTTTCTCTCTGTCTCTCCCTCTGTCTTCCACTCTCTCTAAAAATCAATGGAAAAATATCCTCGGGCGTGGATTAACCAAAAATAAACAAATAAATAAAATAATGTTTCTTTAAAAAATGAAGTTCATTGTCCATGTGGAAACAGAGAGATCCAGCTTTTCCTATGACAAGGGAAACAGACACTGAGCAAATGAACTGAAGTGCCTCTTGGGGTCCTTTCTGCTCAAGTCCAGTCAGGAGACTAAGTACATCCTGCTCTTCTCAGACAGGAGGGACCCAGGGCAGAGCCCCCTGTAGGTTCTTGCCACTATGACAGCCTTTCCTGAGAAAAACAGCTGAAAGGAATAAACTCTAAAGATGGTGGCATCTCTCTTTCCCACCATCCAGACATTTGTGAAAGCAGTGATCAAACATCAGTGGACATAAAAACAATCACATCAACCCGGCCGGTGTGGCTCAGTGGTTGAGCGTCGACCTAGGAACCAAGAGGTCAGGGTTCAATTCCCAGTCAGGACAATGCCCGGGTGCCAGCTCGCTACCCATTGTGGGGCATGCAGGAGGCAGCCGACCCGTGATTCTCATCACTGGTGTTTCTCTCCCTCTCCTTCCCTATCTGAAATCAATAAAAATATATTTTAAAAATCAAAAGGTTAAAAAAAATCAGAAGGCCATGTCTCCTAAGGAAGCCCTGGAGACGCATCACTTGGGGCAGAGGAGTCTCCAGCAGGCCCACCAGATGCCCAGGTTCCCCACCTGTCTGAGGTGCTGCCATGGAAAAGAGGGGCTCACTGAGCTTATTTCTGAGGGCCGCAGAGGCAAGCCCACTGGCTGGGATGCTGGGGGCCCCCAGCATGAATCTCACACTCTCCAGATCCAAACAAAGACACAAAACAAGATCAACCCCCAATTCTCCAGCTCCCCGGAGCCTCTGCATCACTTCCTTAGTCCTCTTGCTCACTGGCTGTGGGGGAAGCCGGCCCTGTGACTGACAACACAACACCCACCACAGACGCATCCGCCTCGGAGATCCCGAGTGGCTGCATTTGTGCTCTGGCTGGTTTGGGTCAGCAGATAGAGCGTCAGCCTGAGGACTGAAGGGTCCCGGGTTTGATTCTGGCCAAGGGCACATATCCGGGTTGTGGGCTTGATCCCTCGTAGGGGGCATGCAGGAGGCAGCCGATCAATGATTCCCTATCATCACTGATGTTTCTCTTTCCCTCTCCCTTCTCTGAAATCAGTAAGAAATATATTACAAAGTAGCTCCATTTGGTGTCACACACTATGCTTTCTCTGCTACGCGTTCACCTTCCTTACCCACTTAGACTGTTTCAAACACGGGTTCCCAGGGTGTCTCAGATCCACGTGGACGTCCACATGGGATACATCAAGATTTGCATCTGACAAGGAAACCACACCGCATGCGTATGCCAAGCTCAGTATGGCAAGAGCACACGCCAGGCCTCGAGGTTCCAAAACCCAATACACAAAACAAAGACAGCCTGGACCCTGTGCAATCCTAGGGATTTCTTCAGTTTCACCTCTTTGCTCTGACACATACTTTTTTATTTTTTAATATATTTTTATTGATTTCAGAGAGGAAAGGGAGAGGGAGAGAGAGAGAAACATCAATGAGAGAGAAACATGGATCGACTGCCTCCTGCATATCCTCCACTGGGGATGGAGCCCAGAACCCAGGTACATGCCCTTGACCAGAATCGAACCCGGGACCCTTCAATCTGCAGGTTGGTGCTCTATTCACTGAGCTACACCGACCAGGGCCAACACACACTTTTCAATAAGTCTAGTGACTCAACCTCATGTGATCCCAGTAGACTGCCACCTCTATCCTCAGCAAAGTGAATTTCTATTTTAACACCCCCTTCGCAATCCGCGTGGCATTGCAGAATGTAAAAAGGAATCATGGGACAGACCTAAATGAACATTCTTTTTGTTTTCTTGTTTTGAATCCTCATGTGAGGATATTTCTTCCATTGGTTTTTAGAGAGTGAAAGGGGGCGGGGGTGGGGGGGAGAAAGAGAGAGAGAGAGAGAGAGAGAGAGAGAGAGAGAGAGAGAGAGAGAGAGAGAGAGAGAGAGAAAGGAACATTGATGTGAGACACATCGAATGGTTTACCTTTGCACACAACCCAACCAGGCCTGGGGATCAAGCCTGCAACCAGGATACGTGCCCTTAACCAGAAATGAACCTGGAACCCTTCAGTCCACAGGCCTATGCTCTTTGCACTGAGCCAAACCCACTAGGGCTAAATGAACATTCTCTGAAACACTATGGGGCTGAGAGGGTCAGAGGGGACATCAACAGCTCTTCTCTCTCATGTGGCTAAAATACAAGATTATGTCATGGAGAGGTGCATTTGTCACTAGGCACTTCTTCCATTCCTGGCTAACATCAGGAGAGACATGTATCCCGGGACGCTGTGCACACACATAGTAGGTGCTCAATGCAACCAGGGGAGAGGTGGTTACTAAGCTGAGTCTCTTGTCAGGTGGAGGCCCCCAGCTGTGCCCAGGCCACGAGCAGCCAGCTGTGTGTGGTGGCCTCTGCTTCCCAAACCACACTTAGAATGAAATACCTGGATGTGGCTGGCATGGCTTAGTGGTTGAGCGCTCACCGAGGAACTAGGAGATGACGGTTCAATTCCAATCAGGGCACATGCCTGGGTTGCGGGCTTGATCCCCAGTTGGGGGCGTGCAGGAGGCAGCCGATATTTCTCTCCCTCTCTCTCCCTTTGAAATCAATTAAATATATATATATGGCATATGTATATATATGGCAAAGTGGCTGACTGTACATGTGTCACAGATTTGTGCAAGAGTGGGCCTTCCTTCCCCTGGCTACCAGCACCGCCTTCGCTCCAGCTCGAGCCTCCTTTCCGCCTTCCCACGCTGCCCAGAGACCAGGAGCGGCTGGGGCAGTGCGGAATGCCCCCAGCCGCTGCGCCTGAGTATGCAAATTAACCCACCATCTTTGTTGGGTTAATTTGCATACTCACTGCTGATTGGCTGGTGGGCATCGTGAAGGTACAGTCAATTTGTATCTTACCTTTATTAGTGTAGATATTATATATACTATTTTGACATGTAATTTTTTCCAGTAACATAAGTACTGCAGGAATCTTTCTTCTAATTAATTTCCTTTCAATGTACACAAATCCGTGCACTGGGCCACCAGTGTATAAATAAAAAAAAATTCTGATTTCTGGAAACTTTTAAAACAACAAAGGCTCCCAAGAGCTTCCCCACAAACATACAGTCAATGTTCCATCCCCAGGAGGGTCTCCAGCTTGGGGTCAATACTTACGTCATTTTCTAAAAACATAAACATGCTTTTCTCTGCCATGACCTTGGACTCCTCGAACTTTTCCATCGCTTGTGCGATCTCGTTGTCAGGGATCTGTCCGACATGCATCCTTTTATAATCATAGTCAAGGCGGCGACCCTCCAGCCTCTTCAGGTGGTGCTGAGGGAGAGGAGACAGACCTGGAGCTGCTACCTCGGCACGTGGCCCAGGGAGGCCTGCTGCACCTCTACAAGGAAGGTCATTACTTTTTCTTGGCCTACATTTTAGGGGGCAGGGACCCAGTTACTTTTCTTTTTGGTGGGCACCACAGCATCTATTAGAGGCTTTTTTCCCTGTAAATTCTCAAGGAATATTTATGAAATGAACGAACAAATGGATGTATGGTTGGATGATAGCATAAATAGATGAATGGATGGATGGATGGATGATAGTATAAATGGATGAATGGATAGATGGATGAATGGAGGGATAATAGCATAAATGGATGGACGGATGGATGGATGATAGCACATGTGAATGGATAGATGCATGAATGGATGCATGGATGGATGGATGGATGGATGGATGGATGGATGGATGGATGGATGGATATACAATAGCATAAATGAATGGATGGATGGATGACAGCATAAATGGATGGATGGATGGATGGATGGATGGATGGATGGATGGATGGATATACAATAGCATAAATGAATGGATGGATGGATGACAGCATAAATAGATGGATGGATGGATGGATGGATGGATGGATGGATGGATGGATGGATGGTGACATAAATGGGTGAATGGATGGATGGATGATAGAATAAATGGATGAATGGATAGATGGATGAATGGAGGGATAATAGCATAAATGGATGGACGGATGGATGGATGATAGCATACGTGAATGGATAGATGGATGGATGGATGGATGGATGGATGGATGGATGGATGGATGGATGGATGAATATATGATAGCATAAATGAATGGATGGATGGATGACAGCATAGATGGATGGATGGATGATGACATAAATGGGTGAATGGATGGATGGATGAATGGATGACATGATTGTCAATATGGAACATAAGGACACAGTATTGTCACTCAGATTCCATTTTCAAAGATCTTTACAGGAACTCTCACCAGCTCTGTTAATGTCCGTAATTTCCAACCAAATTAACTATACCAAAAATAGGGATATGTCTTCTGGCACTCCTGTCGAAACCTTATTAAGAAGTAGATGATAGCCAAAACCGGTTTGGCTCAGTGGATAGAGTGTCAGCCTGCAGACTGAAGCGTCCCAGGTTCAATTCTGGTCAAGGGCATGTACCTGGGTTGCGGGCACATCCCCAGTGGGGGGCGTGCAGGAGGCAGCTGATCGATGTTTCTCTCTCATCGATGTTTCTAACTCTCTATCTCTCCTTTCCTCTCTGTAAAAAATCAATAAAATATATTAAAAAAAAAAGTAGACGATAAAAATACAAATCTCTAGTATCTTCTAGAGCAAATATGTCAAACTCGTGGCCTGCAGGCCGCATGCGGCCCACAATGAATATATTTGCGGCCCAGCCAATATAAAGGTATGTAAGAAATGTTTTAATAAAAATTTCGCAACTTAATTTTTACAATATCCTGCTATAGGTAATTCTTAATAATGAACTACAATGTTCGCTAATGACTGATGACTATCATCGTGTTGCATTCATTTCCCTTACGCGCCTTATGCACAGGCACACCATTTCTCTCCACTAACACTAGCAGCGAAAATTTTAGCAGCCGATGGCCACGACATTAGTCTTGGACTGACTTGTTTGGTGTGCGCAATAGAAAATATCTCGTTTTCAGAGAACAAGAAAAATGGGTTTATTTGCATTACACTTATTCATTTGTGCAGTTATTCAGTGTCTGGTAAGTCAATGTTCAAGAAAAAATACTAATTTTTATTAGAATGTTCGATTATTTTATGTTAACGATGACTCATTTATTTCAGCCCTTTGTATTCAGTGTGTCTCTATTGAAATAAACCTACGTTTCTATGAAAATTGAAGCTTTTTTTTTGCAGCCCACTTACACTTAAACCTTGTTTATTTGGCCCATGTTAGCTTTGAGTTTGACATGCTTGTTCTGGAGTACTTATACATCTTCCATAAGGTTCCCCAACAATTACAGAATGAGTTGAATATACACTACCATGAAAGAAACACACACACCCTCTTGTATGTGAGCTCCATGTGGCCATTTTAAAAAATTTCCCAAATATATAATAGAGTTCTGGAAATTAATGACCATTTGTGCCATGTATCAAAAGAGACAATGAGGCCCGGCCGGTGTGGCTCAGTGGTTAAGCATCGACCTAGGAAACAGGTCACAGTTTGATTCCCGGTCAGGGCACATGCCTGGGTTATGAGCTCGATCCTCAGTAGGGGGCGTGCAGGAGGCAGTGGATCAATGATTCTCTCTCATCATTGATGTTTCTCTCTTTCTCTTAAATAAATATAAATATATTATTTTTTAAAAAGATGCAATGATTATGTTCTGATTTTCATCACTGAAAACCCACTCCACAATTTAAGAAGCATTTGATCTGAGTAATGGCTGTGGAAATAAGTACCTTTAGCTTGGCTTCTTGCTGGCTTCAATAAGCCACAGGATAGCCCTAGCCGGTTTGGCTCAGTGGATAGAGCGTTGGCCTGTGGACCTAAGGGTCCCGAGTTCCATTCCGGTCAAGGGCACTTAGCTCCGTTATAGTCATGTCCCCGCCCTTCCCCCCAGCAGGGGCGCTGGTCAGGGTGTGAGCAGGAGGCAACCAGTCGAAGTGTTTTGCTCACATCGATGTCTCTCTCTCTCTTCTACTTTCTCTAAAAACCAATGGAACAGCCTTAGCTGGTTTGGCTCAATGGCTACAGCGTTGGCCTATGGACTAAAGTGTTCCAGGTTCAAATCCGGCCAAGGACATGTACCTGGGTTGCGGGCACATCTCCAGTGGGGGGTGTGCAGGAGGCAGCTGATCGATGTTTCTCTCTCATCGATGTTTCTAACTCTCTTATCCCTCTCCCTTCCTCTCTCTGTAAAAAAATCAATAAAAATATATTTAAAAAAAATAAAAATATTTAAAAAAATTAAAAAACAAAAATTAAAAAAGTCAATGGAACAAATATCCTTGAATGAGGATTAAAATAAATAAACATGTTTACCATTAAAACACATACACACACACACACACACACACACACACTCTCACAAAGCTACAGGATAAAGGGCTCATGGCCCCTGGGGCTCCTGCCCAGGGGGCGAGGTGAACATCCCTGCGTGGTTATCTGTTCCACCGCCCACACCAAGAGGATGCTTTCGCTGGGTCCCTGCAGACACATCCCCATGGTTTTAACTACAAACATCATTTTAAGTAGCAACGCAGGGGTTTACAGCCGAGGAAACTTACCGAAATCTGTTTTAAGTCTTCGTCGTGTACTAACTGGAGTGGCCAAATAAAGCTTTCCTTAACGTTAATATCAAAGGATTCTTTCACCTCCACCATCCGCTTCATGGCTCTGCCCATATCGATCAGGGCGCCGCCTGAGACAGAAACACAAATAAAAAGCGTTTGTTAACGGAGCATCCAGAGGTTGGTGGCACTCTTCACTTCTTGCCCAAGATTTGTGGGCTGATGGTTTATTTAACAAGGTCTTCACCGAGGGACTGACTCGGAAAAGAATAAAAATAAAAACTTTCTTTTGAAAAAACGTATTTTTATAGATTTCAGAGACGAAGGGAGAGGGAGAGAGAGAGACAAACATCAATGATGAGAGAGAATCATGGATCGGCTGCCTCTTGCACGGCCCCACTCAACCCAGGCATGTGCCCTGACCAGGAATCCAATCGTGACCTCCTGGTTCATAGGTCAAATCTCAACCAGAGTATAAGAATTATAATAATTAAAATCCCTTTTTTCTTGAAATATTGTTTAATGAATGTAATATTATATTAAGATAGTTTTGCTTGAATAAAATGGAAAAAGAAACAGAAACTCAACAACTGAGCCAGCCAGCCTGGCTAAAAATAGAAACTTTCTACATTTCTTCTCTACTTCCTCCTTTTTTTTCCCATCAAACTCACCTGGCGGCTGACAGGCCGAGGCACTTCCCATTCTGGCCACTAGATGGAGATAAAGCTCAATTGCTTTGTAAAAAAACAAACCACAATGTGTTTTTGTAAACTGGCCCTAAGGGTTTTAAAGCTGCAGAACAAAGTCCCTCTTAATAAATAACAAAAGGATTGAGTCCTCAGGGAGGTATGCACCCACCAATGAAGATGACAATAAGAATGAATGAACATCTCATTTCAGCTTTTGCTGCTAGGTCATCCTGGGGCCTTGCCCCGGGATCATTTCGAGGGCAAGGCTACCGGATCCCCATGTTGGATCCCCCTGGTGTGGAGGAAGCCCGGCAGTGTCATGCGGGGAGCTCCCAGCAGGGTGGGCAGTCATGCCAAGAGCGTGAACAGCTGAGGGCAGCTCTTCCTGAATGAGCCCCAGTGCCCGGGCAGCAGCTAATCCGCATTAATTTGCAAGCAGGCGACCTCAAAGCTGTGCACAATGAGGTTGCAGGTTCTCTTAAAAACATCTCCCGTGTAGCTCAGTGTGTAGAGCGCTGGTCTGCGGACCAGAGTCCCAGGTTTGATGGGGTCAAGGGCACAGACCTAGGTTGCAGGCTTCTTGGGCGGGCCCTGGCCCTCATGGGGCTCATGAAGGAGGCAACCAATCAATTGTTTCTTTCACATCGATGTTTCTCTTCTCTCCCTCTCTCTTCCACTCTCCCTAAAAATCAACGGAAAAAATATCCTCAGGCGAGGATTAACAAAAACAAACAAAAAACCATCTCCCTGCCCGCCTGCATGGCTCAGTGGTGGAGCATCTAGGAACCAGGACCTAGGAACCAGGAGGTCACGGTTCAATGCCGGGTCAGGGCACATGCCTGGGATCCCCAGTAGGGGGCGTGCAAGAGGCAACCAACCCATGATTATCTTTCGTCATTGATGTTTCTCCCTCTCTCTCTCTCTCCCTCTCCTTTCCTCTCAGAAATCAATCCACAAAAGAAAAGAAAGTCTTTGTGTATAACCTACAGGCGACATGGGCTGCCCGCCCTCCAGGTCCTGCGCACTCACCGAAGGTGGAGTCCTCGCCCAGTTCACGGCCGTACTTGAGCATGCAGTCACCCAGCAGGCCCTCTGGCTGCGGGCACCCAGAGGCCTTCCCCTGACTGTGGGTCTTCGACACCATGTTCAGCGGGCCCAGCTTCTCTCTGTATGCTTCAAGACAGGGTCATGTGTAATTTCTTCAAGGGACAGGGCGGAGGGACGGGCACTGAGCATGCAACAAACGCAGCCGGCAAGATCGAGGGCACCCTCGACAACATGTCAGAGACCGGAGGTGCCAAAGGGCTGTGGTGACCTATTTAGTCTTTCCCGTGATTGGCACATTCGTCACCCAGATGGGTGCATAGTGGTTCGTTGCTGAGTCACGTGAGAAACGGAAATTGTGCACACATTACAAGCAGGCTATATCAGGACCTCTCTCTCTCAAAAATAATTTATCCCTAGCCTGTATGGCTCAGTGGATAGAGCGTCGACCTGCAGACTGAAGGGTCCTGAGTTCGATTCCGGTCAGGGCACATGCCTGGGTTGCAGGCAGATCCCCAGTGTGGAGCATGCAGGAGGCAGCTGTCCATGATTCTCTCTCATCATTGATGTTTCTGTCTCTCTCTCCCTCTCCCTTCCTCTCTGAAATCAATAAAAACATATTTTAAAAAGTAAATAAGCCGTAGCCAGTCTGGCTCAGTGGACACAGTGTTGGCCTGCAGACTGAAGGGTCCCGGGTTCGATTCTGGTCAAGGGCACGTACTTTGGTTGCAGGTTCCCAGGCCCTGGTTGGGGCATGTGCAGGAGGCAATGGATCGATGTGTCTCTCTCACATCAATGTTTCTCTCTCTCCCCCTCTCCCTTCCTCTCTGAAATAAATAAAAATATTTTTTAAAAACAAACCCAAAACCACATTTCATGATTGGGATCCCAAGGGCATTGTTTCTAGACCACATCAAGGGAGGGCCCAGCCAATGTGGGTGGTCAGAGTGGGTCACCATGAATGGGCAATAGGACAGTTCCAGACATTGTCCCACGTTACCTGGGTTGGGCTGAATGTATTCTGTGGTTTTCAAAAGAATTTCTGAAACAGCTTTATTGGTGAGAGCTACTTTCTAAAAAAAAAAGCACATAAAATGTTGGTGAGTGACAAACGATGAATTCACAGAAAAGGACACAGAGACGTGACTTTCACCCGTAATAAAGAGGAGGACATGAAGGACGTGTGGGGTCCCAGGGATGCTCCACACAGGTGACCAGGGACAACGTCACAATCATTTCTGGTAAGAGTCTCAACAGGCCCTGGCCGGGCGGCTCAGTTGGTTGGAGCGTCATCCTGTACACCGAAAGGTCACGGGTTCAATCCCTGGTTAGGGGGCACATGGGAGGCAGCGAGATGTTTCTCTCACGTTGATGTTTCTCTCTTTCTCTCTCTCTCCCTTTCTCTCTAAAATCAGTAAAACATATTCTCAGGTGAGGATTAAAAGAAACACATTTTAAAAATACATATATACTAGAGGCCTGGTGTAGGACATTCGTGCACTGAGGGGGGCAGGGCCTCAGTCCCACCTGCACCCTTTCACAGTCTGGGAGCCCACGGGGGATAGCTAACTGGCGGCTTAGGCCCCCTGAGCTGGCAGTCAGACATCCTTAGCGCTGCCAAGGAGATGGGAGAGGCTCCCACCATTGCTGCTGCACTCGCCAGCCGTGAGCCCGGCTTCTGGCTGAGTGGCACTCCTCTGTGGGAGCGCACTGACCACCAGGGGGCAGCTCCTGCATTGAGCGTCTGCCCCCTGGCTGTCAGTACAGGTCATAGCGACCAGTCGTTCTGCCATTTGGTCAATTTGCATATTACCCTTTTATTATATAGGATCTCTTTATTGATTTCAGAGAGGAAGGAGAGGGAGAGAGAGATAGAAACATCACTGATGAGAGAGAATCATGGATCAGCTGTCTCCTGCATGCTCCACATTGGGGATTGAGCCCATAAGCTGGGTATGTGCCCTGACCAGGAATCAAACCATGACCTCATTCATAGGTTGATACTCAACCACTGAGCCACACTAGCCAGGCGAAACACATTAAAAAAAAAAAAAAAAAAAAAAAAGGAGTCCCATCGTATACTTCCCCAATGCTTTCACATGTGTGAATGTTCCCCATAACTGTCACAACAGAAATGCAAGGTGAGCAGCGCTCTGGACGTCACCCTGTGTCCTAGTCGGAAAAGGCAAACCATCCCATGCAGGCCCTCAGGCCGGGTGAGGGCAGCACCAGGACCTGGTGATGTGTCACATGGCTGTCATGCCCAGGGCTTCCACGTGGGGTCTCAATATATATCCATATGAGGATCCCGGCCCAGAAACACACTCTGATCTCCAAGGCGCATAACCACAGTGCTCAGGCTTTTTAACTGCTTGCCAAGACTGCCCATCTTGCCCAGCCGGTGTGCCTCAGTGGTTGAGCATCAGCTTATGAATCAGGTCCCAGTTTGATTCCTGGTCAGGGCACATGCCTGGGTCATGGGCTCCATCCCCAATGAGGGGCGTGCAGGAGGCAGCCAATCCATGATTCTCTTTCATCATTGATGTTTCTCTCTCCCTCTCCCTTCCTGTCTGAAGTCAATCAGAATGTCTATCCTCTATAATAAAAGCCTAATATGCAAATTGACCAAAAGGTGAAACTATGGGCAGAACGACCAGTCGCTATGATGCGCGCTGACCACCAGGGAGCAGATGCTCAATGAAGGAGCTGCTCCCAGCCCGCAGACCCCAAGCCAGCCAAGGTGGGTGCCAGTGGAGCCCCCACCCCCATCACCCCACAGATTAGCCCCAATCACCAGCCAGGCCAAGGACCCTAACCGTGCACAAATTTTGTGCACAGGGCCTCTAGTATATAGCGAGCATTCTGAATTTTGTCCACTAGAGGGAACCAGCGAGCCGTATCCAGGCTCCTTCCTAATCAAGGGCCCTCATTTGGGTTTAGACCTGGGAAAAAAACTGCCTTTTGGGTCCCAGGATCCACTGCTGTGTGTGAGAATCCTAGACTCCACTCTTCCCAGTATCGGTATGTCTCATCTCACAACTACAGTCAAAATGTGTTTCCTTCTTTAAAAAATTTCCCCCCAGATTCTTTTCTCTCTTTTTAAAAAGAATCTGTTATTGTTGAAAGTATTACATATGTCCCCTTTTTCCCCCATTGCCCCCCTCCAGCCCACCCCTGTTCCCTGACTCAGGCCCTCACCACCCCATTGTCTGTGTCCCTGGGCCATGCAGAGATGCATGCACGGTCCTTGGTTGATTACCTCCCACCTTCCCTTCAAGGTTCCTCACTCTGTTCCATGCTTCCATGGCTCTGCATCCACTCCGATCATCAGTTTGGTATTTCGTTACTTAGACTCCACATAGGAGTGAGATCATGTGATGAGACTCACATTCTTCACACAATTGACATTAAAATGCTCTTACCCTTTCCATGTCAAGAAAGTGGTCATCCAGTTTCGTGCCTTCAATGCCATTTATTTTTTCATTAATTAGCTGCAGAAATAAAGACAAATAATTATAATATACAATGATTTGTGATCACAGTATCTGACGCAAACTCTCTCTCTCTCTCTCTCTCTCTCTCTCTCTCTCACACACACACACACACACACACACACACACACACCACTCTCAGATTCAGCCCTTTTTTTTTGTATTTATTCGTTATTTTTTAAATGTATTTTTATTGACTTCAGACAGGAAGGGAGAGGAAGAGAGAGAGAGAAACATCAATGATGAGAGAGAACCATGGATCAGCTTCCTCCTGCACGCCCCACACTGGGGATGGAGCCCCCAACGTGGGCATGTGCCCTGACCAGGAATTGAATCCAGACCTCCTGGTCAACAGTCCACACTCAAACACTGAGCCACGCCAGCCAGGTCTGTTGGGTTGTTTTTGGACTCAGCACTTTAAGAAGATTACTGAAAGGAGTAACCATACCTGAGGACATAGTAAGGCACACAATGTCACTCGCTCAACAGATGTTTATTGTGCTCCTACTGTAGGTGAGAGCCCATGGAAGGGGCTACAGGAGCAACAAGAACAAGTAAGATGGCCTGTGTGGCGTGGCTCTGTGGTTAAGCACCAACCTACGAACCAGGAGGTCATGGTTCGATTCCCAGTCAGGGCACATGCCCAGGTTGCAGGCTCAGTCCCCAGTGGGGGGCATGCAGGAGGCAGCTGGTCCATGATTCTCTCTCATCATTGATGTTTCTCTCTCTCTCTCCCTCTCCCTTCCTCTCTGAAATCAATAAAAGTACATTAAAACAACAACACACCAACGAAATAAAACAAAAACCAACCAAAAATAAAATAAGAGGAACCCTTGTCATCCCCAAAGCCAGAGTTCCATCAAAGAGTCGCTATAAAGGCACTCCAGTAAAGTACAAGGAGGGACAATGAAAACAATAGAAGAGACTAGTCCTGGATTCATACTATCGCAAACGTCCCCAGCGATGGGCATTTTGTGGACTCCCAGGGGGGATTCTGGGAACCTGCAGAGTGGGGGTGGAGATCACCAGGGCCTGGCTCCCAGGAGGCGGGGCATCTGAGCTGGCTTCTTAAGGAAGGAGAGCATTTAAAGGGCAGCCTGGAGGGAAAGGCCTTCCAGCAGGAGGCAGGAGGAAAAACCGAGTCTGTGAGGCAGAGTTTCTGGATCTTGGCACTTGGATACTTAGACCAGAACATTCTTTTATTTTTTATTTATTTTAGAGAGGAAGGGAGAGGGAGAGACAGGAACATCAGTGATGAGAGAGAATCAAGGATCAGATGCCTCCTGCGTGCCCCACACTGGGGATCCAGGAATGTGTACTGGCCAGGAATGGAACCCGGGACCCTTCAGTCTGCAGGCGGTCACTCTATCCACTGAGCCAAACCAGCGAGGGCTGCACTGGTATTTTTAAATCTCCATTTAGGCTGGAAAGGCCAAAAAGTCTGTAGCCCCTGTTTGGGCCTCACACCCTGTGTCCCAGGTCAGGAGAAGCGCCTGCCCCCAGAGACCCCTCAGAGCGCGCAGGGTCAGCAGGGAATCCACCATCTCCCCTTCCCATCTGACCCTTCTGTAGGACCATCTCCCAGAAGGGCAGCCCTGTCCACACAGGGCCCCCAGCCGGAACCCGGACCTCACCGAGGCAGCATCCAGGGAAGGCGAGAGATTGAGGGCAGAGAGGGCCTAGGCCTCGGACTGAGGCAACAAGAAGAGAATCGCTCATCCCAGCAGCTTTTCAGGAGCCAATTTGTGGGAGGCCCTGCTTGAGAGCTCAGGAATGTGTGTTCCAAAGGATGTCCCTCACCTGGTTCTAGCAACATTGGGAGGCTGTGGGGGTGGGGGGAGAGCGGAGTGCAGGTCCAGGGGTGCAGGGATAGGACGGGTTTTACAGGGTGAACCCTGCCATGGCCGGAAGAGGCTGCAGTTTGGAATACAAATTGGCTTCTCCACACACAGCAGTGTCCACACACACCAGTTGTCCACACACACCACTGTCCACACACACCAGTGTCCACACACTCCAATCTCACTCCTCCAGGCCAGTTTTCCTGTTTGCTCAGCACAGAACGCCCTTCCTCCTTTCCTCCCAGCCACCAAACCCCAAACCACAACCCCCAACTGCTCCTCCTACTTCATTCTCCCAAGACATCGCCTCCTCCTCGGGGAAGCTCTCCAGGACGCCGCCACGGTGTTGTCTGCTATCCTCTGCGTTTGCGTGCGTGGGGGTGTATCTAACACTATTGACTCGTCTGTCTAGGTGTCCCCCCACGTGGGGGGCAGGCCGGGGCGACCAGGAGAGACGAAGGGGGAGGAAGGAAGGCGGTGGGGAACCCTGGCCCGGAGGGAGGCGCAGTCCAATGAGTCCATCGCTAGGCGCACGCGCGGGAAGCTCCGAACCCGAGGAGGGCAGGATGCAGGGTCCCGGCCCGCATAAGCCCGCTGGGACCCTGCACTCCCTGCGTCCTCCTCCCAGCGCGTGGGAAGCGGGGGGAGGGGGGGAGGCACCAGCGGGGTCCCCGGTCGCCCCCCTCTCCGCGCTGAGACCCTGCGATCCGCCACGTCCTCCGCCCCCAGACCCTCACTCCACCCCTGCGCACTCATAGGCGGGCAGATCTGGAGCCCCAGAGGTCCAGGAGCGTCGGGACCCAGCCCCCCACTTTCCCGGGTCCCGCTCCGCGCCCCCACCTGGCTGGCTCTGAGTAACTGCTTCATCAGACTCCCCACCGACAACGAGGCCGGGCGTCCCCGAGACTGCGGGGAGTCTGCGCTGGCCCGGGACTCGCGGACGCGCAGCGCGGGGGGATCGGGCGCCAGGGCCGGTCCCCCCGCGCTGGGCTCCGCCGCGTCCGCCTCCAGGTCCGCGGGCACTGCGGCACCCACACGCGCCGGCGGTTGGTAACGCCGCGTTCCCAAGCCCCCGCCCGGACCATTGGCCGAGCCTCCGTATGCAAATGAGGCCGCTGGCACCGCCCCCGCTACATTGTTACGTGAAACTGGGAGGATGCCCAGCGGCGGGGAAGACCCGCCTAGGAAGCTGGGCCCCCGCACAAGGTCAGAGGGGTGGGGCGTGGGACCACACTGCGCTTCAGGTTGCACGCAGGCTGAGATGCGTCGGACTGGGTGATGGCCGTGGGTGGGAGCTGCGCACCAATTATCCGCGCTTCTGGGACTTACCCTGGTTTCACTCACAGGCAACAGTGCCCCCCTCTGGCGCAATTGGGTAAGGGACTCTCCAAGAGGCGCCTGTGGGGGGAGCAAACAGACCTAGGGACTCCCCATGGGAGGAAGAGGCCCAGGGCTGCTGGGTGGTTCCTTCAGTCCCCAGGCAATGCTCTGGGTGCCATCTGCCTGGAGTCCCGGTTACTGCGTCATTGTCTGATCAATATGGCGCTCGCCTCCCTGGACCGCTGAGCCCACTGTCACCTGCATGGAGAGCAACCATCTCCAGGCCTCGCTGGTGTGGCTCAGTGGATAGAGCATCTGCCTGTGGACTGAAAGGTCCCGGGTTTGGTTCCAGTGAAGGGCGTGTACCTGGTTGCAGGTTCCCGGGCCCTAGTCCGGGTGTGTGCTGGAGGCAACCAAGCACTGTGATTCTCTGACATCCATGTTTTTCTGTTTCCTCCCCTCCATTCCACTCTCTCTAAAAGTCAATGGAAAAATATCCGCAGCTGAGGATTAACAAACAAAAAAAGAAGTGCAACTATCTCCAAGGAGCCATGTACAGCCCACTCAGTCCCCTGGATAGGTCACTAGATGGGAGGTCCCTGACACTGTCGGTGTGTCACTGACAGTGTCATTTTGCACAGGGACCAGAGGTCTCCGAGCCCGTGGCCCAGGCCAGCCACGGAGGGGCCTGCAGCAACCTGGTTGAGCCCCGTGTCCAAGCTGGGCCCAGCAGGTCAGCATCTTCAAGGCATCTGACCTCCAAAGGCCCTGAGGGCTCCCAAGACCTAAAATCCACCCCACAAAGAAACACCTCCCCGCTCCAGCCCCATCTAAAACAAAGAACTCCTCTTTCTGGGCCCTCAGCATATGCCTTTGGATGGTCCCTGGTGACCTGTTTTCTCCAGGACAGAAGTCACCCAACCTCTCCTTTGCCATTAGCTCCCAGCTCCTTTATCCCTAAGTTCATCCAAGTGAGGATTGGGCTGGGAAGCCCCCTCCCTGTGCCTCAGTGTCCCCATTTTCCCTTAGAGGGGTGGACAGGAGCATTCTTCCTCTGAGATGGGAGAAAATGGATCAGTGGAGCCGAGGGGATGAAGGCAGCTATCCTGAGGGTGAATCAATATGGCCTGGCTGGGTGCTGTGGGCCCCGACTGGGTGACTAACCACCCTCTCCCCTCAAGGGCAGCTGGGTCAGGACTGGGGCACAGCCCCCCTTGTCCTGGGCAGGGTTGCTTGGATCCAGCCCATCTGTCTTTTTTCTCTGTGTCCAAGAGTTGTTTAAACAGCACAGGTTTGAAGAAACTTTCCCCTAAAGCAATCTGCCTCTCTACCCTTTGGGAAGGGGGTGATTATGTATATATTTATTTACTTAAGACTAGAGGCCCAGTGCATGAAATTCATGCACTTGGGGGAGGGGGTCTGTCAGCCCAAATTGTGAGAGGGCACAGGCCAGGCTGAGGGATCTCACCAGTGCATGATCGGGGTCAGGGAGGGATGCAGGAGGGACAGGGGTGGCCTTGGCCATCTCTCGCTTAGTCTCCATTGGTGGGACGTCAGCAGCAAGCTAACCTATTGGCCATCTCTCGCTTAGTCTCCATCGGTGGGACGTCAGAGCATATGCCCCCTGGTGGTCAGTGAACATGATAGTGAGTGTTTTGAGTGGACTTAGCATATCATTGGCATACTAGAGGCCTGGTGCACGAAATTCATACGGTGGAGCGGGGAGGAGGTCCTTCAGCCCGGTCTGCACCCTCTCCAATCTGGGACCGTTTGGTGAATGTCCGACTGCTGTTTTATGCCCACAATTTTAACAGATGACAGCTCCATTGTTGTTTATTTCTTTTCATGCTTAAACCCATTGGAATTAGTAGGTATTCAAAGTGTGTATACATTTGCGGGGACACCCTGCATATCTCTGGTCAGCTGTGAAAGGAACCAACGGCGAATTTGGAACCCCCAGACAGGGAACCTCGCTCACTCCCCGCATGTCCTCGCACTCCACTCTCCACCTTCGCGGGCAGCGGGAGAATCAATGTTTTCTCTCATTACCTTGGAAAAGCACGTCCTGGCACCCGCTCCCCTACAGGAGTGTGCTAGGCTCCAAGCAAGTGAGGCTCAGTCAGGGCGGCCTTCGTTCATGGGCGCTGGCACCCCAAGTGCACATTCCTCCTCTGCATTCGCCCAACTCTCCCGCCGTTTCACTGAGAGGTTGGACCGCCTCGCCTCCTCTGGGTTCCCAATCTGGAATCCTGACCAAAGGCACCTCAGAGAGGGTTGCCCCGCCCCCCCCAGGTGTGTCTGTCTGTACCCGCTCCTGCCTCAGCTCCTGAATTAGCCCCACGAAGGCAATCTCCTTGCTGTACTGTCCTCCGCAGGAACAGGGCATCACCACTCCGCCCTCCCACTGTCATCTCACAGGTGCCCACCCCCAAACACAAGAAATGCTCCAAAGGATGTGAGCGTGCCAGAGGGGATGTGCACACATCATGTGGAGGACATAGGCACACTGGGCTTGACAGGAATGCGACAGAGGGGTGGGGGAAACGTGCGCGCGCTGTCGTCCAAGACTTTTGCAGGTGCGCGTGGGTGACAGTGCGCTGCGGACATTCACACACTGGGGGGATAGGAGAGAGGATGTGCGCACCTGAGGCCCCTGCCTGCACAGATCTGTAAACCCACGTGGCGCAGCCAGGAGGATGTCAATCTGGCCCTCCATGGTGGCTATCCCTGTAATTGTGAACCTTCTGTGCCAGACGGTGGGACCGGCATGACTGCTCCTTGGTGCTCATGGCCCACAGGTGCTGCTTCAGCTTGGCCCACATGCTCCACTTGGCGCAGCTCACAGCCGCCACCCCCATGTGGGGAGTACAGGCTGCCCTACACTGGGACCGCCTCTCCAGACCCTGTCCCTGCTGCGGCTTACCCAGGGCCGGCCCTGGGTAAGCGGTAGCAGCCATCGGGAGCGATCACAACTGTCAGTGCCAAAATGTGGGGAGTAGATGCCGCCCTCTGCCAGGCCCACCTCCCCTGCCTCCTGTCCCTGCTGCCGTAAATCCCGGCCCAGCCGTGCCTACTGCGCGCACACCCTGCTGCTCAGCAGTTATGTGAGGGCGTCCCAGACAATTTGCATATTCCTCTATTATTAGTATAGATTACACTTGGATTGGTTGAATGGCTTACCAGATGACCGGACACGAAGCGTATTAGGCTTTTGTTATATAGGATTTTACTTTTATGATCATCCTGTATAATAAAAGCCAACTATGCAAATCGACCGTATGGTGGAACAACTAGTTGCTCTGACACTCACTGACCACCAAGGGGCAGATGCTCAATGCAGGAGCTGCCCCCCTGGTGCCCAGTGCTCTCCCAGAGGGGGAGCGCCGGTCACCCAGAAGCCGGGCGCACCGCTGGAGAGTGCAGAGGTGGTGGAGGGAGGATCTCCTGCCCCTGCAGTAGTGCTAAGGACCCCTCAGGGAATGTCTGACTTCAGGCTCAGGCCTGATCCCCATGGAGAGCAGGCCTAAGCCAGCAGGCAGACATCCCCCAAGGGGTCCTAGACTGTGGGCACAGGCCAGGCTGAGGTACTCCCGAGCCCCAGTGTGTGAATGTCATGCACCAGGCCGTTAGTTTAAATATATTTTATTGATTTTGATTTTAGAGGGAGGAAGAGGGAGAGATAGAAACATCAATGATAAGAGAGAATCATGGATGGGCAGCCTCCTGCATGCCCCCCACAGGGGATTGAGCCTGCAACCCTGGTATATACCCTTGACCAGAATGGAACCTGGAACCCTTCGGTCTGCAGGGTGATACTCTATCCACTGAGCCAAACCAGCCAGGGCCAAAAGCGGTGATTTTTTTTAACTTTTTGGCCTTTCTTCATGATTGATATTATATAAATTCATGTTTCCTTCTTCAGCTAATTTTGAAGATTTATCTCTTCATTTAATCAAGTGTAAATTCTACATCGCATTCTTATCATTTGCAAAGTTTAGATTATTTCATAGACTTTTTTCCTTTGTTAAAGTAGTGGTGATTAAAATACATACATATATATACTAGGGGCCCAGTGCACAAAATTTGTGCACTGCGCGGGAGGGGGTCCCCTTAGCCCAGCCTGCCCCCTCTCACAGACTGGGAGCCCTCAGGGGATGTTCTACTGATGGCTTAAGCCTGCTCCCCGAAGGCACCAGCCCCATCACCCCGCTGCTGCAGCCACTGCCAGCCACTGCAGCTGCCAAGGTGTTTTCATCAACATGGACTCCAGTCCCTTCACCATGAAAAAATGACAACTTGCTTTCGGCATTTCCAAGATGTGTCTTCAATAGGATATGACATATCTTTATTTTTTATCCTCACCTGAGGATATGTTTCCATTGATTTTTAGAGAGTGTGGAAAGAGAGGGAGAGAGAGAGAAACATCAATGTGAGAGGGACACTTTGATTGGTTGCCTCCTGCATGAGCCCTGACATGGGCCCCGGCCAGGGAGGAGCCTGTAACCTAGGTACATGCCCTTGATCAGAATCAAACCCAGACCCTGCGGTCGGCAGGCCGAGGCTCTATCCACTGAGCCAAACCGGCTAGGGCAGGATATGACATTTCCTAGCCCCTCTAGCAGCAGACCTTCGTTTTATCCTCCAGGAGTGAGGTGGAAAACCCTAGATCACCTTCTTGGATTCTTATTACCCAAGATACCAAGAACACTGCAAGTGGGGGTATACAGGGAGCTTAGCCAATGAGTGGTCAGAAAAGGTGTTTATGCTCGAACTGGTTTGGCTCAGTGGATGGAGCATCAGCCTGACTGAAGGGTCCCAGGTTTGATTCCTGTTAAGGGCATGTACCTTGGTTGGGGGCACATCCCCAGTGGGGATTGTGCAGGAGGCAGCTGATCAATGTTTCTCTTTCATCCATGTTTCCGACTGTCTATCCCTCTCCCCTATTCTCTGTAAAAAAATCAATAAAATATTTTTTTAAAAGAAAAGGTGTTTCCTCTGCAGCTCATGCACAGAGTACCCCCTGTATTGTGTCCACTGGGCTAGGGGCATGTCCCCGCAGCCCAGGGGGGGCACATCCCTGAGGCCAGTAGCCAGGCCACATTGTGGGTGCTGTGCTTGGGGACGTGCCAACCCCAGGCCACGTAGTGGCTGCCAGGTTTGCACACCCCCAAGGCTGGCAGCCAGCCCCATGTTGTGGGTGTTGGGCTGGGGGCATGGATCCAGGCCACCGCTTGGTGCCGGCACCCATAGGCCTGGAGTGCCTGGGGACATTCTAGGACCCCGGCCTCTCAGGGCCTACGCGTGGGCCTAGAGGCTAGGAGCAACATGGGTCCCAAGAATGTTCCCGGGACCCAGGCTGCTTGGCTCCTGCATATGCAAATTAACCCACCAGCTTTCTTGGGTTAATTTGCATACTCACTCCTGATTGGCTGGTGAGCATATGGAGGTATGGTAAATTTACGTGTTTCTCTTTTATTATATAGTATACTAGAGGCCTGGTGCATGAAATTCATGCACAGGGCTGTGTGTGTGTCCCTCAGCCCAGCCTGCACCCTCTCCAATCTAGGATCCCTCTCACAATCCAGTAGTACTGGCTCCCAACAACTCGCCTACCTGCCTGCCTGATTGCCCCTAACTGTTTCTGCCTGCCAGCCTGATCACCCCCTAACCACTCACCTGCCAGCCTGATCGACGCCTAACTGCTCCCCTGCCAGCCAGATTGCCCTAACTGCCCTCCCCTGCTGTCCTGGTCACCCACAACTGACTTCCTCAGCCAACCATCTTGTGGTGGGCATCTTGTGTCCACATGGTGGCAGCCATGTTGTGTGTTGGAGTGATGGTCAATTTGCATATTACTCTTTTATTAGATAGGAGATACACACACACACACACACACACACTATTGATTTCAGCGGGGAAGGGAGAGGGAGAGAGAAACATCGATTATGTGAGCGAATCATTGACCAGCTGCCTCATGCATGCCCCCTACTGGGCATTGAGCCTACAATCGGGGCATGTGCCCTTGACTGGAATTGAACCAGGGACCTTTCAGTTCACAGGCCGACATTCTATCCACTGAGCCAAACTGGCTAGGGTGGTGGGTTGCTTTTTGCCATTTTTATTGTTTTTGCCAGGTTCCTTCTTTCCTTTCTATTTCTTCTTTTTACAGCAGTCTCTTTAGCATATCTTGCATTTTTGGTTTGGTGGTAATAAACTCCCTTAGACTTTTTTTTCTTTTGCCTGTGAATCTCCTGATTTCACCTTCCATTTTAAACAATAGCCTTGCTGGATAGAGTATTCATGGATTCAGTCCCTTGTTTTGCATCACTTTGTATACTTTATTCCATTCCCTTTTGGCCTGATGTGTTTCTGTTGAGAAACAAGTTGATAGTCTAATGGGAGATCCCTTGTTTGTAACTCTCTCTCTGGCAGCCTTTAAGATTCTTACTTTTTCATGGGTGTTTCTCAATTCAAGTACGATGTGTCTTAGTGTCAGTCTTTTTGGGTTCATCTTGTTTGGAACACTCTGTGCTTCTTGGGTTGGTGTGACTTGTTTTCTTTGCAAAGTCAGGAATGATTTCTCTCATTAATTCAAACAGGTTTTCTATTCCTTGCTCAGCTTCCTCCCCTTGTGGCACTCCTATTATGCAAATGTTGCTTTATTTCATGTTTTCCCAGAGTTGTCTTAGACTCTTCTCCTGCTTTTTATTCCTTTTTTTTTTTTCCAGTTGCTGCACTGCTTGGATGGGATTTTTTTCTACCTTTTCTTCTATCTGGCTGATTTGGTCCTCAGCTTCTTCTAGTCTCCCATTGAAACCTTCCATTGTGTTCTTTGTTGTATTTATGTCATTGTTCATTTCCTCTCGATTCTTACACGTTGGTGAATTTCTCAACCAAATGTTTGAGCATCCTTATAAACATTACTTTGAATTCTTTCTCTGACAAATTGATTGCATCCATTTCATTTGTTTATTTTCTGGTGATTCTTCCTTGTATTTCATTGGGGAGTTGTTGCTTTGTCTCCCCATTTTCCTGATTCCTTTTAATTGATTCTTTAATTAATTAAACTGCTATGCCACCCAGATTTTTTGAATTAGTCTTATGTACTACATGTTTTGTAGTACCCAGTGGTGCAGTCTCTGAGGTTACCAGGGCTGGGTATTGTAGGGATGTATCCTACTTGAAATATTTGGGTTATTCTGATGTAATTAGGTATCAACTGTTATTGACCATTTTGTGGATGGAGCTTCCTCTCAGCGTGTCTGATTAGGTGGCTTACTTCCTACCCACCTTATGTCAATGGATGTGGAGGTGCTGAGCCAAATGCACAAAATACAGCAGGACGAGACATGACACAGAAGGAACAGAACAGGAATGTACACAAGACACCTATAACCCTGATAAAAGTGACCACCAGAGAAAAGATAATTAGGAAAAAGAAAAGAGAGCAAGAATGATACCAAGGGGTAAATAAATAATAGGGGAAGAAAACACAACAAAACAAACAAACCAAAATGCACAAACAAGAAACACCCAGAAAAAAATGGGGTGGGCGGGGGGGTAAGAATCTGCAGTTGCTGAGCTTAAGTAAAGAAAATAAAGTCAAGGAAACAGATAAATAGGGGAAAGACCACAGTTTCGAACAGAGTGTAGAGAAGAGAAATGTGAAGGCAAAAAAATATATATATATATTTTTTGAAAAGATGAGAGGAGACAGCAGAAAGCCCTAAATTTAAGAAGTGAAGCAAGTTAGAAAATTAGGAGAAGGAAAGAGCCAGAAAAGAAAGAAAATAAAAAGCCTGGTGAAGAGAAGGGGAAATGGAGTAGGATCAGGGAAGAGGGAATAGACATATGAATAAATGAACAGAGACGAGAATAATAACACATCAATAAAGCAGATAAAATACAACCATGTTTAAAAAGGGGGAAAAAGGAAATGGAAAAACTAAAATGGGTAAAAGATGAGAAACGGGAAGAATAAGAGAAGTGAACAAGAAAAGGCAAAAAAAGATAAAAGTAAAAATAATAAAAATAAAAAAGTGAAGTGTCGTTCACTTCAGGTGAGTTTTAATGAACCACGGCTGCTGGTGTAGGACCCTGCTTTTCTGCTCCATCTGCCAATTTTGGGCTTCCGGTTTGGTACTGAGGTACTGGCCCCTGTCAGTCACTGGCTTTTGGCTTTTCACTCCCTGCTTGAAGCTCCAAGCGATCCACAGGCCCTCTGCTTGTGTCTGTCTCCACAGGCCATGGCTGCACGCAGGCAGGGCCAATCTGCCCTCTTTGCCTGTCTCTGGCTGTCAGTGTGAATCACTCAAGCATCTGTTTCTGACAGGGCTTTAGGTGGGGATGGCGCTGTTTCTCTTTCAGGGAATAAGATGGGTGTTTTCTCCTGACCCAGAGCTGCTCCTCCACGTGTGTCCCAAAACATTACTCTGGTTTGGTTGGTCAGAGATCCTTGTATGGAGACCAATGGGGTTAGCTGGCAACCTGGAGTTTTTATCAGTCTGTTTCCCTGAATAGCAGGATGGACCAGTCCCTCTTCCAATACAGTCACCGAGGGCTCTTTGGGACCATTCAGACCCATAAGCTTGGCCTCTGCCTTTGTTTTTGTTTTTTGTTTTTGTTGTTTTTTTAATATTTTATTGCTTTTTTACAGAGAGGAAGAGAGAGGGATAGAGAGTGAGAAACATCGATCAGCTGCCTCCTGCAAACCTCCCACTGGGGATGTGCCCACAACCAAGGTACATGCCCTTGACCGGAATCGAACCCGGGACCCTTCAGTCCAAAGGCCAACTCTCTATCCACTGAGCCAAACTGGTCAGGGCGGCCTCTGCCTTTGTTTCCTCTGTAAATGTCAAAATGCAGGGTGTGGCAGGAAGTATCTCCTGCCCTGAGCGTAATAGGAGGGGCTAGCTCTTCTGGGGAGAAATGGGCGCTTAGGTTTGGAAGCTAAGGCGTCACACTTCTAGCAATATATCCCAAGAAATCCAAAACACCAATCAGAAAGGATACATGCACCCCTATGTTCATGGTAGTACAATCGTAGCTATAATAGTTACGATTTGGAAACAGCATAAATGCCCATCAGCACATGAGTGGATTAAAAAACTGTGGTATATCCACACAATGGAACACTACTCTGCTGTAAAAAAGAAGGAACTCTTACCATTTGCAACAGCATGAATGGACCTAGGGAGCATTATGCTAAGGAAATAAGGCCATCAGGGAAAGATAGATATATATCACATGATCTCACTCATTTGTGGAATATAATGAACAACATAAACCGATGAACAAAAATAGAGCCAGCGTCATAGAAGCATTGAATAGAGCATCCAAACTAAGAGGGAAGGCAGGGGACTTGTACGCTTGCATATCAGCATAACCAGTGGACATAAGACAGTAATGGGTGGAGGGCATGTGCTGGCGGGGGGGTGTCAGGAGCAGCTAGGGAGAATTCCATTGGGGGGGGGAGAAGGAGACTTATGTGATAATTTAAAAAATAAAGAATTTAAATTTTAAGAAAAAGTCCCAATGCAGGACTCTTGGCTATGTCTCCCTGCCCTGCTTTCCTCCTCAGCCTCTCCTCAGGCACCTCAAGTCTGTGCCTCTCTCCCTGCTCCAAAGCCCGGAGTGAGTGTTTGCAATAAAAAGTCCTGTGTTCTGGGTGTAGAGAATAAAGGCAAAGACAAAACCAAAACAATGAACCTGCTCTTTGTCTCTCCCCAGCACCACGCTGTGTGGGCCGCCTTTCATGGAGCAGCCTTTCAGGGCTTTGCCTTTAATCCAGGTTCCCAGGCAGCCAGCTGCCCTGTGGCTTTTCCTTTACACAGTTGGATGTTACCCACGTCCTGAAGGGACACAGCTTTGGTGCAACACAGCTTTCTCCTCACCCTCTTGGCCACAGGCTGGCTGTCCCTCTCAAGCCCACTTCCCAGTTCTTGCCGTTCTCCAGGCATCCTCTGCCCTTCCTTGTTGTAACATGTCCGCTCAGCTGCATGTAATTGGTTAATACCACGTGGATGTTCTTCGATTTAGTTGTATTTCCACTCTGGCTCAGGACGGGATGGACAATACCGTTGTGGAGCGAACGCGAGTAAAGACCACGGGAGTCCAGACCAGATTAGAATGTAGGGAACCTTTATTGCTGGCCGGGGACTGCTCTCCCTCCACTCAGGGAGATCAGAGAGCAGCCCTGACCCTTTGTGTCCGGCTGTATTTAAACCCATTCACTACATCTTGTTTTTGCAGAGTAAACAGTTAAAACAATGTAAAACAAAGCAGTTTTCCTTCATGAAAGAGCCAGACCTGTGTGTGCTCAGTGGTTATCTCGCTGCTGGCCTTGAAAACAACACAGCTCTATCCAATTAAACAATGCACCTGGCATGGCATTGAGAGTATGGGCATATCTAGTCTCTGGCCTACAAGCTCAGGCAGCTAAGTTTATCTTCCTCATTATTCAAGCGGGCTAAAGCAGGCTAGAAAGCAAAGTTATTTTTAGAATAAGAGTCCGTCTAAAAAACAGCAAAGAATTCCAAACAGTAGTTTTACAAAATAGGGGTTTAGGGGTTAACCTTCTCACTAGGAGGAAGCATGCTCAAAAATTCCCACTCTTTAACAATACCTCTGTCTATTCGGCCACCATCTATTTTATTTTTATTTTTTACCACTTTCTGATCTTTGCTGTTAAAACCAGCCAGAGTGACCTCCCTGCAATTTGCAAATGCACAGGGTATGCTCCCTGCAGGCTGCCACCTGGAGCCTGCCACCCCTTCCCAGACTTCCTCAGTGAAGAACCCACTGACCAACACTGGTTTCACCTCCCCATCGCTGCTGTCACCTGTCACAGGTATCCTGGTCCATTCTCTGTGGACTGTCCTCCACTAGATGCCAATTCCCAAGGACAGGGTACTCTGTATTTGGGGCGTCTGAAACAGTTGGGTTCAACAGCATCCACAGCCTCAGTCTTTATATGTGTCCCTTATGCCCACCCATGGCTGCTGAGCCTCCATCCAGCCTGATTCAAGTTCTCATCCCTACATTCTTCCCTCAGCCCACCCACTCAAGGACCCTGGCACATGAGCTGGCAGAAATATGTTCACAGGCACCCAACTCCTCTGCCCCCTCAACTGTTACAGAAAACCGAAGAAGAGCAAAGCAATACTTAGAGAGATGGATTTATATTTATTACGTGCGGGTCCAGAGGAAAATGTCTCTCAAATTCTGGGCCCCAACATGCAGGAACCTTCCCTATTTATATGTTTTTACCTTCTTTGTCTCCCAAATATGGGGTGTTTCCGGCCCCTTTTGCAAGTTCTTAAAGAGCCTGTATGTGCTGGGGCCTTGAGACCTGAACCAGAGGCCTGGCCTGGTGACAGCACTGATAACCTTGTCTGGGGAAGGTTTAATGGCCTCTCTGAAGTGGGAGTAGTCTTAGCAAGCAAGAATTTACAGAAGCCAAATAGAAGGGTTAAAATTTCAAACAGCAGTTTATATATAAGATGGATGCTTCATTCCCCACTGGTTTTATGTACATGAGTCAAATCATTGACTCTTAGTCATTGTAGTTATATTTCCCCCTGAGGACTATAATCTTAATTTTCTGCCTAACAAAGTTAGAGGGCCTGCTTATAAGATAAGGGCCCAGAATGAGGGCCCGGAGTAATCTTTAGAGAGTCCGAAGAGTTCTGGACTCTCAATTTTTCCTGGGCTGTCTTAAACTGGGTGTGATGAAGCCATGTTGGGATTCCATTGACCTTGACTGCTGTGGATGTGGTCCTTTCCAGGTAGGAGTCAGTCCTTGGGTGGCAAATTTCTTTACCCAAACAGAGTCACCAGGGTGGAAGGGATGAACCAGACCAGAAGTTGGTACACGAAGAGTGTCTCAGCTGGGCTTCTGGATTGCTTCCTGGATAGACTGTAAAGCCTGTAAGAACTTGAATAATGACTGGTTATGGATTTTAGCTTTTCTAGATTGGGTAGGTCAGGATCTGGAAGAGTCACTAGAATCTGTTATGGCCCCACTGGTTTTAGGGCAGCCTCCTGGGCAGCTTCATCTGTAGCCCAGTTCCCTCTTGCTTCTGTGGAGAACCCTTACCTTGTTGTAAATGCGTACCTGCTATCGGTATAAATTGTTACTGATTTTTCTTTTGTCTACCAGAGAGCCTGAAACTGGGTAACTCAAGTGTTTGACATCCAGTGCTCTAGTGTGTTCTGGAGCAAAATCTCTACCTCATGTGGGGCAGTTAGGATTTGTTACTGCCCTAAGGTTAACTTATTTGCTTTTTTAAATAATCATAGCTGTGGCTGCTACTGCCGAGGGCAAGTAGGTCACCCAAATGCAAAGGGGTCAAGTCTTTTGGACAAATAGGCTACCAGCCTTTTCTCAGGGCTGAGACTTTGGTGAGTACCTCTTTGCCTATGCCCCTTGTCTCACATACGTAGAGGTGGAAAGACTTAGTTACATCCTGCAGCGCTAGTTGGCCCATCATCCCTGCTCTGCTCATGTCTGTCTAACTGCCTAATATATTACCTCAAGGATCCTGGCTCTGAATTCTTTTAGGGAAAATGGACATAGAATTTCTTCTGTAGCTGCTTCGTGCTGAGGAGGGACGGAGTTTTCTCTCAGAGCCAAGAGATCCTTTTCTGTCTGTCACAGGGACGATGAGGCCTGGGCCCAGAAGGAGGTGGGCTTGTGACCTGGCAGAGACAAACTGTAACAAATGGTCCAGTGGAAGGGAAAGAGAACATTTCAGTTTTAATGACCTCTATTGAAATAGACTTTTTCTCCTCAAAATTACCTCTATGTTTATTAAAAGAGCCAGATAAAGACTAATTTACTTATGGTATTTAATTTGGCCTGATTGTTTGCATAAACACAACAAGAATGGTAACTGACTACCTTTGCCGGGATTTCATGGTTGAATCTTATTGTGCCCCGTAGGGCCAGGAAGCCAAGCCATCCAGCTGCCGTCAGGCCTGCCTGCAGTATCTGCTGAGTTAGGTGAATCTCTCACCTGCAGCTACTCCACCTGGGCCCACGCTCTAGGTTTTAAGGCCCATCTCAGTAGCCCTCCTACTCGACACGGTCTAGAGTGTGTGGGGTTCTGCAGGGACGCAGAGTCGCCCTTATTGCTCCCCTTCTACTCTGACCAACCGCCAGTGATGGTAGGGCGTGGGCTTGACGCTCCAGTGCCAGGCACTTTCAGGGCTCCCAAGCAGGATACCACGTTTTTCCTTGGCACTCTTATTGGCTCCAATCTTCAGAGTTCAGGCAGGGCTCTTTAAAACATGACGCTCCAGTCAAAGTTTCCAGTCAATAAAACCACTATTAGAAACCGGTCTTATTGAACTTATGCAAAGAAATGTATTGCCATGATTTACTAAGCATTGCCAAATTTCAGAGGAATTATATAAAGAGATAAATATACTGACCTGCTTTAAGATCTTCTGATTTTCCTTGTTAGTCCTTACTATGGATTCTTTAGAGTAATATAACTGTCTTCAAATGACAAGGAGAAATTCAAAATGTGTCTATATTCAAGTAGACAATTATAGCTATCCTTGTAGTAGGGTTCCTCCTACTTGACTTGTCCTTAAAATTTCATATGGTCTCTGGGAGGGGTGACATGCCCTCTGAGAAAGGACTAAGGGAGCTTTATTGCTTTACAGAGTCTCATATGTCACAGGACCTCACGGGGTCTGTAATTCCTGTAACAAAGGGCTGGTACTCACCACTTCCCTCTGTTCCAAACAGGCCTTCCCCAGTTTCCTAAAGTTGAGGTTTGTGCCACCCCTGACATGGGCATGGTCACACAGGCCTGCAAGACAGTAACACTGGCACTGTGGCCACCTTAGGTAGCCAAATCTTCTGCTACCATATATGACACATTGTAGAGCTATACAAATATCTTAGGGAAGTGACTAAGGTCTATTCTTGACCTTCCCACACAAAGCAAAATTGTCCTTGTCTTTCTAGAATCATGTCCATGAAGTCGCAGGTATCATCTAAGTCTATTATACAGTTTTCTGCAGGTCACTGTCAGGGCTGTTCATGGTGGCCAGGTCTTCTTTCTAGCCACAGACACAGCCTAATTTCCCTAAATTTTATTCTGGCACAGGAGAAAATTGTTTTGCTGTAAACAGGCAGCTTAACCCCTATGTATCTGGGCTTGGACATCTGCCTAGAAAGCTGTAATTTATAAGTTTAACACATGGCCTTAGACTTTCTAACCCAACAGGGTCTCTGCCATCCCTCAGTCAGACTCCTCCTCTCTTGGAGAATCTCAAAGTCCTGAAGGCTCCCTGGTCCAGGAGTGTGCCTTTCCTTTGTTCTTTGACTTTAAGCTGCCAGTCCAAAACAGCCAGAGTTGAAGTTAGAAACAGCTTTGCATATTGCAAAGCGCTTCTGTGGCAGTGGCTTGGGTATTAGGCCCCTTGTCTTCCCGCCAGTCCCCTTTGTGGCAGAGCAGCCACCAGGCCTCTCCCAAGGGAGTGCACTGGAAAGGGATCTCAGCCCCTCCTCTTCCAGCAGCAACAGGTACTGAACCCTTTCAGTACATTTGCACACATGGAGCTTCCACTAGCTCTATCTGCTGCTTTTACAGATCCCGGGCCTGCTGCTCTATTCCTGGGGCTGCAGGAAGGCCAGTAGCAGTCACTGGCTCTGGTTTAACTGCTGCGGCCCGCAAGCCAAAGGCCTAAGTCTTGTGTTGCTTGTTGTAAAACACTCATTACTCACTGGGCACCAGCAGGGCAGCTCCAGTGTCAGGTAAATGTCTGCTGTCCCTGGCTTTTCTTGCTGCTGTGGCTTCTTCCAGGGCCACTGCAGGCAGCTCAGGCATCCAGCCCCCCCCCCCACTCCCTTCTTTATTCTGGCTCTTGGGGGATGAGTCTGCCTAGCAACCAGTTTTAAATCACCAGAGCAGCTAGATTATTTATGATTGCAGAAAACTTGTGACCTTAAATCTAGTGAAGTTCTGATAAGACAAAGTGGACCATACCCGTACGCCAGCAGAGCGGTCTGCAGCCAGTAAAAATCAACAAAAACCTATTTCTCCCTGCTTCATAATTAACTGCTGACATCCCCCCCTCCTCCAACCTGTCCCCCAGTCCAGTTGCTTGTCTCTCTTCCCGATTGTGAGTCAGAGGAAGACAATTCCTGCAGAGGGGAGAAATAGAAACAGTGGGAGTTTCAGAGAAAACTACAGACTACCACTGTAGTAGTCCTCCCTTTTGAAGGCTGAGGTCTGACCTGTGGGGAAAAATGACTCAGTCTGCCTGCAAAGATAGGGAGGAGGAAGATAAGGATGTGTAGTCAGATTTCTTGCGAACTGAAAGCCTGGAAGGCCTCCTGAAAGAAAAGATCTTTAATCCAGTTACAGATGCTATTAGAATCGGGGGTCCATAGATAGTTAATAATACCTTCAGCCTTAGTTCCACCACAGCTGGCTCACATTGGATTATGATGTCACAGACAGGGACAGGGCCTGTAAATCTCTCCGCCCTGTGGAGCTGTAAGCCCTGCCCCTTGAAGTCTCCCATCACCAAAAGAGATAAGAAAGCCATGAATAAAAGTTCTTTGTTCTTTGAAATGTCATAAATTTATACCTTTAAATTAACTCTAGGACTTTAAAATTTCAATTTAATACAGCAAATTCACAAATCAGAGCAAACTGAAACCCTTACTTATATAAAATTAGAGAGAAATTTTTATTAGCTAAATGGGCTGATTCCCTCCCACTGTGATAGAGAGCAAACATCTCTGAGAAAAATAACTCAGCAGCGCTGCTTAAGACATTTGCAGACTATCACAGGTTCAGCCTTTAATAAATAAAACATTTTAACCAGATGAATCAACAGAAATGCAGAATAAATCAAATTAGCTTTCACTTCACACAGACTAGTTAATGAGCAGATAATTATGCTAAGACAGACAAACATCCATACTCACACTCTCTCAGTAGACTAGCCCAAACTGGAGCTGAGCAGATAAACAAAACAATGCCCCATTCCCAGATAGGCGTGGGGGCACTCCCAGCACCCATGTCCCAGAACAGAATTCTCAACCAACGTCTTGGTGAGAACCTACCGGATGAGTTAAGACTGCGTCCAGTCCCCCCTCTCGGTAGCAAATTGGGTAGTCCCACACAAACAAACAGCAGAGTGAACTCATAATTCCTTAATCAAATCTGAATTCATTCACCTCCAGAGTCCCACATTTATATACTAGCTTGTCTGAGTTTTTGACTTCTACCAGATATTTACCCAGAGTTTAAACAGCCACCTGATTCCTGACTCCTGATTTATTTGCCTGAGGAAGCCATATGGTTTCCGGCGAGGTGATCAAGCTCCCCCTTTCACTTACTTGGTGTGGGCTGAACTGACGGGGCCCCTACCTTACAGATTCTGTCGACAGGTCCAGAAGTGTCCGTCCACTCTCTCCAGATGCCGGCTGGGTCCTGGGCTGAGGTCTGGGATTGCCCGGAGACCCTCGGTTAAATTCCGCTAAATCAGCAGAGCGGTACCTCTCGGAAGCCTATCCAGCTCCCCGGGTCCCAAACCTGACCCATTCACCAGAGGCCAAAAAGGACAAGCACAGTTGTTCCTCAGTTCAGGGAACCAATAATGTTACAGAAAACCGAAGAAGAACAAAGCAATACTTAGAGAGATGGAGTTACATTTATTACGTGCGGGTCCAGAGGAAAATGTCTCTCAAATTCTGGGTGCCAGCATGCAGAAACCTTCCCTATTTATATGTTTCCACCTTCTTTGTCTCCCAAATATGGGGTGTTTCCAGCCCCTTTTACAAGTTCTTAAAGAGCCTGTATGTGCCGGGACCTTGAGACCTGAACCAGAGGCCTGGCCTGGCGACAGCACTGATAACCTTGTCTGGGGAAGGTTTAATGGCCTCTCTGAAGTGGGAGTAGTATTAGCAAGCAAGAATTTACAGAAGCCAAATAGCAGGTTTAATATTTCAAACAGAAGTATTTATATAAGATGGATGCTTCAATAGCAATGGCTAGTACTTCTAGTACTATGTCGAACAGGAGTGGTGAGAGAGGGCATCCCTGTCTTGTTCCTGTTCTTAGGGGAAATGGTTTTAGTTTTTGCCCATTGAGTGTGATGCTGGCTGTGGTTTACCATATATGGCTTTTATTGTGTCAAGGTATGGTCCTTCTATTCCCACCTTGCTGAGAGTTTTTATCAAGAAAGTGTGTTGGATTTTGTCAAATGCTTTTTCTGCGTCAATTGATATGACTATGTGATTCCCCCCCCCCCATTTGTTTATATGATGTATCACGTTTATTGATTTGTGGATATTGTACCATCCTTGCATCCCTGATATAAGTCCTGCTTGGTCATGTTGTATGATCTTTCTGAACACTGCTGGATCTGATTTGCTAGGATTTTGTTGAGGATTTGTTAGCTATGTTCATGAGGGATATTGGCCTGTAATTCTCTTTCATTGTATTGTCTTTTCTGGTTTTGGTATTAGGTTGATGCTGGCTTCATAGAATGAGTTTGAAGCGTTCCTTCCTCTTGAATTTTTTGGAATAGTCTGAGGAGGATAGGTTTTAGTTCTTCCTTGAATATTTGGTATAACTCTCCTATAAAGCCGTCTAGGCCTGAGCTTTTGTTTGCTGGAAGTTTTTTGATGACTGCTTCAATTTCTTCCATAGTTATTGGCCTATTGAGATGTTTAAAATCTTCCTGATTGAGTTTTGGAAGGTTGTATTTTTCTAGGAATATGTCCATTTCCTCCATGTTGTCTAGTTTGTTGTAATAGAGTTGTTCATAATATTTTTTAATAATCCTTTGTATTTCTGTGGGGTCTGTTATTATTTCTCCTCTTTCATTTCTGATTTTGTTTATTTGATTCCTCTCTCTTTGGTTCTTGGTGAGCCTGGCTAGAGGTTCTTCAATCTTTTTTATCCTTTCAAAGAACCAGCTGTTGGTTTCATTGATCTTTTGTATTGTTGTTTTTTTGTCTCTATGTCATTTATTTCTGCTCTGATCTTTATTATCTCCTTGCATCTGCTCACTCTGGGATTTTTTTGATGCTCTCTTTCTAATTCTTTGAGTTGTAGAGTTAGATGATTTACTACCATTTTTTTCTTGCTTTTTGAGGTAGGCCTATATAGCTATGAACTTCCCTCTTAAGACTGCTTTCATTGTGTCTCATAGATTTTGGATTGTTGTGTTTTTGTTGTCATTAGTTTCCAGGATGCTTTTAATAACTGCTTTGATCTCATTGGTAACCCAGCCATTATTTAATAGCATGCTATTCCGATTCCAAGTGTTTGAGATTTTTTTTTTTATTGTAGTTTATTTCTAATTTTATGGCATTGTGGTGTGAGAAGATGCTTGGTATGAATTCAATCTTGTTGAATTTGGGGAGACTTTGCTTGTGACCCAATATGTGGTCTATTTTTGAAAATGTCCTCTGTGCACTTGAGAAGAACATATATTCCATGGCTTTGGGATGAAATGTTCTGAAGATGTCAGTTAAGTCCATCTGATCTAGTGAGTCATTTAGGATTGCTGTGTCTTTGCTGATTTTTTGTCTAGAGGATTTATACAGTGATGTCAGTGGTGTATTAAAGTCCCCTACTATGATTGTATTGTTGTCAATCTCTCCCTTGCTACCTTCCAGGAGTTCTTTTATGTATTTGGGTGCTCCTGCATTGGGTGTATATATGTTTACCAGGGTTATATTCTCTTGTTGTATCAATCCCTTCAGTATTATGAAGTGGCCTTCCTTTATCTCTTGTTATGGCCTTCACTTTGAGGTCTATTTTGTCACATGTAAGTATTGCTATCCCAGCTTTTTTTTCATTTCCATTTGCCTGAAAGATATTTTTCCATCCCTTCACTTTCAATCCATGTGAGTCCCTTGTTCTGAGGTGGGTCTCTTGTAGACAGCATATATATGGGTCATGTTTTTTTATCCATTCAGCCACTTGATGTCTTTTGATTGGAACATTTAGTCCATTTACATTTAAAGTTATTAATGAAAGGTACTTGTTTGTAGTCATATCTATTTTTGTGTCTGTGTTCCCTTTTACCTTTTTATTTCTTCTTTTTACAGTATTCCCTTTAGCATTTCTTGCATTGCTGGTTTGGTGGTGATCAACTCCCTTAGCCTTTTTTTGTCTGCGAAGCTCTGGATTTCCCCTTCAATTTTGATTGATAGTCTTGCTGGATAGAGTATTCAGTCCTTTGCTTTGCAACACTTTGTATACCTCCTTCCATTCCATTCTAGCTTGATATGTTTCTGTTGAGAAATCATTTGATAATCTGATGGGGGATCCTTTGTAGGTAACCCTCTGTCTCTCTTTTGCCACCCTTAAGATTCTCTCTTTGTCGTTGATATTTGCCATTGAAATTATGACGTGTCTTCGTGTGGGTCTTTTGGGATTGTTCCTGCTTGGGGATTCTCTGTACTTGTGTAACGTTTTTCTTCCCCATATCTGGGAAGTTTTCTGTCATTATTTCTTCAAATAGATTGTCTAATCCTTGCTGTTCTTCTTGTCCTTCTGGCAGCCCTATTATACGTATGTTACTTCATTTTATTTTGCCCCAAATCTCCCTTAGGCTTTCCTCCTGCTTTTTAATTTTTTTCTCCAGTTGCTGTTCAGATTGGGCTTATTTCTGTATCTGATCTTCTAACTCACTAATTCGGTCCTCTGCTTCTTCTAGTCTACTGTTGAAACTTTCCATGGTGTTTTTTATTGTAGCTATATCACTTTTCATTTCTTCCTGATTCTTGCATAGGTTGTTGATTTTCTCATCTATCCGATGTATGAATTCCATGACCATTGCTCTGAATTCTTTTTCGGTCATGTTGCATGCTTCAATTTCACTAATTTCCTTTCTTGGCGACTCCTCATTTTCTTTCCTCTGGGGATTGTGTCATCTCCCCATTCTGACTATCACCAGAAGTTTCAAACTTGAAGTTGCGTGGACCTGGGCAGTGTGCCGTGGGAGCTTCGCACCACCCGAGTGTCACTGAAGTGCTCCGACACTAGGGCGTGTGGCTGCTGTGGGTTGGTGGGAACCAGGCTCACCCAGGGTCAGTGTCACCAGCATTCAGTGTGGTCTCATGTGCACACCTAGAATCAAGGACACCTCCTGCATTGCGCTCTTGGCATGGGCCAAAAATGAGTCCCCTAGCATGTACCAGGAATCAGAGTTTCCCTGTGTCTGCACCAAGAATCAAGTATCAGAATCTCTGTTGCCTCGTGTGGCTTCTCGCTGATAATCAGGGTCCCCATGTGTGAATGCACCAAGAATTGGAGTCACCTGGTCTTAGTGTGAATGCGCTGTGAGTCAGGGATCCCAGGCACACACAGTAAGAAACAGAGTCAAGTCAGTGTTGCTCAGTGCTGCCTCTTGCTGGGAGAATCTGGGTCCTGGTCACCATGGGGGACTGGGTTGCACAGTAGCACTGTGGCATGCCTGTGCTGTGGAAAACAGACTTCCGTGTGCGTTTGCCCAGAATCGAAGTCAGGTGGCACTGCTGCCCTGCGTGGGCTTCAGGTTTGGTCGCCCAATTGCATTGCAGGGAGAAGATTTCAGTCTCTGTGAGTGGGTGAGTTCAAATTCCCCATAGCAGCGCTGAGGCCCATGTGCACGCTCCCAAGCTCAAATTCCCATAGGGATGCTGCGGCCAGAGCAAGAGGCGGGTCTATCAGTTACTATGGCGCTATCCCGGAGACTGCAGGGAGGGGGATAGGCTCTTCGACTCACAGAAATCTGCGGCCAGGAAGTCTGGATTCTTGCTGTCTGTTGTTCTGAAGCTGTGGTCACAGTTCTCTGTCCCCAGTGGCTGTAGGGTCCTGGTTTGTGTCTGAGATGTGACTGGGTGGTGCTGAGGCCAGGGTCCTAGTCTCAAGCGGCTCTGTTTCTCAAGATGGCGTGGTCTCTGTGCCCGCACTGGCTGCCCAGAAGTTTCTGCTTTGTGAGCGGGGCTCTGCCATTTAAGACTACCCAGAAGCCCCTTGGAGGACCTGCAGAATCTAACTATCCCTAGCTCATACACACACACACCACACACGTCTACACTCTCCTCTATGGCTCCCTCACTCTTTCACACTCTCCCTCCCTACCTTCCTGCCAGTCACCATCTTATTCCTCCCCAACACTCTTTCTTGATAAAAACTCTCAGCAAAGTGGGAATAGAAGGGTCATACCTCAACATCATAAAAGCCATATATGACAAATCCACAGCCAACATCACACTCAATGGACAAAAACTAAAACCATTTCCCCTAAGAACAGGAACAAAACAGGGATGCCCACTCTCACCACTCTTGTACAACATAGTACTGGAAGTACTAGCCATTGCTATCAAACAAGAAGAATAAATAAAAGGCATCCAAATTGGGAAAAGAAGTTAAACTGTCCTTATTCACAGATGACATGATACTGTACATAGAAAACCCTAAAGACTCCATCAAAAAAGTATTTGACTTAATAAATAAATTTGGCAATGTAGCAGGATACAAAATTAAATCCAAGAAATATTTGGTATTTCTATACACCAATAGTGAACTTACAGACAGAAATACTAAAAAAGCAATACCATTTACCATCACACACACAAAAATAAGATACCTGGGAATAAACAACCTGTATGCAAAAAACTACAGGACACTGAAAAAAGAGATAGTGGAAGACATAAACAGATGGAAGGACATACCATGTTCATGGATTGGTAGAATCAACATCATTAAAATGTCCATACTACCCAAAGCAATCCATACATTCAATGCACTCCCTATTAAAATACCAATGGCATACTTCAAAGACCTAGAAAGAACTCTCCAAAAATTCATCTGGAAAATTAAAAGACCCTGAATAGTTGCAGCAATCCTGAGAAAGAAGAACAAGGTAGGTGGGCTCTCAATACCAGATATCAAGGTGTATTACAAAGCCACTGTTCTTAAAACAGCCTGGTACTGGCACAAGAACAGACATATAGATCAATGGAATAGAATAGAGAACCCAGAAATCGACCCAAACCACTACAACCAATTAATATTTGGGAAAGGAGGCATGAACATGTAATGGAGTGAAGACAGTCTCTTCAATAAATGGTGTTGGGAAAATTGGACAGATACATGCAAAACAATGAAACTAGACCACCAACTTACACCATAGACAAAAATAAACTCAAAATGGATAAAGGACTTAAACATAAGATGTGAAACCATAAAAATACTAGAGGAATCCACAAGCAGAGAAATCTCAGACATAACGCCCTAACCGGTTTGGCTCAGTGCATAGAGCATTGGCCTGCAGACTCAAGGGTCCAAGCTTCGATTCCAGTCAAGGGCATGTACCTTGGTTGCGGGCACATCCCCAGTAGGAAGTGTGCAGGAGGCAGCTGATCGATGTTTCTCTCTCATTGATGTTTCTAGCTCTCTATCCTGCTCCCTTCCTCTCTGTAAAAAATCAATAAAACATATTTAAAAAAACAAAAATAAAAAGCTTCTGCACAGCAAAGGAAACCATCAACAAAACAACAAGAATGCCTACTGCATGGGAGAACATATTTGCCAATGTTATCACCAATAAAGGTTTAATCTCCAACATTTACCGGGAACTCATTCAACTTAACAAAAGGAAGATAAACAATCCAATCAAAAAATGGGCAACGGACCTAAATAGAAACTTTTCGAAAGAAGACAGAAGGAAAGCCAAGAAACATGAAAACATCATCAAAGTCACTAATTTTCCGAGGGATACAAATCAAAACAACAATGCAGTACTATCTCACACCTGTCAGAATGTCAATCATCAACAAATGACAAGTGTTGGCGAGGATGCTGGGGGAAAAGGAACCCTCGTGCATTGCTGGTGGGAATGCAGACTGGTGCAGCCACTGTGGAGAACAGTATGAAGTTTCCATAAAAACTAAAAATGGAACTCCCATTTGACCCAGTGATCCCACCTCTAGGAATATATCCCAAGAAGCTAGACAAACCAATCAGAAAGAATATATGCACCCCTATGTTCATAGCAGCACAATTCACCATAGCTAAGATTTGGAAACAGCCTAAGTGCCCCTCAGCAGAGGAGTGCATTAAAAAACTATGGTACATCTACACAATGCTGCGGTAAAAAAGAAGAAATTCTTACCACTTGCAACACCATGGATGAAACTGGAGTGCATTATGTAAGTGACATATGCCAGTCAGAGAAAGATAAATACCACATGATCTCACTCATTTGTGGAATATAATGAACAACATAAACTGATGAACAAAAACAGATCCAGAGACAGAGAAGCATCGATCAGACTGTCAAACCTCAGAGGGAAGGTAGGGGAGGGTGGGGGTAAGGGGAAGAAATCAACCAAAGGACTTGTATGCATGCATATAAGCCCAACCAATGGACACAGATAACAGGGGGTGAGGGCATGAGTGAGGGGGGATTGGGGCATTAATGGGGGGATGAGGACACTTATGTAATATCTTAATCAATAAATTAAAGATTGGAAAAAAAAGAATTTATTGATGGAAATAGAATTCACCAGAGTGGTAAATATGAAAATAGTGCCAGTCACAACCAGAGAGTTGTTCAACATCAGGGTGTCTGCTCTCGAGAATTGAATTATGAGTGTAAAAAATGTGGGAAAGTTTTTTTGTCTTTTTTTAAAATAAATCTTTATTCAGATTATTACAGTTGTTTCTCCTTTATCCCCCCATAGCTCCCCTCCACCTGGTTCCCACCTCACCTTCTGCCCTTACCTCCCCCCCGACACTGTCCTCATCCATAGGTGTACGATTTTTGTCCAGTCTCTTCCCGCACCCCCCACTATACCACTTTCCCCCTGAGAATTATCACTCTACTCCCTTTCTATGCCCCTGAGTCTATGATATTAACCAGTTTGTTCTGTTCCTCAAGTTTTTAATTCACTTGATTTTTAGGTTCACTTGTTGATAGATATGTATTTGTTGTTGATAATTTTTATCTTTACTTTTTCCTTCTTCCTCTTCTTAAAGAATACCTTTCAGCATTTCATATAATACTGGTTTGGTGGTGATGAACTCCTTTAGTTTTTTCTTATCTGTGAAGCTCTTTATCTGACCTTCCATTCTGAATGATAGCTTTGCTGGGTAGAGTAATCTTGGTTGTAGGTTCTTGCTATCCATCACTTTGAATATTTCTTGCCACTCCCATTTGGCTTGCATAGTTTCTGTTGAGAAATCAGCTGACAATCCTATGGGTGCTCCCTTGTAGGTAATTAACTGTTTTTCTCTTGCTGCTTTTAATATTCTCTCTTTGTCTTTTGCTCTTGGCATTTTAATTATCATGTGTCTTGGTGTGGTCCTCTTTGGGTTCCTTTTGTTTGGGGTTCTGTGTGCTTCCTGGACTTGTAAGTCTATTTCTTTCACCAGGGGGAAGTTTTCAGTCATTATTTCTTCAAATAGCTTTTCAGTCCCATAGATTTGGATTGTTGTGTTTCCATTGTCGATTGTTGCCATGATGTTTTTTATTTCTTCTTTGATCTCTCTGGTAACCCAGTAAAGTTTAATAGCATGCTGTTTAGTCTTCATGTGTTTGATTTTTTGGATTGTTTTTATTGTAGTTGATTTCCAGTTTTATGCCACTGAGATCTGAGAAGATGCTTGATATGATTGCTATCTTCTTGAATTTGAAGAGACTTTGCCTGTGACCCAATATATGGTCTACCTTTAAAATTGACTCATGTGCACTTGAGAAGAATGTATATTCTGTGGCTTTGGGGTGAAATGTTCTGAGGATGTCAATTAATTCCATCTGGTCTACTGAGTCATTCAGGATTGATATTTCTCTGCTGATTTTTTGTTTAGAGGATTTGTCCAATGGTGATAGTGGGATATTAAAGTCTCCTATTATGATTGTATTGCTGTCAATCTCTCTCTTGATATCCTCCAGAGGTTGTTTTATGTATTTGGGTGCTCCTGTATAGGGTGCATATATGTTTACCAGAGTTATTTCTTCTTGTTGGATTGCTCCCTTTAGTATTATGAAGTGGCCTTCCTTTTCGCTTGTTATGTCCTTCACTTTGAGATCTAATTTGTCAGATATAAGTATTGATGCCCCAGCTTTTTTTTTCATTTCCATTCACCTGAAACACCTTTTCCATCCCTTCACCCTCAGTCTTTGTGTGTCTTTTTTTCTGAGGTGGGATTCTTGTAGACATCAGATATATTGTTCATGTTTTCTTATCAAATCCATTATCCTATGTCTTTTGATTTGGGGCATTTAATCCATTTACATTTAAAGATATTATTGATAGGTACTTGTTTGTCACCATTTTTATTCTTTACCCCTGTGTTCCTTCTTCACTTCCTATTTCTTTCTTTCTTTTTTTTTACAGCAGACCCTTTAGTATTTCTTGCATTGCTGGTTTGGTGGTAATAAACTCCCTTAGTCCTTTTTTGCCTGTGAAGCTTTTAATTTCACCTTTAATTTTGATTGGTAGCCTTGCTGGGTACAGTATTCTTGGATTCAGACCCTTCCTTTGCATGACTTTGTATATTACATTCCATTCCCTTGTGGCCTGATGTGTTTCTGTTGAGAAATCAGTTGCTAGTCTGATGGGGGAATCCTTTGTAGGTAACTTTCTGTTTCTCTCCGGCTGCTTTTAAGATTCTTACTTTGTCTTTGGTATTTGCCAATCCTATCTAATAAAATAGTAATATGCAAATTAACCACCACTCCACTACACCCACAAGCCACGTCCACCAGCCAATAAGGAGCGAGTATGCAAATTAACACAACCAAGATCACTGCAGCCATGGAGAGAGCAGAGGCTTGGTTTTCTCCAGCAATGGAGGAAGCCAAGCTTTCCGCACACCCTTGCAGGCCCAGGTCTCCACTCAAGGCTACAAAGTTTCAATTATAGAAGATAAATAAATCCCAACAAAAATGACTGTGGCCACGGAGCAAGCAGGAAGCTTGGCTCTGCTCAAGGCTACAAAGTTTCAATTACAGAAGATAAATAAATCCCAGAATCCAGGGCCTTCACTTGGGTCGCTGGTGGGGGGCATCGCCAGCCTGCAAACCACCACAGGACCCTCTCCCAGGCCACCCCATGCCCCAAGGGCACCCCCATCCTGATCTGGGACACCCTTCAGGGCAAACCAGCTGGCCCCCACCCCGACCCGTGCACCAGGCCTCTATCCTATCTAATAAAAGAGTAATATGCAAATTGACTGTCACTCCAACACACAAGATGGCAGTCCCTATGTGGTCAAAGATCCTTCCCCCATGTGGACACAAGATGGCCAGCAGGAGAGGGAAGTTGGGGGTGACCAGGCTTGCAGGAGAGGGTAGTTAGGGCAATCAGGCTGGCAAGGGAGCATTTAGGCATCAATCAGGCTGGCAGGGGAGTGGTTAGGAGGTGATCAGGTTGGCAGGCATAAGTGGTTAGGGGCAATCAGGAAGGCAGGCAGGCAAAATGTTGGGAGCCAGCAGTCCTGGATTGTGAGAAGGATGTCCGACTGCCTGTTTGGGCCTGAACCTAATGGTATTGGGCCTAAATGGGCAGTCGGACATCCCTCGAGGCATCCCATATTGGAGAGGGTGCAGGCTAGGCTGAGGGACACACCCCCAATGCATGAATTTCATGCACTGGGCCTCTAGTTTAATTATAATGTGCCTTGGTGTTGGTCTTTTAGGGTTCATTTTGCTTGGGACTCTGTGAGCTTCTTGGATTTGTGTGGGTTTTTTCTTCCCTTTATCAGGAAATTTTTCTGTCATTATTTCTTCAAACAGGTTTTCTATTCCTTGCTCAGTTTCCTCTCCTTCTGGCACCCCTATTATGCGGATGTTGTTTTGTTTCGTGTTGTCCCAAAGTTCCCTTAGGCTCTCCTCCTGCCTTTTAAGTTTTTTTTCTAGAAGCTGCTCTACTTGGGTATTTTTCCCTACCTTGTCTTCTAGCTCACTGATGCAGTCCTATGCTTCTTCTAGTCTACTCTTGATGTTTTCTTTTGAGTTCTTTACAGCAGTGATGTCATTTTTCATTTCTTCTTGGTTCTTCTTCATTTCCTTTTGGTTCTTTCACATATTGTCAAATTTGTCTTCCATTCTTTTCATCCACCTTTTCACCATTTCTCTGAATTATTTCTCTGACAGGTTGCTTGCCTCCATTTTGTTTACTTCCTTTTCTGGTGATGCCTGCTTTTCTTTCATATGCAGGCTATTTCTTTATCTCCCCATGATCTCTCTTCTCTAGGTGTCTGGTTAAGTCACACACTCTCTCTCCTGCCTTGATTTAAAGGCACAAAATACAACACAACCAGGTACAATGCATGAGGCACTGAACAGAAATGTTTTCATGATATTAATAACCCCAAATAAAGGTGACCACTAGAGAAAGGCGAATTAGAGAATATGAGAGAAAGAAGAAGAGGGGGAAAAAAAGAGTGCAAAAATGAAATTGGGAAAAGGAAAAAAAAAGTAAGAGAGAAAAGAAAGAGGATAAGAAAGAAGAGGGGAAGATAGATATGGGGAGAAAATTCCAAAAGAACAGCCACTAATCCCAACAAATGCCAACAACAAGTACCTGGAGATGAATGCAAACTACAAACAGCAACTAATATCAAGCAAGGTGAGGGAAAACAGAAGCAAAAAACAAACAAAAATAAAAAAACAAAAAGAATAAGCAAAATAATCTCACAAACAAGCATAAAAAGTTGATATAATCAACAATCAAGCAAACAACAACAAAAAGACAGAGAGGAAAAATTTTTTTGGATAGTGAAGAAAGAGAAGAGAGAGGTGTGTATGGACTTGGAGGAGGGCAGTGGTCAGCAAACTGCGTCTTGGGAGCCACATGTGGCTCTTTGGCCCCTTGAGTTTTTAGCAAAGGCCAGCTTAGGAGTACCCTAATTAAGTTAATAACAATGTACCTACATATATAGTTTAAATTTTAAAAATTTGGTTCTCAAAAGAAATTTCAATTGTTGTACTGTTGATATTTGGCTCTGTTGACTAATGAGTTTGCCGACCACTGGAGTAGGGGATTGGAAATTAAATCTATAAGTAGGGTGAAATTTTCACAGGGGTAAAAAGAAGGAATTGGGAAAATCTAAAGCAGGAATAGGTAAGAGAAACAGGACAACAAAAGGGGAAACGTGAGGAAGAGAGTACATGCATAAAGGTAAAGTTGAGATGGAGTAAAATGATGCTAAAGGAAAGATGAAAATAGAATGTAGAACACTAATCCCAAAGTTAAATAAAGAGAAAATAAAATGACACTTAAAAAAAAAAGGTAAAATAGTAGTAGTAATAATACTGATTGAAAATAAAAATGTAATGATTAAAAAGGTAAAATCACGTGAGGAAAAAAAATAGTTTCTTAAGTAAAAGATGAAAAAAAAAGTAAAAATATGCAGTAGTGAAGGTCATTCCCTTCCTCTACTGTTCTGTTTGGCACGCCTGTTGCCTAGTCAGGACAGTATTGAAGTTCCCTGAGTTCCACTGCTCCTCAGTGTTGTAAGACAGTCCTGATTTTTAAGCAGGCAGTGTGTCTTAATTTCTTGTATTCCTTTATTTGTGTTTACACAAGAGTCAAGTTGTGATTCAACCCCTGGGTGGCAGTGTTTCTGGATTGACTTCTGGGTCTATAGGTCCTCTCTAGCTAGTGTTTAGATTTTGTTTTCCCTGTGGCCCTTAATACCAGTTTGTGGGGGTGGGTTGCCCCAGAGCTGGTTCTCTGATGGTTATTCCCTGTTCTGATCCCCAGGTTCCAGAAGAAAAACCTTTCCCCTGCAGTCTCTTAGGGTGTCCCCAAATGGGTGATCCTATGTATTGGGTTTAGTAATCAGAAGCAAGGACTTAAAGCGGAAAAAGAAAAGAGCCAGAGTAAGTGTGCGAACTCCAGGGCTGCACGCAAGTCTGTGCAGTCCTTTTCCCCTCTTGGGTCTAAGCAGCCGGCACACTTTTAAATAAAATTTTTAGACTATCCATTTGTGTCCAAATCAAAATGGGTTGCTTTTTAGAGTTCCCTTCTTTTAGAAGCTCTGAGGACCCCCTTCCACATTCACGGATCACGCCAGCCCCAATACACATGGATTCTGCTAGATGAAGACTTCCCCAGGTTCTCCAGCTCCCGCTGTGCCCACGTTTCTCTCTCCTGCTGGGACCACAAAGCTCACCTTATCCCAGGCGAAATCTGACCTTTCTGTGAGGAAGTGCAGAGCTCCTCTGAATCCACGTGCTTGCACCAATTGGGGACAGGTGTTCTCGGGTTCGCAGCTGTTTGGTGGGTGCCGCAGTTGTAGATTCCCCAGGCTTTTCAGGAATCCCATAACAGCCACTTTCCCCTTCAAGATGGTGTGGTCTCCGTGTCCAAGCTGGTTGCTATGGAAGGGAACCCAGCAGCAGTGGGGGCTGCCCGATCAGGGGAGCCCCATCCAGCGGTCCCCCACAGTCTCCTGGAGTATAGCTGTCCCTCAACTCACCAATAAACACTCCCCGTGCGACCACAAACTCTCCCTTTGTTTCTTCACTCACACACTATCTTGCAGTCTGCCGTCCTGTCGGCAGCCATCTTCTCCTCTAGCACCTTATTCTTAATGTTTCCTTTAAGAGAGTTAAATTAGTATGACTCAGCATTTGTGGGGTCCCAAACTCTCTGTGCTTTGGAAGGCACATACTAATGGCAGAAAATCACTCTTTGTCCAATATTGGCTTATTTTTCATTGCTGACCAAGGCCTTGGAAGAAAGTCTGCATGACTTTGTGGTTCTGATTTGCATCCTGGTGCATCTGTGATTGGTGACTTCAATGGTGATAAAAAATAGGAGTCTTTTGTTGTGCTTGTGTGAGCAATATGAATTACACTAGAGGCCCAGTGTGTGAACTCATGCACAGGTGAGGTCTCTCCGCCTGGCCGGTAATCAGGGCAAATCTGGGCTATCTTGCCCAGTCCAGATCGGCTGGATGCAGCAACAAGCTAACCTACTGGTCTGAGTGTCTGCCCTCTGGTGGTCAGTGTGTGTCATAGCAATCGTCGTTCCCAGTTATTCTGCAGTTAGGGTCAATTTGCATATTACCCTTTTATTATATACGAGATTCTCTGTTCACAGTAAGTATTACATAATTCTCAGCAATGTTTAGGGGAATTCTTCCCCCACAGACTGCAAAAGTGCCATGTTCCATGAGGTATGAAATTTCATACACGGGTGTCATTTGTTGTAAGACTCTGAGGTTTAAATGTGTGAAAGGCCATGGCCAGCATGGCTTTTGGGTTCAAAGGCTTGGAGAAAGAGCTCACACGCAAATTGAAATACAAGACAAGAGATAATAATTTCAAAATTATGGGGGGAAGCCAGGGAAAAATTTAACTGTAGTAGTCAAGTTCCACTGAGCCTCTGTTCCCATCTGCTTTTATTTACTAAAATACACAATTGCCTTTTAGAAATGCAAACAGACACATCAAAGGTAATGTTTAATAAACAGTAAGATTATCAGGTTTTGGGGGAGTTTGCTTTAGGCCATTGAGTCAGCAGTAGGTAATAAAATGCAAATATTCACCTTGTGAATATCAAAAGAGTCCAAATTCAGCCTTCTGGCGGGACTTCTCGCATTTATATTAATTACTGTTGATCTTAAATTCCAGCATAAATGGAACCACCATTAGGACAGAAACACCGTATTCACAGTGAGTGGGAAAGACTGCAGTAAACTGGAGGAAAAGTGTCCTTCTGAACATTTTCCAAAAATGATTAATGGTCTGTGGCTTGTGTGATGTTTGCTAACAGACATTCTCAGGGCCTCCATATCTGTTTTCCGTGACTGAAGTCGTTGGCAGAAAAAATAAAGTTTGTTGGAACCCCTGGCCTCACCTCAAGGTTTCTTCAACTGGCAAGACCTCTGAGCTGGGGAAGGATAACCCTATAATCAGTCCCAGGGTGTATTTTTTTGTAATCAGTAAGTATTCCTGTGGATTCTGATGGCAAACGTCTTCACTGCTTGCCAATATTTGCTGCTCCTGTGGCAAGGCTGGTCCTCCCAGGAAATTAGCAGAGAGGTAGTAGAGCCCATATAAGGTTGTGATTTTAATTTCCTAACAAGACAGGGATATCCAGGTGTATTTGAAAGTTCTTTTTAAGGCTTTATAAAGTCTACCTGAGGACCGGTGCATGAAAATTCATGCACTGGAGTGGGAGTCCCTCAGCCCAGCCTGCCTTCTCTCACAGTCCAGGAGCCCTCAGGGGTGGGAGGTGGCCTGGCGATCAGGGGAAGGCGATGCCCCCATCACACTTCTGCTGCTGCCACTGCTGCAGCACAAGCCTCGGCTGGCCCCAGTCACCTGAGCCTCCGGAGGCCCTGGGCAGCTGGGCAGCCGCCATCTGAGGCTTGCCTGCGCCTTGGGCCTGCCCTGGGCAGCTGGGCAGCCGCCATCTGAGGCTTGCCTGTGCCTCGCCTGTGCCTCATGTCTCAGCTGCGCAGCCGCCATTTGAGGCTTGCCTGCACCTTGGGCCTGCCCTGGGGGACTGGGGGGCTGAGGGAAGGTCTGGCCACACTACGCGCCTGCCACTCCCCAACGGGGCTGAGAGGACTAGGCCCCACCATCTCTGTGACAGTTTGATGATTAATTTGCATATTCCCTCTTTATGAGATAAGTTTTATAACTGACATGCAACAAAATCCACTCTTCTAATGTGTACTATGTGGTGAGCTTGGCTGTATGGATAAAGCTGTAAAAATGTCACATGTGAAATAATCCTATCTTACCCATGTGCAGGTTAGAGCAAAAGCAGGCTTACAGCTGTGAGTATGCAAATCACAGAGTTTATTCTCTTATTTTATGTAAGTCCTTTTCATTTTTAAAAATAATGTTATTGACCTTTTAGAAATACAGGAAGAAAGAGAGTGAGACATGGAGATATGTGAAACATTGAACTGCTGCCTCCTATCTGCCACCTACAGGGCATCCAGGTCTGCATGTGCCCTGACCTGGACTGGAACCAGTGAACTTTCAGGGCAAGGGATGGTGCCCAGCCAGCTGAAGAACAATGGCCAAGGAAGAGATTATTCTTGTGTTATTATTTATTGACTATTGTATTAATTTCCTTACCAACAACGCTACACCTACTTTACCACACCCTATATTTACCTCCTGTCCTTTTATAATCTCTCTTTCTGCCTTCCCCAGCTCTAAATGCAATCATTGATTTTCCTTTCTTTACAAGGTTAGTTCACATTTTTCATAATGTTATAAACACTACAATGTGTGTATTCTTTAACAAGTATGGGACTCTTTCATGGTACACAGTTAACCTGAGGTTCAGCACTAATACTTACATGAAAAGTTAATTATTGTTTATTGCTGGATAGTATTGTGTTCTGTAAATAACCACTTTATCTATTCATCTGTCTGTGGTTTTTTGTTATTTCCAGGTTGGAGGTATGATAAATAAATTTTCTGGGAATATTGGGTTCAGTTCTTTATATAAATGTATGTTTTCTTTATCTAACTGTTGCAGTATAGGTGAGTGTTTTACTTTTGAAGACATGCAGAACTGTGACCTACAATGGTCCTTCCTTTGCCTTCCCAGCCACCCACTATAATGACAATTCTAGTTTTACATTATTCCTGTGAGCACATGCGATGGTTAATATTTTTAAATTGTAGGCCCGAAAATCAGTAGAGTTAACTTGTTTTGTTTTAATTCCATTTCCCTAAGAAATTTTTTATGGTGAGCATTTCTTTATGCATTTATTTACACTGTCTATATCTCCTTTGTTGAAAAATTTGGTCAGAAACTTTTGCCAATTTTTAAAATGAATTGATGATTTAATCAATAGGAAGTCATTTCACCATCTAAGACATTTGTTTTCACCTCACTCATTCCTCAAGGACTCAATTTCTCTCTTTGCCATTTGGAACTATATGTTTTGAATACTGGGAGGAAAATTGTTTTTCTAAAACTGTATCCTATGTACAATTTAAACCCCACTTGCATGATACACTTATAAGATTAACCTACATTGCTAACATTCTCCACCATTCAGTTTAAGTTGAAGCATTCAATAGTAGATTAAGTGAAGTCAAGGTTTGTAGTATTTGTCAATTTTTCTGGTGTAAATACTCTCATCATTGTCACTTTCAGACTTCCAAAGTCATAACACTGAACATGGACCTGCTAAGATATTTCAGTAGCACATCATTATGTTTTATTTCCAACATATTGATACACTAGGTACAAATATGCTCAAGAACTTTCATAATAAAATAGTAAAATAATTGGCAAGTGGCAAGTTTTAATCATTTTTAAAACTTTGATGCAAGTCTAATTGATTTAAAACATACATTCAAAAATATTTTTTATTGATTTCAGAGGGGAAGGGAGGAGTGAGGGACAGAAACATCAATGATGAGAGAGAATCACTGATAGGCTGCCTCCTGCATGCCTCACAACGGGGATCCAGCCCACCACCTGAGCATGTGTCCTGACTGGGAATGCAACCGTGACCTCCAGGTTCCTAGGTCAATGCTCAACCACGCATCACACCAGCCAGGCTCCCCTAAGCTTTTAAGGGATCCCGCTCCACCTGCAACTGAGGCAGCAATGAGCAGCCACAGCTCATCCCAGGTCCCCCCGCCCGGCAGACACTATGGGGGGGGCGGTAAGGGCATGTGCTGAGGCATGGGGGTGGCTGGGCAGAGCTCAATGGGGGGAAAGGGGGTTATATGTAATACGATATGTATACTTTAAACAATAAATAATTAAAAAATAAAAATGAAAGGAAAGGAAACATGACCTCCTGGTTCATAGGTCGAGGCTCAACCACTGAGCAACACAAGCTGGGTTACATTATTTTAAAATTTAAGAAAATACATATTTTTTATTATTGATAGTATTATTAATGTCTCCCATTTCCCACCTCTGTATATATGCTTTGGTGGATCTCTTGCATTCCTCCCACTTCCTTCCGCCCAGAGATCTGTTGGTCTGCTCCTGTCAGCCAGGCCTCTGGTCCCATCTAGTCCCTCCCCAGGCATCACATTCTCTGCTACAACACCTTTATTCACCTAAGTCATTGGCTGGGAGGCTAGTGTCCTGGGCGGTTGAGAAAACTACATTACCCAGAAGGAACTGCACTCATGTGGGCGGCGCTAAAGAGCATTTTGCTGTCTGTGCATCCGATTAAGGCGGGACTTCCGACTTCCTCCTCGCGGTGGTCATTTTAACATTTTAGGTCTTTGTTCATAGATTCGCAGGCTTCAGGGCACTGGTCGTGAGTAGGAGGAGGTCTGGGAGGCAGCTGCCTGCGGTGCAGGGTGTGTCTGAGGCTCCTTGAGCCCCAGCAGACCCAGATAGGCGTCTCCGTGCCTCCCCGACTCCTCTCTGCTTACAGCGTTCCCGCAGCCTGACCCCACTTAACCCTCCAGCCTGGGGGACCCGCGCCTCTCGGGTCCTGCCGCCCAGGTCCCAGCATCCAGAATGGTAAGTCCTCGTGTGTGACACATGGGTGATGGGGGAAGAGGGTGAAAGGCTGCAGTGCCACCTTGTAAGGACGTGATGGTGAGACTGAGCAGGGAGGATTCGGAAATCCGGGCCATTTGTAAAGACAACAAAGTGATGAGATGTGGTTTTGCATGAGTTTTACTTTCATTCTCCGAACGCTGGGGCCATAGATAGTTGTGAAAAAAAAGAGGGACATTTTCTGAGGTGGGTTCTTACTTTTCCTAACATTGCTCAGAGGAAGAACAGACTAGAAGGCAGAGGACAGCAGCTGTGGACAGGAAGGGGAAGTCCTGTAAATGACAAGGTAACTGACAAGAGTGAGCACTGAGGACTGGGCCCTGAGATAATCCAGGCATCTGGAGGGCACCTGGCCTGTGGGCTGGGCAAGGGTACTGAGCAGCCTGAGTCCCTAGATCCTGGCGGTGGTTGCCAGGCTCTCAGCAGACCATTTACTTCCCACAAATTCCTGCAAATGCAGAATCGGTTAGGTGTAAGGGTTTGTGGAGCTTATTTCAGGGCCTCACACACTTGTGGCCCCTGAGATAGGAGTGTCCTGGGACTGTCAGCCGCTCTTGTAGCCCTTGGACCTGGGGACTGTGAACAGACACTAAGGCCAGGAGTAGGGCTTCATGACGTGAACCTTGTTTCTGGCAACCAGTGTAATGAGTGTGAGGTCCTCCAGACATAGGGTCCAGAATGTGCAAAGGCTTGGAGTAAAGAGTGAGCTGAATCGGGAACCTGCAGGTATGTTTTTTAAAATACATATACGCATAATAATCTGGCCTCTCAGTGTCCTTCTCTTGAGGACCTCATTTATTTGATATCAAAGACACTATAAATCCTGCACCTGATCAGTTTTCCCCTTTGCACTGGCTGATAGAAAGCTCAGGGCAAATAGGTGGTTGCTCTCCAGCCAAAGTCTAGAATACTTTTGGTACCCATTTGAGGTACAAATACACTTGAGTGTCCAGATTATTATGTGTTCAGAGATCATAATAATCTGGCCACTCTGTATATTTATTGATTTTAGATATAGAAAGGAAGGGAGAGGGAGAGTGACAGAGAAACAGGGCTGAGCAAGAAACAAGGATCGGTTGCCTCCTGCACAACCCCTGCTGTGGATCCAGCCCACAACCCAGGCATGTGACCTCACCAGTGCATGGGTCTGTGCTCAACCAACTGAGCCATATCAGCCAGGACTGTAGCTCACTTTAATACAGGGACTCATGGTCAGGTCGTAATGGTAGTAGTAGCTTAGAAGGGACAGTGTGAGCCTGAGGACTGGCTTTCTTGCTGGGGCCACTGTTTGTGGGAGGTGGTGTCATAACACAGCATAGGGACAGAAGTTGTCATGTAGAGTGTGGGGGAGAGATAACCGTTTTTGCAGTGACCAAGGCCTTCAAAAGATGCGTGGACCTGAGTTTATTTGGAGGCCGAAGAGTAATTCAAACAATATGAGACTAGGGCGGGTACATATCAACTTTTCTAAACACCAGGATTTTGTTGTGACCCTTGGTGTGGTCTAGCTTTGGGGAGTTGCAGTCAGTCTTGTGGATTTGCTAAGAGGCTTGAGTGGTCATCTGTGAGACTCACTGGGCATGGTGCAGAGGGCCATCGGGGCTGGCACTTGAGTTATGGTTAGGTGAGGGATGTTGGCTGTGACTAGTGAAGGAAGGGACATCAAGTGCTTCCGATTAAGGCGGGACTTCCGACTTCCTCCTCGAGGAAGAGGAGGTGGCCTGTGGATATCTGAGATCTGATTGTTGTTTAATAGTTGTGGTTGAGGGAAAGAAACAGTCATGGAGAGAGGCCTACATAGCAGGTGTCAAGGCTGCCTCTATGAGTGTGGCCTGTCAGAGTCTGGGCAGCGCTTGATCCTGATTCATTTTGGCAACCATCCTCTGGGCCACACATGCTGAGTAATAAGTAAAAGGCCAGGAGATGAGTGAGGGGGCCGAGGCTGTAAAAGTGCAGGTGTGAGAAAGGTGTGGTAGAAAGAGTGATGTGCACCTGGAGAGGGGATGTAAATTCATGGCCAAAGCATCCTGACATTGCCAAAACAGAGAATGAAGGAAGAGTCTATTTCTGGTGGTGCCTGGATGTATCAATAAGGTGAATTTAAGGGTAATTGCCTATAAAGAGAGATGTTTGGGTGCCACATTCTAGGTTCACCTGCCTTTCTTTGTTTGAGGGACACACTGGTTGATGGGAATGAGATAGCATTCATCAGTGTTACCAGGCTTGTAAATCTCCACGGACATGGGTAAGGAAGAAGGGTAAGAGACAAATAGATTATGGGGGTGGTGAACTATAATTTTGAAAAGAAGGTGATTAGGATAAAATTTGTCCACACCACGGCATGTTTGCATTACCTTTGAAGGTGTGCCTCTGGGAATGAAGCTGAGTGAGAGAAATGTTGTTCAAGGAACTATGTGCAGCAGATTGTGAAAAGTGATGGCCTCAGCACCTTGGGAATGGGGTCAAGAGGATGAAGTGTGATGCCATGTTTTTGGTGTCTTAGAGGAACAATTGGAGGGACTACAATGCTATTTCCTGAGAAAACAGTATCAAATCACTCACTCTCTCTTTATGGCCAACATCCCTCTCTAACCTATGTTCTTCACACACTCTGTATTGATAAGAGGCAGTGTGGTGTACAGGGGAGGTCCAGAGCTCAGGTATCTTCTATCTGCTCAATTGTTGTGGGAAGCAAAATATCAGTAGGAATATAAGAAGACAGTGCCTTTCAAGGGATGAAGGTCTGGTATTTAATCTGCTGTGAAGAGTGTACACAGCAGATGGGTGTGGAGCGTGGGGAGTATGACAGACTTAGAATGTTAGGAGTGAATCTGATCATGGGCTGTACTGTCCCCATTATGACAGGAAGTGAACTTTGAGGACGTGGCCATTGCCTTTTCTCAGGAGGAGTGGGTGCTCCTTGATGAGGCTCAGAGACTTCTGTACTGCGATGTGATGCTGGAAGTGTTTGCACTTGTATCATCTGTAGGTAAGAGCTTCACGTTGTCCCAGTGCCCTGAGGTGATGACCTCTCTTCCTTTATTCCTCAGCCGTAGCATTCTCTCTCCCACAGCCAGAACATGGCCTCTGTTCATTTCCCCCCACTGTCCTGTCAAATGTGCTGTGGCTGCCAGGGATGAGCTGGATGGGGAGCCCTGAGTAAAAGACTCCATGAACATCCCTAACACCTGTTACCTTAGAAAGTACAGGAAGTGTTAGGGGATCAGGAGTCCTGCAGCAAGCTTAATGGGTCCCAGCTTGTACTTTCTCTTCCTGGAAGGCTGGCAGTGTCCACATGCATGGCTTCAACTTCTTCTCTAGGTAAGGGTTCTTTGTGGCAGCCTGTGCCATGTTATGGTCTTTACCAAAATGAACCATGGGTTGTTCTTATAAGGGCCCCATTCAAATGTTTGTAGTATTCTCTTCCCTGAATACTATGGCAAGCTGTGTTGCTCTGGCCCAGTGCTGAGTCCTCACCTATTCGTCACCTGTTCCTGTGCATTGGTGCCTCTGCAGTATTCTGCAACATTGACTTGCACATGTGTTACGAGGTCCACATACGTGCTAAGTAGTCCTCACAACCAGCTACTCCTTTATTGAATTTTACTTGGAATAACACAGAACCAGCCTCTTGCATAGCTCGCCCCAGCCCCAGCAGACAAGCCATGCTGAATGCTATTAGTTGATGGATTAGCTGGAGATCCATATTCTCATCCATGTGGTGCTTGCCATGTTTGTGTCATATTTCTGGTGAGGCCTCTCTGTGTTGTGATCTTCATTAGCTCAAAAAGGCACGAGGGCCTCTTATTAATCCGTCTTGCACACCTCTTATTTTCAGACAATTGCAATGAACCAACGTGTGATGTGTAACACACTTTTGCAATGGGAATTCCCCCTGTCATCTCATTCAACGTTCATTTCCTCACCCTTTCTCACTTTTCAGGTTGTTGGCATAAAATCAATGGTGAGGAGGCCTGTTCTGATCAGAGTGTAACTATACAAGGAGAGTCACAGGTCAGGACTTCTAAGACAGCTGCAGCCACCCAGAAGACCCTTCTGTGTAAGCTGTGTTTCTCCATGTTAAAAGATATTTTTCACCTGACTGGTTCACAGACAGCATTCTTGGAGCAGAAAGCCTTCTGTAGTGACGTATGTGTTGGAGACTTCTGTTTCAGTGCAAACCCTCACCAGCAACAGAGGAATGAATTTGAAGAGGAGCCCTGGAAGGAATCTGTGGATGTGGCCTCCTTTGTGAGCAGATCCAGCTTCTCCTTATCTTCGGTGCCTTCAACCAGCAGGGAGGTTGGGGAAGACTTGCGATACAACTCAGAGCTTCCCAAGCACCAGGCCATGCTCAGCACTGAGGAGCTACACTGTGGCAGTGAAATTTCACAGGAATTTCTTGATGGAAAGAGTCATCACCAGTGGGGTGAATGTGAAAATGCTGCCAGCCACAACCTGAAAGTTGTTCAATGTCAGGGTGTGTGTTCTGGAGAACTGACTTATGAGTGTAACAAATGTAGGAAAGTGTTTAGTCAAAACTTTGACATCATTCGACATGAGAGAGTTCACACAGGAAAAAAGCGGAATGAGTGTACTGAATGTGGAAAGTTCTTCAGAAAAAGGCCTGCACTCATTAAACACCAGAGAGTTCACACTGGAGAGAAGCCATATGAGTGCAGCCATTGTGGGAAGTCCTTCAGTAATAAGTCTACCCTCAAACAACACAACAAAGTTCACCCAGGAGAGGAGTCATATAGGTGTAGAGAATGTGGGGTATCCTTTCATCAAAGGCCTCACCTCAATAGACACCTCAGAGTTCACACTGGAGAGAAGCCATTTGAGTGTAGAGAATGTGGCAAGTCCTTTCCTCTAAGGGCTAACCTCACTATGCACCTCAGAGTTCACACTGGAGAGAAGCTGTATGAGTGTAGTGAATGTGGGATGTCCTTTCCTCGAAGGTATCACCTCACTGAGCACCTCAGAGTTCACACTGGAGGGAAGCCATATCCGTATGAGTGCAGAGAATGTGGGATGTCCTTTCGTCTAAGGGCTCACCTCACTGTACACCTCAGAGTTCACACTGGAGAGAATCCATATGCATGTAGAGAATGTGGGATGTCCTTTTGTGAAAGGGATCACCTCATTGAACACCAGACTTTTCACACTGGAGAGAAGCCCTATGAGTGTACTGAATGTGGGATGTCCTTTTGTCGAAGGGCTCACCTCACTGATCACCTCAGAGTTCACAATGGAGTGAAGCCGTATGAGTGCACTAAATGTGGGAAGCCTTTTACCCAAAAAAATAGTCTCATTAGACACCTGAGAGTTCACACTCCAGAGAAGTGTTAAATGTGCAGGGACTATTTTATTTTTCTCACTTAGAATAACAACACTGACGGCGACTCTTTGCGACCTATTTTCCTGAATTTAAACCCCTTTTTAATGGAACATACACTCCGCTAGATTCCTCCTAAGTTTCCGGTACAAGTGAGGCTTGAAGGAGCTGCATTGCACTTGGTAAGATGCCCAGAACTAATACCTGAATGATTTGTGGCTGAAGAGATTTCACCACTACCACCTGGCTCGCCTGAAGAGTGTGTATCAGTCCCAGCTCCTGCATGCTCAGGGGGAATGTATTCTCCGTTGTCACTTGTGCTTGAGAGCATTATGATTACTCTGAGCTCTTGACAGGATCTTCACTTATTTTCTCTCCGACTTGGGAATGCGCCTGACCCAGGGTTTATCAAGGGCACCCCTCCTCAGCTAACAAGTGCTGCCTCTGTCAGAGACATGTGGTTGTCACATTGTGCTGTGACGAATTGTTCCAGGTTCTAATTCACCAACCTGGGAACCATTTGCTGTTGCTGTCCTCTGTTCTGGTTTATGATCTTTTCATAAAGATGTGGGTTTTTTTTTTCCTTTTGTACCTTTAATTTGTTATATTCACTTCCAGGGATAATTTGCAAGCACAATTGTGATCTATCATCATGTAGAGTTAAGAGATATTGTGTGGATCCCAACCTTTCTGTGCTTCAGGAGGGAGAGCATAATGCCAGAAAACAATTCCTTGACCGATATTGGTTATATTGCATTGCTGCCCAAGGCCTTGAAATAAAGACTGTGTGACTTTGTGGTTCTAATCTGCAGGTATGGTCCCGGCCCCTATGGGGCTATGTAGGAGGCATCTAATTTTTCCTTTTCTCTCAGTCTCTCTCTTCCTGTCCCCCTTCCCTTGCACTCTGTCTTAAAATCAATGGAACAATATCCTCGGATGAGGATTACCAGAAAAACCCAAGCATTCACCCTGGTGCCCTGAGATGAGGCCTCTGCCTGCACAGCTTCCCTTTGATCACTCTTTCCTGCCCTTGCCTGGGATGCTCCCGCTGCAGCTGGGCATGCTGTGTTCTTCCCAGGGTTTGGCAGGGAGGAGGCCCAGGTAAGGCCCTGAGGGGAATTTGGGTTCTGTGTCTGCCTGAGATGTGCTGGCCAGGGCTCCTCTGTCTCCATCCAGAGGTCTCTCCAGCCTGCTCTTCCCCACCTCCAGGCACCTGGCCTGCCGAAATGAATGTACTTCTGTGTCTGGGAGAAAGCCCCCTGATGCTTTGGGCCTCCAAATCACCTTTGGAAAATCCTGCCTCCATCCAACCCACTCATACCTCTGAGGCCCACTGGTGTTTGGGTCTCTTTTTTTTTTTTCATTTTAGGGGTTATTTTATACTTTATTTTTTTAAAAATAAAGCATTCCTCTTCCCCACCCCCTCACCCAGCCAGTCCTGGAGGTAGCATGGATGGTACAGGAAATGGTGCTGTGTATTTTCAGTGTTGAGAACATTCTGCAATACAAGCATTTCCAGAAGGAGAGGCTTGGTCTTAATATAATTCCACATTCGGAGCATGAGTTGTGGTTGGTGTGCCCCCTCCCTAAGTTTTGCCTGTGCATGGAAGCCCTGAAATGAGGGGATAGTTCCTGGATTCTGGGGAATAGCGTGCTGCTGTGGTGTGTGGTTGAGGGGCAGAGAGGTTGAATGCCCGTGAACATGTTTCTGCCATCTCGTGGGCCAGGTTCCTTGAGTGGGTGGGCTGAGGGAAGGCTGTAGAGATGAGGACTTGAATCAGCCGGGATGGAGGGGCAGCAGCCATGGGTGGGCATAAGGGACACATGTAAAGACTGAGGCTGTGGATACTGTTGAACCCAACTGTTTCAGACGCCCCAAATACAGAGTCCCCTGTCCTTGGGAACTGGCATCTAGTGGAGGACAGTCCACAGAGAATGGACTGGGACACCTGTGACAGGTGACAGCAGCGATGGGGAAAGGTGAAACTAGCGTTGGTCAGTGGGTCTTCACTGAGGAAGTCTGGCAAGGGGTGGCAGGCTCCAGGTGGCAGCCTGCAGGGAGCATGCCCTGTGCATTTGCGAGCTGTAGGGAGGTCACTCTGGCTGGTTTTAACAGCAAAGATCAGAAAGTGGTGAAAAATGAAAATAAAAAATAAATGGTGGCCGAATAGGAAGATGTATTGTGCATCTCATCCTGAGCCAGACTGGAACAAAGAACATCCACCTGATAGTAAGAAATCACATGCAGCTGAGCGGACAGTTTACAACAAGGAAGGGCAGAGGATGCCTGGAGAACGGTAAGAACTGGGAAGTGGGCTTGACAGGAACAGCCAGTTGGTGGGCAAGAGGGTGAGGAGAAAGCTGTGCTGCTCCAAAGTTGTGTCCCTGCAGGACGTGGGTAACATCCAACTGTGTAAAGGAAAAGCCACAGGGCAGCTGGCTGCCAGGGAAACTGGACTAAAGGCAAAGCCCTGAAAGGCGGCCCACACAGCACGGTGCTGGGGAGAGACAAAGAGCAGGTTCATTGTTTTGGTTTTGTCTTTGCCTTTATTCTCTACACCCAGAACACAGGGCTTTTTATTGCAAACACTCACTCCGGGCTTTGGAGCAGGGAGAGAGGCACAGACTTGAGCAGCCTGACGAGAGGCTGAGGAGGAAAGCAGGGCAGGGAGACATGGCCAAGAGTCCTGCATTGGGACATTTTTTAAAAATTTAAATTCTTGCTGAAACCGGTGTGGCTCAGTGGATAGAGCGTCGGCCTGCAGACTGAAGGGTCCCAGGTCCGATTCCGGTCAAGGGCATATACCTGGGTTGCAGGCACATCCCCAGTAGGGGGCGTGCAGGAGGCAGCTGATTCATGTTTCTCTCATCGATGTTTCTGGCTCTATCCCTCTCCGTTCCTCTCTGTAAAAAATCAATAAAATATATTTTTAAAAAATTTTTAAATTCTTGATTTTTAAAATTATCACATAAGTCTCTCCCCCCACACCACCTCTTGACCTCTCCGCAGCTGCTCCTACCCCCCAGCACATGCCCTCACCCCCTTGCTGTCTATGTCCCCTGGTTATGCTCTTATGCAAGCATAGAAGTCTTTCAGTTGATCTTTTACCCCTTCCCCTCCCCCACCTTTCCTCTTAGTTTGGATGGTTTCTTCAATGCTTCTAGGATGCTGGCTCTATTTTTGTTCATCAGTTTATGTTGTTCATTATCTTCCACAAATGATTGAGATCACATGATATTTATCTTTCTCTGACGGCTAAATATTTATATTTTCCTTAGCATAATGCTCTCTAGGTCCATTCATGCTGTTGCAAATGGTAAGAGTTCCTTCTTTTTAGAGCAGTGTAGTATTCCATGGTGTAGATGAACCACAGTTCTCTAATGCACTCACCTGCTGATGGACATTTAGGCTGTTTCCAAATCGTAGCTATTATAACTATGATTGCGCTGCTATGAACATACGGGTGCATGTATCCTTTCTGATTGGTGTTTCTGATTTCTTGGGGTATATTGCTAGAAGTGTGACAGCCTTAGCTTCCAATCCTAAGCAGCCATTTCTCCCTAAAGGAAGAGCTAGCCCTTCCCAATAGGCTCAGGGCAGGTGATACAGCCTGCCACATCCTGCATTTGAGCTTTTTTTTTTTTTTTTTTTTTTACAGAGGAAACAGGCAGAGGCCAAGCTTCTGGGTCTGAATAGCCCCGAAGAGCCCTCAGTGACTGGACTGGAAGAGGGGCTGGTCCACCATTCTATTCAGGGAAACAGACTGATAAAAACTCCAGGTTGCCAACCAGCCCCACTGGTCTCCATACAAGGAGCTCTGACCAGCCAAGACCAGAGTAACATATATATATATATTTGTACAAAAAACACGTATTATTCCCCCCTCACAAAATCGAGTGGCTGTATTACAGGAACGAAACCAGATCAAAGACACGAAAAGAAAAAGCCACTGCTTAACTGAAACACAACAGTGCTGAGTTCGGGTTCTGTGTAGAACTGTCATCAGCGCAGTAAAAATAGCCCCACCCAGATCTTTTAAACTTGAAAGTGATCACATTAAAAACCTGAGGTTACAAGGGACCACAGTGTGATCCAGAATTTCATTTTCTTTCTAAGACCCCAATGGAAAAGGTAAGCATTTGCAATGAGTTTCCTTTGGGAAAAACGCAGGAAATGGGGAAAACGCTGGCCACTGTATTTTGATGGTAATCTCACAAGATTTGCTGACACATTACTCGACTCTAACATCAGTGATGAGAGAGAATCACCGAGACAGCCTATCAGTGATTCTCTCTCATCACTGATGTTTCCATCTCTCTCCCACTCTTCTTTCCTCTCTGAAATCAATAGAAATACATGTTTTAAAAAGAGATATTTAAGCAGACAGTTTGATATATAGGTCTGGCATTCAGGAGAGAGATCTGGGTTGGGGATACACATTTGAAGATCATTAGGATATACAAGGTAGTATAAATCAATTTTGGTAGAAAAAAGACCAAAGACTGAATCCCAGGACACCTGAATGTGTAAAAGGTGAGAGATGAGAAGCCAAACAGTCTAAGAAGGACAGGCCAGGCAGGCAAGGGGAAAACCAGGTGATAAAAAGTTTCCCATTGGGTCAAATACTGCTGATAGGTTATGGAAAACCAGGTCCAAAACATTATTTCTAGATTTATTGGAGGGAAAATAAGTACTAACCTTGAGAAAAACAATTTTGGAGAAGAGGGGTGGCTGAAAATTACTAGAGTGGGCTCAAGAGTGCATGGAAGGGAAATTAGAATCAGTGAGAAGAGACAGTTCTTCTAAGGAGTTTGTAGCTAAATGGCATGACCTTGGATGATCTCATCTTCTTCATGTTTAGCTATAGCTTTCAATTCTTTCATAGTGATTATGGAGTACTTTTGTAATACTTAAAAGTTTTTTTCATTACATAACTGTGACATTACACGGTTTCAAACATGCCAGAGTAGGTATTACATAACAAATTCACAATATTATACAACTAAAAGACCCCATGAAACTTTTCTAGATATGTAATATTACATAATCTGATTGTGATGGTTCTCATGCTTACAAAGACGACAGAAGGATTTCTTGCTAGATGAAAATCATCCAACTCTAGATATGTTACCCTACTGAAATGTACAAAACACACTGTAATTAATCATATTAAAATTGTAACAGAAATAAAGGGGGAAACATGCAGGTGATATCCTTACTTTATAAACTGAATTTTTGTAAATTGTATAATATGAAGTCCCTGTTGAAAAACTGGGTGTGGTGCATACTGAAATCTATTCTCCTTAAACAGGAAGGATAAAGGCATGCGTGCAGGGTACCTTTCAAAAAGAAGATTCACTAAATTAGGAGCCCCTTGGTTTATAATGCAAAGGTCAGCAAACAAATGCCTGCAGGCCAAATCCAGCCCAGAGCTTGTTTTTGTCAATAAAGATTTATTGGAACAAAGCCACACCCACTCCTTTACCTAGTGTCTCTGACAGATTTCAGAGACCCAATGGTACACGGAGCCTACAATACTGGCTATCTGGCACTTTAGAGAAAAGGTCTGTCAGCCCCTCACCTTGCAGATTAATCCCTTTACGTGTTTTAGTAGGTTTTACCCAATAGGCTGAAATTTTTATATAAGATATGGAGCAAATTGCCTTATGAAATCCCTCAGCTTTCAGATTAATCTGAATGTCCAATACTTGAGCACTCAAGTATGAAGAACAAAACAAAAAAATCTACTAATTTGCAACTTAGGCAGGAACAAAGTAGAATGACAGTATAGCATATAACCTCCTTTTATAACTGAACGGATAGTAAAAGTATTCTCACAAAATTTGCTTAAGACATTACATTAATCCCAATGCTTTAAATACAAGTCAATTGTGAAACCATCAGTATACTGTAGGCCAGAATTACCCCCATTTTTCCAGTGGCTGCATACTACATTATTTTATGTGTATAATAATGTATTACCTTATAGATAGGTATTTATATTACCTACAACTTTTTTGTAAGCAATGTTGTAATAAATATACTTATACATATGTATATGTATAACATTTATGTTACTATCCCTAATGCATAAATATATATTATATATCCTTAACATCTGCCATAATATATATATATATTAAATACATATGATGATCTACTGTATGTTTTATATACATCTATACATATAGAGAGGTAATATGCCAATTTGTCCATTAAGGTGTCCCACTCCCAACATGGCTGTCGGCAGGGAGGGGACCTCAGCCGGGGTCCTCCCGGCACAGGGGAGGGGCCTGGGCTGGACCTGATGAGGAGCTTAAGAAGTCTGGCTGAGCAGGAGCTGGAAAATGAGTAATGCTCCCCTAATGTCACATACAATCACTATAAAATTTTATTGCTAGAGAACATAGAAGTAGTTATCTACTTCATTTTAGCCCATATTTACTGATAACAGAAATAAAAACCAAGGTATAATGATCTGTACGAAGTTCCTAAAGATGCATTACCTAGCATTTTATGGCAGCTATAATAATAAAAGCATAAAATACTAATTAGACCGGACAGCCAAACGACCTTCTGGACGTCATTCTGAATGTCCTTCTGGATGAAGCCACTATGGCAGGGGCCAAGGCAGAGGTGGTTAGGGGTGATCAGGTAGGCAGGCAGAGTGGTTAGGGGCAATCAGGCAGGCAGGCAGGTAAGTAGTTAGGAGTCAGCAGTCCCAAATTGCTGGTTTAGGCTCAGTGGAATCGGGCCTAAACCAGCAGTCAGACATCGCCTGAGGGGTCCTGGATTGCAAGAGGGTGCAGGGGAGGGCTGAGGGACCCTCCACCCATGCCCAAATTTTGTGCACTGGACCTCTAGTCCTATATAATAAAGGCCTAATATGCTAAGTGTCTGGTCCTCCAGTCAGCCGTTCAACCAATCAAAGTGTAATATGCTAATGATATGCTAAGGCCGTTCAACCACTCACTATGACGTGCATTGACCACCGGGGGCAGTTGACCAGTTGACTAGTCTCTATGACGTGCACTGACCACCAGGGGGCAGATGCTCTGACTGGTAGCTTAGCTTGCTGCTGGGATCCAGCTGATTGGGACTGAGCAATATTGGCTGGACATGCCCTGGAGTCCTCCCATGGTCCCTCCCCACCTGGCCAACCTCCCATGACCCTCCCGGCCCCTATTATGCACCAGCAAGGTCCCTTGGCCTGGCCTGTGCCCTCTTGTAATCTGGGATCCCTTGGGGTATGTTGGAGAGCTGGTTTTGGCTTGATCCCGCAGACCAGGCCAAGGGACTCCACTGGTACACGATTTTGTGCACTGGGCCTCTAGAAATTCTATAATGCTGAATCAGATAAATAAACAGAAAATTTCATCAAATTAACCAGGTAAATTAAGTATGACTTTTGGAAAGTAATTTAATGCCTTAGTGTAATGAGAGGGCTCATCCACTTTTTCTTATAAAGGAGCATAATGTCTCAAAGTTTTTCCACCTCAAAACTCAGTTTTCTCCTTTACAGACAAATATTGAGTTTATTGCAAATAATTTATGTGACCTATATGATACATACATGTCAAAATGATAATTGCCATGCTTTTATTTTTGGAAGATATTCTCTGTTTCCATATTTCTAATCTTTCCATTACAGTTCACATTCCACATTATTTGTATTAGTTTCAGTTGTGCCGCATAGTGGTTAGACAATCAGATACTTTACAAAGTGATCCTCCTGATATTTCAAGCAACCACCTGCCACCACTCATACTTATTACAATAGGATTGACTACATCCTCTATGCTGAACTTGACATCTCGGTGACTACTGGCTAACTACCATTTTGTACTTCTTAGTCCCCTTTACTTCTTGCCCAGTCTATTGACTCCCTTTCCTCTCACATCCATCAGTCAGATCTGTTATCTATGAGTCTCTCTTAACTTTCTTAGTTCATCTACTTTGCTCTTTCCATTCCACATATAAGTGAAATCATATGGGACTTCTCTTTCTTTGTTTGACATATTTCACTTAGAATAATGCCCTCTCGGTCCATCCACGCTATCACAAATGGTAAGGTTTCATTTTTTTTTATGGCAGTACCACACTTTAAACAACATAATGTAAAGCTTTGACTCAACAAACATATCTGAGAGTGGTGATAAAAATATATGTGGAAACACATATATTTGTTATTAAAATAACTCAATTAAATTGCAATGATGATGTACAGTGCAGGCGGGTACTTGAAATATTGGGGAGACCAATTTGTAAAGTATGTGATTATCTAACCAATATGCTGTACATGTGAAACTAATACAAAATAATATTGAATATAAACTGTGACTAAAATGAAATAAAAAATATCCTGAAGCGATCATATTAGAATTCTAAGTTCCAAGGTTTTGAGTACACCATGGAAGATTGTACACACTATAGAACAAAATAGTGAGTTTAGCTGGGGATATTTGTTTATATCCCTTCTCCCAGCCACAGCTTCCTTCCATTTTATTATTCCTGGGATGCAATTTATGTTTTTAAATTGATTTTAGAAAGAGATCATGGGAGTGTTGTGGATGGAATGCGAGTGCACAACCACTGGAGTCCAGAACAAATTAAAATTTAGGGAGCCTTTTCATAACCGGCCGACTGACTGCTCTCTCTCCATGCAGCAAGCCTAGAGACCAGCCCCGACCCTTCGTATCTGACGGTATTTAAACCATTCACTACATCCTGTTTTTGCAGAGCAAACAGTCTAAAACAATTTAAAACAAAGCAGTTTTCCTTAATTAACGTCAGTATGTAATTTACAGGGTCCTGGTGCCTGGTGGAGTAAGTAACTGCATCCCGTTATCAGGAAAGTTGACAGTGATCTATCTTGTAAGGTTTACTGGCATCCTGTTCTCAAGAAAACTGACCATAATTTATCCTGTAAGGATATTTTGTTAGTTGCAGCTGGGATTTATGGCCACAATGAATTCAAATTCTAAGCAAGACTAAGAGCAGAACTTCCTTTTTATTAAAGAGCCAGCCCTATGTGCACTTAGTGGTTATCTTGCTGCTGGCCTTGAAAACAACACAGTTCTATCCAATTAAACAATGCACCTGGCATGGCATTGAGAGTATGGGCATATCTAGTCTCTGGCCTACAAGGTCAGACAGCTAAGTTTATCTTCCTCATTATTTAAGCAGGCTAAAGCAGGCTAGAAAGCAAAGTTAATTTTAGAATAAGAGTCCGTCTGGAAAAAAAAAACAGCCGAGAATTCCAAACAGTAGTTTTACAAAATAGGGGTTAGCCTTCTCACTAGGAGGAAGCATGCTCAAAAATTCCCACTCTCTAACATTCCCCACTGGTTTTATGTACATGAGTCAAATCATTGACTCTTTTGGGTCATTGTTGGCGAGGGAGTTATATTGACCCATGAGGACTATAAACTTGATCTTAAGCCAGGTGTGATGAAGCCATGTTGGGATCCCGTTGACCCTGGCTGCTTTTGAGGTGGTCCTTTCCAGGTAGGAGTCAGTCCTTGTGTGGCAAATTTCTTTACCCAAACAGAGTCACCAGGGTGGAAGAATGGACCGAATCAGAAGCTGGTACAGTAGAGCGTCTCAGATGTGCTTCTGGATTGCTTCCTGGGTAGACTGTAAAGCCTGTGAGAACTTGAATAAAGACTGATTATGGATTTCAGCTTTTCTAGATTGGGTAGATCAAGGTCTGGAAGAGTCACTAGAATCTGTTATGACCCCACTGGTTTTAGGGCAGACTCCCGGGCAGCTTTATCTGTGGCCCGGTTCCCTCTTGCTTCTGTGGAGACCCCTTACCTTGTAAATAGCACTATGTACGTGAGCTATTGTAAATGCGTACCTACTATGAGTATAAATTGTCACTGATTTTCCTTTTGTCTACCAGAGAGCCTAAAACTGGGTGACTTGAGTGTTTGACATCCAGTGCTCTAGTGTGTTCCAGAGTAAAGCCTCGACCTCATGTGGGGCAGTTAGGATTAGTTACTGCCCTAGGGTTAACTTATTTGCTTTTTCCATAAGCATAGCTGTGGCTGCTACTGCCTGGAGGCAAGTATGTCACCCAAATGCAAAGGGGTCAAGTCTTTTGGACAAATAGGCTACTGGCCTTTTCTAAGGGCTGAGACTTTGGTGAGTACCTCTTTGCCTATGCCCCTTGTCTCACATACGTAGAGATGGAAAGACTTAGTTACATCTGGTAGCGCTAGTTGGCTCATCGTCCTTACTCTGCTCATGTCTGTCTAACTGCCTAATATATTACCTCAAGGATCTTGGCTCTGAATTCTTTTAGGGAAAATGGACGTTGAATTTCTTCTGTAGCTGCTTCGTGCTGAGGAGGGACGGAGTTTCCTTTCAAAGCCAAGAGATCATTGCTGTCTGTCAGAGAGATGATGAGGCCTGGGCACAGAAGGAGGTGGGCTTGTGACCTGGCAGAGACAAACTGTAACAAATGGTCCAGTGGAAGGGAAAGAAAAAATTTCAGTTTTAATAACCTCTATTGAAATAGAATTTTTCTCCTCAAAATTACCTCTATGCTTATCAAAAGAGCCAGATCAAGACCAATTTATCTATTGTATTTAATTTGCCCTGATTGTTTGCATAAACACAACAAGAATGGTAACCAACTACCTTTGCCAGAATTTCATGATTGAATCTTAATATGCCCCGTAGGGCCAGGAAGCCAAGCCATCCAGCTGCCCTCAGGCCTGCCTGTAGTATCTGTTGAGTTAGGTGAATCCTCACCTGTACTGGCTCTACCCGGGCCCATGCCCTAGGCTTCAAGGCCCATCTCAGCCCTCCTACTTGCCGTGGCTCAGAGTGCGTGGGGGTCCCGCAGGGACGCAGAGGTGCCCTTATTGCTCCCCTTCCACTCTGACCAACCACCAGTGATGGCAGGGTATGGGCCTGATGCTCCAGCACCAGCCATTTTCAGGCCTCCCAAGCAGGATACCAGGCTTTTCCTTGGTGCTCTTATTGGCTTCAAGTCTTCAGAGTTCAGGCAGGGCTCTTTAAAACATGATACTCTAGTTAAAGTTTCCGGACAATAAAACCACTATTGGAAACCGGTCTTATTGAATTTATGCAAAGAAATGTATTGCCATGATTTACTAAGCATTGCCAAATTTCAGAGGAATTATATAAAGAGAAAAATATACTGACCTGCTTCAAGATCCTCTTATTTTCCTTGTCAGTCCTTTCTATGGATTCTTTAGAGTAATATAACTGTCTTCAAATGACAAGGAGAAATTCAAAATGTATCTATATTCAAATAGACAATTATAGCTATCCTTGTAGTAGGGTTCCCCCTACTTGACTTGTCCTTAAAATTTTATATGGTCTCTGGGAGGGGTGACATGCCCACTGAGAAAGGACTAAGGGAGCTTTATTGCTTTACAGGGTCTCACATGTCACAGGACATCACGGGATCTGTAATTCCTGTAACAAAGGGCTGGTACTCGCCACTTCCCTCTGTTCCAAACAGGCCTTCCCCAGTTTCCTAAAGTTGAGGTTTGTGCCACCCCTGACATGGGCATGGTCACCCAGGCCTGCAAGACAGTATACAGGCTGCCAACTGTCTTTCAATAGAGACCAAAACCAGATGGGTATTTTCCTTGCCCATTTGGGCACCTGCCCTTTTGGCAACTGCATTCAAATCTGTAAGGTTAATGCAATATTAATAACACGATGAAGTACAATATTGGCACTGTGGCCACCTTAGGTAGCCAAATCTTGTGCTACCACATATGACACATGGTAGGGCTATACAAATATCTTAGGGAGGTGACTAAAGTCTATTCTTGACCTTCCCACACAAAGCAAAATTGTCCTTGTCTTTCTGGAGTCATGTCCATGAAGACGCAGGCATCATCTAAGTCTATTATACAGTTTTCTGCAGGCCACTGTCAGGGCTGTGTATGGTGGCCGGTTCATCTTTCTAGTTACAAATACAGCCTGTCTAATTTCCCTAAATTTTATTCTGGCACGGGAGAAAGTTGTTTTGCTGTAAACAGGCAGCTTAACCCCTACGTAACTGGGCTTGGACATCTGCCTAGAAAGCCGTAATTTATAAGTTTAACATGTGGCCTTAGGTCCTTCCAACCCAACAGGGTCTCTGCCATCCCTCAGTCAGACTCCTCCTCTCTTGGAGAATCTCAAAGTCCTGAGATTCCAGGAGTGTGCCTTTCCTGGTCCAGGAGTGTGCCTTTCCTTTGCCCTTTGACTTCAAGCTGCCAGTCCAAAACAGACATAGTTGCAGTTAGAAACAGCTTTGCATATTGCAAAGCGCTTCTGTGGCAGTGGCTTGGGTATTAGGCCCCTTGTCTTCCCGCCAGTCCCCTTTGTGGCAGAGCAGTGACCAGGCCTCTCCCAAGGGAGTGCACTGGAAAGGGATCTCAGCCCCTCCTCTTCCAGCAGCAACAGGTACTGAACCCTTTCAGTACATTTGCAAACAGGGAGCTTCCACTAGCTCTATCTGCTGCTTTTACAGATCCCGGGCCTGTTGCTCTATTTCTGGGGCTGCAGAAAGGCCAGTAGCAGTCACTGGCTCTGGTTTAACTGCTGCGGCCCGCAAGCCAAAGGCCTAAGTCTTGTGTTGCTTGTTGTAAAACACTCATTATTCACTGGGCACCAGCAGGGCAGCTCTAGTGTCAGGTAAATGTCTGCTGTCCCCCATTTTTCTCGCTTCTGTGGCTTCTTCCAGGGCCACTGCCGGCAGCTCAGGCATCCAGCCCCCCTCACTCCCTTCTTTCACCTGGCTCTCGGGAGATGAGTCTGCCTAGCAACCAGTTTTAAATCACCAGGGCAGCTTCGGACTTCAGCTCTGTTTCTCCACTTGGCTCCTGGGAGTTTACCTTTTTAATGTATTAATTACGCTTGCAGAAAACTTGCGACCTTGAATCTAGTGGAGTTCTGATAAGACACCTGGACCAAACCCCTACGCCAGCAGAGTGGTCTGCTGCCAGTAAAATTAACAAAAACCTATCTCTCCCTGCTTCATAATTAACTGCCGACATCCCCCATCTCTGCTTTTTCTGCATTAACCATTCACTCTGTCCTGAAACAAAGCAAATAGTCTGAGATCCTGTATATTTAGGCTTTTTACATTTAAGGATACTTTTTTCTTTCTGTAACCGTTGTTTTCCCTCATAGATTTTTACTCTAAGCCCCTAGAGGATCTTAAATCCTCCTCCTTTACCACTCTTGATTTCTCCGACCATTCCCATTCCCCAGTCCAGTTGCTTGTCTCCCTTTCCTGTTGTGTCAGAGGAAGACAATTCCTACAGAGGGGAGAAATAGAAACAGTGGGAGTTTCAGAGAAAACTACAGACTCCCGCTGTAGCAGTCCTCCCTTTGGAAGACTGAGGTCTGACCTGTGGAGAAAAAATGACTCTTAGTCAGCCTGGAAAGATAGCGGAGGAGGCTAAGGTTGTGTAGGGAGATTTCTTGTGAACTGAAAGCCTGGAAGGCCTCCTGAAAGAAAAGATCTTTAATCCAGTTACAGATGCTATCAGAATCATGATGAGAGAGGAAGGGAAAGACTAGGTAATGTCCTCTATGAGGATCCTAATAACCGAAACAGCAAGTCAGACAAATGTTGGACTAGGATGTCACAGGCAGGGACAGGGCCTGTAAATCTCTCCGCCCTGCGGAGCTGTAAGCCCTGCCCCTGGAAGTCTCCAATCACCAAAAGAGATAAAAAAGCCATAAGTAAAAGTTCTTTGTTCTTTGAAATGTCACAAATTTATATCTGTAAATTAACCCTAGGACTTTAAAATTTCAATTTAATACAGCAAATTCACAAATCAGAGCAAACTGAAACCCTTACTTACACAAAATTAGAAAGAAATTTTTATTAGCTAAATGGGCTGATTCCTTCCCACTGTGATAGAGAGCAAACAGCTCTGAGAAAAATAACTCAGCAGTGTTGCTTAAGACGTTTGCAGACCATCACAGCAGGTCCGCCCTATCTTTAAACAAATTAAACAATAGAAAGAGGTAACAAATACTCTCCTGTGTACAGCCAGAAGGCACAAAGTGGCTTTCGCTTCACACAGACCCGTTAATGAGCAAATAATTACGCGAAGACAGACAAACATCCATACTCACACTCTCAGTAGACTAGCCCAGATTGGAGCTGAGCAGATAAACGAAACAATGCCCAACTCCCCAGAGGGTCTTGGGGGCACTCCCGGCACCCATGGCCCAGAACAGAATTCTCGACCAACGTCTTGGTGAGAACCTACCGGAGGAGTGAAGACTGGGTCCAGTCCCCCTTCTCGCTAGCAAAATGGCTAGGCCCACACAAACAAACAGCCGAGTGAACTCATAATTCCTTCGTTCACCTCCAGAGTCCCACATTTATATACTAGCTAGTCCGAGTTTTTTACTTACACGGCAGCGCTCCTGGGTCAGCACTTCCCCCTTCCCGTCCCGCTCACAAAATGTCTGTAAGTCAAAAGCGTTAATGGAGGCTCCGTAGTCATCCGCTCGCCGCCTGAATTCCTGGAAATTTCATAATTAACTGCTGACCACCCTCCACTCCCCTTTTCTGCATTAAAAACATTGCAGGGGAGTACAGACAGAGGTACACGAAGCAGACTGACCCATTCTAATGATAGAGACAATCAGACCACAATAACACAGAATAACAAAGACAAGGCCAACCAAACAGGAACGCCGGGCACCGCGTCGTGTTCTGGGATCTGGTCTCGGAAGTAGCGCTGCGTCCAGCCTTCCAGAGGCCCTAGATGGGCACCCACAGAACAGAACCAGAAATAAGTTTCTTATTGGTAAGAATCAGATCCAGGCGGCTCCAATCAGAGTCAATCAGGAAATTTAGCAGGCGGGGTCTCTGACCTCTACCAGTCCCGGGGCTGAGGAATGTCTCTCAGAGATCTCCCCCTGGGTCAGAGAGTCCGGGGACCCCGGTGGGCTCCGGTCACAGGACCAGGCAAAGGCTGGTTATCTCATGGGGGCCTCCAAATGTTGTGGAGCGAATGCGAGTGAATGACCACTGGAGTCCAGAACAAATTAAAATTTAGGGAGCCTTTTAATAACCGGCCGACTGACTGCTCTCTCTCCATGCAGCAAGCCCAGAGAGCAGCCCCAACCCTTTGTGTCTGACGGTATTTAAACCATTCACTACATCCTGTTTTTGCAGAGCAAACAGTCTAAAACAATTTAAAACAAAGCAGTTTTCCTTAATTAACGTCAGTATGTAATTTACAGGGTCCTGGTGCCTGGTGGAGTAAGTAACTGCATCCTGTTATCAGGAAAGTTGACAGTGATCTATCTTGTTAGGTTTACTGGCATCCTGTTCTCAAGAAAACTGACCATCATTTATCCTGTAAGGCTATTTTGTTAGTTGCAGCTGGGATTTATAGCCACAATGAATTCAAATTCTAAGCAAGACTATAAGCAGAACTTCCCTTTTTATTAAAGAGGCAGCCCTGTGTGCCCTTAGTGGTTATCTTGCTGCTGGCCTTGAAAACAATACAGCTCTATCCAATTAAACAATGCACCTGGCATGGCATTGAAATTATGGGCATATCTAGTCTCTGGCCTACAAGGTCAGACAGCTAAGTTTATCTTCCTCATTATTTAAGCAGGCTAAAGCAGGCTAGAAAGCAAAGTTATTTTTAGAATAAGAGTCCGTCTTAAAAAAAAAAAAAAATTGCCGAGAATTCCAAACAGTAGTTTTACAAAATAGGGGTTAGCCTTCTCACTAGGAGGAAGCATGTTCAAAAATTCCCACTCTCCAACAGTAAGAGGAAATGAGGTACAAATCCAATGAGGAGGACAGATCTGCCCTGATTTTTCCCAGTGGTTCTCCATCTGCTTCTCCTGGTGTGTCTCCAACCAGGCGACCCCCTTGCACCAGGATGAGAAGCAGCGCTGACACCACTTCCTCCCCACGGCAGGGACCTCAGCTGGGTGCAGCCTAGTCCACCTCTTTGCCTACCCAGGAGGAGTCCCTAGGCCGACTAGCACCCTGCCACACCCCCGCCAGGTCCCCTACAGCCTTGGATGTAAGCACTGCAGGCAGGCTTGGGAGCAATGGGAGCTGCAGCCAGCACCCTGGGGCTGTCCCTTCAACCTGTGTCTAGCCCCTGGGGTCCCAGGCCTCACACAGCGTTTCGGAGAACACGGGCCCCACCCCCTCTTAGACCCGCTCCCCAGGGTCCCATCACTGATGTCCGTACTTGACCCAGCACCATGGGAATTTGGAGCTGAGGCTGGACTTCCCCGCGCCCGGTTTCCTCAGATCGGACGGATTTCCTGCCCAGCAAATTGCTACAAGTTCCCATGAGGAACCGGGAGGAACCGCTGCCTGTCCACCGGGTCCAGGAGCCCCGCCAACTGGAAGGGGTTTCTGGGCGCTGTTGGTGAAATGCAGGTCCTGTAGAATTTGAGGTCCTTCCTTGAAAACTTTCAGACAACTGTTCCTTCTTTTTAAACAGCTTTTCTTCCGAATTATTGTCCCTTTTGTCTTACAGTAAGATAGAGGGGAATATGGACACCAGGAGGAGGTTTTGTAATTTGGCTTGGAAATTAATGTCCGGAGTGTGATAGCATGAAGGAAATTAGTATGATGCCTTATGTCCTGGAGGGCCTCAGCGCTGGGGCCCACTGAAAACTTTGCTCAGTGTGCCTCTCTTTTTCCTCTGGGGAGGGGTTTCTTATTGTTCAGACCAGGTGGAAGGCTAACTGTGCTGTTTCCTAGACATTCACAGCAAAGCGGTTCAAAAAGAACATTTAATGTGACCGCGAGAGAAAGAGAAATGGAGTAACAGAGGAAAGGAAGTCACAGAGAGGGACAGGGCACAGGAGTTCCTCACTCCCCAGGATGTTGTTTCTGGGGGTGTAAGGTGGCGTAAACAAGGCAAGGGCACTAGGCTACTTCTAACTTTAAATTCTAGGCCTTTGAATGGACATTTCAGGCAGAGAGCCTTTGTCCCCTGGCATAAACCGGTGGCAATTTTCCCCTGGCCTCACTGACATACTGGAACGGCGCAGTAATGCCGGCTGGCAAAATTGACAGAGGTTCCACTAAGACATCTGTCGTGTTTTGCAGATGGCATTTCCTGGGTGGAAGGCTGAAGAAATTGAACGTCCTCTTCAGACCATCAGTACGTAACGGTTTCTCCAGTGTTATTAATGTGTGTGTCTCTTCTGGGTGTGACAGTGATAATGCATGAATGTGAAGTGTGAATTGTAGCAGAATGTAAACCTCAACATCGGGGAGCGCTTTAAGACCGAGTCCAGTCTGACAGGCTGCACCTAGCATGCTGGCCACACACTTCGCAGCCCCTGGAAGCGCACCACAGCCTGTTCCCCCAGATGAGGCCTGGGCCGCGCGGGCAATGCAAGCAAACTGGCTAGGAAAAGAGGAGCCGAAAGGCATGCAAGTTCTTGGGCATCCGGAGCTGCTGAGCTCAGCCCTGGGGGGAAGACACCTGCTGCCCCACCCTGAGGCCCAGGAAGGCTAACGCTCCATCGAGTCTGCTCCTCGGGGAGGACTCCGGGGGGCACAGCCTGTTCCTGAACCAGAGCCCTTCCAGCCGCACCCAGAGATGCCCGCCCGACAGCATCAGCAGCATCTGGGTCCCCTAAGCCAGCGCCCAGGGCACCAGGGGATTGTCAGTTCCCTGTGTGGGTGTAATGAACCATGTGATTTGCAGCTGCGTTGATGTCTCTGTGGTTATTTCCTCCGGTGGTTCTTGTCACGTTAAGTGGAAAGGAATTAATAAGCCCTCGAGCCTTAGTGCCCCCTAGAGTAGCCTCGAGGGTGCAAGATGACTTGAAGTCCCACAATGGACTCCCCCGTGCACACGCTAATAATGACATTTATATTGATGATTTAGCTGACGCAAATGAGGCAGCATAGCCTACACTGACTGGGGCATCACTCGTTCCTCAAGGACTTGACTTCTTTCCTTGCCATTTGGAACTATATGTTTTGAATACTGGGAGGAAAATGGTTTTTCTAAAATTGTAACCTATGTACAATTTAAAGCCCACTTCCATGATACACTGATAAGATTAACCTGGGTTGCTAACATTCTCCACAATTCAGTTCAAGTTGAAGCATTCAATAGTATATTAAGTGAAGTCAAGGTTTGTAGTTATTTGTCAATTTTTCTGGTGTAAATACTCTCATCATCATCACTTTCACACTTCCAAAATGATAACACTGAACATGGACCGGCTAAGATATTGAAGTAGCACATCATTATATTTTATTTCCAACTTATTGATACAGTAGATACAAACATGCTCAAGAACTTTCATAATAAAATCTACACTAATAAAAGAGAAACATGCAAATTGACTATACCTCCACTATGCCCACAAGCCACGCCCACAAGCCAATCAGGAGCGAGGATGCAAAGTAACCCAACCAAGATGGCTGCAGCCATGGAGTGAGCAGGAGGCTTGGGTTTCCCCAGTGATGGAGGAAGCCAAACTTTCTGCCCACCCTGGCCTGCCCCAGACTCCGCTCAAGGCTACAAAGTTTCAATTATAGAAGATAAACAAATCACAACAAAAATGGCAGCAGCCACAGAGCTGAAGCAAGCAGGAGACTTGGGTTGCCCCCAGTGATGGAGGAAGCCAAGCTTGCTGCCCAGCCCTGGCTCTGCTCAGTTACAAAGTTTCAATTATAGAAGATAAATAAATCCCAGATACCAGGGCCTCCACTTGGGTCACCAGGCAGGCGTGGCCAGCCTGCAAACCACCACAGGCCCCTCACCCAGGCTGCCCTACGCCCCAAGGGAACCCCCACCTTGATCTGGGACACCCTTCAGGGCAAACCAGCTGGCCCCTACCCATGCGCCAGGCCTCTATCCTAGCTAATAAAAGAGTAATATGCAGATTAATCCTCACTCCAACACATAAGATGGCTGCCCCCATGTGGTCAAAGATGGCTGCCCCATGTGGACACAAGATGGCTGCCACAAAATGGCCAGCAGTGGAAGGCAGTTGGGAGGGACCAGGCCTGCAAGAGAGGGCAGTTGTGGGCGATCAGGCCAGCACGGGAGGACAGTTGGAAGGGACCAAGCCTGTAAGGGAGGGCAGTTGGGGGCAATCAAGCCTGCAGGGGAGGGCAGTTAGGGGTGATCAGGCCAGCAGAGGAGGCAAGTTGGGGGTGACTGGGCCTGCAGGGAAGGGCAGTTGTGGAGGTCCCAGGCCCACAGGGGACAGCAGTTGGGGGGGACCAGGCCTGCAGGGGAGGGCATTAGTGGCAATCAGGCTAGCAGGGAAATGGTTAGGGGGTAATCAGGCTGGCAGGCAGAAGCGGTTAGGGGCAATCAGGAAGGCAGGCAGGCGAGCAGTTGGGAGCCAGCAGTCCTGGATTGTTGATCCTACCAGGATCAGGCCTAAACGGGCAGTCGGACATCCCTCAAGGGGTTCCATATTGGAGAGGGTACAGGCTGGGCTGAGGGACATAACCCCCATGCACGAAATAATTGGGAAGTGGCAAGCGTTAACCATTTTTTAAACTTTGAAGTAAGTATAATTGATTTAAAATATACATTAAAATATTTTTATTGATTTCAGAAGGGAAGGGAGGAATGAGGGATAGAAACATCAATGATGGGAGAGAATCACTGACAGGCTGCCTCCTGCATGCCTCACAACGGGGATCCAGCCCACCACCTGAGCATGTGTCCTGACTGGGAATGCAACCGTGACCTACAGGTTCATAGGTCAATGCTCAACCACTCATCACACCAGCCAGGCTCTCCTAAGCTTTTAAGGGATCCCGCTCGACCTGCAACTGAGGCAGCAATGAGCAGAGACAGCTTATCCAGGGCTAACCCCCTGAACCTGCGCTCCAGGCCTCCTTCTCTCTGATTCTCCAGTGAGCTCACAGCAGTGTTTCTACAGAGCTAAAGGAGCCCCACCTAGCCTCTCTGCTGTTCCTTGTTCTATCCTAAGCCCTAGATTTCCTTTCATTATCCCCATCTTTAACAAATGTTCCCTCAAAATCTCTGAACTCCTGTTGTGAAATCTTCTCTGCAGATTTCACAACAGGAGTTGTGAAAATCCTCCTTCTGGGGCAGCCATCTTATGTGTTGGAGTGAGGATTAATCTGCATATTACTCAAGTCAAGAACTCAAACACTATAGTCCCAGCTGAGGCAGACCAGCTCCAGGCAGGCTCCTGTTCCCTAAGTGTTATACCTCGGACATGCTGTGTAAAGACAGAACAAGGCATGATTTTGCTTACAAGACTTGGTAAAAAAAGTGATGGCCAACAATCACTTTGTTGTTGTTGAGTTAAATCAACATTAACACTGTTCCTTTTTAAAATGTCTTTATTGATTTTTTAGAGAGAAAGGGAGAGGAAGAAACATCAAAGATGAGAGAGAATCATTGACCAGCTGCCTGCAGCATTCCCTCTACTGGGATGGAGCCTCCAACCTGGGTATGTGCCTTGACCTGGAATCAAACCAGCGATATGTTGGTTGATGGGTACACACCCAACCACTGAGCCCCACTGGCTGTGCACACTATTATTTTTTCCTAGAGGCCCAGTGCAGGAATTTATGCAGGAATTCGTGCACGGTTGGGGTAGATAGCCTGGCCCCAATCAGGCCAGACTGGGGCTGGGGCTGTTGGGAAGAGGAGATGTCAGGAGGTTGGCCAGCCAGCCTGCAGGGATCAGGTCCCATTCAGGGCCCCCAATTAGGGTCCCCTATAAGGGCCGGGCTGGATGGCGGAAGGGGCTGCAGGCAATTGACCAATGGGCACCACCCCCAATTTGATTTGAGGGGCTGACTGGGGGCGGGGCAGGCCATGGGGAGGGGCTGTGGGTGGTGGGCTGGCTGGCCGCCCCCCCAAATGGGGTGGGTGGGGGGTGCCGATCAGGAGCCAGCAGCCTGTGGGAGGGGCCATAGGTGATTGGCTGGCTGTCCCTGCCCCTAATTGGGGTTGGGGGAGGCTGATCTGGGATGGGGCCAGGCAGGGGGAGGGGTTGCAGGAGATTGGCCACCCAGTCCTGTCCCCTATTGTGGTGCAGGCGGTGATTAGCGGTGGGGATTGGCCAAGGGGAAGGGCTGCAGGCTGATCAGGGTGGTGGGGGCCCATTGGGGGCATGGCCAGCCTGGGGGAGGGCCTGCAGGAGGTTGGCCACCCAGCCCCGCCCCCTATTGTATTGGGGGTTTGCTATCAGGGATGGGCCAGCTGGGGGAAGGGGCTGCGGGCCCATTGTGGTGGGGTGGGCTGATCACAGGCACTGCTGGTGGGGTGTGGAAGCGGAGGGGGAGTTTGGCCAGCAGGCCCTGCTCTTAAGCTGGGTGGGAGAGTCTGATCAGGGGCAGGCTGGCAGGGGGAAGAGGCCATGAGGTTGGCCACTGGCCCCACCCCCTGATTAGGCTGGTTCACTGGCCACAGTGGGTGTCATAGTGCCTGGTTGTCAGATCATTATGGCAGTGATGGTAGCCACCTTTTTATATATATAGACTAGTGGCCTGGTGCACATTAAAAGTGAATTAGTTAGAGGAAATATTTTAATATTGCTATTTGCCGTTTCTCTATAATAGAAGTGTCAGAGATTAAAGAAAATTAGTAAAATGTATATTAAAATCTCCCTCCTGTCAGAGTCTGGGGCACACCGCGGGACCCAGAGTCAAGTCTCCGCCCAACCATGTGCACATCAAAATTTCTAGAGATTCACACCCAGCCAGCCCCACCCCTGTCAAGCCCCGCAGGGTGGGGGGTGCAGCCTCAGGTCTCGTGGCCCCATGGCAAGGGCAAGGCACGTGGCCTCAGGTACCCCAGCACGGCCTCAGGTCCCTCTGGCCCCGATCACCTAGTGCATCCTCAGGTCTCAGGCCCCGGTGCCAGGGGCAGGGGGGTGCCGCCTCAGGTCCCTCGGCCTGGCCTCTGGTTCCCCAGCCGCAGGGCTGGGGCAGAGGATGCAGCCTCATGTCCCCTGGCCCAGCCTCAGGTCTCCAAACACCCTCTCTGGGGCGAGGAGCATGTCCTCAGATTCCCTGGCCTGTCCTCAGGACCCCTGGCCTGTCCTCAGGCCCCCTGGCCTCTCCTCAGGTCCCCTGGCCTGTCCTCAGGTCCCCTGGCCCATCCTCAGGCCCCCTGGCCCGTCCTCAGAACCCCTGGCCCGTCCTCAGGACCCCTGGCCCCAGGCCCCGGGCAAAGGACATGGCCTCAGGTCCCCCGTCAAGCTCCACTGGGCAGGGGTGCAGCCACAGGGCCCGTGGCCCGGCCTCAGGTCCTCAAGCCCTGGTGGCAGGCCTGGAGGCCCAGCCTTAGGTTGCACGGCCCAGCACCATGGGAGGAGGGCACAGCCTCAGGTCCTCCGTCAAGCCCCACCAGGGCGCCTGGGTGTGAGGGCGAAAGGGTGTGACAACCATTTGCATAGTAGCTCTTTATTACATAGAATTGCTGACTCTATTACAGATGTTCCCAATTTCTGCCATCCTCCTCCCTCCTTTTCTCCCTCTACCCTGCCCCCACTGCTTCTAGTCCCTCACCACATTATTGTCTATGTTCATGGCCTATGCATATCCTATATAATAAACCCTAATATGCAAATTGACCTAACGGTGGAATGACCTGTTGCACTGACCACCAGGGGGCAGACGCTCAATTCAGGAGCTGCCCCCGGTGGTCAGTGTGCTCCCACAGGGGGAGTGCTGCTCAGCCAGAAGCCGGGCTCACAGGCGAAGCAGCAGAGGTGGGAGCCTCTCCTGCCTCCACTGCAGGCAGGCCTTAAGGAGCAAGGGGTCCCGGACTGTGAGAGCCCCAGACTGCAAGAGGGCACAGGCTGGGCTGAGGGACCCCCTCCCCCACCTAGTGCAAGAATCTCATGCACCGGGCCTCTAGTATGTATATACTTTGTTTAAAATATTTTTGTTGATTTTAGAAAGTGGAAGGGAGAGGGAGAGATAAAAACATCAATGATGAGAGAGAATGGCTGATCTAAACTCTCACCTCTTGCATGACTCCAGCTCCACACTGGGAATTGAGCCTGCAACCCATGTATGTGCCCTGATCATTAAAAGAACCAGTATCACATGACCTCATCATTTGTGGAATAAAATGGATAGCATAAATTGATGAACAAAAATAAATTCAGAGACATAGAAGCATCAAAGAGAGTGTCAAACTTCAGAGGGAAGTCAGGGAAGGTAGAGGTTAAGGGATCAACCAAAGGACTTACATGCATTCATATAAGCATTAGCAATGGACATAGACACTATGGGGGTGGGGGAAGGGCATGTGCTGAGGCATGGGGGTGGCTGGGCAGAGCTCAAAGGGAGGAAAAGGAGTTGTATGTAATACTATATATAATACTTTAAACAATAAATAATTTAAAAAATATAAATAAAATGAAAAGAACCATGACCTCGTGGTTCATAGGTCAAGGCTCAATCACTGAGCTACACCAGCTGGGCTACATTATTTTAAAATTTAAGAAAAAATGTTTTTTTTATTGTTTATAGCATTATCGATGTCTCCCATTTCCTCCTCTGTATGTATTCTTTGGTGGATCTCTTGTATTCCTCTCACCTTCTTCCCCTCAGTGATCTGTTAGTCTGCTCCAGTCAGCCAGGCCTCTGGTCCATTCTAGTCCCTCCCCAGGCATCGCTTGCTGGGCCACAACACCTGTCATTGGATGGGATGCTGGTACTCCCCTGGGCGGTTGAGAAAACTACATTACCCAGAAGGTACTGCACTAATGTGGGCGGTACTAAAGGGTATTTTGGTGCCTGCGCATCCGGTTAGGGCGGGACTTCCGCCTTCCTCCTCACGGTGGTCATTTTAACATTTAGGTCTTTGTTCACAGATTCACAAGCTTCAGGGTACTGGTCGTGAGTAGGAGGAGTCCTGGGAGGCAGCCGCCTGTTATGCAGGGTGTGTCTGAGGCTCCTTGAGCCCCAACAGACCGAGATCGGCGTCTCCGTGCCTCCCCGACTCCTCTCTGCTTACAGCGTTCCCGCAGCCTGACCCCACTTAACCCTCCAGCCTGGGGGACCCGCGCCTCTCAGGTCCTGCCGCCCAGGTCCCGGCATCCAGAATGGTAAGTCCTCGTGGGTGACACATTGTTGATGGGGGAAGAGGGTGACAGGCTGCAATGCCACCTTGTAAGGACGTGATGGTGCGACTGAGCAGGGAGGATTTGGAAATCCGGGCCTGTTTTGGTTGTAAAGGCAACAAAGTGATGAGATGTGGTTTTGCACGAGGAGTTTTACTTTCATTCTCAGTGAAAAAAAGAGGGACGTTTTCTGAGGTAGGGTTCTAACTTTTGCTAACATTGCTGAGAGGAAGAACAGACTAGAAGACAGAGGACAGCAGCTGTGGACAGGAAGGGGGGAGTCCTGTAAATGATAAGGTAACTGACAAGAGTGAGCACTGAACACTGAGCCCTGAGATAATCCAGGCATCTGGAGGGCACCTGGCCTTTGGGCTGGGCAAGGTACTGAGCAGCCTGAGCCCATAGAGCCTGGTGGTGGCCAGGCTCTCAACAGACCATTTTCTTTCCAGGAATTGCTGCAAATGCAGAATCGATTAGGTGTACGGGTTTGTGGAGCTTATTTCAGGGCCTCACACACTTGTGGCCTCTGAGATAGGAGTGTCCTGGGACTGTCAGCCACTCTTGTAGCCCTTGGACCCGGGCACTTTGAACAGACACTAAGCCCATCTCCCAAGGCCAGGAGTAGGGCTTCATGACGTGGACCTTGTTTTTGGCAACCAGTGTAATGAGTGTGAGGTCCTCCACACATAGGTTCCAGAATGTGCAGACTGGGAGTGAATAGTGAGCTGAATCAGGAACCTGCAAGTATGTTTTTAAAAATACATATATATTTTTTATTGATTTTAGTTGTAGAAAGGGGAGAGGAGGGAGAGAGACAGAGAAACAGGGATGTGCAAGAAACAAGGATTAGTTACCTGCACAATCTCTACTGTGGATCCAGCCCACAACCCAGCCAAGTGACCGCACCAGTGCATGGGTCTGTGCTCAACCAACTGAGACACATCAGCCAGGACTGTAGCTCACATTAATACAGGGACTCATGGTCAGGTTGGTAATGGTAGTAGTAGCTCAGAAGGGACAGTGTAAGTCTGAGGACTGGCTTTTCTGCTGGAGCTTTTCTTTGTGGGAGGTGGGGGTCACACAAATACTGTATAGGGACAGTAGTTGTCATGTAGAATGTCAGGGAGAGAGAATCATTTTGCAGTGCCCAATACCTTTAAAAGATGAGTGGACCTGAGATTAATTGGAGGCTGAAGAGTAATTCAAACAAGATGAGACTAGGACTGGTACATATCAACTTTTCTAAGTTCACCAGGATTTTGTTGTGACCCTTGGTGCGTCCTGGCTGTGGGGAGTTGCAGTCAGTCTTGTGGATTAGCTAAGAGGCTTCAGTGGTCATCTGTGAGACTCACTGGGCATTCTACAGAGGGCCATCGGGGCTGGGGCTTGAGTGAAGGTTAAGTGAGAGAGGTTGGCTGTGACTAGTGAAGGAACATCAAGTGCAGCATAAGAGGAGGTGGCCTGTGGATATTTGAGATCTGATTGTTGTTCTAATAGTTGAGGTTGAAGGAAAGAAACAGTCATGGAGAGAGGCCTACCTAGCAGGACTCAAGGCTGCCTCTATGAGTGTGGCCTGTCAGAGTCTGGGCAGCGCTTGATCCTGATTCCATTTGGCAACCACCTTCTGGACCACACATGCTGAGTAATAAGTAAAAGGCCAGGAGATGAGTGAGGGGGCTGGGGCTGTAAAAGTGCAGGTTCGAGAGAGGTGTGGTAGAAAGAGTAATGTGCACTTGGAGAGGGAGTGTGAATTCATGGCCACAGCACTCTGACATTGACATAAGATGAATGAAAGAAGAGTCTATTTCTGGTGGTGCCTGGATGTATCAATAAGGTGAATTTAAGGGTAATTGCCTGTAGAGGTGTTTGGATGCTACATTCTAGGTTAAGAGCTCAGGTGCCATTTAACTAACCCCCTTACTGCCTTTTGTTGGGAGGGACACACTGGTTGATGGGAATGAGATAGCGTTCATCAGTGTTACCCAGGCTTGTAAATCTCCACTGACATGGGTAAGGAAGAAGGGTAAGAGACAAATAGAGTATGGGGGTGGCGAACTATAATTTTGGAAAAGAAGGCGATTAGGAAAAACTTTACCCACACCACGGTGAATGTGCATTACATTTCAAGTTGTGCCTCTGGGAATGAAGCTGAGTGAGAGAAGTGTTGTTCAAAGAACTATGTGCAGCACATTGTGAAAAGTGATGGCCTTAGCACCTTGGGAATGGGGTCCAGGTGATGAAGTGTGATACCATGTTTTTGGTGTCTTAGAGGAACAATCGGAGGGACTACAATGCTATTTCCTGAGAAAACAGTATCAAATCACTCACACTCTTTTTATGGCCGACATCCCTCTCTAACCTATGTTCTTCACACACACTCTATTGATAAGAGGCAGTGTGGCATACGTGGGAGGTCCACAGCTCAGGTATCTTCTATCTGCTCAACTGCCTTAATTGTTGTGGGAAGAAAAATAACAGCAGGAATGTAAGAAGACAGTGGCTTTCATGTGGTGAAGGCCTGGAATTTTCTCGGATATAAAGAGTGGAAAGAGCAGATGGGTGTGGAAGGTGGGGAGTATGACAGACTTAGAATGTTAGGAGTGAATCTGATCATGGGCTGTATGTCCCTATTATGACAGGATGTGAACTTTGAGGACGTGGCCATTGCCTTTTCTCAGGAGGAGTGGGTGCTCCTTGATGAGTCTCAGAGACTTCTGTACTCCGATGTGATGGTGGAAGTGTTTGCACTTGTGTCATCTGTAGGTAAGACCTTCACATTCTCCCAGTGCCCTGAGGTGATGACCTCTCTTCCTTTATTCCTCAGCCGTAGCTTTCTCTCTCCCACAGCCAGAACATGGCCTCCGCTAATTGCCCCCACTGTCCTGTCAAAAGTGCTGTGGCTGCCAGGGATGAGCTGGATGGGAGCCCTGAGCAAAGGACTCTACAAATAACCCGAACACCCATAACCTCAAAAAGTACAGGCAGTGTTAGGGAGTCAGGATTCTTATAGTGAGCTTAATGGTTCCCAGCTTGCACTTTCTCTTCCTGGGAGGCGGACCGTGTCCACATGCATGGCTTCAACTTCTGCCCTCTTTGTCTAGGTAAGGGTTCTTTGTGGCAACCTGTTCCATGTCTTTACCTACATGAACCATGGGCTGTGCTTGTAAGGCCCTCATTCAAATGTTTGTAACATTCTCTTTTCTCAATATTTTAACAAGCTGTGTAGCTCTGGCCCAGTACTGACTACTCACCTCTCCATCACCTGTTCCTCTACACTGCTGCCTCTGCAATATTCTACAACATTGACTTCATATGTGTTACGAGGTGCACATACGTGCTAAGTAGTCCTTGAAACCAGCTACTCCTTTATTGAATTTTACTTGGAGGTAGACCGAACCACTCTCTTGTACAGCTCATCCCCGTCCCCAGCAGACAAGCCCTGCTGAATGCTGTCAGTTGAAGGATGAGCTGGAGATCTATATTCTAATCCATGTGGTGCTTGCCAAGTTTCTGTCATATTTCTGGTGAGGCATCTCTATTTTGTGATCTTCATTAGCCCAGAAAGTCACAACAGCCTCTTATTGATCCTTCCTGCACATCTCATATTTTCAGACAATTGCATGGAACCAATGTGTAATGTATAACACACTTTTGTAATGGGACTCTCCCCTGTCACCACATTCAACATTCATTTCCTCACCCTTTCTCACTTTTCAGGTTGTTGGCATAAAATCAATGGTGATGAGGCCTGTTCGGGTCAGAGTGTATCTATAAAAGGAGAGTCACAGGTCAGTGCTTCTAAGACAGCTCCAAGCACCCAGAAGATCCCTCTGTGTAAGCGGTGTTTCTCCATGTTACAACATATTTTGCACCTGACTGGGTCACATGCAGCATACTTTGAGCAGAAAGCCTTCTGTAGTGACGCATGTGTTGGAGACTTCTGTTTCAGTGCAAACCCTCAACAGAAGCAGAGGAATAAATGTGGACAGGGGCCCTGGAAACAAGCTATGGACAGGGCCTCCTTTGTGAGCAGGTGCAGCTTCTACTTATCTTCGGTGCCTTCAACCAGCAGGGAGGTCGGGGAAGACTTGCAGTACAACTCAGAGTTTCCCAAGCACCAGGCCACTCCCAACACTGAGGCGCTACACTGTGCCAGTGAGATTTCACAGGAATTTCACAGTGGAAAAAAGCATCACCCGTGGGGTGAATGTGAAAACGCTGCCAGCCACAACCTGAAAGTTGTTCAATGCCCGAGTGGCTCTTCTGGAGAACTTATTTATGAGTGTAACAAATGTAGGAAAGTTTTTAGACGAATCTTGAACCTCATTCAACATAAGAGAGGTCACACTGGAGAAAAGCTGTATGAGTGTAGAGAATGTGGGATGTCCTTTCGTCTAAGGGCTCACCTCACTGCACACCTCAGAGTTCACACTAGAGAGAAGCCATATGAGTGTACTGAATGTGGGAAGTCTTTTAGCCAAAAATCCAACCTTATTAAGCACCTGAGTGTTCACAGTGGCAACAAGCAATATGAGTGCTGTGATTGTGGAAAGTCCTTCAGTAATAAGTTTTACCTCAAACAACACCAGAGAGTTCACACTAAAGAAAAGCCATATGAGTGTATTGAATGTGGGAAGTCTTTTAGCCAAAAATCTCACCTTACTAAGCACCTGAGAGTTCACAGTGGCGAAAAGCCATACAAATGCTGTGATTGTGGAAAATCCTTCAGTGATAAGTCTATCCTCAAACAACACCAGAGCGTTCACACTGGAGAAAAGCCCTATAAGTGTAGAGAATGTGGGGTGTCCTATCGTCTAAGGTCTCACCTCACTGTACACCTCAGAGTTCACACTGGAGAGAAGCCCTATAAGTGCAGAGAATGTGGGATGTCCTTTTGTCGAAGGACTCACCTCATTGTACACCTCAGAGTTCACACTGGAGCGAAGCCATATGCGTGTACTGAATGTGGGAAGTCTTTTAGTCAAAAATGCAGCCTTACAAAGCACCTGAGAGTTCACAGTGGTGACAAGCAATATGAGTGCTGTGATTGTGGAAAGTCCTTCAGTGATAAATGTTACCTCAAACAACACCAGAGAGTTCACACTGGAGAAAAGCCATATGAGTGCACTGAATGTGGGAAGTCTTTTAGCCAAAAAACCAGCCTTACAAAGCACCTGAGAGTTCACAGTGGCGACAAGCGATATGACTGCTGTATTTGTGGAAAGTCCTTCAGTGATAAGTCTTACTTCAAACAACACCAGAGAGTTCACACTGGAGAAAATCTCTATAAGTGTAGAGAATGTGGGGTGTCCTTTCCTCTAAAGTCTCACCTCACTGTACACCTCAGAGTTCACACTGGAGAGAAGCCGTATGAATGTACTGAATGTGGAAAGTCTTTTAGCCAAAAAGCTCACCTTATTACACACCTGAGAGTTCACAGTGGCGACAAGCCATATGAGTGCTGTGATTGTGGAAAGTCCTTCAGTGATAAGTCTGCCCTCAAACACCACCAGAGAGTTCACATGAGAAAAGCCCTGTAAGTGTAGAGAATGTGGGGTGTCCTTTCCTCAAAGGGTTCAGCTTACTTTGCACCTCAGAGTTCACACTGGAGAGCAGTGTTAAGTGTGCTGGGAATGTTTTATTTTTCTCACTTAGTATATCAACACTGAAGGCGACTCTTTAGGACCAATTTTTCTGAATTTAAACAATGGAACGTGCACTCTGACGTATTCCCCGTAAGTTTCAGGTACAAGTGAGGCTTGAAGAAGCTGCATTGTGCTTGCTAACATGCTCAGACCTACTACCTGATGGATGTCACAGCAAGCATTTGTAGCTGAAGAGATTTCACCTCTACCACCTGGCTCACCTGAAGAGTGTGCATCAGTCACAAACCCTGTGTGCTCGGGGGAAATGTATTCTGTGTTCTCATTGTTCTTGAGAAAATTATGATTACTTCAAGCTCTGGACAGGATCTTCATTCCTTTCTCTGACTAGGGAATGCATCTGACCCAGGGTTTGTCCAGAGCACCCATCCTAAGCTAAGGAGTGCTACCACTTGCAGGGACATTGTGGGTCTCACATTATGCTTTTGTGAATTGTTTTACTTTCTAATTCACCAGCCTGCAAATTGCTTACTGTCCTCTGTTCTGGTTTATGGTCTTTAGTAAAGATGTTTTTTTCTTTCATAGAGTTATTTACTTTTTTTAATTTCACTGTCTGGATGATTTGATATGAAAGTTGTGATCTGTCATCATGGTGAGGTGAACATATATGGTGGGGTCGGAAACTGTGCTTTGGAAAGCGTATAATAATGTCAGAAAAATCACTCTTTGTCCAATAATGGCTTATTTCATACCGCTGACCAAGGCAATGAAAGAAAAGTTTGCATAACTTTGTCCCTCTAATATTTGTGAGGTCAGTGGACCCCCAGAAGAGGAGTCCTTTCCTGTGCTTCTATCATTGTTCTCACATTCTCCTCTGATGAGTTGTTTTATGTTCTAATTCACCAACCTACAAACTGCTTGCTGTCCTCTGGTTTATGATCTTTTAGTAGAGATGTTTTTTTGCTTTTGTACCTTTAATTTTGTTCGTTATATTCACTGGCTGCGATGATTTGAAAGGATAGTTGTGATCTGTCACACGCAGAGGTGAACAGATATAATGGGGTCCCAAGCTCTCAGTGCTTTGGAATGCACATAATAATGGCAAAAAAATCACTCTTTGGCCAATATTGGTTTATTTTGTATTGCTGACCAAGTCCTTTAAGAAAAAGATGTATGACTTTGTGGTTTTAATTTTTTAGCCTGGTGCCTGTATTATTGGTGAGGTCAGTGATCACCCAGAAGAAGAGTCCTTTGTTGTGCTTCTGTGAACAATAGGAATTATATTCTCTGTTCATAGTATGTCTTACATACTGCAAAGGAGCCCTGAGCCATGATGTATGACATTTCATTGGCTGATTTCATTTGTTGTAACACTGTGAAGTGCAACTAATATTGGGACAAACACTCTTTTCATAGTGAGTGGAAGAGGCGGGAGTATATTGGATGAAAATTGACTCTGCTGCACATTATCCACAAATGACCCAGTCCTGAAGCTTGTTTGTTCTTTTTGTAGCTGAACTGATTGGTTGCAAAAAGAATCTCACAGTTTGGGGGAATCCCTGGGCCTCTGTATGGTGTTCACCTCAAGGTTATCACAATAGGCAGGAACTCAAAGCTAGAGGAAGGATAATTGTATAATTAGTCCCAGGTTGTGTGTTTTGTAACACATCCACATTCCTGATGATTCTGATGGCAGTAGTCTTCACTTCTGGGCAGTATTTCCTGCCACAGAGGCAGCAATGTTTCAGGAAATGAGGAGAGAGATGGTCATGTCTATATAGAGGTGCCATCTTTATTTTCTCACAACAAAGGGATGTCTGTGTTTTTATTTGGAACCACGTTTTAAGGCTGTACTTAGGTATATGTATAACTGACATGCAACAAAAAGCACTTTTCTAATGTACTGTTTGGTGAGGTGGAACATACGGATAAAGCTCAGAAACCGTCACATGTGAAATGAGCTTCTCTGTTACCCATACCCATGGTGAGGCCAAAGTATGCTTACAGTTGTGAGTATGCAAACCATAGAATTTATTTTATTATTTTAAATACCTCTCTATATATATAAACGGCAAATATGCAAAGTGTCTCCTTGGGAGTTTGACCGAAAGACCAGGAGTTTGATTCCTCACTATGACGCGCGCTGGCGACCAAGGGAAGGAAGGGAGGCTCTGGTCGGTAGCAGGCAGCTGAGGAAGGATGGCTCAGATTAGCCCTGATTGCTGGCCAGGCCTAGGGTCTCTACCCTGCGTGAATCTTGTCAACTAGGCTTCAAGTTTTATATATTTTTAAATATATTTTTATTGATTTTTAGAGAGAAGGGCAGAGGGAGAGAAACATTTGTCTTCTGCCTCCTGCTTGCCCACCACTACAGATCCAAACAGGCATGTGCCGTGATCTGGAATCAAACCAAGGACCTTTCAGTGAAGGTGATCATGCCCAACAAAATATGATATAGTAACCATGAGAGTTTATACTTTTATTATTATTTATTAACAGTTGTATTATTTTCGATAGTAACAACTCTAAACCTAGTTTTGCACACCCTGTATTTACCTCTTGCCCTTTGATAATATTTCAGATTCTCTTGTCCTCCATACAGCCATTGATTTACCTCCTCTTACAATAGATTAGTTCATATTTTTCATAATTTTATTGGCACTATAAGGTGTATAATTTTTAACAATCACTGGCTTCCTTCTTTCTTGCTACACAGGTACTTTTAGGTTCAACAGTAATGTTTATGTAAATAGTTAATTTTTTATTGCTAATAACATTGTATTCTGTGGAAAACCACTTTATCCATTGATCTGTCTTTGGTTTCGGTTATTTCCACGTTTGGGGCTTTATAAATAAAACTGCTGGGAACATTGCACTCAGTTCTTCCTACGGGTGTGTTTTACTTATCTAACTGTTGCAGTGTTGGTGAATGTGTTATAGTTTAAGATAGGCAGATCTGTGATCTACAATGGTCATTCCCTTTGCCTTCCTACCCACCCACAGTAGTGTAAATTCCAGGTTTTACATTACTCTGCCAGCACATAAGATGGTTATTTTTTTTTTTTTTAAATAGTAGGCCAGGAAATGAGTATACTGCTCACTTGTTTGGGTTTTAATAACATTTCCCTAAGAATTCTTGATGGTGAGCATTTCTTCTTGCATAATTTATACTGTCTTTATCTCCTTCGTTAAAATGTCTCCTCAGGATCTTTGGTCTACTTTTTAAGTTAATTTATTATTCTTACCAATACGTGGGCAGTGCAGCATCTAAGACGTGTTAGAGTTTCACTCCTTCCTCAATGACTCAAGTGACTTCTTTTCCATATGGAACCATTGGTTTTCAGTTCTAGAAAGAAAATTGTTTTTCTCAGTTTTTATCCTATGGACAATTAATACCCACTCATATCATACACTTATAAGTTTAATCTGCATTATTAACATTCTGCACCAGGGTTCTTCAAGTCTAAGCATTCAATAACACATTAAGTGAAGTCTAGGGTTATAGTACTTCTCAGTTTCCCTGGTATAAATACTCTCATCATCACCAGGTTCAAACTGCAAAAATGATGCCTTGGAACATGGACTTGATAAGGTATTTCAGTAGTACATCGTTATATTTTACTGGAGGCCCGATGCACGAAGATTCGTGCAAGAGTGGGCCTTCCTTCCCCTGGCTGCCGGCACCACCTTCGCTCTGGCTGGAGCCACCTTGCTGCCTTCCCATGCTTCCCAGAGGCCCGAGCAGCTGGGGTGGTGCAGAACGCCTGCATCCAGCCCCACCCCAGTCCGCTCGTCACCTTTGTATGCAAATCAACCCACCATATTTGTTGGGTTAATTTGCATACTCCTGATTGGCTGGCAGGTGTCACGATGGTACGGTCAATTAACGTGTTACTCTTTTATTAGGTAGAAGATTTTCAGCATACTGATGAAATAGGAATAGGTGTGCTCAATAAAAATTATAATAAAACAGCTGAATTATTGGGAAGTGGCAAGTAAACATCTCTAAAAGTTTGATAAAAGTGTAATTGATTTAAAGTATCCAATATGAACAGAATATATATATAAAGTATATATAAATACATATATATCAATACATTTTATTGATTTTAGATATCAGTGATGAGATAGAATCATTGATCAGTTGCCTCCTGCATGCCCCACACTCTGTATCAAGCCTGCAATCCTGGCTTGTTCCCTGACCGCAATCTAACCTTGACTTCTTGGTTCATAGGTTGTAATCAATCACTGAGTAATACTGGCCAGGCTAAAACACACTTTTTAACAAGTACTTTTATGTTTCCACACATGCCTCTCTCCCTGAAACGAAATCCTCCTCCCCTTTTCAGGGCTTCCTAATTGCCATATGAAATTACTGCTGCAAGGACATAATCTACCTTTGTGTGACAGCTTACTTCAAATACATCCATATAAAGAAAACACTTACGAAACTTCATGAATTCTATTCTAGCCTTCTATCACACTCTGTCGTCATGGTGGTTCTAGCATCTATCTATTCTCAATTATTTTACTTAAAACCCTGATAAGTTTGGCCCTGGCCAGAGAGCTCAGTTGATTAAAGCAACATCTCAATAACGCCAAGGTTGCAGGTTCCACCTGCATTCAGGTCCCATGCAAGAATCAGATGATCAATGTATAAAATTAGTGGAACAACAAGTGGGCGTTTCTCCCCCCCCCCCCCCCCCCATACTATCTCTCTCTAGTCAATATATTTGTTTGGTTTTTTAAAATATATTTTATTGATTTTTTACAGAGAGAGAGAGTCAGAAACATCAATGAGAGAGAAACATCGATCAGCTGCCTCCTGCACGCCCCCCACTGGGGATGTGCCCACAACCCAGGTACATGCCCTTGACCGGAATCGAACCTGGGACCCTTCAGTCCGCAGGCCAACGCTCTATCCACTGAGCCAAACGGGTTTTGGCTGTGTGTTTTTTAATCAAATGAGTCAACACATGTGAACACCCATCACAGACCAGGGACCCTGTGGGGAACCAGCCATAAGGGTTCTCCTGAGGGCAGAACACACAGTGAGGGAGAGAACAGGAGGGGAGGGGGCCCTGCTGTCAGTGTGGAGGGTGGGGAACAGGCTGAGCTGCACAGTCACCCACAGGTAATTATGACCTCTGTGCTCCCTGAGACTAATCCCCAAGGGGCTGGGAAAAACTCTGGACCTGGACATGGGCATTGCGGTCTCAGCACCTTCCAGCCAGAGGTGAAGACTGAGCTATTTTGGATTCAGGTAGTTGAGGAGCCCTCCTGCTTCTTGAGGCCCTCAAATCAGTTCACCTACCTCTGAGCAGCCCACACACTCCCGGGAGCCCCACAGGCATTGTTGGAATGTCTATTTTTGCATTCGTGGGTAATTTTCCATTTTCACTTCATTAAAAATACTTCCGCCCAACCAGTCCTGGAAGTAGCATGGATTCTCCAGGAAATGGTGCCATGTATTTTCAATGGTGAGACCATTCTGCAATACAAGGCATTTCCAGAAGGAGAGGCTTGGTCTCAACATGATACCACATTGGGGGGATGCATTACACGTGGTCTCCCTCCTCCTTAAGTTTGGCCTGTGCAGAGCAGACCCTCGCCCCTGAAGTGAGGTCATGGAGCCTGGACTCGGAGGAACAATATACTGTGGGATGCGAGGTTGAGGGGGTGTTGGGACAGGATTGGTGATGGGGTTTACTGCCCACATATGGGGGAGTGCCCATTGTGTGCGTGTCCAGTGGCACTGTCTGGGTGGCCCCAGTTGTGTTGTGTGTGTGTGTGTGTGTTTCCCTCAGGGTATTGTCCATGTCTACAGTGTGGGTCTGAATAAATCTGGGCATAAGCCCAGCACCTGAGTGCCCAGCAGAGGCTGGCAGTGTTCTGTACCTGTGTGTTTCTGTGCTTGGGTTATCTGTATGTTTCCCTCTCAGTCTGTGCACCCCAACAATGGGCAAGTGCATGGGCAATCTCCAGAGAGGCGTTGTAGAGGCACGTTCCTCTACATCAATATGTTCCTTTCCCACCCCCAGCTGAGCCCCTTCTTCTCTTCCAGGCATCTGGTGTGCATCTGGAGGTCCCATCTCAAGTCTCAAGGATGGATTAAGCATAGGGTCAGTTCAGAGAGTATGGAAGGTGGGGAACTGGGGAAGACTCTGATTACAGACAGGAAATACAGAGTGTGGATTGGGAACATTTGTGAAGGACACTAGTCCTTATGAAGGAGTTAGAGGATCCAGGATACTTGCAAAGGAATATGAGGATGGATGCATGTGGGGAAAAGGAAATCTGAGGGGGAAGACTTCTAGGCTCCAAAGTCCCCACTGGTAATGAGGAACTGGACATCCCAGGAGAGGGTGTCCCTTGCCATGTCAAAGCTAGGTCTACAGCCGAAACCGGTTTGGCTCAGTGGATAGAGCGTCAGCCTGCAGACTGAAGGGTCTCGGGTTCGATTCGGTCAAGGGCATGTACCTGGGTTGTGGGCACATCCCCAGTGCATGCAGGAGGCAGCTGATTGATGTTTCTCTCTCATCGATGTTTCTAACTATCTCTCTCCCTTCCTCTCTGTAAAAAATCAATAAAATATATATTTTTTTAAAAAAGCTAGGCTGACAACTAATATAGGAAGGTGCCTGGGGCTCCGTGGAGCATCACTCCTGGACTTATGGCCTCTGGTCATTTCCTGGGTGTGCATGGCCACACCCAACACTGGGGCCAGGAGGGAGAATTAGGACCAGTGTGGAGAACCATCCAGTGACCCTTTAGCACAGGGTCATACACAGAACAAATGGAAAGCACAGGATCCCACTGATGTTAACATCAGCATTTCTCACCATCATCCTCACTGGGAGCACCCAGCAGGGCAATGCAAAAGATAAGGAGACTTGGAAGCATGAACTGACTGATGTTAATGGAAAAGAACAGGGATGCTGGAATGCTTGCAGTCCTGTACTCTTCACAGTAAACATTCTTAACATGTAGGCCTTCACCTTGACCACAGTGTGGGAATCCAGGGAGCCAGGGATTTACCCAAATTCACAATGGGAATTGGTTTTGAGTTTGCTGCCCATGACATCTTCCCAAACTCCTTTTTGGGAAGTTCACTCCTTTGAATCTTGAAAATCCATCTCAATGAGGAGAAAGCGGACCATCCTGACTGACTACCACTGTCATTTCCTACCAGCCCCCACTCCTCTCCTTTGCCCTTGCACAGCCCAAAAGAGGTTGGCACCATATGGTCACCTTAATGAGGCCCATCAAGTATACTGGGTTCTCCTCCCGACCCCCTGAGGTTGGCTGCAGCTCTGTGATGTGCTTCGGCCAATGCAATGTGGTGAGAGTGAAGCCTGTCACCACTAACAGAAGACTCTGGTCCCACTGAGACTGGCCACCCTCTCTGTTCATCTCTGATAATGTAAACAGGTACCTACCTGGTGGCTCCTCTATTCCAGTCCCAGGAGAACCAGGGTGGACATGTGGTATGAACAAGAAAAACACCTTTTTTACACTAAGCCACTAACGCTTTAGGGGTGTAACATCTAGACAAGCCAAATGGTTATGAAGTACCACCTCTACTCTCTAGGAGGCATTGATGTTAATGTCAGCCTTACATTAGAGGTCAGACCTCTGTTGCTATAGACACACTAGAGGCCCAGTGCACGAAATTCGTGCATGGAGGGGGGTTTGTCCCTCAGCCCAGGCTACACCCTCTCCAATCTGGGACCCCTCGAGGGGTGTCCAACTGCCCGTTTAGGCCTGATCCTACCGGGCCTACCAGGATCAGGCCTAAACAGGCTGTAGGACATCCCTCTCACAAACCAGGACTGCTGGCTCCCAACTGCTCGCCTGCCTACCTTCCTGATTGCCCCTAACCGCTTCTGCCTGCCAGCCTTCCTGATTTCCCCTAACCACTTCTGCCTTCCCCTAACCACTTCTGCCTAATTGCCCCTAACTGCTTCTGCCTACTGTCTCCCAACCACTCGCCTGCCTGCCTTCCTGATTGCCCCTAACTGCTTCTGACTGCCAGCCTTATCACTCCCTAACCACTCCCCTGCCAGCCTGATTGATGCCTAACTGCTCCCCTTCCAGCCTGTTTGCCCCTAACTGCCCTCCCCTGCCAGCCTGGTCACCCCTAACTGCTGTCCCTTGCAGGCCTGCCCCCCCTAACTGCCCTTCCCTATAGGCCCAGTCACCCCCAACTTCTCTCCTCTGCTGGCCTGGTCACCCCTAACTGCCCTCCCTTGCAGGCTTGATCACCCCCAACTGCCCTCCCCTGCTGGCCTGATCGCCCACAAATGCCCTTCATTGCAGACCTGGTCCCTCCCAACTACCCTGCCCTGCTGGCCATCTTGTGGTGGCCATCTTGTGTCCACATGGGGCAGCCATCTTTGACCACATGGGGGCAGCCATCTTGTGTGTTGGAGTGATGGTCAATCTGCATATTACTCTTTTATTAAATAGGATAGAGGCCTGGTGCATGGGTGAGGTCCAGCTGGTTTACCCTGAAGGGTGTCCTGGATCAGGGTGAGGGTTCCCTTGGGGCATGGGGCAGCCTGGATGAGGGGCCTGTGGTAGTTTGCAGGCCAGCCACGCCCCCTGGCGACCCAAGCAGAGGCCCTGGTATCTGGTATTTATTTATCTTCTACAATTGAAACTTTGTAGCCTGGAGTGCAGGCCAGGATGTGCGGAAAGCTTGGCTTACTCCATCACCGGGGAAACCCAAGTCTTCCTCTTGCTCTCTCCGTGGCTGCAGCCATCTTGGTTGGATTAATTTGCATACTCGCTCCTGATTGGATGGTGGGCGTGGCTTGTGGGTGTGTGGTGTGCTGGTTAATTTGCATATTACCTTTTTATTAGATAGGATGGTTTTGACTTCTAGTCCTGCCTTTTATTTACTCTATAATCAGGCAATCTACATTGAATCTTTGAGCCTGGATTTCCTCTCTGTGAGACAGAGGTTTGAACCATTTCAGGTTGGCACATCACCTGGTTGCCTCCTGTACGCACTCTAACCAGTGTCTGTGATGAACTCTGTAATGGAGGTACATATACTTGACCGGAGTCAACCACAACCCTTCAGTCCTAGGCCTAACACTCTATCCACTAAGCCAAACCAGGGAGGGCTAAAATGTACATTTTTAAACATGCCCTTTTGATGTTTCCATTCATGCCTGCATTCCTGAAACCAAGTTCCTCCTACCCTCCTCAGTGTTTCTTTCTTGGCAAATAAAATAACTGATGCATGGGCACATTCTGCCTTTGAAATAGCTTATTTGAAATCTATCCATATGAGCAAAACACTTATGAAACCCCATGAATCCTATTCCAGCCTTCCATCATTATCCATCATGATGGATGTTCTTATATCTATTTATGTGCAGGTACATTAGTGGGTTACTTAACGGAAAATCCCGGGTATGTCTGTCCGTGCTCAGATAGCTCAGTTGGTCAGAGCATCATTTCAATAACACCAAGATTGCAGGTTCCATCTCCAGTCAGGGCACATGCAAGAACATTTCTGACCCAGGACGGCCCAATCTAATCCACTGTAGAAAATTACAGGAACAAGAAATTAATGTGTGTCTCTCCCTATTTCTCTCTCTTTAAAATCAATATACATATTTTATTCACCCACTCACTTCACACTCATGTGAACACCAGCACAGCTCTGGGACTCCATGCTGACCCTAGCCAGGGTCCTCATGAGGGTCAAGCATGCAATGACCCAGAGAACAGTATGGGAGGTGCCCCTGTTGTCAGTGTGGAGGGTGGGGAAGAACTCACCCTGAGGTTTCACAATCACCCACAGGGGATGAGGACATCTGTGCTCCCTGCTGTCAGTGTGGAGGGTGGAGGTGCCCCTGCTGTCAGTGTGGAGGGTGGGGGAAAACCCACTCTGAGTTTTCACAATCACCCACAAGGGATGATGACATCTGTGGCCCCTGAGACTAAAACCTAAGGGGCTGGGAGTAGATCTGGGTCATGACATGCCCCTTGTGGTCTCTGCACCTTCATCCAGGCGTTGAGACTGGGCTATTTCAGAATTCAGATGGCTGAGGAGCTCACATTCCTCTCAGGTGTCAAGGCTGGGAGCAGCCGTGGCAGCTGGCAGGTGGGTGTGGGTAGGATAAAGCCCAGGGCCATTGCCACAGAGAGTAGGTGCTGGGCCATGTGTGTGGCTCTGACACCCACTCCAGTCCCAGTTCAGGCTGGTGGCCACTCAGGCCTTTGGGGCCATGGTTAGTGGGAAATGGAACATAAGTTACCAGGGTAGCCACGACCTGGGAGTCAGCATGTCATTCAAGAAAACTCTGACCCAGGCAGGGCCAACCTAGTTACTGAAACAAAGTGCTCCGGCCATTGCCCTGCCCAGGGAGGGAGAGGAGCTGTCTCTGCAGAGGCTGATCCCCTATCTGCCCAGCACGATGTGTTGCAAGCTGCTGAGACTCAGGGTCCTCTCCTGGGATGCCAGTGTCTTGAAGTTTAGCCACTAAAAGTTGTAGATGTTTATCAATCTAAGGAAACAAAATGGTCTTCTTCTTTCCTTACTGGGTCAACATCCACCAGGGTCTGGCCAGTGTGGCTTAATGGTAAGATTGTCAGCCTACACATATTGAAGCATCTATCTTATATAAAAACTGCTGTTTGAAATTTTAACCTTGCTATTTGGCTTCTGTAAATGCTTAGTTGCTTAAATAATAAGGAAAATAAGACTACTCCTACTTCAGAGAGGCCATTAAACCTTCCCCAAATGAAGTTATCAGTGCTGGCCCCAGACCAGGCCTTTGGTTGAGGTCTCAAGGCCCCCGCACATGGGGGCTCTTTAAGAACTTGTAAAGGGGGTTGGAAACACCCCTTATTTGGGAGACAAAGAAGGTAAAAACGTATAAATAGGGAAAGTTCCTCCATGTTGGGGTCCAGAATTTGAGAGACATTTTCCTCTGGGCCCGCACATAATAAATGTAACTCCATCTCTCTAAGCATTGCTTGGCTCTTCTCTGGTTTTCTGTAACATTAATGGTTCCGTGACCAGGAAATAACCATGCTTGACCTCTTGGCCTCTGGTGAGTGGGCTGGGTTTGGGGCCCGGGGGAGCCAGCTAGGCCTCTGTGAGGTGCCGCTATACTGATTTAGCAGAATTGAATCAGAAGACTCCGGGCACTTCTGGACCTCAGCCAGCATCTGGAGAAGGTGAACGGACACTTTTGGACCTGTCTACAGAATCGGTAAAGTAGGGGTCCCAGTCAGTTAGGCCCACTCCAAGTGAGTGGAAGGGGGAGCTTGATCACCTCCCGGATGTCAAGGACTTCCTCGGGGACTAGCCGAGACCCCGTTGGGTTAGGATGGACATTTGTCTTTGTAAAGCAAAAGCTATTTTGTGCCTTCTGTCTGTACACATGAGAGTATTATCTCTTTCTATTGTTTAATTTGTTTAATGATAGTGCAGACCTGCTGTGACAGAATACAAAAGTCTCTAGCAGCTGTGAGATTTCTTTTTTTCAGAGTCTTTTGCTCTCCATCAGAGAGGGAATCAGCGCACTTAATAAAAATTTCTTTATATATTTGTATAAGTAAGGGTTTCAGTTTGTTCTGATTTGTAAATTTACTATATTAAATTAAAATTTTAAAGTTCTAGGGTTAATTTAAAGGTATAAATTTGTAAAAAATTAAAGAACAAAGAACTTTTATTTATGGCTTTCTTATCTCTTTTAGTAGTTGGAGACTTCCAGGGGCAGGTCCACAGGGCAGAGGGATTTACAGGCCCTGTTCCTGCCTGTGATATCATATTCCAACGTGAGCCACCTTAGGCGGAACTTAGGCTGAAGTTATTATTAACTGTCCATGGACCCCATTAACCTGGTTGTGTGTCTTGTGAAGTCTGTTGTCTTCATGTTTGTGTGTTTTGTTTGACTTATCATTTTCAGTTATTTATTAGGATCCTCATAGAGGACATAACCTGGTCTTTCCCTTCCTCCCTCATCCTGATTCTGATAGCATCTGTAACTGGATTAAAGTTCTTTTCTTTCAGGAGGCCCTCCTGGCTTTCAGTCTGCAAGAAATCTCCCTACACACCCTTATCCTCATCCGCTATCTTTCCAGGCCGACTAAGAGTGATTTCTCTCCACAGGTTGGACCCCAGCCTCCAGGAGGGAGGACTGCTACAGGTAGTCGGTAGTTTTCTCTGAAACTCCTACTGCTTCTATTTCTCCCCTCTGTAGGAATTGTCTTCCTCTGACTCACAATCGGAAAGGGAGACAAGCAACTGGACTCGGGGACAGGGCGGGGGGTGGTCAGAGAGATCAAGAGTAGTAAAGGAGGAGGCTTTAAGATCCTCTAGGGGCTTAGAGTAAGGAGGAAAAATCTATGAGGGAAAACAACTGTTACAGAAAGAAAAAAAATATCCTTAAATATAAAAAGCCTAAATATATAGGATCTCAGACCGTTTGCCTTTTTTCAGGACAGATTAAATGGTTAATGTAAAAGGGGGAGGGGTATCGGCAGTTAATTATAAAGCAGAGAGAGATAGATTTTTGTTAATTTTACTGGCTGCAGACCGCTCTGCTGGTGTAGGGGTTTGGTCCAGGTGTCTTATCAGAACTTCACTAGATTCAAGGTCCCAAGTTTTCTGCAAACATAATTAATCTTACTTTGTTCTTTAATTTTTTTACAAATTTATGCCCTGTTTTATTTTTTTAACCCTTCCAATACTAAATTAGACTGATACATTATACTTAAAATTACATAAGGTAAAAGTACATTTAAAATATATTCATAAATATTAATCTAAAAATACTGACTGTTCACTTTTAATAATCATTTATGGATTAAGATTTCTAAGAATAAAGAATTCTAATACATTAAAAAAAAAACACTAAACTCCCAGGAGCCAAGTGGAGGAGATACAGAGCTGAAGTCCACAGCTGCCCTGGTGATTTAGAACTGGTTGCTAGGCAGACTCAGCCCCCAAGAGCCAGGTGAAAGGGGGAGGGGGGATGGATGCCTGAGCTGTCTACGGTGTCCCTGGAAGAAGCCGTAGCAGCAGCAGCAAGAAAAATGGGGGACAGCAGACATTTACCTGACACTAAAGCTGCCCCGCTGGTGCCCAGTGAGTAATGAGTGTTTTACAACAAGCAATATAAGACTTAGGCCTTCGGCTTGCTGGCTGCAGCAGTTAAACCAGAGCCAGTGGCTGCTACTGGCCTTCCTGCAGCCCCAGGAACAGAGCAGCAGGCCCAGGATCTGTGAAAGCAGCAGATAGAGCTAGTGGAAGCTCCCTGTTTGCAAATGTACTGAAAGGGTTCAGTACCTGTTGCTGCTGGAAGAGGAGGGGCTGAGATCCCTTTCCAGTGCACTCCCTTGGGAGAGGCCTGGTCACTGCTCTGCCACAAAGGGGACTGGCGGGAAGACAAGGGGCCTAATACCCAAGCCACTGCCACAGAAGCGCTTTGCAATATGCAAAGCTGTTTCTAACTGCAACTCTGGCTGTTTTGGACTGGCAGCTTAAAGTCAAAGAGCAAAGGAAAGGCACTTTCCCTGGACCAGGGAGCCTTCAGGACTTTGAGATTCTCCAAGAGAGGAGGAGTCTGACTGAGGGATGGCAGAGACCCTGTTGGGTTGGAAGGACCTAAGGCCACATGTTAAACTTATAAATTACAGCTTTCTAGGCAGATGTCCAAGCCCAGTTATGTAGGGGTTAAGCTGCCTGTTTACGGCAAAACAACTTTCTCCCATGCCAGAATAAAATTTAGGGAAATTAGACAGGCTGTATTTGTAACTAGAAAGATGAACCAGCCACCATACACAGCCCTGACAGTGGCCTGCAGAAAACTGTGTAATAGACTTAGCTGATACCTGCGTCTTCATAGACATGACTCCAGAGAGACAAGGACAATTCTACTTTGTGTAGGAAGGTCAAGAATAGACTTTAGTCGCCTCCCTAAGACAGTGGTCGGCAAACTGTGGCTCACGAGTCACATGTGTATAAGCCCTACCATGTGTCATATGTGGTAGCAGAAGATTTGGCTACCTAAGGTGGCCACAGTGCCAATATAGTACTTCATTATATTAATATTGCATTAACCTTCCAGATTTGAACGCAGTTGCCAAAAGGGCAGGTGCCCAAATAGCAAGGAAAATGCCCTTTTAGTTCTGGTCTCTATTAAAAGGCATTTGGCGGCCTGTATACTGCCTTGCAGGCCTGTGTGACCATGCCCATGTCAGGGGTGGCACAAACCTCAACTTTAGGAAACCGGGGAAGGCCTGTGTAGAACAGAGGGAAGTGGTGAGTACCAGCCCTCTGTTACAGGAATTACAGACCCTGTGAGGTCCTGTAACACGTGAGACTACAAGTCAAGTAGGGGGGAACCCTACTATAAGGACAGTTATAATTGTCTACTTGAATATAGACACATTTTTAATTTCTTCTTGCCATTTGAAGACAGTTATATTACTTTAAAGAGTCCATGAAAAGGACTGACAAGGAAAATCAGAAGATCTTAAAGCAGGTCAGTATATTTTTCTCCTTATATAGTTCCTCCGAAATTTGGCAATGCTTAATAAATCATGGTAATACATTTCTTTGCATAAATTCAATAAGACCGGTTTCCAATAGTGGTTTTATTAACCGGAAACTTTGACGGGAGTGTCATGTTTTAAAGAGCCCTGTCTGGACTCTGAAGACTTGAAGCCAATAAGAGTGCCAAGGAAAAGCCTGGTATCCTGCTTGGGAGGCCTGAAAATGGCTAGTCCTAGAGTGTCAGGCCCATGCCCTACCATCACTGGCGGTTAGAGTAGAAGGGGGGCAATAAGGACGCCTCTGCATCCCTGTGGAACCCCACGCACTCTAGGCTGCAACGTGTAGGAGGGCTACTGAGATGGGCCTTAAAACTTATGGCATGGGGCGGGGGGAGGGTGCAGGCATGCTCCCAGCAGGCCTTCCCAGTGGACTCTGCCACCCCTTCCTGGATTTTCTCAGGGAGGCCACACTGACCACCACTGGCTTCACCTTATGCCTGAGCTGCTGTCCCCTGTCACAGCTGTCCTGTTCACTGTCTGTGGGCTGTCCTCCACTAGGACACCAGCTCCTAAGGGAAGGGGACTCTGTATCTCCGGAGTCTGGAAACGTTGGGTCAACAGTGTCCATGCCCTCAGTCCTTACAGGTCTCAGCTGTGCCCGCCCTTGGCTGCTGCCTCTACATCCAGCCTGATTCAAATTCTCACCCCTAGAGACTTCCCTCAGCCCACCCTCTCTAGGACCCTGCCCCTCTCCAGCCCTGTCGCAGACCCTAACCTCTCTGCTCCTTCAAACACACACCCCAGCAGCACACTATGCCCACAGTTCAGGGTTCATCAGCTCACTTCAGGAGCATGTCTCACCTTTAGTGGAACATCCCAGGCACAGCCAGGAGAGAAGGTAGAGGGTGGGCTGTGCAGCCAGTAGAGCAGTCTCAGTGCAGCAGGGTGGATGTTTACCCAGGAATGAAAGATCAGGGACACGTCCTCTCTCTGGATTGATAAATATCTAGAACATCCTTTAGTGACTAAACTTCAAGACACTTGCAGCCCAGGACCACACCACCTGGCTCAGCAGCCTGCAACCCCTCCTGCTGGGCAGAGAGGGAATCAGCCTCTGCAGAGACAGCTCCTCTCCCTCCCTGGGCAGGGCAATGGTGGGAGCACTTCACTACCGTGGACTAGGTCGGGCCTGCCTGAGTCACAGGTTTTCTTGGAGCACATGCTGACCCCCAGGTCATGACCCCCAGGGAACTCCTGCAGCCGAGCTTGCTCCCTTTCCCACTCACCATGGCCCCAAAGAACAGAGCGTCCACCATTCTGGACTGGGAGTAGAGGGGGCCTCAGAACCACACACATGGCCCAGCACCAATTCTTCCTGGCTACTGCCCTGGCTTTGCCTGCCCGCACACACCCACTTGCCCAGCAACCACTGCTGCTCCCAGCCTTGCCATCTGAGAGGAATCTGGGCTCCTCAACCACCTGAATGTGCAATAATAACCCAGCCTAACCGCCGACTGGAAGGTGCAGAGACCACAAGGGGCATGTCCCAGCCCAAAGCTTCTTTTAGTCCCAGGGATGCCATCATCCCCTGTGGGCGATTGTGCAGCTCAGCCCAGTTGGCCCACCTGCCGCACTTACAGCAGCAGCACCTGCCATACTGGTCTCTGGACCATTGCCTGCTCTGCCCTCAGGAGAAACCTGGCTGCTGGTCACCACGGGGCCCCTAGGGCTGTGCTGGTGTTCACAGGTGTGTGGACTGACTGGGTGAATAAACACATATATCGATTTTAGAGTGAGAGGAAAATAGGGAGACACACATACACACACACACACACAGCAATTTTTTTGTTCCGTTACTTTCATACCTTCAGCAATTGATTCCTATAATTGCCCCGACCAGTGATGGAACTTGCAACCTTGGCGTTATAGAGATGATTCTCTGACCCACTGAGCTATTTGCCCACGGCAAGACATTTGTGGCACTTTAAGTGAAATAACCCAATAATGTATAAATATATATACAAAAACCATCATGTCACCATGATGGAAAGCTAGAATAGGACTCATGGGGTTTCGTAAGTGTCTTTTTTACATGGATATACACTGAGTGGCCAGATTATGATGATCTCTGAACGCATAATAATCTGGCCACTCAGTATAGACATAGATATAGATATATTAGAGGCCCAGTGCATGAATTCGTGCAAGGGTGGGGTCCGGCCAGCCTGGCCAGGGGGAGGGGACATGGGTGGTTGGACGGCCTGCCTGCTGGTCGAAATCCTGGTTGAGGGGACAATTTACATATTAGCCTTTTACTATAGAGGATATACACTGAGTGGCCAGATTATTATGCGTTCAGAGATCATCATCATCTGGCCGCTCAGTGTATTTCAAGTAAGCTATTTCTAAGGCAGGCTGTATTTCTGCATCAATTATTTCCTACGACAGGAATGAAACCGTGATAAGGGCAGGAGGATCTTGGTTTCAGCCATGCAGGAACGCATGGAAACACCAAAAGGATATGTTTAAAAATATATAGTTTAAATGAAATATACTTACATCAAACTTTAAGAAAATTTTAAAAATTGACAGTTCCCAATAATTTTATTTTATTATGAAAGTTCTTAAGCACATTTGTTGCTACTGTATCAGCATGTTGCAAATAAAATATAATGATGTGCTACTGATATATCTTAACGTGTCTATGTTCAGTGTCATCATTTTAGTAGTTTGCAACTGACAATAATGAGAGTATTTACACCAGGAAAATTAACAAATATAATAAACCTAGACTTCACTTAATGTATCATTCAATGTTTAAACTTAAAAAGGGGTACTGGAGAATGTAAACAATGCAGATTAAATGTAGAAGTATATGCTACAAGTTGGCTTAAGTTGAACATAGGATAAAAATGAAGAAAAACAAGTTTCCTTCCAGTATTCAAAACCTGTGGTTCCATATGGCAAAGAAGTCACTTGAGTCATTGAGGAGTGAGTGAAATTCAAACATATGTCTTAGATGCTACACAGTCCTCCTTCAGGTTAAAATGATGAATTTATTTAAACAATCTGAAAGAGATTATGAGCTGACATTTTTAACAAAGGAGATAAAGACAGTGTAAATAAATGTGTGAAATACTGTTCACCATAAAAAATTCTTAGGTAAATAGAACTAAAACAAAAGTAAGTTAACATTAGAATCAATTCTGGGTGCTCTTTAAAAAGATTAACCATTGCATGTGCTGGCAGAGCTGCATAAAAACTGGATTTATTTTATAGTGTGGGTTTGTGGAAGGCAAAAGCAAGGACCATTTTGGGCCACATTTCCACATATCTTATCGTGTGAAACATTCACCTTCACAATAACAGTTAGATAAGTACAACATATACATAAATAAATATAACTGAACACAAATATTCCCAGATTTATTTATAATACCCCAAACCTGGAAATAACCAACATCACAGACAGATCAACAGGCAAAGTCATTATCCATAGAACACAATGCTACTCAGCAATCAAATATTAACTAATCACATAAGGATAAGTGTTGAATCTCAAAATAACTGTGTTGCATGAAGAAAACCACTATTTGTTAAACAACACACCTGATAGTGCCTATAAAATTATGAAAAATATGAACTAATCTATTGTATAGGAAGGAATATCAATGACTGCATTGAGGGCTGAGGAAAACAGAGAGATTATAAAAGGGCAGGAGGTATCAAAAGTAGATTTAGATTTGATGGTATGAAAAAATGTAATTAATACTATTAAATAATAATACGAGAATATACTCTGCCCTGGCCTGTATGGCTCAGTTGATTGGGCGTTGTCCCATTCACTGACAGGTCGTTGGTTCCACTCCAGGTCAGGGCACCTGCCCATCTCCATCACCTGTAGGTGGCAGGGAAGAGGCAAGAGAACAATGTATCTCTCTCTCCCTTTCCCTTCCCTCTCCACAAAAAACAAACAAACAATAAAAAAATAAAAGTAATTTTTCAAAAAATTTTTATAAGCATAAGTTCCGTGTTTAGTATACTTAGAACTGTTAAATCAACTTTTGCCCCACCTGGTATATTGGTGACAGATAATCATATTTCATGTGTGACAGTTTCACAGTTTTACCCTTATGTCAAAGCTCACCAAGTAGTACCATTAGAAAAGAGTACTTTCTTGCATGTAAATTCTCATTTCCTGGGCGGAACAGCCTTGCCTCAGTGGCAGCAAATACTGGCAAGACTATTGCCATCAGAATCAACAGGAATGCTGGCCAGCTACAAGACACATTCTGAGACTGATTACGGGATTATCCTTCCTCTAGCTTTGAGGTCTTGACTGTTGAGCAAATTTTGAGGTGAACAACCAAGAAGGACCAGGGGAATAAAGAAACTTTTAGAATATTTTTTTTCTGCCAATGACTTCAGCCACAGGAAATAGGTATGGAGGTCCTGAGAATGTCTGTACACAAAGATCACACAAGCCACAGACCTTTGATCATGTGTAGAAAACCTTCAGAAGAGGCACTTTTCATCTAAGTCACTGTAGTCTTTCTCACTCACTATGAACACTACAGTGTTTGTGTCCTAATGGTGACTCCATCTAAACATCCGTCTTAAAACAAATGACACCAGCATATTAAATTACATACATTAAGGCACATGGCACCTTTCCAATATGTGAGGAGAATTTCCCCTAAACATTGCTGAGAATTATGAAATGCATACTGTGAACAGAGAATACAATTCAATTGTTCACAGAACGATAGCAAAGGCCTCCTCTTCATGGAAAACATTGACCTCACCTATAAAAGAGGCACCAGACTGCAAATTAGAACCACAAAGTAATGCAGTCTTTCTCTCAAGACCTTGGGCAGCAATACAAACTAAGCCAACGTTTGACAAAGAGGAATGTCCTGCTCTCATACTGTGCCTTCCAAAGCACAGAAAGTTTGGGAGGCCACCATATTTACCTCTACATGCTGACAGATCACAAGTTGTGTGTTTTGTTTTTTTTCCAATCATCCCAGGGAGTGAATAGAACCAACAAAATTAACAGTACAAAAGAAAAAAACCCAAAACACCTTTACAAAAAGATCATAAACCAGAGCAAAGGACAGCAAGAGGTTTGCAGGTTAGTGAAGTGGAACCTGAAACAATTCATCACAACATGACGTGAGAAGCACAATGTCCCTGAAAGAGGTAGCACTTCTTAGCTAAGGACAGGTGCCCTGGATGAAACCTGGGTCAGATCAATTATCTAGTCATAGAGAAAGAAATGAAGATCCAGACAGAAACTCAGAGTATTTGTAATTTTCTCAAGCACAACTCCTGAACATGCAGGGGTTGTGAATGCTGCATACTCTTCAGGTGAGCCAGATGGTAGAGGTAAAAATAGCTTCTGTGCACATACTCGCAGTGACATCAGTAGGCTTGTAGGCCGGAGTAGGATAGCAAGTGCAATGCAGCTCCTTAAAGCCCCACTTGTACCTGAAAATTATGAGGAATTTAGCAGAGTGTATGTCCTGAAAAAAGGGGTTTATATTCAGGTAAAAAGCCTTCTCCTATGGCATTGTTATGCTGAGTGATAAAGATGAAACAATTCCCTGCTCATTTAAAGTTTTTCTCCAGTGTGAACTCTCAGGTGTCGAACAAGGGCAGATTTGTAGGGAAAAGATTTCCCACATTCAATACACACATGAGGCCTTTGTCCAGTGTGAACACTATGGTGTTTACTTAGGTTAGACCTATCACTGAAGTACTTCCCATAATCACTACACTCATAGGGCTTTTCTCCAGAGTGAACTCTGTGGTGTTGATTGAGGGCAGAACTTTGTCTAAAGGACTTCCCACAATCACTACACTCATAAGGCTTTTCTCCAGTATGAACTCTGTAGTGTTCAGTGAAGCTAATTTTTGACTGAAGGACTTTCCACAATCACTACACTGATATGGCTTTTCTCCAGTGTGAACACTCTGGTGTTGAATGAGGGCAAACTTTTGTCTAAAGGACTTCCCACAATTACTACAATCATAAGGCTTTTCTCCAGTGTGAACTCTGTGGTGTTTAGTGAAGGTAGACTTTTGACTGAAGGACTTCCCACAATCACTACAATCATAAGGCTTTTCTCCAGTGTGAACTCTGTGGTGTTGAGTGAAGTAACTCTTTTGACTGAAGGACTTCCCACAATCACCACACTGATATGGCTTTTCTCCCGTGTGAATTCTGTGGTGTTCAGTGAGGGTAACCTTTTTTCTAAAGGACTTCCCACAATCACTACATTCATAAGGCTTTTCTTCAGTATGAACTCTGTGGTGTTTATCAAGATCAGTGCTTTCACTGAAGAACTTCCCACAATCAGTACACTCATGGGGATTTTCTCCAGTGTGAACTCACCTCTGTCTATTGAGATTAAAGATATGTCTAAAAATATTCCCACACTTGTTATACTCATAATTCACTATTCTAGAACAGACACCATGACACTGAACAACTTCCTGGTTGTGGCTGGCAACTTTTTCACATTCACTCCACTTGTGATGTCTTTTTCCACTGACAAATTCCCATGAAATCTCACTGCCACAGTGTGGCTCCTTAGTTTTAAGAGTGCCCTGATGCTGGAGAAGCACCGAGATAGCTGGGAAGTTTTCCTCAGCCTCCCTACTAGAGGCCCTGTCCGTATCTTCCTTCCAGGGCTTCTCTCCACTGGCATCCCTCTGCTGCTGCTGAGGGTTTGCACGGAAGCAGAAGTCTCTCACACATGTGTCACTGATGAAGGCTTTCTGCTCCAAGTATGCTGCTTGTAACTCAGTTAAGTGCAAAATATCTTTTAACACTGAGAAGCACCGCTTACAGAGATGGTTCTTCTGGGTGGTTGCAGCTGTCTTAGAAGCCCTGGCCTGTAACTATCCTTGGACAGACACACTCTGATCAGAAATGGACTCCTCACCATCTGTTTTATGCCAACAACCTGAAAGGGGAAAAATGGTGAGGACATAAGTGTTGACTGTGGTGTCAGATATAAGTCCCTTTACAAAAGTGTGTTGGACATAACACATTGGTTCCATGCAATTGTATGAAACAACAACTGTGGGAAGGATTAATAAGAGGCTGCTGTGAAATCTGGTCCACTGACGATCACAAACCAAGGAAGATCTCAACAGAAATATGACACAAACATGGCAAGCACCACATGGAAGAGAAGCAGCACCTCCAGCTCATTCTTCTGCTAACAGCATTCAGCAAGGCTGGTCTGCTGGTGACACAGGCAAGTTGTGCAAAAGGTTGGTCACATCTTATTTCAATTAAAATTCAATAAACATGTGGCTGGTGGTTGAGGACTACTCAATCATGTATGCGCACCTCATAATACATGTTCAGGTGTATGTCAGAGAAGACAGCAGAGGGAGCAGTGAGAAGGAACAGTTGATGAAAAAAAGGCCACAAAGGTGAAGATAGACAGAAGCCAGCCAGCCACAGATGAAATGACATGTCAGCAAAGTGTCAAGTATGGGAAAGAAAAGGTACAAATGTAGTGTGGCCACCTGCACCTAAACACCGTTTCCTGGTAGGATAGGAACAATACTCTTATGTCATACTTTTCCCCTGTTGCTTTCAGCAGGGCCAGGCCTCCTCTGAGACCATCTTGCATGTAAAAAATACAGGGTTCTCTCTGCACCTCCTCCTCTACAAATAAATAAAACCTAAAAATTCTGAGTATTAACAGAAGATGGCAGAAGTGAGTAGCGAGTACTAGCCCAGAGCAATTCCACATGCAATAGTACTGCAGGAAAGAAAATATTATAAATGACAATTGAAGGAGGTCTTAGAAGCATGGCCCATCGCTCATGTAATTCAAGACCACAACGTGGCACTGGTGGTCACAACCTTTAGCTAAAGGGGCAGAAGGGGAAGTCATGGATAGGACTTATGAACGCTCCCAGGAATAGGAAGAGCAAGGCGAACTGTCTGTAAAACTGCTGACTCACAGACACTTGCTGTACTTTGTGAGAGACTGGGTGTCAGCTCTCTCCACACAGCTCTGCTCTGGCAGCCACAGCACATTTGACAAGAAAATGGGTGAATTAGCAGGGTCCCTGGACTGGCTGTGGGAGAGAGAAAGCTTCAGGTGGAGAATATAGGAAGAGAGGGCATCGCCTCAGGACACTAGGAGAGATGTGAGGGTCTTACCTACAGATGATACAAGTGTAAACACTTCCAGCATCACATCGCAGTAGAGAAGTCTCTGAGCCTCATCAAGAAGCACCCATTGTTCCTGAGAAAAGGCAATGGCCACATCCTCAAAGTTCATATCCTGTCATATGGGGACAGCACAGCCCAAAATCAGATTCACTCCTAAGATTCCTGTCCTACTCCCCACCCTCCATACCCATCTGCTCTCTCCACTCCACACACCAGAGACGATACCAGGCCTTCATCCCTTGAAAGTCACTGTCTTCTTACATTTCTACTGGTATTTTGTCTTCCCACAACAATAAAGGCAGTTCAGCAGATAGAAGAAAACTGAGCTCTGGGCTTCACATGTACGTCACACGTCCTCTTGACAGTAGAGTGGGTGTCAAGAACATAGGGTAGGAAGAGATGTGGGACCATAAAGAGAATGAGTGATCTGATATTGCTCTTGTCAGGCAATACCTTTGTAGTCCCTCAGATTGTTCCTCAACGACACCAAAAACCGGGCATCACTCTTCACCCTTATAACCACAATCCTGAGTGCTGAGGCCATCGCTTTGCACTACCTGCTGCACATAGTTCTTTGACCAACACTTCTCTCACACCGCTTCCTTCCCAGAGGCACGACTTCAAAGGTAACACAAATCTGCCGTGGCGAGCACAGGTTGTTTCCTAATTACCGTATTTTCCAAAATTATAGTTCACCACCCCCATAATCCATTTCTCTGTTACCCTTCTGCCTTACCCATTACAGTGGAGATTTCAAGCCCAGGTAGCACTGACATATGCTACCTCATTCTTAACAATCAGTGTGTCAGCCCCCAACAACAAAAGGCAGGTGGGTAGATAAATGGCATCCCAGCTCTATCCCTGGCACATGGTGCTAAAACATCCCTTTTCAGGCAATTACCCTAAAATTCACCTTATTGTATCATCCAGACACCACCAGAATGGACTCACACTCCATTCACTCTCATGTCAATGTCGGGACCTATGGCCATGAATTCACACTCCCTCTCCAAATGCTCATCACTCTTTCTACCAAACCTCTCCCACACCTGCACTCCCACAGCACCAGCCCCCATAGTCCTCTCCTTGGCCTCTTACTTATTACTCAGCATGTGTGGTCCAGAGAATGCTTGCCAAATTCAAACAGGACAAGCACTGCCCAGACCCTGATAGCTCACACTCTTAGAGGCAGCCTTGAATCCTGCTATGAAGGCTTCTCTCCAAGACTGTTCTTTTTTTTTTTTTTAATATATATTTTATTTATTTTTTACAGAGAGGAAGAGAGAGGGACAGAGAGTCAGAAACATCGATGAGAGAGAAACATCGATCAGCCGCCTCCTGCACACACCCCATGGGGGATGTGCCCGCAACCAAGGTACATGCCCTTGACCGGAATCGAACCTGGGACCCTTGAGTCCGCAGGCCGACGCTCCATCCACTGAGCCAAACCAGTCAGGGCTCCAAGACTGTTCTTTTCCTCAGTCTAAGCTATGAAGATCCACAATCAGATCTCGGATACTCAGAGCCCACCTTCCCTGATGCTGCACTTGCCTGATGCTGCACTTATGTCCCTTCACCAGTCACAGCCAACATCTCCCACTTGTCATTCAAGTCCCAGCCCCGATGGCCCTCTGTACCATGTTTAGTGAGTCTCACAGATGACCACTCAAGCCTCTAAGCTAATCCACAAGACAAACTGCAACTCCCCAAAGCCAGACCACAACAAAGGTCACAACAAATTCCTGGTGAGAATTTGGAGAAGTAAATATGTACCAACCCCTGTCTCAACCCTTGCCTCCAATTAATCTCAGGTCCACTCATCTTTCAAAGGCCTCGGCCACTGCAAAACTATTATCTCTCCCCGACACTCTACATGACAAATTCTGTGCCTATGCTGTGTTGTGACCCCCACCTCCCACAAACAGTGGCCCCAGCAGGAAAGCCAGTCCTCAGACTTACACTGTCCCTTCTGAGCTACTACTACCATTACCACCCTGACCATGATTCCCTGTATTAAAGTGACCTACAGTCCTGGCTGCTGTGTCTCAGTTGGTTGAGCATAGACCCATGCACTGGTGAGGTCACTTGGCTGGGTTGTGGGCTGGATCCACAGTAGTAGTTGTGCAGGTGGCAATCTATTCTTGTTTCTTGCTCATCACTGTTTCTCTGTCTCTCTCCCTCTCCCTTCCTTTCGACATCTAAAATCAATAACACACACACACACACACACATATATATATATTTTAAAAACATACCCGTGGGTTACTAAATCAGCTCATTCTTCACTCCAAACCTTTGCACATTCTGGAACTTATGCCCTGGAGGACCTCCCACTCATTACACTGGTTGCCAGAAACGAGATCCATGTCATGAAGCCCTACTCCTGGCCTTAGGATTCTGGGCTTAGTGTCTATTCAAAGTCCCCAGGTCCAAGGGCCACAAGAGCAGCTGGACAGTCCCAGGACTCTACTATCTCAGAGGCCACAAGTGTGTGAGGCCCTGAAATAAGCTCCAGAAACCAGTACACCTAATCGATTCTGCATTTGCAGGAATTCGTGGAAAGAAAATGGTCTGTTGAGAGCCTGGCCACCACCAGGCACTATGGGCTCAGCTGCTCAGTACCTTGCCCAGCCCACAGGCCAGGTGCCCTCCAGATGCCTGGCTTATCTCAGGGCTCAGTCTCAGTGCTCACTCTTGCCAGTTCCCTTTTCATTTACAGGACTTCCCCTTCCTGTCCACAGCTGCTGTCCTCTGTCTTGTAGTCTGTTCTTCCTCTGAGTAATTTTAGGAAAAGTTGGGAAAATGTCCCTTTTTTTCCCCACAACCATCTATGACCCCAGCGGTTCTGAGAGTGAAAGTAAAACTCCTCATGGAAATCGACACCTCATCTTCCTTGTTGCCTTTAGACCCAAAACAGGCCTGGGCTTTCCTAACCCTCCCTGTTCAGCTCCACTATCTCGTCCTTACAAGGTGGCACTGCAGCCTTTCACCTGCTTTCCGCCATCACACCCTGTGTCACCCAGGAGCGACTCACTGTTCTGGATGCGGCTTCCTGGGCTGCAGGCCCAGAGAGGTGCCAGGCCCTCAGGTTGGAGGGTTACATGGGGTCAGGCTGAGGGAACGCTGTAAGCAGAGAGGAGTTTGGAAGGCACGGAGCCCCAATCCTGGCCTATTGGGGCTCAACAAGCCTCAGACACACCACTGCACAGCAAGGACGCTGCCTCCCAGGCCTCCTCCTACTCACGACCAGTGGGCTGAAGCCTGTGAGTCCTTGAAGAAACTGAAAAAGTCAAAATGCCGGCCAAGAGGAGGAAGGCGAAAGTCCCCTCCTAACCGGATGCACTGCCACGCAAAAAAAAAAAAAAAAGCCCTTAGCTCCGCCTACGTTAGCACATTCATTTCTGGGTAATGTAGTTTTCTCAAAAGCCAAGGGGAGGGCTAGTGTCCCAGCCAATGACACTGGTGAATAAACATGTGGTTTAGCAAGTGGTCCTAGGGAAGGACAAGGTGGGGCCAGCGGCCTGGTTAACTGGAACAGTCTGTCCGATCTCCCAGAAGAGGGGCATAGGGAGGACTGGGAGAGATCCCCCAAAGAATATATGCACAGTGGAAAATGGGAGACATCTGTAATACTAGCAACAATAAAGCACATTGTTTAAACAATAATTTAAATAATACAGCCCAGGTGGGGTGGCTCAATGGTTGAGCAGTAACCTAAGAACCAGGAGGTCACAGTTCTAGCCTTGGTCTGGAAACATACATGGATTATAGGTTCAATTCCCAATTGGGCAGGGGTGGGAGTGCAGGAGGCAGCTAATCAGTGATTCTCTCTCATCATTGATGTATTTATCTCTTCCTCTCCCTAAAATAAATAAAAAATGTTTTAAATATATATATGCATAGCCCATGGACATAGACAATAATGTGGTGAGAGCTTATAAATCGTGGGGGCAGAGTAGAGGAAGGCAAAGAGGAATGGGGATGGGGGACATTGGGAACTTCTGTGATAGAGTCAACAATAAAAAATAGTTTGCTCACATGGCATGGCTCAGTGGTTGGGCATGGGCCCATGCACCAAGGCATCTCTGGTTTGATTCCAGGTCAGGGCACATGCCAAGGTTCAGGGATCCATCCCCGTAGGGGGCATGTAGGAGGCAGCGGGTCAATGATTCTCATGATTAATGTTCCTCCATCTCCCTCTTTCTCTAAAAAATAAAAAATAATAATAGTGTTAAGATTTATTTGACTCAATAACACCGCAGTGAATGAGGACCATCACATTTTCTTCCAACTTCTCTAAGCATAATCATGCCTTGGTCTGTCTATATAGAAGATGTCCCATGTGGTCGGGAACAGGAAGCAGCCTGGAGGGGGTCTACCTCGGCATGGCCTGCAGTGTTTTGAGTGTTTTACTTCCTGTTAGAAAAGATTTCACAACACGAGTTCAGGAGATTTTGAGGGAATGTTTGTTGAAGCTGGGGGGCATTGAAAAACAAAGGAGGGCTTAGGACAGAAGCAACAGCACAGAGACAAGACGGGGTTCGTTTGGCTCCTAAAACGTTGTGAGAAATAAATGCGCCAAAGCGGGGTTGCTGTGAGCTCACTGGGCATTCAGAGAAAAGGAGGCCTGGAGCGCAGGTCAGGGGTTCGGCCAGGATGAGCTGCTGCTACTCTGCTACACAACTTCCAGGTTGAGTGGGATCGCTGAAAATCTTAGGGGAGCCCGGCTGTTCTGGTTCAGTGATTGAGTGATAACCTAATCACTGAATGATTAGGTCACTGATCGATTCCTGGTCAGGACACATGCTCAGGTGGTGAGCACATGAAGGAGGCAGCCTATCAGTGATTCTCGCTCATCATTGATGTTTCTCTCTCTCTCTCTCTCTCCCCCTTCCTTTCTGAAATCAATAAAAAATATACTTATTAAATGTACGTTTTAAATCAATTATAATTACATCAGAGTTTTAAAAAACGTTTAAGACTTCCCACTTCCAATTCTTTTACTATTTTATCATGAATGTTCCTGAATATATTTGTACCTACAGTATCTGCATGTTGGAAATAAAATATAATGATTTGCTACTGAAATACCTGAGCAAGCCCATGTGTAGTGCCATCACTTTGGCAGTTTAAAACTGAAGATGATGAGAAGGTGATGAGAGTATTTAACACCAGAAAAACTGACAAATACTAATACAAAACTTGACTTCAACTAATGGACTATTGAGTGCTTTGACTTGACATGAATGGTGGAGAACGTTAACAATGTAGATTAAACTTAAAAGTGTATCATGCAGTGGGCATTAAATTGTACATAATACAAAATTTGAGAAAAACTATCTTGCATCCAGTATTCAAAACACACAGTTCCATAGTCATATCAATTGATGCAGAAAAAGCATTTGACAAAATCCAATACCCTTTCTTGACAAAAACTCTCAGCAAGGTGGGAACAGAAGGATCATACCTCAACATAACAAAAGCCATATATGACAAACCCACAGCTAACATCATACTCAATGGACAAAAACTAAAACCATTTCCCCTAAGAATAGGAACAAGACAGGAAGGTAGCAGGATACAAAATTAACGCCAAAGAAATCTATGGCATTTCTATATACCAATAATGAATTTACAGAAAGAGAGACTAAAAAAGCAATCCCATTTACCACAGCACCAAAAAAATTAAGATAACTGGGAATAAACTTAACTAAGGAGGTGAAAGACCTATACGCGGAAAACTACACGACACTGAAAAAAGAGATAGAGGTGTAAGGGGCATCTAAAGTCGGGCCCCAGTAGAACAATAGACTTAGTTACAAGGAGAGTGGAAATTTTGAACTTTTTGCAATTTACCAGTGACAGCCACTTGATGTTTTCTCAAGCTTAACACCCTAACCACATATCCTGCTTCTCAGGCACAATAGCTAACCACCTGCTAACGGCAGATAGTTGCATCCTGCCAGCTACCCCAGAGCAAAGCAGCAGATCAGTGTGTACAAAATAGCCCCCCCGCTAAACAGGAGATAAAAGCAACTTACAGCGTGTGTTCAGGGCTCTTGTCTGCTGCTGCGTCAGCTGAGACTTGAGCCCGGATTCGAATTCGTGAATAAAGGCTGTAATTTGGAATTAATCTGACTCTGTGGCTCTCTGTTGGGAAGTTACTCCTTAACAAGAGGAAGACATAAACAAATGGAAGGACATACCATGTCCATGGATTGGTAAAATCAACATCATCAAAATGTCCATTATATCCAAAGCAATCTATAAATTCAATACACTTCCCATTAAAATACCAATGTCATATTTCACAGACCTAGAAAGAACTTTCCAAAAATTCATCTGGAATAAAAAAAGACCCTAAATAGCTACAAATATCCTGAGAAAGAAGAACAAAGTAGGTGGGATCTCAATACCAGATATCAAGCTGTACTACAAAGCCACTCTTCTCAAAACTGCCTGGTACTGGCACAAGAACAGACATATAGATCAATGGAATAGAATTGAGAACCCAGAAATCGGCCCAAATCACTATGCTCAATTAATATTTGACAAAGGAGGCATGAACATAAAATGGAGTCAAGACAGTCTCTTCAATAAACTGTTGGGAAAATTGGACAGATACATGCAAAAAAATGAAACTAGATCACCAACTTATACTATACACAAAAATAAACTCAAAATGGATAAAGGACTTAAACAGAAGATGGGAAAACATAAAAATACTAGAGGAATCCACAGGCAGAAAAATCTCTGACATATGCCGAAGCAATTTCTTCACTGATACTGCTCCTAGGGCAATGGAAACTAAAGAGAAAGTAAACAAATGGGACTACATCAAAATAAAAAGCTTTTGCACAGCAAAGGAAACCATCAATAAAACAACAGGAAAGCCCACTGCATGGGAGCACGTATTTGCCAATGATATCAATGATAAGGACTTAATCTCCAACATTTACGGGAATTCATGCATCTTAATAAAAAGAAGATAAACAACCCAATCAAAAAATGGACAACTGATCTAAATAGAGACTTTTTGAAAGAAGACAGAAGGAAGGCCAAGAGACATATGAAACCCTGCTTAAAGTCACTAATCATCAGAGAGATGCAAATCAAAACAACAATGAGGTACCATCTCACACCTGTCAGAATGGTTATCATCAACAAATCAACAAACGACAAGTGCTGGCGAGGATGTGGAGAAAAAGGAACCCTCGTGCACTGCTGGTGGGAATGCAGACTGGTGCCGCCACTGTGGAGAACAATATGGAGTTTCCTCAAAAAACTAAAACTGGAGCTCCCATTTGACCCAGTGATCCCACTTCTAGGAATATATCCCAAGAAACTAGAAACACCAATCAGAAAGGAAATATGCACCCCTGTGTTTATAGCAGCACAATTCACCATAGCTAAGATTTGGAAACAGCCTAAATGCCCATCAGCAGATGAGTGGATTAAAAAACTGTGGTACATCTACACAATGGAATACTATTCTGTGGTAAAAAAGAAGGAGTTCTTACCATTTGCAACAACATGGATGGAGATGGAGAGCATTATGCTAAGTGAAGTAAGCCAGACAGAGAAAGATAAATATCACATTATCTCACTCATTTGTGGAATATAATGAAAGACATAAACTGATGAACAAAAATAGATCCAGAAACAGAGAAACATCAATCAGAACATCAAACCTCAGGGAAGGTAGGGGACAGTGTGGGTAAGGGGGAGAGATCAACCAAAGGACTTATATGCATGCATATAAGCCTGATCAATGGACACAGACAACAGGAGGGTGGGGGCATGAATGAGAGGTGGGGGGTAATGGGGGAATAAGGACACATATGTAATACCTTAATCAATAAAGAAATTTTAAAAAGACACAGTTCCAAATGGCTAATAAATCAGTTTAGTCCTTAAGGACTGAGTGAAGTTAAAACAGATATCTTAGATGCGGAATTGTCTTCCTATTGATTAAACCATAAATTCATTTTAAAAATTGCAAATGTTTCTGACCAGACTTTTCAACAAACGAGATCAAGATAGTGTAAATAAAGGCATAATGAAATGCTCCCCGTAAAAAGTGCTTAGGGAAATGGATTTAAAACAAAACAAGTATACTGATTTTGGGGCCTACAATTTAAAAATATTAAAGATCACATGTGCTCCCAGGGATAAAGAAAAACTAGAATTTTCATTATTGTGGATGTCTGGGAAGGCAAAGGGAAGACCATTTTAGATCATACTTCTGCAAATCTTCAAAAATATAGAACTCACCTATATTGCAACAGTTATATAAGGAAAACATACATTTATATAAAGAACTGAATGCAATATTCCCCGCAAATTTATTTATAACTAGAGTCCCGATGCACAAAATTCATGCAAGGACCTCCCAGCCCCGGCTGCCTCGGCTGGCCCTCACAGCCCCAAGCTTGCAGCCTCATGCAGCCCTCACAGCCCTGGCTTCGTCTGGACGGTCATCCGGAAGGTTGTCCCGACTGTTGTTCTGCTGTTTGCTCTAATTAGCATATTAGCTCTTTATTATATAGGATATCACAAACCTGGAAATAACAAAAATCATAGACAGTTCAATGGATAAAGTGGTTATTCACAGAACACAGTACTAATCACCAATAAAAAATAATTAACATTTCACATAAGTCTTAGTGTTGAATCTCAAAATAACTGTGTAGCATGAAAGAGTCCAATATTTGTTAAAGAATACACACATTATAGTGTTTATAGTATTATTGAAAAATAGGAGCTAATCTTGTAAAGGAAGGAAAATCAATGAATACATTTAGGGCTGGAAAAGGCAAAAGACGGATTTAAAAAGGCAGGAGGTAAATATAGGGTGTGGTAAAGTAGCTTTAGAGTTGTTGGTATAGAAATTACTTAAATAATCCGTATATATAAAACCCTAAAATGCACATAGACTGAACAGTGGACCAACCGAACAATCTAACAACTGGTCGCTATGACGTGCGCTGACCACCAGGGGGTGCGTCTGGAACATGGCAGGCGTTGGCGGCAGGTGGCAGAGCGCAGAACCTGGCAGGTGTCAGCCGTGGTGGGATGGTGGAGCAAGTGAGCAGGGGCACCAGATCAACGTGGGGTGCTGGTCGCTGTCATCAGGGCAGTTACTAAAAATCCTTGCACCCATGTGCCATGGTCCCCCGGTGCTTGTCCCAGCTGCTGGTGTCGGTCCCGCTCATGCCCGGTGTTGGCCCCGATCACTCGACACCATCAACAGGTGTAAGTGGCAGCTACCAATCCCCAATCGCCCCTCAGGGCTTCTCCACCTCCCCCTGCTCCTGAGGGGCAAACGGAACCGGCTGTCACCACTCGCAATCACAGACGGCGCCAGCCCCACTCGCACCCACTGCTGGCGAGGCGCTGGCCGCAATCACTCTGCACCATCAGCGGGTGCGAGCGGGGTCAGTGCCTGCAGTACGGGGAACGGGGGGGAGGGGGGGGGCTGCGGCAGGAGGGGCCAGGTGGGGACATGGAGGATGGGCTGAGACCTGCCCCTGTGCCCACCGCAGCCTCGTGGCCCACAGTTCATTTCAAGGTGCATGGAGCCGTGCACTGGGCCCCTGGTTAATAAATAATAATACAAGTATGAGCGCCTCCCTGGCCACTGCACTTCAGTTGGCTGGGCACCATCCCTTGCCCTGAAAGGTCACTGGTTCCATGCCAGGACAGGGAATTGCTTGGCTGGGTGCCCTGCAGGTGGCGTACAGGAGGCATCTGTTTGATGGTTCTCTATCACCATTTCTCTCTCTCTCTCCCTGTTCCCCTCTTTTTAAAAAGTCAATGAACATATTTTTAAATATATAAAATACGTATTTAAAATAGAGAATAAGCTCTTGGTTTTATATGCTCACGTCTGTAACTCTGCTTTTGTCCCTAGTACACATTAGACAAGCACATTTTGTTGCGTGTCGGTTATAAATATTCCTAAATAAAGCCTTTAAAAGTGCTTCCAAATGAAGACCGAGTTATCTCTGTCATGTTAGAAAATTAAAATGGCAACCCTGTATGGGCTCTACCATCTCTCTCCTAATTTCCTGGGAGGACCAGCCTGGCCTCGTGGGCAGCAAATATTGGCCAGCGGTGACGATGATTGCCATCGGAATCAGCGTGAACACTGACTGGTGACAACAGGCACACCCTTGGGCTGCATACAGGATCGTTGTTCCTCCAGCTTTCAGATCTTGCCTGATCAGGAAATCTTGAGGTAAATGCCCAAAATGGGCCAGGGGAATCCAAAAAACTGGGAGATTATTATTATTATTATTATTATTTTGCCCATAACTTCAGCCACAGGAGCATGTTGGAAGCCCTGAGAATGTCTGTACGCAACTATCGCAAAGCCACAGACCATTGGTCATCTGTGAGATATGTTCCTAAGAGGCCCTTTTCCTCTACTTCACTGCCATCCTTCCCGCTCACTATGACTACAGTGTTTATGTCCTAGTGGTGGTTCCCTTTAAAACCTCAGGGTCATACAAAAAAAAAGACACCAGCGTATGAAATTTCATACATCACAGCACATGGCTCCTTTTGAGTATGCGGGGAAGAATTCCCCTAAACACTGCTGAGAATTACGTAATCCTGGTTGGGACCAGAGAGTATAATTAAGACTGTCCACAGAAACTCAAAGGTACTCGCGCGAGCAGGCTTTGGGTCCTTCTGGATTGGGGACGCCCAGCCCAGAGGGTCACCTCTCCTGTCTCATGGTGATTGGTTTAGCTGCGGGGACGCCTGCCCTAAACCATCACATTGGGATTTGTGATCACTTACCCTTCCTCTCTCATGGGCCACGCCACACCCCCTCTGCAGAAGTAGATTCAGAATCAGAAGTGTTAGGGGTATGATATTTTGTGTGAAGAAGAAAGATCTGCACACTCGCGGGGGAGATCATGCCCAAGCACCTCACTTTATTTTATAACACCGTTTGGCCACAGTATAAACTAGATGAGAAGTCCCAATGGCCGAAGAATGGCACTTTGAATTTTAACGCTTGGCACAATTTAGATGATTTCTGTCACGGCAATGGAAAATGGCCACAGATTCCCTACGTCCTGGCCTTTGTCACCCTTCAGTCCCAATCCTCTCTCTCAGTTCTGCTCTACCCATCAGATCTTTCTCCTTCAGACAAAACATCATTCCCCTAACACTTCCGATTGTAAATCTACCTTTGACCCAGCAGACCACGGACCTCCATCTTCTTACACATCCCCTCCCTCACCTGCAGTACAGTCCCCAAACCCAGACCCTCCTAACCCACAACCACCTTCTCCCCCAGCCCCTCAGAGCCCAAATCCCAAGAACTCGGGCTCCAATACAGCCTTTTCCCAATCACACTTGCCCTCGGGCCACCCTAACACTGCCTTCCTCAACAGCGGCTTCTATTCCCGCGCCCATTCACCCTGAGGGAGGGAGCAGGAACTGAGGGTATTGTCTGGGTACACAGCCCAATTTCGATGTCCGACCTCGCCCAGACCTTGGAAAAAGACCTTGAGAGGCATCTCAGGTCTTTTTCCACAGACTGGCCACCAAAGACCGAACTGCCCAGGCCCTGACCGGGCTCCGCAGACTTCCATCACCAGGACAGAGCCTCGGGTACCAATGTGGGGCAGGTAAGCCAATCTCCTTTTTAATTGGCACTGGGGCCACTTATTCTGCCCTCCCCGAATTCGCTGGGATCCTTGTCCTCCCCTCAGTCTCTATTATGGGGGTTGACGGATTAGTCTCACAGCCATGAGCCACCTCACCTCTACACTGCATCTTACTAAATTCCCCCGTCAACTCTTTTCTCCTTCTACCTCGGTGCCCGACCAGGGCTACAGCGCATCCCCTCAAAAACCAGTCGTCCAAGGACAGTCACCTACCTCAGTTTCCCTTTCACCGCACAAAGCCGTTCCATTCCTTAGGCTGTAAACGCCTTATCTCCTCCATGACTGTCCCCTCCTCTGAACAAGAAATATGCCCCTTTCTCAGGCTGCTGGGTACTCTCGCCTCTGAGTTCCCAACTTCAGTCTTCCCACAAAGCTCCTCTAGGATATGACATGGTGAAGGGACCCACCTCACTGAGCCTTTACACCCCAAGGCCAGCATTCTCACCCCTTTAATGCTCTGAAAACTGCGTTCACCTCCGTGCCTTTTCAGCCCGCACCACCCTCTACCTTTCCCAAAGAACAGCTATCTTTACTGCAAAACCAGGAATGCCTATTTCACAGTCCGGCTACTATCAGAAGCTGAACTCATTATCACCCAAACCTTAGCATGTTGTATCTAAGGAAAAATGTGGGCGTTTTTGTTTGTTTAAAAAAATTTTTAAATATATATTTATTGATTTCAGAGAAGAAGGGAGAGGAAAAGAGATAGAAACATCAATGATGAGAGAAAGTCATTAATCGGATGCCAGCTGCATGTCCCCTCCTGGGTTTGGAGCCTGCAACCGGGCATGTGCCTTTGGACAGAATCGAATCCGGGACCCTTCAGTCTGCAGGCCAACCCACTATCCACTGAACCAAGCTGTCTAGGGAAAAATGGGTCTGTTTTAAATGCAAGCGGCTGCAGGGCCTGCTCCCTCCATCCCCTGCCTTTTCTCCAGCCTCAAGCGCCTACACATAAATTTCCAAAGTCTTTGGTAACTTAAAGGCTTTGGAGCATTGCTGGGTTAAATGATAAACATGCAAATATTTTAAAATAGCATGAAGCACTGAAACATTCACTGCTTGACACATTTTAATTCACTTGCTCTTAGTTTTTATTCCAGAAGGTCTCTTGTACTTTGTTGAATGTATATTTTCTAGAAAGAGTGTGTTATTTGTGAATTCCTGAAACAGAGAGGAATTGACAGGACTGCTCCAGCCATGAAGACAGAAGAGAAACAGTCCAGAGATGGAAGACGCTGATGAAGCCTTGCCATACTAGCGGTCAGCAGCTGTGCGTCGCTGCAGGTTGCCCAGGACCAAATCAGAGAGGGTCGGACCTGCATGACCACCATGTGTCCACCATCCAGAACTGAAATATCATTGCTGACATGTACACATAAGGAGCTGTTTGACATTGAAATTGGGACTCAAAAGAACTGTTGGCCCAGAAAGAAACTCACTACAGACTGATTCATTTGCCTCCCAGCATAACCATTATTGCTTGTCTCATTTTTGGTTCTTATAAGTGTATTTCTAGTATCACATGATCTCACTCATCTAGGGGAAATAATGAACAACATAAACTGATGAACAAAAACAGACTCGGAGACGGAAGCATCGAACAGACTGTCAAACCTCAGAGGGAAGGTAGGGGAGGGTGGGGGGAGAGAGAGAGATCAACCAAAGGACTTGTATGCATGCATATAAGCCTAACCAGTGGTCACGGACAACAGGGGAGGGGTTTGGAATGGGAATGGGGGGATGAGGACAAATATGTGATACCTTAATCAATAAAGAAATTTAAAAAAAAGAGAAAGATGCAAATTGTACCTTCATGATGCCCACCAGCCAATCAGGAGTGACTATGCAAATTAACCCAACAAAGATGGTGGGTTAATTTGCATATGCAGGTGCTGAGCGGCTGGGGGCGGGGCCTCTGGGAAGTGTGGGAAGGCGGGGCTGAGGTGGAAAGAGGAGGCTCCAGGGCCAGAGCCGGAAGGCGGTGCCAGCAGCCAGGGAAAGGAAGGCCCATTCTAACACAAATCTTCATGCATCGAGCTTCTAGTAAACATATGATAAGCCTGTCATTTTTTTGCCATATTCTATTGTAATGTAACGCTGCCACCTTGTGGTGATACTTAGAAATGGCAGAGGTAACCCTTTAGGAACCATAAACATAGCCAGTAGTTTCATGCCATTTAATTTTGTAAGCTAATGATGCTCCCTTGTGGTGATAATGAGATATGTCAGAGCTAAACCTTTAAGAGAAAATCAACCTATATTTACTAGTAGGTCCACGCCATTTAATTTTATAAGCTAATGCTGCCACCTTGTGGTGAAGCTGATAAATGGCAGAGGGAAACCTTTAAGAACTATAAACGTAACAGACATTGGTTATTTTCAATATATTTACTTATATTTCAAAGTTTTTAAAGAGCACACTAGCACCTTTATTCTTTTTTTAATATAAATTCTTTATTGTTTAAAGTCTTACATATGTCTCCTTTTTCCCCCATTGACCACTCCCTGGCTGCTCCCAGCCCCCAGCACCTGTCCTCACCCCCCTTACTGTCTGTATCCACTTGTTATGCTCATATGCATCATACCAGTCCTTTGGTTGATCTCTTACCACCCCCTCCCATGCTCCCCTGTCTTCACTCTGAAGTTTGACAATCTGTTCAATGCTTCTTTGTCTCTGGATCTATTTTTGTTCATCAGTTTATGTTGTTCATTATATTCCACAAATGAGTCAGATCATGGGCTATTTATCTTTCTCCGACTGGCTTATTTCACTTAGCATAATGGTCTCCAGGTCCGTCCATGCTGTTGCAAGGATGGTAAGAATTCCTTCTTTTTACAGCAGCGTAGTATTCCATTGTGTAGATGTACCATAGTTTTCTAATCCACTCATCTGCTTATGGGCACTTAGGCTGTTTCCAAATCTTAGCTATTGTAAATTGTGCTGCTATGAACATAGGGGTGCATATATCCTTTCTGATTGGTGTTTATAGTTTCTTGGGATATATTCCTAGATGTGGGATTACTGGGTCAAATGGGAGTTCCATTTTTAATATTTGAAGGAAACGCCATACTGTTTTCCACAGTAGCACCTTTATTCTTATCACAGATGCTCTTTTGAATGGTGTTGCATATAAAAAATGTTGCTACCATTTGCATCCCCTGAGATCCCAGATCCCACCTGAGACTTGAGTTCATCAGAGGGCCTCTTGCATTCTTTTCTCTCTTTTTTTAGTTTCTTTTTTCGTTTTTTATTTTTTATTTTTTAAATATGTTTTTTATTAATTTCAGAGAGGGAGAGAGAGATAGAAACATCCATGATGAGATAGAATCATTCACTGGCTGCCTCCTGCACACCCCCCTACTGGGGATGGAGCCCGCAACCAGAGCATGTGCCCTTGACCAGAATCGAACCTGGGACCCTTAAATCTGCAGGTCTGTGCTCTCCCCACTGAGCCACACTGGCTAGGTCAAGGTTCTTGCATTCATCATGTGAGGTGGTCAAGGAGGGTTGTTCCACCACCTGGGCATTAGCCCGAGAGGCAGAAGGACAAATAGAGTGTGGCACCCTAGTGCAGCAGGAGGAGCTCCCAGAAAGGGGACCTGGCCACTGGAGCTGGGGGTTATAAGCACAGCCCCTGTGTCCCAATACCATCCCTAGGTGTTCCTTTCCTTTTATAGACTCCATTGGGGTGACATTGGACTCTGTATTCCTTTTAAACCACTTCCTTTTCCTCCACAGTTCTTTATCTACCTACTAGAGGCCCGGTGCATGAATTCGTGCACCAGTGGGTTCCTTGGCCTGGCCTGCGGGATCAGGCCAAAACAGACTCTCCAACATCCCCCGGGGGATCCTGGATTGCAAGAAGGTGCAGGGCAAGCTGAGGGACCCCACCAGTGCACAATCAGGGCCAGGGAGAAACACAGGAAGTTGGCCAGCCAGGGAGGGACTTCAGGAGGACTCCAGGTGTGCCTGGCCCATCTCGCTCAGTCCCAATCGGCTGAACCCTAACAGCAAGCTAACCTACCAGTCGGAGCATCTGCCCCCTAGTGGTCAGTGCACATCATAACGACTGGTCGACTGGTCAACTGTCTGCTCTCTGGTGGTCAGTGCACATCATAGCAAGCGATTGAGTGGCCTTAGCATATCATTAGCATATTATGCTTTGATTGGTTGAACGGCCAACTGGTTGACCAGACACTTAGCATATTAGGCTTTTATTATCTATATATATAAAAAGGCAGCTACCGTAATGGCCATAACAACCTAACAACCAGTCACTATGATGCCCACTGTGGCCAGCTAACCAGCCTGATCAGGGGATGGGGCCAGTGGCCAACCTCATGGTCCCTCCCCTCTTCAAGCCTGCCCCTGATTGGACTCTCCCACCCTGATCAAGAGTGGGGCCTGCCAGCCAAATGCCCCCACCATCCTGATCTGCCCACAGCCCCTCCCCCCAGCCAGCCCCACCCCTGTTAGCCCCCCCACCCCAATAGGGGGCAAGGCTGGCTGGCCAATCTTCTGCAGCCTCTCCACCCGGTCCCACCCCAGATCAGACCCCCCCACCCAGATAAGGGGCAGGGCCGGCTGGCCAACCACCCATGGCCCCTCCCCCAGGTCGCTGGCCCCTGATTGGCACCCCCCATTTACCCCGTTCAGGGGTGGGGCTGGCTGGCCCACTGCCCACAGCCCCTCCTCATGGCTGTGGGGCCCCCCAACCCCAATTAGGGGCAGGGCCCGCTGGCCAATAGCCCATGGCCCCTTCCCCCAGCCGGCCCAGCCCTGATTGGGGGCCCCGATCAGGCCCCGATCCAGGCTGCCTGGCAGACAACCTCCCACCATCTCCTCCTCCGGACAGGCCCAGCCCCGATCCGCCCTGATTGAGGCCGGGCTGGCTGGACCCCACCCGTGCACAAATTCGTGCACTGGGCCTCTAGTATAGGATAATATAGCAATAGCTCCTTTAAATAAGTTTAAGAGTTGTCTCTCACCACCACCACAATGCATAGAAGCTCGAAGGCAGCCCGGCCCAGCAGAACCTTCTGTGATGGTGGGAATGTCTGGCTGTGTGTGTTCAATACCAATAACCACTAGCCACCTGCAGCTGTCGGTCCCTTAATTGCTTCAAGGGTGTCCACCGCACCTCTCACATCTTAATTCTATGCCATGTTGGAATATCAAACAGAAATAGCCACAGGGGGCTGGTGGCCCAGGCATTGGGCAGCACAGCTCCAGGCATAGATTACTTGGCTGTGTTTACTGCAGTGCTCCCGGCCCCAGAAGGGTACCCAGAGTCTCAAGTGGCTGGATACACAGTCATTTCCACTTAACGAACACACAGCGGCAAAGAAGGCAGCCGAGGACCTAGGTGAGCAAGAAGTTCGGGTGACGAGGAGGGAAGCGCTGTGGTCAAAGCAGATGGAATTCAAGGGCCAAGGAAAGGGGGTTTGTTATTGGCCATACTGCCTAGTCCAAGGGGTGGGAGGAGGGTCCCACTTTAAGGACTTCCCTGGAATGGCATGAGTTAGTGGCCATGTAACCGGACAACCATTGGGTCCGTGCTGCCTGTCACTACTTGAGCCAATGAAGCAGAGACGGGGGAGCAATCATAGGTGAGTGTTTATTCCAATACCACCGGCAGCCTGGGAGAGCAGCAGGTCTGCTCTGCAGGCCCCCCCGTAAGCCAGCCGCATGTCTATAGGGTGGAACAAGGATGACATGGGGAAGTAGGAGGCTGGGGTGGGACTTCATTGTTTGGGCAACAAGATTGTTCATCTTTCCATGGTGATAGGCAGCTCTTGAATGAGAATGGTTCCAGGGTTGACTCCCAGGTTCAAGGTCGACTCCCAGGTCCTGGGGGCTTACAACCCCCAGCCAGGAGAGATGTCCTTTCTTTAACCAACACAAGGCAATCATGGTTAACAGAGCTTGATTAACATTTCCTATAATGACAGCTAGTCCCCAATATAGCCCCCCACCATTTATGGTTATTCCCCATAACCATAGCTAGTCCCCAATAATCTGTTTTTGCCCCTAACAGTCAGAGGTTGGAATAAAGGCTGGGATTCCTGCCTGGCCGGCCAGCAAAGGCAGGGGAGCAGGAAACAGGGCTTCCTGTGGCACATCTGGGCAGATGTCCACGCGGTGCAGCCACGGTGGACAGGAATCCCCTTCTGGGGTGGCCTTGTCCCTGGCCCTTTGCCAGAGCCCCAGCCCCTTAAGAAGACTGTGGGGTTGATAACTATGACCTCACAGGACGCGGGGAAGGGTCGTTACATACACAGATATTGTCATCAGTATCATGGTTACACGTGCTTCATTCCTCTCATGGTCACTGCTGGGGATTGTATCCCAGGCTGTGCCCCCCACCCGGCCCGAGATTCTGGCCCTGGACCCCATCAGTCCAAGTTTGAACACACCCCTCTACCCGTCACGTCTCCAGGTGCCGACTGGGACTGACGCTCTAACCACGCCCGTTGTCCTCACGCCCTTTGGGGGAGGGGGTGTGTCCGAACAGCCCCCCACGCCCTCAGTCCTGCTCCAGGCCAATCCCATTATAAGGTGTGCTAACTGGACAGAGAAACCACACCAACTCTTAGGACGGAGAGGTCATGGCTACGGAATGATAGCCCACTGAATCGTTCTAACCAAACCCCACAAATAAGACAAAGACACTCCATTTGAAGAAACCAGTGTTTTCTGGTCTACTAAATTAGAAGTTCACTTTCCACGCCCATTTTTCTGGGCGGGGGGGCGGGGGGCGGGGGGGGAGGGAATCAATCCCCTGGTGACTTCCTATGTCTCTTTTTGCTGCGCTTTGTGGCTGGTTCCCTGGAAGTGTGGAGTGTGGCCGTGTTTGCCGGTGCGGCAGCAATGCGCTTTGCATCTGGTTTTCCCGCCATCTCCTGTTTGTCCTGTATGCGCCTCACATCTTAGACGAAAAAGTTATACTGCGTCTCTCCCCGAATTGGCCTGTATTTTAAGTTCATTGCTATTGTGATTTTGGCCACTAGATGGCAGTAAAGACCGCAAAATGAAACAGTAGACTTTTTATTATTATTTTTATTGCTTTCAGAGGAGAGAGAGAGAAACATCCATGATCAGAGAGAATCATTGATAGGCTGCCTCCTGTTCATCCCCTACAAGGGATGGAGCCCAGAATCCAGGCATATGCCCTGGCCGGGCATCGAACCGTGACCTCCTGGTTCATGGGTGGGCGTTCAACCCCTGGGCCAGCAGACCTTTAAAACACAGTCAACAGCGTGAGTCCACAGCTCCTTAAAGCAGCCTTTCTCAGCCTTTAAAGTGCCCTCAGGCCAGACCCGCGGGGGCTTTGGTGGCAACCCTGTGAGATGCGATCTCCCATGCAGGGATAAGGAGACCGAGTTCAGAGACAGAAGTGTCCCCAACAAAAGGTGACCGACCCGCCGCTCAAGTTCTGGCCTCAAAAGTCCACCCCATCGGCCTGGAGAGAGTCAGGGCTTCAAATATTTGATCATCCCTTGCTCTGAAGTGCACCAGGGTTCATTCATCGGACACACTGATTGGGTGCCTTGCCCTGGGGGGGCTGGGCCAGCAGACATGAAAGGAGCTTGTCCCGTGGGCGCTGACAGATGAAGCGAGTGGGCAGGTTTCCCGGGGAGCCCCTGCGGTTTTGGAGAACCCGAAGTCTGGAGAGCTGGCCAGGGTGTGCACCTTCCACCGAACCCTCGAAACCCGGGCGCAGGACCATCTGCTGTGTATTTGGAGACTGCATCGCCATGGCCCACAGGGGCCCCTCGTTTCTTTGTACTTAGTTGTGCTTTTTTTTTCCTCCCTACAGACGCCGAGCTGGAGAAACAGCTCCGTGGGCATCTGAGGGCTTCAGCAGCACTGTCCCGCCTGGTGACTTTTCCCGGCCCCTGACCCTTCAGGTATGGCCCCCTCTGCCCAGCCATGTTGGGGATGAGAGCCGGTGCAGCTGGAATGATGGACGAGAATGGGGGGTACGGGGGTGCTGATAGGTGTGCGCCGTCACCAGGACCCTCCTGGAGCAGGAGCTCACCTCCATCTAGCTTCTGGAAGACGGAGTTTGTCTGGCCCGTCCCTGCACACACACACACATGCGCGCGCACACACACACACACACACACACACAAACTAGTACAGAACCCAATGAGCTCTGTCACCCCACCATCTGTGAGACATAAATGAATGGTTTAACCATCTTCCCCATGGGTTTACAGAGCGAGTGACTTGGAAGTTTGTTTGGTTTGGGGCAAAGCTGATCTAAGCTGTTAGAAATGAGGAGGCCGGTCCCCGTGGGCGGGGCCGTCAGGGTGGGAAGGGGTGCCCACAAGGTTTGTGGGGGCTACTGATGCTCTAGTTTTTGCTCCAGTGTGAGGCCTGTGAAGGGGTTCACCTTGTGAAAATACACTGCACTGTACCCTTAAAATATGTGCAACCAAAAATTTTATTGATTCATTTTAGAGAGAAAGAGGAAGAGAGTAACAGTGATTTGCCGTTTCACTGGTTCATTTTTTTATTTTTTAGGACATTTTTCCATGGATTTTTAGAGAGAGTGGAAGAGAGAGGGAAAGACAGAGAGAAACATCCATGTGAGAGAAACACATTGATTGGTTCCTCCTGCACGAGGCCCAACCAGGACCTGGGCCGGGAGGAGCCTGCAACTGAGGTGCATGCCCTTGACCGGAATCAAACCCAGGACCCTTCAGTCCACAGGCCAACGCTCTACCCATTGAGCCAAACCGGCTAGGGCATGGTTGGTTTTTAAAAATGTCTTCATTGATGAGAGTATTACAGATGTTCCCTCCTCTCCCCATTTGCCCCCTCTACCCAGTTCTGCCCCACCAGGTCTTCATCACCTCATTGCCTGTATATCTACACCCGTGGTCGGCAAACTGCGGCTCATGAGCCACATGCGGCTCTTTGGCCCCTTGAGTGTGGCTCTTCCACAAAATACCACGGCCTGGGCGAGTCTATTTTGAAGACGTGGCGTTAGAAGAAGTTTAAAAAAGTTGGCTCTCAAAAGAAATTTCAATCGTTGTCCTGTTGATATTTGGCTCTGTTGACTAATGAGTTTGCCGACCACTGATCTACACTAATAAAAGAGAAAGGCGCAAATTGACCGTACCTTCGTGACGCCCACCAGCCTATCAGGAGTCAGTATGCAAATTAACCCCACAAAGATGACAGGTTAATTTGCATATGCAGGCCCTGCACAGCCGGGCAGGCAGCAGCTTTGAGCCTGTTGCTGGCTCTGAACAGCTGGGGTCCAAACACCCCCCCACCCCCACCCCCGCCACCCTTGCTCCAGGCCTACCCATGCAGCCTACCCAAGCAGCCTGGGTCCCGGGGACAGTGGACAACACAGTCCATCTACGCCTGCCCCACACTCTCCATAGATCCGAGCACAAAAAGCCCGAGAGAGGGTGACCCAGCAGACAAAGGCCCTTTGAGCTCCTTGGAAAGGAGCCCCGTTCTTCCCACTTGCACTAATTAGACATTTTCCTGTCCGCCATTGAATACCGCTGAGAGGCCAAACGGGCTAGATTCATTTCCAAAGTGTTTACAGAAGTTTGCATCTGTTTGTGTCTCTTCAGGAGGTAAATAAGCCTTGCTTTGTGGAACCGAAGGGAGCCCTCGAGGGCGGGCCTGCAGCTGCATAACTTCGCTCCCTCCTGGCGCCCCGCTCGGCTCCCCACCTGCGAGGAGGAGGCTGCCGCCACACTGGCTTCTCTCCCTCTCTGAGCAGGACACGCAGATTTGGGGGGATCATACCCGTGGGCTAGCAGCACTCTGAGAAATGAACCCCACTTTCAACACTCCAACGACAGGCGGTGAAGTCCTCAGCAGCAGAGAGAGTCCAGCAGCGCCCTGGACTGGCCCCGGAGGACAGCCGGGTCCTCTGACCGCGGCCGGAGCAACGAGAGGCCGAGGGTGCGGGGGACCCGGGAGCGGCCCTGCGGAACCCCCTGGGTCTGCACAGTCAGAGGGACAGGAGGGCAGCGCCCGGAGCGGCAGAGAAAGAAAAAGGAAACAGCACGAGCCCAGCTCGCCTTGCCCGAGGGGCAGCCTGGGAAAGGCGTGCCGTCTGCAGGGAACCTGGCCGGCTCTGTCTGCCCGGCTCTGAGGCCACCGCCCACCTGCCGTCGAAGGGGACGCGACACTCTAAGCGCCATCACGGGCAGCCAAGGGCTGCGGGTTCGGTCCCCGGTCGGGCATGTACCGCGCGCGGTGTGGGTTCATTCCCAGTGGGGGCACCTTTCTCTCCTCCACGGCCGACAGGGGAGCCCGCCGGCTGGGCCCCAGGTCCTGTCGCTGCTGAGCGATGGGGTTAAATCCACGCTCAGGAGGTGAGGGCGCTGGGTACCTGCGGCTCAGGCCCACAGACACATGGACCGCACGACCGCACGACCGCATGCAGGCACGCACCGCTCCCTTCGCGGTGGAGATCGGGGTCTGATGGAGGTTGAGGCCCCCGGAGGCTCCAGGGCTGGGAGGCTGAGGCAGCAGCGAAGCCATGAAACTTCACACTCAGGTCTCCCTTCGCAGTGATTGGGAACATGCTAACGAGCCCGCCGAAGGGGTTTGTGGGACCGCGGCCAGGAGGAGTGTGTGCGCCCCTCCCCCTCCTCTCCTCGCCCCCAGCCCCGGTCCAGAGCCCCAGGTACTCACACCAGGGAGGATGGTTGCTGATGGGGGTGGGGGAGAGGGCCGGGGAGATGAGGACAGATGGCATTGCCGTTCTGGGGGCCCCGGAAAGGGAAGCGATGGCTGGGGAGCACACTGGGAGACGGGGTGGGGGGGGGGGGGGGTGTCCCGAGGTGAGGAATCAGCAGAATAAACAAGTGAGAAGTGCTGAGGCCTGCATCGCCCTGCACCAGCTGTGACGGCTGAGGACCGCTCGGGTCCCCTGGGCTCCTGGTTGGTAGGGCCTCCCTCCCCCTGGCTGGTGGCTGGGCTCCTGGTTGGTAGGTCCTCCCTCTCCTCCCTCCCCTCCCCCTCTCCCCCACGCTGGTGGCGGAGTGTGACCTCCAGGTAGCATGGCCCTGGGAACAGAAGAGACGGTTGCGGACAGAAGGCAGGCTTTGGGTGGCCGGAGAATGAGTGTGAGATGGGAAAGGCTGTTTTGGAGCTCACGGTCTCAGGATTTGGGCTCTCCGGGCGGGGAGAAGGCGGCTGCTGGTTAAGAGGGTCTGAAGGGAAAGCCCAGGAGCTTTGCAGTTTGAGGAAGAGCAGAGAGCGAGGAGGAGCCAAGCGAGGGGCGGGAGCCGAGGGATCTCTGAGGCCTCCCTGTCCCGTGGCAAAAATTACCTAGGTCTTGAAGGATATTAGAATAGAAACTGCTGTTTTCGGGCCATCGAGAGCCATTGCCGAGTTTATACTGTGGCCAGGTAGAGCTTCTCTGGTTTGATGTAGCCAGAAAGACCCAGGGTCGCGAGATTGGCGAGGAGACACCCTACGGGTGTGTAGAGGTCCCCATGACTGGAGGGAAGGGCTATGGGAAGTTGGGGAAGGAACCAGGAGCGTCCTCCTGTTCCCTCAACCAATCTGGAGAGAGAGGGGGCCGAGAGAAGGTTCCGAGGTGGTCACCCCAGGACACCTTTCCCGTGGCTTAGAAGAGAATTCCCGGCCAGGCGCGCCTGGGCTTTCGTAGAACGAGGAGCCGAGTAGACGGGAAACTCTGAGGCCCTAATGCCCCTCCAGGTCACCGGGAGTGAGAAAAAACGTAGGGGGGGTTGGGAAAGTCTCTGAAGCCTACGGGTAGGAGGGAAGCGATGAGATTCCCCACGTGTCCTGGTCCGGCAGGGTTCGAGAGAGGGTCCGGGGCGGGCCAGTCAACTCAGAACTGTACCACCGAGCAGAGCCAGAGAAGCTCGGGGCTTGGTCCGACGATCGTCCACACTCCGGTTCACCTCTCCCGGGTTTCGGCACCAGAATGAGAAACCCATCGGGAGCCGGAAACCAGGATTACGGGGTCTATTAGGGGAAAGAGACCTGCTGGGGTGTCTCTCAAGGGGAGAAGAGCAACATGTACAGAGGTGAACACGCCTCTTGAGGGGAGGAATGGGAAGGAATGGGGGCTTAGTGTACTCGGCATGCGCTGATGGGCGGCCGAATGTATGGTCATACAGGGACAAGGATTTAGGGTAATTGGCAGGTGTTGACTGGTGGTTCAATGTATAGTCCATATAAGGTGCCTGGTTAGGTCCTCAGGTATGTCCGGGCCACAGGTTACGTCATACTCCGCCCACCAGTGGGGGAAGGGAGGATCTATCACTGGTCTGTGCACCTGCTGACCTGGGAGGAGGCGGAGGAGCAGGGAACTGCCCCAGCTGGGGGCCCAGGACCTGTTAGGTTTCCCTGGTCCCTCCTCCCTTCCCCAGTGCCACGCACAGACTCCGCTCCTTTGGAAAACAGTGACTGTCTCCTCTGTCTCAGGGTCTAAAGATGACACTTGGAGCTCAGCCGACATGGCTCAGTGGTTGAGCATCAGCCTGTGAACCAGGAGGTCACGGTTCGATGCCGGGCAGGGCACACGCCCAGGTTACAGATCCCAAGTGTGGAGTGTGCAGTAGGCAGCCGATCCATGATCCCCTCTCATCATCGATGTTTCTCTCTCCCTCTCCCTTCCTCTCTAAAATCAATACATATCTATACTAATAAAAGGGCAATATGGTACTTAGACTGGGAGACCGGATGACCTTCCGGCAAAGCCATGGTGGCAGGGCCAAGGCAGAGATGGTTAGGGGCGAGCAGGCCAGCACGGGGGGAGTTGGGGGGCAACCAGGCTGGCAGGGGAGGGCAGTTAGGGTGAGCAGGCAGGCAGGCAGGCAGGTGAGCAGTTAGGACCCAGCCATCCCTGATTGTGAGGGGGATGTCCGACTGTCGGTTTAGGACATTCCCTGAGGGGTCCCAGATTGGAGAGGGTGCAGGCTGGGCTGAGGGGACCCCCCCCTCCATGCACGAATTTTGTGCACCAGGCTTCTAGTATATCTATAATAATAAAAGGGTAATATGTTAATTAGACTGGACAAAGCTGGGGCTGCCAGGGAAGCCTGGGTGCCAGAGGGAAGCCAGTGCCAGCAGCTGGGGGAAGGAAGGCCTACTCTTGCACGAATTTCATGCATTGGGCCTCTAATATTCATACACGATCTTTGGTTAATCTCTCCTGCTCCTCCACACCCTCCTCCTTCCCTCTGAGATTCATCAGTTTGTCCCATGTTTCCATGCCTCTGCTCTATTTTACGCATCAGTTTATTTTGTTCATTAGATTCCTTGTTCATTTATTTTGATTTTTAGGTACAATTGGTGAAAGATATGTATTTATGCCATTTTATTGTTCATTTTTTTTATCCTTTCTCCTCCTCCTCCCCCCCCCCTCTTCTCCCCCTCTTCCTCTTCATTTCCTGTGCCCTCCTCCTCCTCCTCTTCTTAAAGAATACCCTTCAACATTTCATCTAATGCTGGTTTGGCGGTGATGAACTCCTTTAGCTTTTTCTTATCTGTGAAGCTCTTTATCTGACCTTCAATTTTAAATGACAACTTTGCTGGGTAGAGTAATCTTGGTTGTAGGTCCTTGGAATATTTCTTGCCACTCCCTTCTGGCCTGCAAAATTTCTGTAAATAAATCAGCTGACAGTCCTATGGGTGCTCCCTTGTAAGTAACTAACTGTTTTTTTTTGTTGTTGTTGTTTTTTTTTACTGCTTTTAAGATTCTCCCTTTGTCTTTAACCCTTGGCATTTTTATTATTATGTGTCTTGGTGTGGGCCTCTTTGGGTTCCTCTTGTTTGGGAAGTCTTCTGCCATTATTTCTTCAGGTAGATTTTTAATATCTTGCTCTCTCTCTCTCTCTTCTCCTTCTGGCACCCCCATAATGTGAATGCTGGTATGCTTAAAGTTGTTCCAGACATTCCTAACACAGAGGAGCTCTCCATATTTTCGGATTCTTTTCTCCATATTTTTGGATTCTTTTTTGTTGTCTTATATTCCAATTCATTGATTTCATTCTCGGAATCCTCTACTGTTGACTCCCTGTAAATTATCTTTTATTTCAGTTAGTGTAGGCTTTCATGTCATTGATGTTCTCATTAACTTCCTTGAAATTCTCACTGAGATCCTTGAAAGTCTCACTAAGTCCCTTGAAGCTCTCATTAAGATCCTTGAGCAACCTTATGACCATTGTTTTGAACTCTGTGTCGTAGTTTGCTTGCTTCCATTTCATTTAAGTTTTTTTTTTCCCCTGGAGATTTATTCTGTTCTTTCATTTGTGACATGTTTCTTTGTCTCTCCATTTTGGCTGCTCCCCTGTGCCTCTGTGTCACTCAGCCATAATCCCTGCTGGTTTTTATAGCCTGACGTTACAGGGACTTCTCTTCCCAGCTCTGGAATCCTGGGTTAGGGGTCTGGTGTGGGACTGGGACCTCTTGCTTCTCAAAGGAGGCCTCTGGAGCAGAGGCACCCCTCCCTGTTACAAACAAGCCACACGTGGGTGCTGGACCAGCCGGTTTCACGCCTCGGCCCCTCCCACCAGCCTCGATGTGCTTTCTTCTTTACTTCTCTAGTTGTAGGACTTCCATTCAGCCAGCTCTCAGGCTGTTTTGAATGATGGTGGTTGTGTATTTACTTGTAATTTCGATGTGGTTCTGGTTAATTCTTGTATGTGTCCTGACCAGGGATCAAACCCACAACCTTGGCAAATCGGGAGGATGCTCTAACCATCTGAGCTACCCGGCCAGAGCAAAATATGTGCAATTTTCTAGATGCGCAAAGAAATCAGGTGAAGTTCGTAACATTGAAAGATTTTTTGACTACATAGAGGAGCAATTTTAAAAACAGCAATCCTATATAATAAACGGCTAATATGCAAATTGTCCCCACAGGCAGGAGTTCGACCAACCGGAAGTTAGACGTGCGTTGATCACCAGGGGGTGGTGCGGAACATGGTGGGCACTGGTGACGCGGTGCTGGCAGCGGGTGGCAGTGGAGGTGCTGCCGGCCCCGATGGGCCCTGATGAGAGTGGCACTGTGGCGGGATGGTGGAGCAGGTGAGTGGACAGCACCAGGCTAAGGCGGATGCAAGGGGAGGCCCCGGCCGGTGGCAGCAGCAGGCAGCGGGGGGAAGGGAGGCCCCGGCCAGCAGCCATTAGGGACTCTACCTGGGCATGAGTTTCATGCGCTGGGCCTCTAGTTACTAGTAAATCATAATTCAGATCCATGACAGTGAACAAACACCCTGAATTTTCCCCTTTGCAGATCTGCAACTCCGGCTTAAAAAACAAAGCACATCACTAATGACCTTGTCCTGGCTCCCCCCCCCGACCCCCCCCCCCGCATGCAACATATTTAAGGTTAAAAACTTCAAAATGCACCAAACTTCTCTCTCTTTTCCATTCTGCTCTCACCCTGCCTGCCCCGCCCCCAGCACTGACAGTTGTTGGATGCCCTCACCTGGTTTTTATACAGAAAATTGAGTCCATGTGGTGTTAGCTCCCTTCAGCCTCCTCATCTCCGTTAGAATACACCCTGGGAACCCACGTTTTCCTCCCGTGCCTCCTTCTGGCTGGAAAGGGAGCCCATTTCTTCCTGGCCTTTTTGCAGCTAACGCTCCATCACTGTGACCCCCGACACAGGCCTCCAGTGGGGGGCACCCCCTCCCCACAGGCAACCAGTGCCGGATGTTGCCCCCCCTCCCGCCACCGCCGCCCAACTTCCACAGCTGTCAATTGCAGGAAAAGAATTTGAGCCTCTCCCCCACCCCGTGAGGACATCGGCCGGATTCTCCCGAGATCTTTTCTGAGTCCATCTGTTGCACAATCCCGAGCTCGACCCTTTGTTTGTTGTCTTACATGTCTTCCATTTCCAGACAGAAATGGGCCTTGTTTTAAGTGGCTTCAGAAGTTGGGATGTTCAGGTTCTCACAAAGAATCTAACGGAATGGATTGAACTATTTGAGTTTCTCTGAATGCCTAGAACCTTCTTTTAAAAAAAAAAATCTTTATTGTTGAAAGTATTACATATGTCCCCATTTTTCTCCCACTGACCTCTTATAGCCTGCCCCCCGCCCCCCGCCCCAGACCAGGCCCTCACCCCTCTATTGTCTGTGTCCATGGTTGATCTCTTCCCACCCGCTCCCACCTTCCCTCTGAGATTCGACAGTCTTGTCCTATGCTTCTATGTCTCTGGATCTAATTTGTTCGTCAGTTTATTTTGTTCATTAGATTCCACATATGAGTGAGATCATGTGAACTTTCTCTGACTGGCTTATTTCACTTAGCATAATACTCTCCAGGTCCCTCCATGCTGCCTCAGTGGGTAAGAGATTCTTCTTTTTACTGCGGCATAGTATTCCACGATATAAATCTACCACAGCTTTTCTATCCACTCATCTACCGATAGGACACTTGGGCTGTTTTCAGATCTTAGCTATTGTAAATTGCGCTGCTATGAACATAAGGGGTGCATCCATTCTTTCTGGTTGGTGTTTTGGGTTTCTTAGGGTACATTCCTAGAAATGAGATCACTGGGTCAAATGGCAGTTCCATATTTAATTTTTAAAAAATATTTTTATTGATTTCAGAGAGAAAGGGAGAGGGAGAGAGAGATGGAAGCATCAATGATGAGAGAGAATCATTGATTGGCTGCCTCCTGCATGCCCCACACTGGAGACTGAGCCTACAACCCAGGCATGTGCCCTGACCGGGAATCGAATCATGACCTCCTGGTTCATAGGTTGATGCTCAACCACTGAGCCACCCCGGCCGGGAACATATTTAATTTTTTGAGGAAACCCCATAATGACTGTACCAGTCCACATTCCCACCAGCCGTGTACCAAGGTTCCCTTTCTCCACATCCTTGCCAGCACTTGGCATTTGTAGATTTGTTGATGATAGTCATTTTGTAGAGATCTATTTTGTGTTCTAACATGTGGTGTATCTTTAAGAATGACCCGTGTGCACTTGAGACGAATATATATTCTGTAGCTTTGGGGTGAAATGTACTATAAATGTCAATTAAATCCATCTGATCCAGTGTCATTTAGAGTCACTGTTGCCTTGTTAATTTTTTTGTCTGGAAGACCTACCCAGCGAAGTCAGCAGGGTGTTAAAGTCCCCTACAATGACTGTATTGCTATCTCTCTCTCCCTTAAAGTCCTCCAGAAGTTTTTTAAAAAATATATTTAGGTGCTCCTATATTGGGTGCATGTATGTTTACCAGGGTTATATCCACTTCTTGGATCAATCGCTTTAGTATTATGTAGTGACTTTTATTGTCTTTGGTGATGGCCTTAATTTTGAAATCTGTTTTGTCAGATATGAGTATTGCCACTCCAGCTTTTTTTTCCCATTTGCATGGAAAAATGTTTTCCATCCAATCCTCTTATTCTGTGTGAGTATTTTTTTTCTGAAGTGGGTCTCTTGTAGACAGCATATTTTGGGGTTATGTATTCATATCATATCTACTCATGTACCCTATGTCTTTTGATTGGAGCATTTAATCCATTTACACTTAAGATTATTATTGATAGGTACTTATTCATTTTCTTTTAATTCTATTTCTTTTTAATCCTCACCAGAGGATATTTTTTCATTGATTTTTAGAGAGAGTGGAAGAGACAGAGAAATACATGGATTGGTTACCTCCTGCATGAGCCCCAACCAGGGCCCAGGCCAGGAAGAAGCCTGCAACCAAGGTACATGCCCTTGACTGGAATTGAATGCAGGACCCTTTGGTCTGCAGGCCGATGGTCTATCCACTGAGCCAAACCAGGTAGAGCCATTTTAATTTTTTATGCATGTGTTTCTCTTTCTATTTCTTCTTCACCTGATAGCAGTCCTTGTAGCATTTCTTGCAGTGATGGTTTGGTGATGACAAACTCCTTTAACCTTTTTTATTTTTATTTTTTTTTAGTCTGGGAAGCTCTTTATTTCCCCATATATTTTGACTGATAGCCTGGCTGGCTATAGTAATCTTGGTTTCAGATCCTTGCTTTTCATCCCCTGGAATACTTCATATCATTCATTTCTGGTTTGTAGAGTTTCTGAAGAAAAATCAGCTAACAACCTTATGGGAGCTCCTTTGTAGGTAACAAGTTGCTCTCTCTTGCTGCCTTTAAGATTCTTTGTCTTTAATTTTTGGTATTTTAATTATGATGTGCCTGGGCATGGGCCGGTTTTTGGTTCTTCTTGCTTGGGACTCTCTGTGCCCCCTGAACTTGTGTGACTTTTTCCTTCTCTATGTTAGAAACATTTTCTGCCATTATTTCTTCAAACATGTTCTCTATTCCTTGCTCACTTTCTTCCCTTCTGGCACTCCTATTATGCAAATATTGTTATGTTTCATATTGTCCCACAGAGGTTAATCTTAACCTCTCCTCCTGTTTTTTAATTGCTTTTTTTCTTTTAGGTTCTCTGATTGAGTGGTTTTTTTCTATCCTGCCTTCTAATTTACTGATCCAGTCCTTGGCTTCCCCTAATCTGCTATGCATTGCCTTCCACTGTGTTCTTTATGAGTGCTGTGTCATTCTTCATAGTTACTATATCTTTTCTCATGTGGTAGAGCATCTTCACCATCATGATTATGAACGCCATGTCTGATAAATGTCTTATCTCTATTTCAATAATCTCTTCTTTTAGAGAATTCTCTTGTTCTTTTGTTTGGGGATTGTTTCTTGGTCTCCCCCATTTTGGCTGCCTGTTTTGAAATTTTTTTTAGTGTGTATTAGGTAGATCTGCTACGCCTCCCAATCTCTAGTGCAGGACAGTGTCAAATTCTGTTTCTGACTGGTCCTGAGTACCTTGTTTGGAGCTATCAGCAACACAAAACTTGTGGCCCTCTCTGCTGGAATTGGGTGCCTTTGGAGAGGACTAAGATATGCACCAAGGTCTGCTTTTCCTACCTTAGGGCCCCAAATGAGATCAGGCAAAGACTCAAAGTCCCCAGAAACCCACCTCTTCCTGCAGTATGCTGGTATTCAGTCTTGATTAGCCTCAAGCGATCAACCACAGGCTTGGGGGGAGAGGTTTTCCAACAGAGTGGGGCATCTTCCTCCCCCCCAGGCAAAGACCGCCTATATAGCAAAGGTCCACCAGAAAAAAAAATGCCCTCTACAGTGTGAGAGAATGACTCAGGATAGGAAACCACGGTGTCTGCCTTCTGAGGTCTAACCCCAGAGCCCTGAACCCTGGCTTCTGCTCACACAGCCCCAGTCCACTCTATTTTATCCCTGCTGGAGCCCAAGGTGAGTGGCTGCACATGAAATTTTGTGTGTTGGCCCTTTAAGAGGTGCCTGCATTTCCATCTGTCTCCTCCTGGCAGACAGCAACCCCGCTGGTTTTCCCAGCCAGATGTTATGTGGGCACCTTTCTCAGCTTTTATGTCCTTGACTGAAGAGCTCAACTTGGGGTTTAGACCCCCTAGTTCTCAGTGTGAACACTGAGGTATCCTTCCAGAACTTCAGCTGCTGTCTGTAGGAGCCTGGCCAGCCTGTTCGGGCTGCTGCGCCTTCTGCCAGCCTCTATGCAGTGTCTGCTTCCCATCCTTGGTTATCAGGGTTCTCTCCAGTTGATTATTCAGGATGTTTTTTTCTGTGTTTTCATTGCAATTCCAGTGTGGTCCTGGAAGCGTGTCAGCGTAGCTTCCACATCCTCTGCCTTTTTGGAACCTCCCTAGAGCCTCCTTAATGCTCTGTACAGGGCGCTTTGGTTGTCCATCCTGAGAGCTGGAGGCCCTGGTCCAGGCCTTTCTGTCCACAAGACCCACACACAGTGTCCAGCAGGGAAGCACCAAGTGTCCCCTGATCTGGATCCCAACCTGCTGGAGGGCCCCAGAGAAGCCCAACGTGCCTCAAAGCCAAAGCATCTGCCCCCTTAATGATACATGTCCCCAGAATATGCAGTTGTGTGGTCTGCTGTAGGTCACAGAAGATAAAGTGGGCTCCAGTCCCATGGCGGCCCCCGCCTTGTCCAAGGCACTCTGTCCAATCTTTAGGAGATATTTTGTATATTGCCAAAGAGCTTTTGATATCTTTTGGTTATATCAATAACTATTTTTTTTTAGCCACTCCTTCTAATGACACTTAAACTTCATTTTCCTGTTTTTAGGAAATATTTAATACATTCCCAGAATTTATACCCAAGATAATCAGATTTATGTCTTTGAAGTGTCTTAACTGAACTTGACTATTTAAAAATGGGTTTTTATTTTTTTAAAGAAATGTCATCTTTTTAAAAATACATATTTATTGATTTCAGAGAGGAGGGGAGAGGGAGAGAGAAATAGAAACATCAATGATGAGAGAATCATTGATCGGCTGCCTCCTGCACGCTCCCTACTGAGGATCGAGCCCGCAACCCGGGCATGTGCTCTTGGCTGGAATCAAACCTAGCACCCTTTAATTCGCAGGCCGGTGCTCTATCCACTGAGACACACCAGCTAGGGCTAAAAAAATGGGTTTTGTAGGCTCTGGCCAGGTAGCTCAGTTGGTTGGGTCCCATCCTGAAACACCAAGCTTGTGGGTTTGGTCCCTGGTCAGGGCACATATAAGAATCAACCAATGATATCTCCCTCTCTCTCTCTCTCTTTCTTTCCCTCCCTCTCTCTCTCTTAAATCAATACATCTAAATAAAAATGAGTTTTATAGAATTTGATAACACCACAGGGAATTATTAAGCACATCATGGCATACAGAGGGCTAATGTTCAGTTATGGAGGCCTACCCAGATGGTGAGGATGGAAAGAGGCAGGAGCTATCACATCAATGTGTTAAGCTCCACGGCACTGTGTTTTTAAAGCTTTAAAAAAATAAATAAAGGATTAGGGATTGCAAAATGCTAATTAATATATCCTTTGCTTAAGTTGAAGAAATATAAATATATACATAGTGGTTCTCTCGCCTCCATTCTCTTCCTAGAGCCTGTGCCTGCCAAAGCTGAGATCACTAAAAAAAGAGTGCTCCTAATATAACCCGAGTCTGGGCAGAAGGCAGACAGCCTTCAGGATAATAAAATACAGGAGATATGCCAACAGCTCAAGATATCTGATATATGGGCGGTGATCCACCTGGCGACCAGATGATGGCTGTGGCCTCTTTCCATCCCACCTGCAGGCTCTGAGGCTTCCCCACCCTGTCTCTAGCACCGGGTCTGCGCAAAACAGAGAAACCCACTCCAACGGTCCAGCCCACAGGCTGGGGGTGTGCACCCAAGGTCATGGCCAAGGGCAGCCATGTCAGAGACAAGATGATGGCTAAAAGGACCAGGCTGAGAGGTTGGACTGGGCGATGGGAAAAAGTCCCAGGGAGGACTCTTTCTGCTTGGGCACCAAGCAGGGTTATTTCAGACTGAGGACGAGTGTGGAAGAGACACTGAGAAGACAGATAAATATGATTATCCGTAAAGCGTTCCCTAACCCAGCTGGCATGGCTCAGTGAGTGAGCATCAACCTATGAACCAGGAAGTCACAGTTCAATTCCTGGTCAGGGCACATGGCCAGGTTGCAGGATGACCGGTGTGGGGCGTGCTGGAGGCAGCCAATCAATGATCCTCTCTCATCATTGATGTTTCTCTCTCTCTCTCTCCATCTCCCTTCCTCTCTGAAATCAATAAAAAATATTTTAAAAAATAATAAATAAATGAAGTTCCCTAAAACTGTAGGAACAAGGCCTGCTACCCAGAAAATGGTACATGGGGATGAATTGGATAGACCAGATCCCACCTCCCCTTTCTATTCCAAACAGATCGTTTCCATGACTTGGACATAAAGTTAAGAACTGATTGAAGGAGGTTTTCGGATAAACACGGCATACATCACACGTGTGCATCTCCACCTCTTCCCCAGATGGCCTAGAAGGACACTAACGGCATGAGAAAGGGAGTGAGAGAAGAGGTGGCAGATGAGAGATGTCGACCTCGTTTGGGGAAATTGAAAACAGTTGAGTATGTGGTGCTGACTTTGCTGTGGAAGCAGGGATCTGCCTGCCTGCAGAGGAAGCAGAATGGGAAAAACAGATTTGGGGTGCAGAAGCCTGCACAGGCACCTTCAAAGATGGAGAATGGGTGGGTACAGCGGGAAGCAGACATGTTTCAAGTCCGAATGGGGAGTTGTGGGACCCCGGAGTCCAAGCCCGGGCCAGGCAACCAGGGGATGAACCCCAGGAGATTCATTTCCAGGGGCTGGGCCAGAGAATCCCTACATAGAGTGGAGAGTAACGTCAGCTTCCTGGCCCTTCTTCCCCTCCCAGCCGGTTCTGAGAACACAGGCTCCAGGAGGGCTGTCCCCAAGGGAGCAGCTTGGAACTGAGAGGCGAGTTGACCTGTTCGCATAGGAGAAGTGTTTTTAGAATGTTTGGGGCTGAATCCGTGATGATTACTTGCTCTACAACTAAGTGAACCTTGCCCGGCCCGTGTGGCTCAGTGGTTGAGTGTCGACCTATGAACCAGGAGGTCATGGTTTGATTCCCGGTCAGGGCACATGCTGGGTTGCAGGCTGGATTCCCAGTGTGGGGCGTGCAGGAGGCAGCCGATCCATGATTCTTGGACCAGGGTTCTGTCTTGCATAACTGGATGGTGGTGTCATTGCCTGAGTTAGAAAACAGCCCACATATGCTACATGGTGGGAGGCTACCATCGGTTCAGCCTTGCACAGGTGACCAATCTTCATTCAAGTTCATAACTTCTGCATCTGTACAGTCTAGCTAATAGCACCCATTCCCAGGAGGCTGTGTTGAAAAGGGAAAAGCATGTGTTGGGCTAGGGCATTTTACTGCTTTTATTTATTTTTTTTACATTAAATTTTATTGGGGTGACATTGGTCCACATGAACATAGAAGTTTCAGGTGTGGGTTTCTAAGTTACAAAACCTGTATATAGCACCATGTGCCCATCACCCAAAGTCAAATTTTCTCCTGTCACCTCATATTAGGACCGCGTTCTCCCCAGCCCTCTCCCTCGGGCAATCTCAAAATTATTTATACACAAAGATATATGCACCCCTATGTTCATTGCAGCGTCATTCGTGGTGGCCAAGACCTGGAAACAACCAAAGTGCCCTGCGACAGGACGGGACAAAGAAGATGTGGGCCCCAGAGGGGTTGTCTCAGTGGATAGAGCATCGGCCTGCAGACTGAAGGGTCCCGGGTTCGATTCTGGTCAAAGGCACATGCCCGGGTTGCGGGCTTGATCCCCAGTCGGGGGCGTGCAGGCAGCCGATCCATGACTGATCTCTCATCATTGATGTTTCTCTCTCTCCCTCTCCTTTCCTCTCTGAAATCAATGAAAATATATTTTTTGAAATAAAAGAAGATGCGGTCCATATGCACAATGGAATACTGCTCAGCCACAAGGAAGGATGAGATAACGTAATTTACAACCACATGGAGGGACCTTGAGAACATCATGCTAAGTGAAATAAGTCAGTCAGAGACAGCGAAGAACCATGTGATTTCACTCCCGTGTGGGATGTCAAACTTATTTTGCTTCTTCCAGCTGCTGAACTTGGTCAGATGCAAAGAGGGTGGATTTGTTTAAGTGGCTGTGCTGCCCCTTTTCCCATCAGAACTGCTGACAGCGAGCCGCGCCCGCAGCTCCCACCTGCCTGGCTGGCTGGCAAGAAAGGGGAGGGGCTTGCCTGTTGGTGAAGGGACACGCTGGGTGGGAAGCCAGGGAATCCAGAGTAAAAACCAAGCCCGTCCAAGGCGTCCTGAGGCTGTAAAACGCAGTTGAATCAGAGCACTGTTTTTTTTGTTGAAATGATTTAAATTATTAGAATGCACAATTTTTGTTAATCTTTATTGTTGAAATTATTACATATGTCCCCTTTCTTCCTCCCTCAACTCCCTCTAGCCCACCCCTGGCCCCAACCACACTATCTGTGTCCATGGGTTATGCGTGTATGCATGCAAGGTCTTTGGTTGATTACCCCCTATCCTCTCCTGCCTTCCCTCCGAGATTCCGCCCTCTGTTCTGTGCTTCCGTGTCCCTGGATCTACTCGGTTCATCTGTTTATTTTGTTCATCCAATTCCATATATGAGTGAGATCATATGATACTTGTCTTTCTCGGATGACTTCTTTCACTTACCATGATGCTCTCCAGGTCCCTCCATGCTGTTCAAAGGGGAACAGATCCTTCTTTTTGACTGCTGCATAGTATTCCACGGTATCAATGTACTACAGCTGTTTTATTCACTTGTCTACTGATGGGCACTTGGGCTGTTTCCAGATCTTAGTTATTATAAACTGTGCTTGGAATGCACAATTTTTAATACGCAAATAAAAAAACTTTAAGACCCAAAGAAACAAACACACATCCTTATGTGTGGACTTCTAACTGAGGGGCCTCGATGTGTTACTGGATTTATGAAACAAAATCCATGGGTTATTTGTCACGATCCCTCTCATGGTACCATAACTGAGCTACGTTCTTCAAAAGAGAAAGTCAAAGAAACATCACAGAATTTCAGCTTCTATGTTCCACCACCCATTTTAAAACCGGGGACAAAAGTCTTGTCTTTGCCGAATTGTTGGCTTGTAGAAGTTTCTTTAATTCCGAGATTTTACTTGTCACCAGTCGCAGACAAGCTCCTCATGGTCTAGCCAACCACGAATAAAAAGTCATGGGGATGAATGAAGACAACAGGTGGGTCAAGTTCCAGGAGAGAGCGCTGGCCTGGGAGCTCAGCTGTTTAGAGCATCATCCCCATACGCCAAGGTTTCAGTCCCATCTCCAGTCAGGGCACATACAGAATCAACCAATAAACGCATCACTAAGTGGAACAACAAATCAATGCTTCTCTTTCTCTCTCTAAAATAACTGAAATCCTGCCTTGTTTGGCTCAGTGGATAGAATATCAACCTGTGGACTGAAGGGTCCTGGCTTCAATTCCGGTCAAGGGCACATGCCCAGGTTGAGGGCTCGACCCATAGTGGTGGTGGTGGTGGTGGGGGCGCGTGCAGGAGGCAGCCGATCAATGATTCTCTCTCATCATGGATGTTTCTATCTCTCTCTCTTTCTCCCTTCCTCTCTGAAATCAATAAAAAATCTATAATAATAAAAGCATAATATGCTAATTAGACCAGACAGCCGAACGATCTTCTAGACGTCATTCTGAATGTCCTTCTGGATGAAGCCGCGGCGATGGGGCAGAGGTGGTTAGAGGAAATCAGGAAGGCAGGCAAGCAGTTAGGGGCAATCAGGCAGGCAGGTGAGCAGTTAGGAGCCAGCAGTTCCAGATTGGGAGAAGGGTGTCCGACTGCCAGTTTCAGGCCTAAACCGGCAGTTGGACATCCCCTGAGGGGTCCCAGATTCTGAGAGGGTGCAGGCTGAGCTGAGGAACACCCCCACGCCCATGCACAAATTTCATGCACTGGGCCTCTAGTATATTTATAAAAAATAAATAAAAACATACCCTGGGGTGGGGATTAAGAAAAAAATTTCAGCCTGACTCTTATGCCCCAGAACGACAGACTTGAGGTAGGAAGTCCTCCAATGGGTGGAGACTCAGAATAAGGTTGCTGCTCCTGGCTGTGACTGGCCCAGGACGCGGTGTTCTTGCCAACCCGTCTCCATTGCTGACTCGTGGGACTCTTTTTAATCCTCACCAGAGGATATTTTTTTCTGCTGATTTCTAGAGAGAGAGTGGGAGGGAGGGAGGAGAGGGGAGAAAAAGAGAGAGAGAAACATTGATTGGTTGTCTCCCGGACAAGCCCCAACTGGGGCTGGGGAACCTGCAACCAAGGTACGTGCCCTTGACTGGGAATCGAATCTGAGGCCCTTCGGTCTGCAGGCCAACACTCTAACCACTGAGCCAAGCCGGCCCAGGCTACTGGGACTCTTTATGAGGGAACCATTTTCTGGAGACTCTGCTTGGCCTTAACACACATCTCCCTCAGGAGCCATCCAACCAGCACTCTCCCTGTGTCTCTCTAGAGCAGTGGTTCTCAACCTTTCGAATGCCGCGACCCTTCAATACAGTTCCTCTTGTTGTGGTGACCCCCAACCATACAATTATTTTCGTTGCTACTTCATATCTGTTTTTGCTACTGTTAATGAATCGTAATGTAAATATCTGTGTTTTTCACTCTTGGGCAGCGTCGGGTCCTGCTTCCCTTAGCCTCCAGGGACACCTGTGTAACTGGAGACCCACAGCCCATGAATGCAGATATACTGAGACAATGACTGTCAACCCCCAAAGCCAGGGTTCCCCATGGGGTGGGCTACAGGGTCTGTGCTCAGTCACGAATGCATGGGTCCTCACTCAGCGGCTCATAAACTGCCAGGTGGAAACTAGATCCAGGTACATGAAACACAACAGAATCGCTGCCGTTGCAAACATGAAGCATTTGTTTTTCTTTTGTTTTTTTTTTTGTTTTTTTTGGTGTGCTTGTTAATCCTCACCTGAGGACATTTTTCCATTGATTTTTAGGGAGAGCTGAAGAGAGAGGGAGAGACAGAGAGAAGCATCCGTTGCCTCCTGCATGTGCCCTACAGAGCGGCGGGGGGGGGGGGGGGGGGGAGCGGAGGGGTGCAGTAGGGGAGTCTGCCACCAAGGTACATACCCTTGGAGTGAATTGGACCCAGGACCCTTTGCTCCATAGGCCAACGCTCTATCCACTGAACCATACCAGCCAGGGCCCAACGTGGAGCATTTGCAGGAGAGTAAATACACACTTTATGCAGCCATGTCTTGGCTTACCCTTGGGTGAAACGGGGCCCCATCTGCAGATCCCCCCAGATGACGGAGGAGGGGCAGCTGGCGATGCCAAGAAAGTGCTGGGACCCCAACAGGTGAGCTGTGCAAATGAGAGCTAATGTGACAAGTCAGCCCGCGCGCGAGTCAACGGGAAGCGCTCTTAATGCACTTAAAAGCCCAGAGCAAGCCAGGCTGAGGCGTAATGGCCTCAGCCCGCCCCCCTCCCGGGACTTCCCACATCTAATTTCTAGGCCCGATGGATGGCCGGGGTGGTCCATCTCCATTGGGCTAATTAAGGCGCGGCGGAGACAGGATCTGACAGAGCAGCTCACCCTGGCTTCGGTCTCGATTTATGGAGAAGGGAAGTTCCCAAGAAGGTACATTAGACATCAGGAGGGCTTCCCCCAAGGTGAGGAGGTCTCAGGGGGCTTTAAGACGGAGAGAGGTTGAAAGCCACTGTAGATCGGGGCTGAGCAAGGACTCCCCCGTTAGCTAACCATGGGGTCCTGGCGCACTTCATTCAAGTTCATAACTTCCGCATCTGCACAGTCAAGCTAATGACCCCCCTTCCCGGGAGGTCGTGGTAACAGTTTGGAAAAGCATGTGTTGGGCTTGACACCGAATGCGGGCCCGGTCCATGGTAGCTGTTCCTACACGCCGTTAGCGCGGTTGATGTTTTCTGCGACCGTGAACTATGCCCACAAGGGAGCAGCCCCGGGAAGTCAGTCTGTTCATCTTTCCGACCCACAGACTCAGCCGCGCTCTGGATGGCACTTACGCTCCTTCGGGGAAGGTGTGTTTCACATGGGATGTATCTGCCCAGGCTGGCACTTTCCTCCCTCCTCCCTCCTGTAACCTGCCCCTTCGGCCAGAACTTCTGCAGTTTATGCTCTTCCCCAGCATCCTATAATACTCACTCTGGATGCGTCCCCACTTCTCTCTCTTTTTTAAAGTATTTATTGATTTGAGGGAGAGAGAGAGGAGAGAGAGAAGCATCAATTTGTTGTTCCACTTATTTAGGCATCATTGTTGATTCCTGTATGTGCCCTGACCGGGCATCAAATGGGCAACCTTGGCGTATAGGGACAACACTCTAACCAACTGGCCAGGGCTGCGTCTCTGTACGCGCCTCCCCCACCCCCCCCTCCATTTCTGACCTCCCCTTGCCCACCGATGCCACGAGGCACAGTGAGTACTCATACGGGACAGCCATGGCCCGAGCAATCTGCAAATACAGAGGAACCTGTGCCTCTCGACAAAGCATCCTCATTGCTAATGCTTCCCAGAATTAGCTTAGATACATAAGGTCGCCCTAGCTGGCTTGGGTCAGTGAATAGAGCATCGGCCTGTGGACCATAGGGTCCCGGGTTCAATTCCGGTCAAGGGTATGTACCTCAGTTGCAGGCTGCTCCCCAGCCCTGGCCCTGGTCGGGGCTCATGCAGGAGGCAACCAATCGATGTGTTTCTCTCACATCAATGTATCTCTCTGTCTTTCCCTCTCTCTTCCACTCTCTCTAAAGTCAGTGGAAGCCCCAGCTGGTTTGGCTCAATGGATAAAGCATCGGCCTGAAGACTGAAGGGTCCTGTTTGCAGGCTCAGTCTCCAGGAGGGGGCGTGCAGGAGGCAGCCGATCAATGATTCTCATCATTGATGTTTCTATCTTTCTCTCCCTCTCCCTTATTCTCTGAAATAAATAAAATATTTTTTTAAAAAAAGAAATAAAATAAAGTCAATGGGAAAATATCCTTGGGTGAGAATTAGAAATAAAAATAAAATAAAGCCCTTGCTTCTGAGCCAGGAAAGCAGGCACTAGTGGTTGGAATTATAGTTTTCACCACAGTGACGAGACCTGTCCAATGTAGATACATAGACCTACATATTTCTATATATAAAAGCCTAAGAGACCGGCCGAGTGGCTGACCAGCCGACCACACTGTCCACCAGGGGGCAGACACTCAACACAGGAACTGCCAAGCTGTGGTGACTTGGCAGATGCTGTTCTCAGGTGATACACCGGGAACCAGAGAGGAGGGAGCCCGATTCCAGGGTGCGTCACCCGAGAACCGCCCTCTCGCAATCTGGGACCCCTCGGGGGATGTCGGAGAGCTTGTTTCAGCCCAACCCCGCAGACCAGGCAGAGGGAACCCTATCTGTATATGAATCCGTGCACCAGGCCTCATGTACATAAACATTGTGAAGAGAAATTCAAAAAGTCGAAGTCTAACTTGAGTCTACAGCTAGGTCACATCCTGGAAGACACATTTTTGTTAAGATTTTCATTCCCCCCAAAATTATTCTGTAGATTAATCCAATCAAAATCACAGTGGAAAATTTTTGTTGAAATCGATGAGTTCGCTACAAATTTTACGTAGAAGGGCAAAGGACTCAGAAGGGTGAAAACAATCTTGAAAAAAAAAACACCCAAGATTAAGGATGCACATTACTGGATTTCAAATTTAACTCTAAAGCTACAGCAACCAAGAAAATGTGGTGTTCGAGGAATCCACAGGCAGAGAAATCTCAGACATATGCCAAAGCAATTTCTTCACCGATACCACTCCTAGGGCAGTGGAAGCTAAAGAGAAAATTAACAAATGGGACTACATCAAAATAAAAAGCTTTTGCACAGCAAAAGAAACCATCAACAAAATAACAGGAAAGCCCACTGTATGGGAGAACATATTTGCAAATGTTATCACTGATAAAGGTTTCATCTCCAACATCTACAGGGAACTTATACACCTTAATAAAAGCAAGATAAAAGATCCAATAAAAAAATGGGCAACGGACCTAAATAGAATCTTTTCGGAAGAGGACAGAAGGAAGGCCAAGAGACATATGAAAACATGCTCAAAGTCACTAATTATCCGAGAGATGCAAATCAAAACGACAATGCGATACCATCTCACACCTGTCAGAATGGCAATCATCCACAAATCAACAAACAACAAGTGCTGGTAATGATGTGGAGAAAAAGGAACGCTCGTGCACTGCTGGTGGAAATGCAGACTGGTGCAGCCACTGTGGAGAGCAGTATGGAGTTTCCTCAAAAAACTAAAAATGGAACTCCCATTTGACCCAGTGATCCCACTTCTAGAAATATATCCCAAGAAACTAGAAACACGAATCAGAAAGGATATATGCACCCCTATGTTCATAGCAGCACAATTCACCATAGCTAAGATTTGGAAACAGCCTAAATGTCCATCAGCAGATGAGTGGATTAGAAAACTGTGGTACATCTACACAATGGAATACTACGCTGCTATAAAAAAGAAGGAGTTCTTACCATTTGCAGCAGCATGGATGGACCTGGAGAGCATTATGCTAAGTGAAATAAACCAGGCAATGAAAGAACAATACCACATGATCTCACTCATTTATGGAAAACAAAGATTATAATCTGATGAACCAAAAGATAGATACAGAGGCAGTAAAACACTGAACAGACTGTCAAATTACAGCGGGAAGGCTGGGGAGTGTTGGGGAGGGAGGGAAAGAGATCAACCGAAGGACTTGTATGCATACATATAAGCACGGCCAATGGACACAATACACTGGGGGGGATGGGATGAGGGCATGCAACAGGGGGTAGGGGAGGCTGGGGGAAGGTCAATGGGGGGAAAAAGGAGATATATGTACTACTATGTGTAACACTTTAAACAAAAAGAACTGAAAATAAATAAATAAAAAATTTTTAAGAAGAAAATGTGGTGTTTGTGGAGGTATGAATACATAGACAAGCTTCTTCTCAGCTCAGCAGGAGAGCAAAGATCAACCACTTCTTTTATATACCAGAGGTCCAGTGCATGAAAATGCATGCACTGGAGGGGAGGGTTCCTCAGCCTGGCCTGCCCCCTCTCACAGTCCGGGAGCCCTCAGGGGCGGGAGTGACCTGGCGATCAGGGGAAGGTGATGCTCCCATCACACCTCTGCTGCAGCCACTGTTGGCAGTGCAAGCCTCGGCCCTGGTTACCTGAGCATCAGGCGGCCCTGGGTGGCTGGGCAGCTGTCATCTGAGGCTGGCCTGTGCCTCGGGCCAGCCCTGGGCAGCTAGGGGGCTGAGGGATCTGGGGGACTCTGGAGGCAGGAGCGCGGAGCAGCCGGACCCACCTGGAGGCGGGCCCAGCCCTGCTGTACGCCTGCCGCCCCGGCGGGGCTGAAGGAACTGGGCACTGCCATCTTGTGGCTGAGGGCACCGCCATCTTTGAGGGCATGGCAGTCAATTAGCATATTCCCTCCTTATTGGCTGTGGGTGCCACCATGTTTGTGAGGTCATGATGGTCAATTAGCATATTCCCTCTTTATAAGATAGGATATAAATAATTGATTTCAGAGAGGAAGGGAGAGGGAGAGAGAGAAACATCAATGATGAGAGAGAATCATTGATTGATTGCCTCCTGCACGCCCCCCACTGGAGATCCAGCCTGCAACCCAGAGTCGAACCTGGGACCCTTCAGTCCGCAAGCTGACGTTCTACCCACTGAGCCATACCAGCTGGGGCATAGATCAGCCCTCTAAATAGTAAGCAGTGAAATCAGCTCCCTTACTCATGGGCATCGGACCGTGGAATGGTTTATATTGAGACCTGGTTTATCTTACGACTTGTGAGCACACAAGTTTCTTTCTGGAGCCAGAGAAGGCATGGTAAAAGCTAGACGTGGTGGCGGGCAGACCCCGACCTCTGCTGGAGGAAGGATGGGCTTGTTACGAGTCCAGGCTGGGCCTGGGCCAAACACCAAAGCAGCGAGCCTTTGCCAGGCTGTGGCCCCGTGTGCAACTTGTCTTGGAATCCGGACAACAGTAGCCCAGCCCTTGTCACTTCCCAGCCTCCTTTCAACCTGGGTCCAAGGGACCTGCAGCAGTCCCCACAGACCAACAAGAGCATTCCTTGTGTTTTCATTAAGACACTTTTCTGGGCCCTGGACAGGTAGCTCAGTTGGTTAGAGCATCATCCTGATACACCAAGGTTACAGGTTCGATCCCTGGTCAGGGCACATATAAAAAGCAACCAATGAATGTATCAATACCTTGCGCAACAAACCGATGTTTCTCTCTCAAATGAGTCAATATTTTTTTAAAAAAATATTTTTTTACTGATTTCAGAGAGGAAGAGAGAGGGAGAGAGAGAAACACCAATGATAAAATCATGGATCGGCTGCCTCCTGCATGCCCCCTACTGGGGATCAAGCCTGCAACCCGGGCATGTGCCCTGGACCGGAATCAAACCCGGGACCCTTCTGTCCACAGGCTGATGCTCTATCCACTGAGCCACACCGGCTAGGGCCATAAATAAAAATTTTAAAGGACAATTTCCTTTATTACTTTACTATGTATTATTTTGACAAGATTCTCAAAAGATTCTAGTTCTGGCCAGTGTGGCTCAGAGGGGCGTCATCCTGTGCACTGAAAGGTTGCCAGTTCAATTCCCCAGCTGGGGACATACCCAGGTTTTGGGTTTGTGGGCTCAGCCCCTGGTGGGGAGCATGCAGGAGGCAGCCAATCCATGTTTCACTCTTACATCTATGTTTCTCTCTCTCCCCCCTCCTCCCTTCCTCTCTCTCTCTCAAACAAATCAATAAAAAATCTTTTCAAAGTAAAACAATGTTTAAATATATTTTTATTGATCTCAGAGAGGAAGGGAGAGGGGAAGAATGAGAGAGAGGGAGAGAGAGAGAGAGAGAGAGAGAAACATCAATGATGAGAGAGAATCATTGACCGGCTGCCTCCGGCATGCCCCCTACTGGGGATCCAGCCCGAAACCCAGGCATGTGACCTTGACTGGGAATTGAACCCGGCACCCTTCAGTCCACAGGCCGACCCTCTATCCACGGAGCTAAACCAGCTAGGGCCCTGTGTGTTTTTTAAATCTTTCATGAGATATGTTTCTCTTATACCAGCATTTCTCAACCCTGACACTATTGACATGGGGGTGGTTGTGGGAAGTTTAGCAGCATCTCTGGCTGCTGCCAGAGTGGTCTACCCCTCCCCCCTCCTCCCCTCCCTCCCTCCCCCACTCCCTTCTCCCCACCCCCAGTTGTGACAACGGAAACTGTCTCTAGCTATTCCCAGGTGTCTGTCCTCTCAGAGGCAGGAAAAAAAAAAAAAAAAAACACCACACAGGTGAGCTGTACTCCCAGCGCTCCCCAGCCTCCCCGAGCACCTGTCCATCTCTCCGCATCTGCAAATGGCCAGCCTCATTGATCCTCCCTCCGTAGGTCCCATTATCCGTTCACATTCTGACGCTGAGATGTTCGCTCGGGTCGCGTCTGCCGTGTCTAATGGTCCCGGGAACGTAAAAGCTTCCTGCCGGAGGCACTTCCCGGTATTGACCGTGCTCTCCCAGCAAACACACACGCCGCCGGGTCTCCCACTCCATCCTTGGAAGCTCCGGGGGGTCTCTCTTTGTCTTCAGTGGGAAGCACGCCAGGGCCCCCGGAGAGTCAAGGCCAACGGGAGCACAGAGGCCTTGCTGTCAATACACCAGAGTGGCCACGGCCGCTCTGAGCATGAGCCTCACCGGGGTGCCCCAGGCCACGACGCCAGGAGCCGGTGCAAGGACCCACGGTGCACTGTGCCCTTCTGTAACCCAAACGATGGGTGTCACTGTTGGCAACCAGCCTTCTTTGTCTCGGGAGTAACATACGGGTGGGTTAGAGACCAGCTAGAGAGAGCGGCTGGGCAGCGCAGAGGCTGGAGAGCTCAGAGGGAGCTGAGAGCTGGTACCGCTGGGATGGACAGCTGGGGGCCTAGGGGCGGCGCACGGCTGCTCAGATAGTGACTGTGTGCAGAGACGGATGCTGCTTTTATGGGAGAGATATGTATTCACCAGCCGGTGTCCGGCTGCCTGCCTGTATGGACTTTACTGTGAAGAAATGTCTTGTCCAGCCCTAGCCGGTTTGGCTCAGTGGGTAGAGCATCGGCCTGGGGACCAAAGGGTCCCGGGTTCGATTCCGGTCAAGGGCCCGTACCTTGGTTGCAGGACCCTCCCCGGCCCGGGCCCTGGTTGGGGCGTGTGCAGGAGGCAAGCAATCGATGTGTTTCTCTCACACCGATGTTTCTCTGTCTCTCCCTCTTTCTCTTCTACTCTCTCTAGAAATCAATGGGAAAATATCCTCAGTGAGGGCTAACAAAATGATAATAATAAAACATCAGTTAAAAAAATTAAAACGTGCAGGTAAGTGGTACATCGGCCTTTATTTGCAAGGCTGCTTTCAAAGCCATAGATCTAAGTCCCTTTGGGTATTTGAATGCGGAGGTGTTTTGTTTTTTCTTTCGCTGTTTAAAGTCTCGAGACCCTGTGGCCACGCCGTCCTTCTACATGGATTTTGAAAGCCGATGTCAGGACTTCTGCTCGCTCGCTCCTGTTCAAAGCTGCTGGCTACAACGTCTTCTGCCCTCAGGGAGGAAACGTGGGGTTTTATTTTAAAATTGGATCCCAGAGTTAATTTAAAGATTATGTCAAATGCACATTCCAAATCCATTCAGTGCCTCTGACCAGAAACACATCTGCTCCGGGCTCACCCCTCCCCGCCCCACCCCGCTCCTGACGGTGGCACAAGGCTGATCCCTGTGATTAAAGGGAAGGGTCTGGTAGGATGTCAGGTGCAGGATATCAAAGGAGACCAGGCACCCCTCTCCAAGTCCCAGGACTTGGGGGGGGGCGATCAGGCCGGGCCCGGCTGAGCAGACGCTGTGGAGAGTCAGGTCGGGGAGTGAGTAACGGCTTGACCGTGCTCATTAGCGGCGGTTTGGGTGATGATCATGAGGGTTCGCAGCGTGCAGTGATGCGAATCAATTCCCCCGGCATCCATCTGTCCCGAGCACAGAATTCCAACCATAGAACCAGCCAGGCACGGGGATCCCACAACATTTGGCAATCATTTTCGAAGCCGGGGTGTGTCAGAGTTTCAAAATTGGGATGGGTCCAGATTGAGAATGCGCCTTACCTTTAATCAAAGCATGATGAAAACCTTTGTTTCCAAATAGCAAGGCGGCCCAAGAATATCATGTCCTCCTTTTTCTTTTTTAACATGTTTTTATTGATTTCAGAGAGGAACGGAGATAGAGAGATAGAAACATCCACGATGAGAGAGATTCATGGACTGGCTGCCTCCTGCACGCCCCCTACTGGGGATCGAGCCTGCAATCCCAGGCATGTGCTCTTGGCCGGAATTGAACCCGGGACCCTTCCGTCTGCAGGCCGACACTCTATCCGCTGAGCCAAATCAGCGAGAGCACAGAACCCACATTTTAACATCATGGTCCAGAAATCTCATTCTTTTTACAGCCTGATCATTTTTATTAGGAAAAAAAAAATTGATGTCTTGTACGTGCCCTTGACCGGAATTGAACCCACAACCCTTCAGTCCACCACAGATCCTCTAACCACTGAGCAACCGGCCAGGCACCATGTGTATTTTGCACACCAGGGTTCACACCAGAGCCTTGCAGCAGATTCAAAAAAATAGAAGCTCTGGGATAACAAGCTAACTGTTTGTGAAGTGAATCAAGACAAGCAGATGCCCTAGCCCAGTGGTCGGCAAACTCATTAGTCAACAGAACCAAATACCAACAGTACAACAATTAAAATTTCTTTGGAGAGCCACATTTTTTAAACTTAAACTTCTTCTAACGTCACTTCTTCCAAATAGACTCGCCCAGGCCGTGGTATTTTGTGGAAAAGCCACCACTCAAGGGGCCAAAGAGCCACATGTGGCTCGCGAGCCGCGGTTTGCTGACCACTGCCCTAGCCGATTTGGCTCAGTGGATAGAGCGTCTGCCTGCAGACTGAAGGGCCCTGGGTTCGATTCTGGCCAAGGACACATGCCTGTGTTGAAGGCTTGATCCCCAGTGTGGGGCGTGCAGGAGGCAGCTGATCAATGATTCTCTCTCATCCTTGATGTTTCTAGCTCTCTCTCCCTCTCCCTTCCTCTCTGAAATCACTTTTCTATATATTAAAAAAAAAAGGCTAATATGCAAAGTGCCCCCTCAGGAGTTCGACTGGGAGACCAGGAGTTTGATTGCTCGCTATGACATGCACTGACCACCAGGGGGTGGTCTGAAATGAAGGAAGGCTCCAGGCAGCAGCCGGAAGGCCCCGACCAGCCCTGATCGCCAGCCAGGCCTAGGAACCCTACCCATGCACAAATTTCGTGCACCGGGCCTCTAGTAGAAATATATTAAAAAAAAAAAAAAAAAGAATCTGCCTTCACACGGATGCAGCCTTGACACCTGTCGGTCGGCCCAAAGTCCCTCCCGCATATAATTAGTCACCAAAATGCAGGCTTGCAAAGGGACCCAAAGACAGTGTGAGCCAGACCCTCCCTCTCAAGGTTTTGGTGCGATCCTACCCCGTCTCCATCTAGTGACTCTGATGAATGCATGAGAGGAGGTTTGTCCCTTCTCATCTGATGCCACGCAGGGGCCATGTCTCACTCTCCTCCCTCTGCAGCTGCTGTGCCCAGAGCAGTGGCCTCCGGTAATGCCAGCCCCGTCTCTGCTGTCGGAACCAGGAGGGCCTACTGACACCTGCTGAGGCAGGACCCAGTGGCAAGGGGAGGGTCTTTCTACACCAGGCCGGGGAGCCTTTTCCTGCCCAGGGCTATTTGCATATTCGTCACACCGTTCAGGGACACACAAAATGATCAACTTAAACATTAGCCTGCCACGTGCCCATCAGTAGACGAGTGGATAAAAAAGCTGTGGTACAGCTACACCGTGGAATACTATTGTGCAGCAGTGAAAAGGAAGCATCGCTTACCCTCTGAGACAGCATGGAGGGACCCGGAGAGCATCATACTAAGTGAAATAAGTCAGTCAGAGAAAGACAGGTATCCCATCATCTCACTCATACGTGGAATCTAAGTAACGAAACAAACGGATGCACGGAGTCGATCCAGAGACTTGGAAGCATGGAACAGAGGGCGGAATCTCTGAGGGAAGGTGGGGGAGGGTGGTTGGGTGGGAGGTAATCAACCAAAGACCTTGTATGCGTAGATGCATGGCCCATGGCCACAGACAATAGGGTGGTGAGTGCCTGGGGTGGGGGGCGGGGCGGGCTGGAGGGGGTTAATGGGGGGAAAAGGAGGGGACATATGCGATACTTTCAACAGTAAAGATATACACTGAGTGGCCAGATTATCATGACCGGCCAGGTGACTGTGACCACCCTATCAGTACTTCATTGACACTTCCAAAAATACTGAATATTGAAAACTTTCTAAGCAAATACTCTCAAGGTTTTATTATTATTATTATTATTATTATTATTATTTGCATAACTAAGTCACTTCATTGTCCTGACAGGGTGGTTATAATAATCTGGCCGGTCATAATAATCTGGCCACTCAGTGTCTATATTTTTAATTAGCCTGTTATATCTGCTCCCACAGTTCATTAACTCACCCCCAATGCCTTGGCTGGTCCAGAGGAAATGGTTTTGGGAGCCTATTGCAACCCGTGGGCTGGACGCTCCCCACCCCTGTTCTACACCTTCCATGCCCTGGAGTGGCCATGTCGTTAGTGCCTTTGGGTGAGCGGGCAGGGAGGACGCGCTGTGGAGCAGAGGGGAGGTGAGTCTGGGCTCTTTGAGGCTAACGTGAACTCTGGAGCATTTGCCCGAGACACCGTGTCCCCAGTGCCTGCACTGGAGCAGCGGCAGAGGCAGAGGCATGGGGATGCAGGGTCCTGTGCGCAGAACCGCGCATGCCCTGCACATCCGCTTCCGGCGATGCTGGGGCACCGTGGGCGCCAGGCTCCCCGCTCAGGCCCCCATCGCCTCCTGAGCAAAGGAGCCAGGACGGCCGTGGGCGCGGAGCCTTGTGCTCAAGATGCCTCCACCTGCTTTTGGTTAGAGGAGCTGATTTAGGACCACAAAGCCTTAAATGGAGAAAATACTCTCAAGATGTGTCCTACAGGTGCGGGGGGGGGGGGGGGGAGGGGAGGTGGTGGAGAAGGACAGGGCGGGGGGGAACAGCAGTCGATAAATAATGCTTTTTTTCCCCCTCCCAAATATGGAACCAATTGATAAACAGAAGACGGGAAACAGATGGGGAGGGTACCTGCTAACACTCGCCTGCTTCAAGCCTGCGCTGTCCACGCTCCCAGGACTGCGTTCCTCGCCCCTGGGCCATGCGTCTGGATGTGGCTGGGTGTTTGTTGGTGTGATGCCTGGATCCCTTTCTGTTGGTCCCAGGAGACCATCAGCGGCGGCAGGTGGGGGGCCGTGTCTACTTTTGCCGCCGGCTCTCTCCCCGGCACAGTGGCTGGCACATCCAAGGAACCGGAATAGTTGTGTCACAGTTGAATGGATGCCAGAGAAGGAAGTTAGAACTGACGGGGGGAGGAGGGGACTTATAATCTAATAGAGAGAGCACCTGAATTTGTCTGAAACTAATCCTATTATTTTAAGTCTTAGAACACATATGCTTATGTGACTAGGGAATTAAGTTTCTCATATGTGAATAGGGGGTTAAGTTTTTCTTAAGTTTCCTTTTCAAGGCCTTGGGCGAAGCGATTGAGGAGGTGACTTCGCTGTGAATCCAGCAAGCAGATCCGATAAGCAGGGTCAGACTGACCCACCAGGAGTCAAAACATCCTCCCATCAACATCATCTCATCGCCTGATGGCTAAGGACAGTAGCTGAGGTCTGGGGACCCCCAGGGCTGCATGTAGGCCCCCCAGCCCCTTCCCCTTTCCCTTTATAGTCCTGGCCCCCACACCTTGCTGTAAGACAGGATTTGATGCTTGTAAGCACCTGTCTTCCTGGTTGGCTGGCCTTCTCAATAAATGCCTTATATGGTTCATCTCTGCCTTTGTTATTGGACACCGTGATAGGCAGCCGGCGCCCAATGGGGGGTTTCCGGTAACAAAACCAAGGTCACCCACTCTCCCCATCTGTTAACACACAGCAAGACTGAAAAGAATCAAGAACATGAACTCTTGCCCGAGCCGGTTTGGCTCAATGGATAGAGCGTCGGCCTGTGGATCAAAGGGTCCCAGGATCGATTCCGGTCAAGGACACGTACCTCGGTTGCAGACTCCTCCCTGGCCCGGGCCCTGGACAGGACGCGTGCAGGAGGCAACCAATCAATGTGTTTCTCTCACATCGATGTTTCTCTCTGTCTTCCCCTCTCAAAAAATCAATGGAGAAATAATCCTAGAGTGAGGATTAAAATAATAATAATTCCTTGAAATCAATAAAAACGTATTTAAAAATACTTTAAAAAGGAAGAACTTGAACTCCCAAGGACGTCCCGGGAGTTGAATCCCACTTTTCAGCCACGGTCGGTCGTGTGACTGGAGGCAGATGACATGACCTGGCCTCCGTTTTTCCTGGGACCGGAGGATCATACAGGGCCCACGCTGTCGAGCTGGTGTGGGGATGGGCCACGCAGGACGTGGCCAAAACAGGGTCGGCCACAGAGTAGGCGTTCAGTAAACATCGGTGATTCTTTTTGTTGTCATTAATCTTCATCTGAGGATATTTTTCCACTGATCTTTTAGAGAAAGCAGAAGAGAGAGAAAAGGGTGAGGTTATCTGCTGGGGATGGGGTAGAGGATGTGGGAGAGGGAAAGGTTTGAAACAAGATTGGGACAGGGAGTTGACATGATTGCAGCGGGGAGGGGGAGGGGGTGCAGGTGAACCCGAAGACTGTGAATTTGAAGCAGAATTGAGTAATTTCCATGGCAGCTCTCAGCATCAGAGAGCAGGAGCAGCGCCTGGGGGGAGGGGGTGTGGGGTGGCAATCTCAGAATTAAAAACCCGGCAGAGGCCATTTGGGACAACGTGGAGGGACCCAGAAAAGGCATGCTGCTCAGTGAAATAAGTCAGACAAAGAAAGACAAATACCACATGATTTCACTTACGTGTGGAAGCTGAAAAGTAAAAGAAACAAACTCGTAGATACAGAGAACGAAATGATGCTCGCCAGGTGGGAGGGCGTTCAGAAGTCCGCATTGCCGGTCACAGACATAGTCACAGGGATGTACGGTACAGCAGAGGGAACCCAGCTGTGTATGGGGCCAGATATGCTAGACTCCATGGAGGCACATTGATGGATGACTTCATAAGATGCGTAAGTGTCTAATCACTAAGTTGTACCCCTGAAACTGATATAATAGTGTATGTCAACTGTCATGGAAAAATAAATAAATTTTTTTAAAAAACAGGGCAGAGGTAGGATATGTCCAATATCTTTGGGAGATTTGAGAATTTAGTGGGTAATAAAGGTGACATTCCAATAAGGAAGTAAAAAACTATTCAATAACAATAGGGGACCACTGGTTAACTCTTTGGGGCAAAGAAAAAGTTACATTTTTGCCTACTGTTCCATCTCAAAACCAAGTGTAAGTTAGAATTGAAGGTTGAAGGAAGGAAGGAAAGAAGTAAGAAAACGAGCCCTAGCTGGTGTGGCTCAGTGGACAGAGTGTCAGCCTGCAGATTGGAGGGTCCCAGGTCAAGGGCACACACCCAGGTTGCAAGCTCCATCCTCAGTAGGGGGCGTGCAAGAGGCAGCCAATCAATGATTCTCATCATTGATATTTCTCTCTTTCCTTCTCTCTTCCTCTCTGAAATCAATTAAAAAATATATAATTTTTAAAAGGCCCTAGCTGGTTTGGTTCAGTGGATAGAACATCAGCCTATGGACTGTAGGATCCCGGGTTCGATTCCAGTCAAGGGCACATGCCAGAGTTGCAGGCTCGATCCCCAGTGAGGGCCGTGCAGGAGGCAGCCAATCAATGATTCTCTCTCATCATTGATGTTTCTATCTCTCTCTTCCTCTCTGAAATCAATAAAAAATATTTAAAAATAAAAATGTTAAAAATGTTAAAAAGTAAGAAAATGAAATAAATCATAAGGGACAATGTATATGACCTTGATATGGAGAAGGCTTTCCCAAGTACAACAAACAAATCAGAAACCACATATAACAGATCAACTTGACTAGAGAAAGTCTAAAGCCTCTGTATTTCAAAAATTATACAGAAATGAATACATAGGGGTAAACCTGGGGAACATATTTACAACATTATTGAACAACAAAGGATTTGTATCAAGCCGGTGTTGCTCAGTGGCTGAGCATCAACCTATGAACCAGGAGGTCACAGATCAGTTCCAGGTCAGGGCACATGTCTGGGTTGGGGGCTCCATCCTCAGTATGGGATGGGCAGGAGGCAACCGATCCTCGATTCTCTCTCATCACTGATGTTTCTCTCGCTCTCTCCCTCTCCCTTCCTCTCTGAAGTCAATTTTAAAAAACTTTTAAAAAAGGATTTGTGGCTTCAATATATAAAGTGTCGTTTTCAATCCCTAAGAAATAAAAGTGCTGATAGAGGAAAGACTAAAGCATTCACTAAAGAAATGCAAATGATTAATAAATCATATGAAAATCAAGAAAACTTTCATCAAAATAATCATAGTTGAACCTTTGGAGAAAAGATAGAGGGAACAATAAAAAATGTTGGGGAAAATGGCCAGACTTTTGAAGAATTAAATTAGGCCGGCAACCAATCCCTGTGTCTCTCACATAGATGTTTCTCTCTCTCTCCATCTCTCTTTCTCTCTCTCCTCCTCCTCCTCCTCCTCTTCCTCCACCTCCTTCTCCCTCCCTCTCTTTCACTCTCTCTAAAAATCAATGGAAAAAATATCATGACAGGCCCTAGCCGGTTTGGCTCAGTGGATAAAGCGTTGGCCTGTGGACTCAAGGGTCCCAGGTTCGATTCCGGTCAAGGGCATGTACCTTGGTTGCAGGCACATACCCAGTAGGGAGTGTGCAGGAGGCAGCTGATCCATGTTTCTCTCTCATCATTGTTTCTAACTCTCTATCCCTCTCCCTTCCTCTCTGTAAAAAAAAAAAAATAAATAAATCGATAAAATATATTAAAAAAATATATCATGACGTGAAAACAAGGGGCTAGTAACGGTATATAAAGAGCTCCTGAAAACGAATGAGAAAAAGCTCAGCACGCAAAGCCAAAGATGCCTAATGTCCGCTACAGAGTAAGCGCTCAATAAAACAAATTATACAAGCAGGCAACTTACGTAAGAAGAAATGAAAGTAGTGAAGAGATGTTTTGCTTAGGGCCCTTCCTACTAATCAAAGAAATGGGGATTTAAACAATTAAACATGGTCACTCTCTACTTTCAAGTGGATAAAGGGGGAGGAGGCCCCATGTGGGTGAAGTTGTGGGGGACACAGGCCTTCTCCCACTTTGCCAGTTAGAGCAAGCATGTCAAACTCAAAGGCTAACGCGGGCCAAATAAACAAGGTTTAAGTGTCTGTGGCCGCAAAAGAAAACAAAAGCTTCAATTTTCATAGAAACGTAGGTTTATTTCGATAGAGACATGCCGAATACAAAGGGCTGAAATAAACGAGTCATCGTTAACAACATAAAATAACAGGACATTTTAATAAAAATTAATATTTTTTCTTGAATATTAACTTACTAGACTCTGAATAACTGCACAAATTAATAAGCGTAACGCAAATAAGCCTATTTTTCTTGTTCTCCGAAAGCAAAATATTTCCTGTTGCGCACACCAAACAAGTCAGTCCAAGACGAATGACGTGGCCATAGGCTGCTAAAATATTCGCTGCTGGTATTAGTGGAGAGAAATGGTGTGCCTGCGTGTAAGGTGCGTAAGGGAAATGAATGATACACGATGATAGTATTCAGTCATTAGCAAACATTGTAGTTCATTATTAATAATTATGTATAACAGGATATTGTAAAACTTAAGTTATGAAATTTTTATTAAAGCGTTTCTTACGTACCGTTTATATTGGCTGGGCCGCAAAAATATTCCTTGTGGGCCACATGCGGCCCGCGGGCCGCGAGTTTGACATGCTTGGATGAGAGTGTAAGTTGAAATAACCTTTCCATAAGGGAATTGGCCAACGTGTATCAAAGCCTTAAAGGTGTGCATTCCATTTGAGCGGCAAAGATCTGCCTAGGAATTCATTCTAAGAAGCTCACTGGGTATGTGTGCATCCCTTAGTTTACCGGGCTTCTCACCGTAGCTGAATTGTATGGCTAACAGTTGCAAGCCGCCTTCCTGTCCAATAGCAGGGCTGGTTACATAACTTTTGGCAGACCTACAGAAAGGAACGCTAAACCACCATTAAAAAAATAATGCCAAAGAACACTTATGGGCTGGCGGAAAGATTCACGGTGCATTGGTAAGTGGTTAAAGTAAATGACAAAACTATGTGTGCACTGTACACGGTAAAGCGTCAGGACCTCTGGGGAGGGGGGTGAGAGTATGAGTTATTTCCATGTTCCTTTTGTGATTCCTCTATATGGTCCAGATTTTCTCCATAAACAAAGACTCAGCCCTCACTGGTTTGGCTCACTGGATAGAGCATTGGCCTGCGGACCGAAGGGTCCCGGGTTCGATTCCGGTCAAGGGCGCATACCCTCCCTGGCCAGGGTCCTGGTCGGGGCTCCGGCAGGAGGCAACCCATCAATGTGTTTCTCTCACATCGATGTTTCTCTCTGCCTTTCCCTCTCTCTTCCACTCTCCCTGAAAACCAATGGGAAAAATATCCTCGGGGGAGGATTAACAAAATAATAAATAATAATCAAATAAAGACTGACTTGTAATCAGAAGGCACATAGTAAATATCACTTTACTTGGAGAGAAATATTTCAGTTCAGTCGCATCTCTGCTGCCTGTAGACACGAAGGAATCCATGTTACTCTTTCCAGATCCCTGAAAACCACGCCAAATTTTTTAAAATATATTTTTATTGGTTTCAAAGAGGGAGGGAGAGGGAGAGAGAGAGAGAGAAACATCAATGATGAGCGAGAATCATTGACCGGCTGCCTCCTGCACGCCCCCTACTGGGGATGGAGCCAGCAACTGTTGACCTGAATGGAGACCAGGAGCCAAACCAGGTAGGGCGCCAACCGAAATTTTTTGACAGGAGGAGGGGTGTCACAGGTACTCCCTCTCTGCAGTGCCAGCCCCTCCTTCCCATCTGCTGCTGTGAAGCCACTTGAGGGGGCCTGTGACCCAAGACCAAGGGGACCTGCCCAGGTGGGATGCGGGCCCCAGGGCACCGGCTCCTGGGACTCCAAATAGAGAGCCCCCCGAGAGCCCAGGTGCCAGGGTCCTCACACACGGAGCTCACACGGACTGAGGGGGACCCCCCTCTCTCCCTTTCTGCTCACACTCTGACTCTGGGGCCCCACGATCTCCAGAATCCCTATACGCCCTCCCCACACCATCACCAAAGAAAACCACCCCTTTCTACTCTGGACCTCAGCCTCTCTCTCTCTCTCTCTCTCTCTCTCTCTCTCTCTCTCTTTTTCTTCCATTGATTTTTAGAGAGAGTGGAAGAGAGAGGGAAAGACAGAGAAAAACATCAATGTGAGAGAAACACATCCATTGGTTGCCTCCTGTACAAGCGCCAACCAAGGCCCGGGCCAGGGAGGAGCCTGCAAATGAGGTGCATGCCCTTGACCGGAATCGAACCCAGGATGCTTCAGTCTGCAGGCCAAGGCTCTATCCACAGGGCCAAACCGGCCATGGCCCTCAGCCCTTCTCTGAATGAGCCTCACTCAGGAGTCCTGAGTCAGTTGTAGCCTCTCTCCCACCCTCCACCCCAATGCACACACGGACATGCACGCACACGCATGGGCTCAAGGCCCCTCCCTCTTCCCTCAGCCAGATGTGACCGGGCTCGAGCCCTAGGAAAAGCCACATGGCTAGTCTCTCCCAGCTGTAACAGTGGACAAAGGTCTGTGATATTCCATCCTGTGCAGAGCGTGGGGGATACGGACGTGACACCCAGGGACTGCCCCTCCCCGGACACCCCCCCTCCCCCCGCCACCTCCCATCTCAGCAGGGAGGTTTGTGTCACTAGCACCTGGCCAGGGCGAGCCGATTCTGTGGTGCGTGCCCACATTCTTAGCCTGAGAGTCACTTCCTAATTGCCATCTGAAGCCTCCTCGCTCCCAGGGAGCTGTGCATACCTCAGGGTGTCCCCCAGGACCCTCCTGTCCTCCACCGGTCTCAGTGTCCCCAGAGATCCCAGTTCCTGCCAACCCCGCCACTCACTGGGAGAGAGAAACCCAGATGGGACAACATAGTAGGGCCACAGCTCAGGAAAGCGGGCTTGTCCTATGCAGAGAATGCCTGCTCCCCAACAGGCCACCTCACCACTCCCCCACGTGGCTCTTTCCTGCCACAGATGTTGCAACCTGTCCCAGCGCCCAGGAGGCCCGGAGGGCAGGGCCCGGTGCTGCCTGGCAGTGAGCGCCACCGGTATTAGGTGAGTGCGGAGACCGTCTCCAGTCAGCGGTTAAGGGACAGGAAGTTCCTACCCGTACGATGATCTCATGCTGATGGGGCTGGGAGTGGCACAGAGTCCTGTCCCAGGACGCTCCGGGCCACCGCTCCGGGGCCCTCCGAGGAGCGCGCAGAGAGTCTAAAGCTGTCTGCAGACCCCAGAGCCTGGATCTTGCCACCCGCATCCCCATGTGTTGTGTTTTGGGGCCCTCCCGGGGGGTGCCAAGGGAAACCCGAACCCCACATCCCCACGTGGCTGTACACTAGCTCCTTCCCCTGTAGTCCAGGTCCACGCACCTGCACCACCCGCCCCTGGACAGTTCACAAACAGTCAGGCGCTGGAGGCAAGTGGGCATGCTGGGCTGGAGTTGTGGACACAGGGCAGGAGGGAAGATTAGCCCCAGGTGGCCCTACTTCATCAGGGAGCAGGCAGGCTCCTGTCTTGTGCACCCGAGGACCCCGGGCACCTGTGGGCAGCCGCGGCTCATGCCCGCCCCTGCCCAGCCCTGGCTGCTCCCAGGAACTCTGGGATCAGCGATGGGGACGTGCAGATTAGAGAGGAAGCCGTGGGGAGGTGACTGCTAAGCCCTCAGCGTTTGTTCAGTACTTACCGGCCCCGCCTTTGTTTGTGGTTCTTTAGCTGTGTAGCCTGAGCAATGCGTGTGGAAGCTATGCAATGCGTGTGGAAGCTATGACCCTCGGGAGACCTCAGGGAGCTTGACAGCAAACACCTATGGGTGCCCCCCCATTGAGGAAAATCAGGGAAGCCGAGCAAAGTGCATGGAGAATGCCTCTGCCTGCTCCCCTAGAACAAACGGCAGCTCCCTGTCTGCGGTGCTCACGGCTGTGTCTCCTGCGACCACAATAGTGCCCAGCACACAGAAGACGCTGACTAGATCCTTGTTGAATGAACGCACGCCTGGATAAAAGAATGAATGAATGCCCTCGCTGGTTTGGCTCAGTGGATAGAGCATCAGCCTGCAGACCAGAGGGTCCCAGGTTCAATTCCGGTCAAGGGCACATACCTCGGTTGCAGGCTCCTCCCCGGGCCGGGCCCTGGTCAGGGCGCGTGCAGGAGGCAGCCAATCGATGTATTTCTCTCATTTGGATGTTTCTCTCTGTCTTTCCCTCTATCCCTTCCACTCTCAGATCAATGGAAAAATATCCTCGGGTGAAGATTAACAACAACAACAAATAAGCCAGGCAGAGAAAGATAAATATCATATGATCTCACTTGTGGAATATAATGAACAACATAAACTGATGAACAAAAATAGATCCAGAGACATAGAAGCATCGAACAGACCGTCAACCCTCAGAAGGGAGAGTGAAAAGGGGGGTGGGGTCAGGGATCAACCTAAGGACTTGAATGCAGGCATATAAGCAAAACCAATGGACACAGACAGTAGGGGGGTGAGGGCATGAGCTGGGAGGTGGGAGTGGCCAGGAAGAGGTCAATGGTGTAAAAAAGAGACATATGTAATACTTTAAACAATAAAGAATTTAAATTAAAATAAATAAAAATAAATTTTAAAAAACAACAACAAAAGAATGGATGGATGGATGAATGAATGGATGGGTAAATGCATGAATAAATGGATGGATGGATGGATGGCTATCTGGATGGATGGATGGATGGATGGATGGATGGATGGATGGATGGATGGCTATCTGGATGGATGGATGGATGGATGGATGGATGGATGGATGGATGGATGGCTATCTGGATGGATGGATGGATGGATGGATGGATGGATGGATGGATGAACAATGCAAGGATGTCACTGCCTACCTCACTTAGTTGGGAACAGCCCCCAACTCAACCCAGCTGCTGTCATTAATGAGACCCCCGCTAGTGGCTACCACCGGACAGGAGTGGCAGGTGTCGGAATCAGACAGAAGCTCTGCCCTCTGGGCACCCCCAGTGCCGTGGGGAAAACAGACTAGGAAAGAGGCCGATGTCACCAGTGGGGTGTGGTGTGGGGAGCGGAGGCAGGGTGTGCACAGGAGGATGCGAGCGACAGGGGTGGGGAGCCCAAGGACGCTGCACGATGCTTAGTTAGGAACAGGACTTGGCGAGTCCCAGGCACATCTGGGCTCGAACCCCAGCCCCGCCCTGGTGCGTGGGTGAGTTAGGTGGCCTGCGTGTTCGTTTCTCATCTACCAGCTAGAGGGGATGCCCTGCCCCTGGCTTCATGAGGCCGAGATGGAGGTAACTCAGGTTCAAGGTCAGCCCAGGCCCAGATGCGTCATCAATGTTAGTGATGCTTTCCACACCGCCAAGTGGGACCCTGACCACGGGGCATGTGGGATTCAACAGATTTTCATCCTTTCAGCCATCAGACTCTCACCATAACACCCACAGCAGAGACAGCTTATTGCAACCGGTCACTTTTCCTAACCCTTCCTTTCCGAGTCCGGGAACAGCCTGCTCCCAGCCCGCAGGGTCCCCGCTGTGATGCCATCCCTGTGCTGAGAGAGGATATTACCCGGTGGTCTGCAGAGGCAGGTGGGCCCTGGCCAGCGCGGTCAGTGGCTAGAGCGCTGGCCCGCGCACCGCAGGGTCGCAGGGGGAGCAAGCTTGTTCCAGGTGGTGAGGCGGGGGTGAGAGCTCCCCGGGCGGAGGCAGCTGATCGCTAGCTCCTGGGAAACATCCTGTCAGTTGGGATGAGAAGGGAGTCAAGGCGAAACCTCGTTTAAAGCAATTGGGGAAGATGAGTGAGCACACACCCAGGAGGGAGAAAGGACAGTACCATAAACACACACACACACACACACACACACGCACGAGGGAGAAAGGACAGTACCGTAAACACACACTCTCACACACACACACACACACACACACACACACACACAGGAGGGAGAAAGGACAGTACCATAAACACACACACACACACACACACACACACACACAGGAGGGAGAAAGGACAGTACCGTAAACACACACTCTCACACACACACACACACACACACACACACACAGGAGGGAGAAAGGACAGTACCATAAACACACACACACACACAGGAGGGAGAAAGGACAGTACCGTAAACACACACACACACACAGGAGGGAGAAAGGACAGTACCATAAACACACACACACACACACACACACACACACACAGGAGGGAGAAAGGACAGTACCGTAAACACACACTCTCACACACACACACACACACACACACACACACACACACACACACAGGAGGGAGAAAGGACAGTACCGTAAACACGTACACACACACACACACACATAGGAGGGAGAAAGGACAGTACCGTAAACACACTCTCACACACACACACACACACACACACACACACACAGGAGGGAGAAAGGACAGTACCATAAACACACACACACACACAGGAGGGAGAAAGGACAGTACCGTAAACACACACACACACACAGGAGGGAGAAAGGACAGTACCGTAAACACACACACACACACAGGAGGGAGAAAGGACAGTACCATAAACACACACACACACACACACACACACACACACATAGGTGGGAGAAAGGACAGTACCGTAAACACACACACACACACACACACACACACAGGAGGGAGAAGGACAGTACCATAAACACACACTCTCACACACACACACACACAGGAAGGAGAAGGACAGTACCATAAACACACACTCTCACACACACACACACACACATAGGAGGGAGAAGGACAGTACCGTAAACACGTACACACACACACACACACACATAGGTGGGAGAAAGGACAGTACCGTAAACACACACACACACACACACACACACACACACACAGGAGGGAGAAGGACAGTACCGTAAACACATACACACACACACACATAGGAGGGAGAAAGGACAGTACCATAAACACACACTCTCACACACACACACACACACACACACACACACACACATAGGAGGGAGAAGGACAGTACCGTAAACACATACACACACACACACACATAGGAGGGAGAAGGACAGTACCGTAAACACGTACACACACACACACACACATAGGAGGCAGAAGAACAGTACCGTAAACACACACAAACACACACACACATAGAAGGGAGAAAGGACAGTACCATAAACACACACACACACACACACACACATAGGTGGGAGAAAGGACAGTACCATAAACACACACACACACACTCACACACACACACACACACATAGGAGGGAGAAAGGACAGTACCGTAAACACACACACACACACATACACATAGGAGGGAGAAAGGAAAGTACCGTAAACACACACACACACACACACACACACACACACATAGGAGGGAGAAGGAAAGTACCATAAACACACACACACACACACACACACACACAGAGGAGGGAGAAGGAAAGTACCATAAACACACACACACACACACACACACACACACACACATAGGAGGGAGAAAGGACAGCACCGTAAACACACACACACACACACACACACACAGACACATATAGGAGGGAGAAGGAAAGTACCATAAACACACACACACACACATACACATACATATAGGAGGGAGAAGGAGAATACTGTACACACACACACACACACACACACACACACATAGGAGGGAGAAGGAAAGTACCATAAACACACACACACACACACACACACACACACATACACACACATACAGGAGGGAGAAGGACAGTACCGTAAACACACACACACACACACACATAGGAGGGAGAAAGGACAGTACCATAAACACACACTCTCACACACACACACACAGGAGGGAGAAAGGACAGCACCGTAAACACACACACACACACAGACACATATAGGAGGGAGAAGGAAAGTACCATAAACACACACACACACACATACACATACATATAGGAGGGAGAAGGAGAATACTGTATACACACACACACACACACACACACACACACATAGGAGGGAGAAGGAAAGTACCATAAACACACACACACACATACACACACATATAGGAGGGAGAAGGAAAGTACCATAAACACACACACACACACACATACACACACATATAGGAGGGAGAAGGACAGTACCGTAAACACATACACACACACACACATAGGAGGGAGAAAGGACAGTACCATAAACACACACTCTCACACACACACACACACACACACACAGGAGGGAGAAAGGACAGCACCGTAAACACACACACACACACACAGACACATATAGGAGGGAGAAGGAAAGTACCATAAACACACACACACACACACACACACACACACACACACACACACAGGAAAAAAGACAAGAGAGACTTTAAGAAAAGAGGAGTCCAGCGTGCTTGGCTCACCAGGTGAGCAGCGACCCATGAACCAGGAGCCACGGTTTGATTCCCGCTCAGGAGTTGTGGCTCGGTCCCCAGTGTGGGGCGTGCAGGAGGAAGCTGACAATGATTCTCTCCCATCATCGATGTCTCTCTCCCTCTCCCTTCCTCTCTGACATCAATAAAAAATGTTAAGAAGAAAAGAGGAAGGAGTCAACCCTGCATGTACCTGGGTTGCAGGTGTGGGAGGCAACCAATTGATGTGTCTCTCTCACATGGATCTCTCTCTCTCTCCCGCCCCCATTCCTCCCTCCCACTCTCTCTAAAAATCAATGGGAAAAAAGGGGAGGGGAATCAATGGGAAAAATATCCTCAGGTGAGGATTAACAAAACAACAACAAAAACAGGTGGACCTGGGCTGAGAGCCAGCTCTGAGCCCGGAGTAGGTGTCCTTGAGAGCCACGCCCGCCCCCCCACCCCGGCCCAGGCACAGCTACCCCCACTGTGCACTGGGGAGGATGGCATCGAGCACAGCACCAGGGGCACTGACTGAGATACCACCCCCCAGGCACCTACCTCAGTGCCCAGCCACCCGACAAGGGTGCTGAGTGCACGTGATGTCTCCCTAGGATGGAAGGGGCCCGTCATCACTGCCGACCACACACGAGGCCGGCCCAGCTGCTCCCCCTGGGCGGGCGAGAGGCAGGCGCTGGGCAGACGCATGGCTCTGGGAGGCCAGCAGCCTCACCCCTCTCCGCTGGCTGCCTTTCTGTGTGGTTTGCAAAGGGGTGAGGCAGACAGGAAGGATGGGGGGCAGCGGGGGAGGAGAGGGCAGAGTTGCCTCTAGCGCCTGGAGAAACGACACCTCCATTGGAAAGAATAGTCTGGAATGTAAAAAGGTCAGGAGCTCTGGGGAGAAAGCCTCGGTGTCATTTGGGAGTTTATCTGGTTGAAGCCAGGCCAGCCTGGGTGCGAGAGTGGAGGTTCCGAGTCAGACAGAAGGAGGCAGATCCCAGCTCGAGAAACATGGGGGACACTGCAGGGTGGCTTCGTGGGGCCGGGGACCTTTGTGAGGGTGTGGGGTGTGGAAAGGGACACCCACCCCAGGATCGCCCTGAGGTCCTGCAGGAAGGGCAACTGCGCAGGAACGTTGCAACCCAAGGCCTGCACCATCTGTCAGGAAAGCAGGTGCAGACACTGTGGACAGGCTGTGCAATGCTGCTATGTCTCCAGACCGCCAAACGTCAGTGGCAAGGCGGGGGTGAGGGGGGGGGGCGGGGGGGAGGGGCAGGGAGGAGGGGTGGCTAGTTAAAAGATCAGCCAAATAATTTATATGCATACTAGAGGCCTGGTGCACGAAATTTGTGCACTGGGGGGGGGGGGGGAGGGGGTGGTGTCCCTCAGCCCAGCCTGAACCCTCTCCAATCTGGGACATCCCTTTCACAATCCAGGACTGCTGGCTCCCAATTGCTCGCCTGCCTGCCTGCCTGCCTGCCTGATTGCCCCTAACCACTCCCCTGCCAGCCTGATCAATGCCTAACTGTTCCCCTGCTGGCCAGATTGCCCCTAACTGTCCTCCATTGCCTGCCTGGTCACCCCTAACTGTCCTCCCCTGCAGGCCTGGTCCCCCACAACTGCCCTCCCCTGCCAGCCATCTTGTGGAGGCCATCTTTGTCCACATGGGGGTGGCCATCTTCTGTGTTGGAGTGATGGCCAATTTGCATATTACCTCTTTATTATATAGGATAAGCATAACCAATAGGCATAGACATTGGGGGCAGGGGCCTGGGCTGGAGGATGGGGTGGGCTGGGAGAGGACAGTGGGGGATAAAGGGTATATATGTAATACTTTCAACAATAAGAATTTTTTTTAAAGTACAATTTAGCCCTAGCTGGTTTGGCTCAGGTTCGATTCTATTCAAGAGCAGATACCCGGGTTGCGGGCTTGATCCCCAGTGCGGCGCGTGCAGGAGGCAGCTGATCCATGATTCTCCCTCATCATTGATGTTTCTCTCTCTCTCTCCCCCTCTCCCTTCCTCTCTGAAATCAATATAAATAAATAAATGAATAAATAAATAAATGGAAACTCCCATCTCCCACTTGCCAATGAGTACATAAATAAGTGGAACAACAAATCGACGTCTCTCTCTCTCTCTCTCTCTCTCTCTCTCTCTCTCTCTCTCTCAGTACTTTCCTTTCTCCCTCCTATATGTGTGCTCCCTCACCTTCCCCCGTCCCTTTAAAGGAGGTTTCTCCTTGGCTCCCTTCTCATCCCAACTGCGTCCTGTCCAGAGAGCTCCCCCCTCCGGGCCTCACCACCTGGAATACCCTTGCTCCTTCGTAATCTATTGCTCGTCATCTCAGGCCCCAAATCGCCTGGCTGCCTTGTAAGAGATGCAGATCCTCGGAGACCCACCTCCGACACCCCGAATCAGAATCTTGGGCAGGGGAACGTCCTGGAACTGTACTTTTTTGGTTAATCCTCACCCAAGGATATTTTCCCCATTGATTTTTTTGGGGAGATAATGGAAGAGAGAAGGAAAGACAGAGAGAAACATCGATTGGTTGCCTTCTGCACGTGGCCCCTGACCAGGGCCTGGGCCGGGATGGAGCCTGCAACGGAGGTACGTGCTCTTGACCGGAATCAGAACCAGGACCCTTCGGTCCACAGGCCAACGCTCTATCCACTGAGCCAAACCGGCTCGGGCTGGAATTGTACATGTTTATGACGCTCCCCAGGTGGTCACGACACACTCTCAAGTTGAGAAAAGAGAGGATATATTCCCGACGCGTTACAGCCATCGTTGGCAGGAGTTAACGGAGAGGGAAGACAGAGAGAACAGCCCTCCAGAAGCTGGGGCAGGGAGAATGATGGGCCCGTGAGTGAGCCGCGGGAGCCCTCACCTGCCTTTTGTGGGTAAGGGGGCGCATTCAGGCTTTCTACCTTCCGTGTGAGATGCCAAGGAGGAGGTGAAGAAAAGCACTGCTGAGGTCTTTTCTGAGACTCAGGAGTTGTTTCCATTCAATGCAACCTTGTATCCTTTGCCTCTGCGGACTGTGGAAACCCAATGAAAGGACTGAATACGAATGGTCTTGAAGCAGAGGGTCTGTGTCCGTGTTGACCAGCAAATGGGAAAGTACCTGGAGTTACATTAAAACACAAGCAGAAAAAGAAGCTGCTGCCCCTGCCAGTGTGGCTCAGTGGATAGAGCATCCGCCTCCAGGCTGAAGGGTCCCGGGTTCGATTCCAGTCAAGGGCATGTACTTTGGTTGCAGGCTCCTTCCTGGGCTGGGGCCCTGGTCTGGACCCATACAGGAGGCAGCCCATCGATGTGTCTCTCTCACACCGATGTTTCTCTCTGTCTTTCTCTCTCTCTCCCACTCTCTCTAACAACCAATGGAAAAATGTCATTAGGGGAGGATTTAAAAAACAAAAAAGCTGCTAATTAGAGCTCAGATTTATCAGCACACCACCTCACTTTTCTAAAACAATTAACCTAACTTACGTGTTCGGATTGCAAAAGGAATAGTTGCCTCTGAACTCCCATCTCCCACTTACCAAACAGAGTAAATCAGTCTCAGAGAGTCTTTTTGAAAAGGGTCCCTTTTATGAACCCGTTGTTCATTGGGATCTTAAAAAAAAAAATCACACAATGCCATGTATTGGTTACTTCCTTCCCTGCGGAATCAGTGCCTGCTGTGGTCACTGAAATGCAAGATTAAATTAACAAGAGATCACTGAAATGCAAGATTAAATTAACAAGAGGAGCCCTAGCTGGTTTGGCTCAGTGGATAAAGCCTTGGCCTGTGGACTGAAGGGTCCTGGGTTCGATTCCCGTCAAGTGGACTGAAGGGTCCTGGGTTCGATTCCCGTCAAGGGCACATGCCCGGGGTTGTGGGCTTGATTCCCAGGAGGGGGTGTGCAGGAGGCAGCCAATCGATGATTCTCTCACATCATTGATGTTTCTATCTCTCTTGCCCTCTCCCTCCCTATTTGAAATCAAAAAAATTACATTTTTTAAAAAAAATAACAAGAGGAAATGTGTTCAAATCCACCCACTGACATCTGAACACAGACATTACAGAGCAGTCCGCACACAGCCTAGCCATATAGGACAGTGTAACCGGACCCAAGCTTGCATATCTTAATGCAGTGGTTGGCAAACTGCTGCTCGCGAGCCACATGCGGCTCTTTGTCCCCTTGAGCGTGGCTCTTCCACAAAATACCACGGCCTGGGCGAGTCTATTTTGAAGAAGTGGTGTTAGAAGAAGTTTAAGTTTAAAAAATGTGGCTCTCCAAAGGAATTTCAATCGTTGTCCTGTTGACATTTGGCTCTGTTGACGAATGAGTTTGCCGACCACTGTTTTAACGGGAATGAGAGATGAACGCATAGTAACGGAACCAGCCACCATCAGAGCCCACGGACAGCGTCTGGGGTTAACACCTGTATTTCAGGGCCCCGTGCTTTTAGAGATACAAAACTCTTTCAGTTTGCTGTCACATTCCTTTATGGCCTTAAATCATCCCAGTCTGGGCTTCTGCCACGACCAGAACCAAATGTTATGTTCTAAAAGAAGGGCTGCGGGATGAGGGGAAGCGTCAGGCAATTCATCAGGGAGAGGAGGACAGGATGCCAGACAAGCCCTGGCTTTGGGGGGCACCTTAGGGACTTAACCCTTTCCCTAAAATAAAGTGGATTTTTTTTTCGTATAAAACAAAACAAAACATGACAACCACATTTCTGAATTCCTGCTTTCTTCTCAGGATGAAGAGCACTGGGAAGCCTAACAACTGGTGACAGAATCTTCTTTTTTTTTTTAATATATTTTTATTGATTTCAGAGAAGAAGGGGGAGGGAGAGAGAGAGAGACAAATCAACGATGAGAGAGAATCACGGATCGGCTGCCTCCTGCACGCCCCGCCCTGGGGATGGAGCCCGCAACCCGGGCCCGGGCCCTGACCGGGAACCGAACCGTGACCTCCTGGTTCGTAGGCCGCCGCTCTGGCAGCCACCGGTCCGGAGAACCCATTTCTTGTGAACAAGCATGCATCTTGCCCCAACTCTGTCTTCAGCATCTTCACAAGGACACACTGGACTTGACAGATTGAAACTGACAAATGCTATACCATCAGCGTTCTGGAGCAGCAACCGTGAAACACTGCCCAGGGCAACACTGGCTGGAAGGTGCGCATGGGAGACATGGGTTTTGCAGGATGGATAGGAGTTTGGTGGAAATCCTTGGGCGGAAGGGTCTTGGGTGGAAGAAGAGTATTGCAGCCAGAAGGGATATAGGTGTAAGGGCATCATACGCTTAGGAGATGGGAGCGCATCCGCGGCTCTCACAGGAAGGTGCAGCCGTATCGCCTGAACACAATCTATCGCTGGGTCCTACTCCACTCCCAGAGTGTCTGACTTTATGAACCTGGGGGAAGGCCCGAGGAGTTGCGTTTCTAGCAAGTTCTATGCTAATGCTGAGGTGGTAGAACACTCTGTGCATGCCAAAAAGGGCGGCGGGGGGCGGGAGGGGGGCGGGATTTTCTTTCTCTAGTTCCGTGCTTTGCTAAGTGTGGCCTGGGGCCAGCAGCACCTGCGTGACCTGGGAGGTTGTCCTAAGGGCTGACTCTCCGCTGCCCTTTCAGAATCTGTAGTTGAACGGGATCCTTCGGTAGTTCCCACACGTATTAGGTTTGGTGAGTGCGGCTCTATGCAGCCCACTGGCTCTCAGTCCTGGCCCTGAATGAGAATCACATGGGGAGCTTTGCCAACTTACTTGCGGCCAAGCCCTACCTTCAGAGACCTTCATCTTAATGATTTCGGATCCAGTCTGGGCATGGGTATCATTGAAAAGCTCTCCAGGGGGAGCCCTAGCCAGGTTGGCTCAGTGGATAGAGCGCCTACCTGCAAACTGAAGGGTCCCAGGTTCGATCCTGGTCCAGGGCACATACCCGGGTTGTGGGCTCCATCCCCAGTAGGGGGCGTGCAGGAGGCAGCCAATCCATGATTCTCTCTCATCATTGATGTTTTTATCTCTCCCTCTCTCTGCCTTCCTCTCTGAAATCAATAAAAGCAAATTTTTTTAAAAGAGTTCTTAAAAACTCTGGTATTTGTCTGATGAAGTTAAATGACCTTGATCTATCGTTGAGATAACACTGGAATTGAACGGTTTAGATGTTTCTCTCTCTCAAACAAAACCAATACCGACCACTGATGACAACGCTGTGTATTTGCATTTGGCTCTTGACTGACCCACCTCCCCCCCCCTAAAAACACATACACCTTGAACTTGACCCTACACGGAGGAGGGAGGCTCTCCCCCTCCTCCAGCATGGGACACGGCTCTGCGGTGTATGTTCTGAGGGCACGCTTCACATGTGCTCATTAGATCATGGGGTCTTCTGGGATGCTGGGCCCTTCCGAACGGCTTTGCCTTGTAATAAAAGCCATTAGCACTGAACTTCGAAAGCAGTAGGCGAAGTGAGAGATGCCAGACACAATGACCACCTATCCTATGATTCCATTGGTATGAGATGTCCAGAAAGGACATATCTACAGGACAGAAGACGGGGCAGCAGTCACCTGAGGCTGAGAAGTCCCTGCAGCTGGGCATGAGGGTGTGGTGGTGTTTGTTTGCTTCCTTTTTTTGGGGGGAGGGGGGGAGAAGTCATAAAATGTTCTAAAATTAGATTATAGCTATGGTTGCACAAGTCTATAAATAAATACCCCAAACCAGTGGTCGGCAAACTGTGGCTCGCGAGCCACATGCGGCTCTTTGGCCCCTTGAGTGTGGCTCTTCCACAAAATACCACGTACGGTGCGATTGAAACTTCGTGGCCCATGCGCAGAAGTCGGTTTTCGGCTCTCAAAAGAAATTTCAATCGTTGGACTGTTGATATTTGGCTCTGTGGACTAATGAGTTTGCCAACCACTGCCCCAAACCATCGAAATGTACTGGTAAAACAGATGAATTTCCTGGTACGTAAATTACACTTCAATAAATCCCCTTTGAAAATAACAAAAGCAAGAAAACATTAGCTATAAGTATTTATCCACCTTAAAATAAGCTTTTTCGCTCCATCCGGTTCGGCTCAGCGGATAGAGCGTGGGCCTGCGGACTGAAGGGTCCCGGGTTTGATTTCGGTCAAGGGCACATGCCCGGGTGGCGGGCTTGATCCCCAGTGGGGGGTGGGCAGGAGGGAGCCGACCAATGATTCTCTCTCATCCTCGATGTTTCTTTCTCCCTTCCTCTCTGAAATTAATATAAATATATTTTTAAATAAGCTTTTCCCACCCTCACCCTCCTCTAATAATACACGCTGAACACGAGGGGGCAGAAAGCTTCCAAGCAGACGGACTAATTTCGGAAAAGAATCTGTTTTCATTGCCTATGGCTTGATAGCATTTTTATTTGCCTTCAAGTGCTGTTAGGTTTGGCAAGGGGCAGAAAAGAAGGGAAAGAAAAAAAAGAGAGAGAGAAGGAGGAACGCTTAGACAGATAAAAAATAAAAGGTATTTTCTGTTGTTGAAAAGAACTGCCTGGCCCTAGCCGGGTTACTCAGTGGCTAGAGCGGCAGCCTGCGCACTGAAGGGTCCCGGGTTCGATTCCCATCAAGGGCAGGTAGCCGGGCGGCAGGCGCCTCCCTGGCTGGGGCTCTGTGTCTCTCACAGGGATGTTTCTCTCTGTCTCTCCCTCTCTCTTCCACTCTAACAGTCAACGGGAAACTATCCTCAGGTGAGGGCCAACCAAACAAAAACAGAGCTGCCTGGAGAAGCTTGCGCCAGCCGGGCAGGCGGAGCTGCGGGAAGGGTTAACCGGCGGCATCTGGCAGGAGGGAGGGCGCGGGCAGGGCCCGGTCCGCCCCGCCCGTACCAGCCGGTGCAGGGGAGCTGTCCCGCCCGCTGATTTATCAGCCCCTAATGTCACGGGGATGGGATGTTGAAATTGCGGCTAGAATGTGAACTACGAAAACCATGAAGATTATGATTGAGCGTCTGGGGAAGATCAGCGTCCGCCCGGAGAGCCGCCTGTCTGTCAATGGGAGGCCTCCTTGGGAGCGCCTGTGGTTTGCAAAGACGGTTCCGTGTGCGCACAGACAGAGGCCGCCACCGAGACAGTGTCTGCCGCGCCCGCGGGAGGGCCGCCCCGTCTTCATTAAACATGAGAGCCCCGATGTTGAAGGGTAAATACAACGAGGTGGGGTGTAAACAGCTTAAATCGGGGATTCCAATGACACCTGCGGAGTCTAGACATGAGGTGCACCCTGCTAATTTGTGGTCTCGGAGGAGATGCCCAGAAAAGGGTGCCATCCCCCCTCCCTCCCCCCCCCCTTCTGCTCATTAAAAGAGACAATCGCTTGCGGGTTTTTATTTCGTTTTGCATTTCTATTGATTTCAGAGAGGAAGGGAGAGGGAGAGAGATAGAAACATCAATGATGAGAGAGAGTCACCCATCGGCCGCCTCCCACACGTCCCCCACTGGAGATCAAGCCCACAACCAGGCCACGTGCCCCTGACCCGCATCGAACCCCGGGCCCTTCCGTCCGCAGGCCGGCGCTCCATCCACATCCACTGAGCCAAACCAGCCACGGGCCGTAGCCTGCGTTTGAAGGGGGTGCTCAGTAAAGGAACTAAGGGAGAGAACCATTTTCAAGGTTATTTGTGGAGGCAAAGGCAAGTTGGCAAAAGAAACACAAAACTACATCGTGCCAATCTGGCATCAAAATATGGGGATGGACCCTAGCCAGTGTGGCTCCGTGGATAGAGCATCGGCCTGCGGACCAAAGGGTCCCGGGTTCGATTCCCGTCCAGGGCATGCACCTCCCCAGCCCAGGCCCTGATCAGGAGGCGCATGCAGGAGGCAACCAATCCACGTGTTTCTCTCACATCGATGTTTCTCTCTGTCTTTCCCTCCCTCTTCCGCTCTCTCTAGAAAGCAATGGGAAAATATCCTCAGGTGAGGATTGAAAAATACATATTTATATACGGGGATCGCTCCTTTGTGTGATTTCTCTTTGACTAGAGGTTACAATATCGTGTTGGAGTTGTTTGCATGTCCACATGCCAGCGTGCCCCATCTGCAGGGAGAAATGCCGTCTCCACGTTGTGTGCTGGTTATAGAGATGAGCGATCACAACGGCTCCCTCATGCTCATGGTTTAATTACTTCCTGTCTGACCGAATGCATCCACCATGTGGATTTTAAGAACTGGCCTCAAGACGTGGGTGTGCTGTATGGAAAGATAAATAGGACAGCCCTAGCCAGTTTGGCTCAATGGCTAGAGCATCATTCTGCAGACTGAAGGGTCCCGGGTTCGATTCTGGCCAAGGGCACATGCCCGGGTTGCAGGCTCAATCCCCAGTGTGGGGTGTACATGGGGCAGCCAACCAATGATTCTCTCTCATCCTTGATGTTTCTGTCTCTTTCTCTCCCTCTCCCTTCCTCTCTGAGATCAATGAAAAGATTTTTTTTTTAATTAAGTTAAATAGGACAGCTTGATTGAACATTCAAATATTCACTCATTTGTTCATTCGCCTGGAAAAGGGGCTCCCCAGGTACTGCACAACACCGGGCAATTCGGACCTGCCTTCTCTGAGTGCCCAGTCTGCCTGAGAGCATGACACGGAAAACTGTGTGTGTCCGGTGTGCGTGCGGAGATACTAAATCCATTCAGCAACAATAGACGGGGAAAATAAATAATGAAGGAGTTCTTCTTCTGTCCGTCAATAGTGGGCGATTGGACTTTACCCAGAAATCAGTACTTTAAAAAAAAACTTAATCCTCACCTGAGGATGTTTCCCTTATTTTTAGAGAGAGTGGAAGGGAAGGGGGTGAGATCAAGAGAGAGAGAAACATCGATGGGAGAGAGACACATAAGTTGGTTGCCTCCTATACGCGCCCCAACCAGGCCCGGGGATCGAACCTGCAACCCAGGTATGTGTCCTTAACTGGGAATCAAACCGGAGACCCTTTGGTGCAGGGCCTGACACTCTAACCACTAGGCCACACTGGCCAGGGAGGGAGAGATGTTTACATCGAGACCTGCAGAATCCAGGGGAGCTATCCAGGGGAGGTGAGGGGTGGTGATGGGGGAAGGCGGCAGTGAGATGTGGGCTGAGGGTGTCTGGGGGCAGAGGGCAGGGGCCACCAGGGGGAGGGGTGACGAGATGCTGCTGGGGAGGTACGCCAGTCTCAGCCATGCAGGACACGTACCACCAAGCTGTTCTATTCTGCGGCTGCAATGTTGGGTCCTGCTTTTTGGGGGGTTTTGTTTTCAGACTTAACACTGTAGCATCGTCATGTTGTTTTCCATTATGATAAACTATTTTTTTATAATAGACTAGTGGCCCGGTGCATGAAATTTATGCAGGGGGACGGGGGGATGTGTCCCTCAGCCCGGCCTGCACCCCCTCCAATCTGGGACCCCTCGAAGGATGTCCTCCTGCTGGTGTACAGGGATCGGGCCAAAACCGGCAGTCGGACATCCCTCTCGCAATCCGGGACTGCTGGCTCCTAACCGCTCACCTGTCTGCCTGCCTGCCTGATTGCCCCTAACCACTCTGCCTGCCAGCCTGCTCACCCCCAACTGCCCCCCGCCGCCAGCCTGCTCACCCCCACCTTCCCTCGCCACTGGCCTGCTCACCCCCAACTGCCCCCCCGCCGCCAGCCTGCTCACCCCCACCTTCCCTCACCACTGGCCTGCTCGCCCCCAACTGCCCCCTGCTGGCCTGTTCACTCCAAACTGCTCCCCTCTCCCCACCCCCCCCGCCCCGCGCTGTCCTGATCACCTCCAACTGACCCCCACTGATGGCCTGCTTGCCCCCAACTGCCCCCCCCCCCACTGGTCTGCTTATCCCCAATGGCCCAGCTCCCACCACCAGCCTGATCACCCACAACTGCCCTCCCCTCTTGGCCTCTAACCGCCTCTACCTCAGCCCCGCCACCATGGCTTTGTCCAGAAGAACGTCCAAAAGGTCTCCCAGTCTAATTAGCATATCACCCTTTTATTAGTATAGATAGAGGCCTGGTGCACGGGTGGGGGCCGGCTGGTTTGCTCTGAAGAGTGTCCCGGATCAGGGTGGGGGTTCCCTTGGGGTGTGGGGTGGCCTGGGCGAGGGGCCTGTGGTGGTTTGCAGGCTGGCCACGCCCCCCAGCAGGGATCCTCACCCCATGGGGGTGTGGCCAGCCTGAGTGAGGGACTGAGGGCTGTTTGCAGGCTGGCCACAGCCCCTTCAGGGTGGGGGTCCCCACTGGGGTGCCTGGCCAGCCTGGGTGAGGGACTGAGTGCTGTTTTCAGGCTGGCCACACTCCCCGGAGACCCAAGCTCCCAGCCCCTCCTTTTTTTCTTTTCTTTTCTTTTTTTTTTTCAGCGCCTCCTTGAGTGGAGGCCAGGGTCGCCTGGAAGCAAGTATCTGGGATTTATTTATCTTCTATAATTGAAATTTTGTAGCCTTGACTGGAGGCCAGGGCCTGGCCAGGGCAAGCAGGAAGCTTGGCTTCCTCCATCGCCGGAGGCAACCCAAGCCTCCTGCTCCTTCCAGCTCTGTGGCTGCCACCATATTTGTTGGGTTAATTTGCATACTCGCGCTGATTGGCTGGTGGGCATAGCAGAGGTACGGTCATTTTGCATGTTTCTCTTTAATTAGACAGGATTTGTATTTATTTCAGAGAGGAAGGGAGACAGAGAGAGAGATAGAAACATCAATAATGAGAGCCCATTGTGGGCTCGATCCCTAGTGTGGGGCGTGCAGGAGGCAGCCCATCCGTGATTCTCTCTCTCGCTCTCGCTCTCCCTCCCTCCATTCAGAGACCCACAGGTTCCCCTTCCAACTGCGTGGGCTCGGGGTTGGGGCAGGAAAACAAGTCATGTCTCCTTCGGTGCCTTAGCTTCTGGATGCCTTTGGGCTCGGCGGCCCCGAGGGTCAGTCTCTTGCGGAGGGAGGCAGGCAGGCAGCCCCGGGGGCAACCACACGAGGGAGCGCTCACAGGAATGGAGACGTCCTGTCTAGGCACACGCCTTTCATGTGCAGCGCATTGATTTGCCTCCTGTGGATGGGTCTTCAAAAGTGTCTTCCGATGGAACGTGCTCGGGAGCACAGATGTTCATGTTCGTGCCGTCCGACCCCGCCTGTTCTCGGGGAAGGAGGAAGGCTGCCTGGGCACTGGGGTGGCGATGGGTCCCGTCCCGCCAAAGCCCTGGGAGCGCTCTTGGTTACCAGGGAGCGAAACCCCCAACTCCAGTTGGCTTCAGCGGGAAAGGCATGTACTGGCTCATTTTGGCCAGATGGTCCCGGCCTCGGGCTTGGTGGTGTTAGCACTCAGCACAGCACTGTTCTTCCTGTGGGTGGGTTTTGTTGTCACGCGGTGTCTCCCCTCCGGGGCAGCTCAGCTTTCAATCCAGGGGTGCAAAGGGCGTGATGCAAGGTGCTGGAGGGGTTTGTGTGTGTGTGGTTTTTAAAATATTGTTATTGATTTCAGAGAGGAAGGGAGAAGGAGAGAGAGAGAGAGATAAACATCCATGATGAGAGAGAATCATGGATCGGCCGCCTCCTGCACGCCCCCTCCCGGGGATCAAGCCCACAACCGGGCATGTGTCCTTGACTAGAATCGAACCTGGGACCCTTCAGTCCACAGGCTGACACTCTATCCACTGAGCCAAACCAACAAGGGCTGGAGGGTTTTTAAAATTTTATTGATTGGTTGATTGATTTTAGAGAGGGAGAGGGGAAGGGAGAAACATCGATTTGATTTTCCAAATATTTATTATGTATTCATTGGTTGTTTCTTGTATGTGCCCTGACAGGGGATCGAATCCACAGCCTCGGCCTATCAGGATGATGCTCTAACCCAGTGGTCGGCAAACTGCGGCTCGCGAGCCGCGGTTTGCCACTCTGTTGACTAATGAGTTTGCCGACCACTGCTCTAACCAACTGAGCTACCCCGCCAGAATGCAGGGTTTTTTTAATAAGAGGAAGGAAGGAAGCCAGATCTGAGAGTCTCACTCACCCTAAATCACTACACCCCAAACCTCACTTCTTTTTTTTCATCCTCACCCGGGGATATTTTTCCATTGATTTTGAGGGAGAGTAGAAGAGAAAGTGAAAGATAGAGAGAAACATCGATGTGAGAGAAACACGTCGATTGGCTGCCTCCTGCACAAGCCCTGACCAGGGCCCGGGCTGGGGCGGAGCCTGCAACCGAGGTACATGCCCTTGACCGGAATCGAACCCGGGACCCTTTGGTCCACAGGCCGATGCTCTATCCACTGAGCCACACCGCCTAGGACCCAAGCCTCACTTTTGATATGACCCCTGTATGGGAGTTGATAGAAGAGAAACTCACAGAACGGAAGGGTCGGGGAGCAAGCCGAGAAGCCATCTGGTTGGGTCCTCTTTCTTTAGGATCAAATCCAGACCTTTCCAGGCGAATGGAAATGTGTAAATGTTTCCAATGAAAGAATCGAGCCTTGAGCTTGGGCATCTAATAATTCTAGGCCTCAACATCACCCCCCGTCTCCATGCCTTCCACAGATGAAGGCATGGGGTCCATTTTCATTCCCCCCAGTATACGTGCTGCTCCTGACCCAGTGGAAGGCTTCAGATTCCTCCAGAACGTTTGAGATTCACATCATTTGATCATTAGTCACCCGGCATCCTTCCTATTTTCTTTTTCATCTTAATTCAGGTTTTGTGTCTTGAAAGCATTCCTGAATTTTATAGAGAGGATAAAGCGGATGCCGTGGGAAATGGTTTTGTGGGGGTTTTTTTTGGGGGGGGGATGGTTTTATGTTTTTTTTGGGGGGGGTAGTAAATACTTTTCAGAAATGTTTTCTTGCTGTCCTACCTGGTACAAGTTCCTGGGCCTCTCTGAGCCTCCATTTCCCCATCTCTAAAATGGGGATAACAACCGTAACATGTCACAGGGTTGTCCGTGTGAGTGTGACAGCACTTAGAACCTTGTAGCTGGCATTGAGTAACTGTTTCGTAAATGTTAGCTACTGTTGCTATTTATCATAGCACCCTCATCAGCACCACCATTGTTTTATAGACTTCTCCTAGACCCTGCTCTTTGGGTATTTCTCATTCTCCTACAAGGAGCGCTTTCTTCAGACCTGCTCCACTAGTCCCTACAAAACACAAACCAAAGCTGGAGCCCTGGCCAGGGAGCTCAGTGGGTTGGAGCATCGCCCCATAGGCCAAGGCCAAGGTTGCAGGTTTGATCCCGGGTCAGGGCACATACAAGGATCAACCAAGAAATGCAGAAATCAGTGGGACAACAAATGGATGTTTCTCTCTCTCTCCTTCCCCTGGTCTCCCCTCCTGCCCTCACCTCAAGCCCCTCCTTGGACTCCCCAAATGTGGGCTGCAGCCAGCAGCTCACAGGACACCCCTGGGCCCCCAGGGGTTGGAGGCCAGACGAAGCTGCCTCTGTACCAGACCTTCCAGCACAGCCCTTACATTTCTTGAAGTTTCCTGACATTTGCTTGACACCTTGCCCAGCTTCTAACATGAATGCAGACTTCTCCCATTTTTATGGGTCTTCCTGTATGTATGTATGTATGTATGTATGTATGTATGTATTCCTCACCCTAGGATATTTTTCCATTGATTTTTAGGGAGAGTGGAAGAGAGAGGGAAAGACAGAGAGAAACATTCATGTGAGAGAAACACATCGATTGGTTGCCTCCTGCACAAGCTCCAAATAGGGCCCGGTCCGGGGCCGGGGAGAAGCCTGCAACCAAGGTACGTGTCCTTGACTGGAATCGAACCTGGGACCCTTTGGTCCGCAGGCCGACGCTCTATCCACTGAGCCAAATGGGCTAGGGCTGAGCCTTCCGCAGTTTAATCTAGAGTTGTGAAGAAGGACCATGTTGCCCTAAAAGCTGAGTGTACCATCCTTTGTTTGGCTTGTTCACCCTGGAAACTGTCTTAAATGACGTGTTTCGACTTTGACACCTCTTCCTGTTTGCAGGTTGATCGAGGGAAGTATTAGTTAACGTTTGTATTTTTGAAAAGTATTTCCAATATTGGAGCCTCTGTGAAGCCTTGCTAGCGGTAATACGCAGTGAAAATGGGGAAGCAGCCCTGGCCGGTTTGGCTCCGTAGAGAGAGCAGCGACCTGCGGACTGAAGGGTCCCGGGTTTGACTCTAGTCAAGGGCACGTGCCGGGGTTGTGGGCTCGATCCCCAGTAGGGGGCGTGCAGGAGGCAGCCAATCAATGATTCTCTCTCATCACGGATGTTTCTCTCTCTCTCCCTCTCCCTTCCTCTCTGACATCAGTAAGAAATATGTTTTTTAAAAAGAAAACGGGGAAGTAGTCACAAGCAAAACCTTCCTGGGAACAGAGCACAGAAGGGTGAGTGGTGTCTCCTGGTGACGCTGGGTCCGAGCAAGTCAGGGCTATGTCAAGGGTTCTGACTCGCCGGCCCCGGGGCCGGAGCCAGTGCTAGCTAGCCACATGGCGCACGAGGCATGGCCAAAGAAGGAAATTCACCAACACAGACAATGTCAAGTGTGTGGCTGCTGCCAAGAGCAAGAGCCAGAATCTCCTGGCCTGGCTTCCCCTCGGCCTTCGCTCACTCAGCAGGGTGGAGCCCGCCAGCTGAGCCCGCCGGACCGCCTCTCTGTGTGCCCGCCCCGGGCTGGCTTTGGGAAACGTGTCTTCGCAGGGCTCCCTCTGGTTCCTCCTCAGCCCGGATGCGGACGCCCACTGTCACCAGGGGTGCGGGCAAAGGGCCCGTCCCAGGCAGACACACAACTCACAGCTTCCGTGGGAGGGTGTCGAGGGGGGTGGATGTGGCTGTCTGCAAGCCATGGCACTTTCTTTTCTCCTCCCATGTCCGTGCAGCCAGCCTATTTGCATTATGCTCTTTGAGGGGCAAGAGGCTTGCAGGGCCTCAGGCAGTTTGGCTCAATGGATAGAGCATCAGCCTGTGGACAGAAGGGTCCTGGGTTCGATTCTGGTCAAGGGCACATGCCCGGGTTGTGGGCTTGATCCCCAGTAGGGGGCGTGCAGGGGGCAGCCGATGCATGATTCTCTCTCATCATGGATGTTTCTCTCTCCCTCTCCCTCTCCCTTCCTCCCCGAGAAAGCCTTTTCTATAAAAGAGGCTTGCAGGAGAAGGTCCTAGGCACCTCATAACTAGGACTGAGCCACACAGTGTTGTTTAGGGCTCAGGAGCACAAGCACCACTTGGCTTAGCCTCGGAGATGACCAGGACCACCAAGCATACCTTGCCCACTTTCAGGCCGGCCTGAGGTTATTATTATTTTTAAATATTTTTTTTTGTGGATTTCAGAGAGGAAGAGAGAGATAGAAACATCAATGATGAGAGGGAATCATGGATCGGCTGCCTCCTGCAGGCCCCCTGCCTCAAGAGGTCCCAGATTGGAGAGGGTGCAGGCTGGGCTGCGGGACACACCCCTGCCAATGCACGAATTTCATGCACCGGGCCTCTCATATATATATATCTCCTATATAATAAAGAGGGAATGTGCAAATTGACCATCATACTGTAATAAGATGGCTGCACCCACAGCGGAGGCCAAATTCCCATAATGAACCTTAACGAGCAATCAGCAGGGACCTGAGGCTGCGTGGCACTGGGCCAGGGCAGGTGACCTAAGGGTGTGCCCCCTGCCTGGTGGGGCTTGACAGGGGACCTCAGGCCACGCCCCACACCCACCAGGGCTTGATGGGGCACCTCAGACCATGCCCCCCACCCCAGAGCCAGGCTGAGGGACCTCCGGCCATGCCCCCCACCCAGCAGGGCTTGATGGGGGACCTCAGACCGTGCCTCCCACCTCAGCACCAGGCTGAGGGACCTCAGGCCACACCCCCCACCTGGCAGGGCTTGACGGGGGACCTCAGGCCACGGCCCCTGCCCCAGCATCAGGCTGGAGAACCTCAGGCCACGCACCCCGGTGCTGGGCCGGAGGACCTGAGGCCTTACCCCCCACCTGGCAGGGCTTGATGGGGAACCTCAGGCCATGCCCCTGCCCCAGCATTGGGCCAGGCGACCTGAGGCTACTCCGCCCACCCAGCAGAGCTTGACGGGGGGCTGGCCAGGTCTGGATCTAGCCCAATGTGGGAGGGGCCAGCCGGGTCTGGGTCTCACACAATTTCAAGGGTGGGCAGGGACTTGACTCAGGTTCACATGGCACCCCCCAGACTCTGACAGGAGGAAGATTTTCATATACATTTTACTAATTTTCTTTCAAATAGCAATATTAACATATTTCCTCTAATTAATTCCCTTTTAATGTGCACGAATTTCATGCACTGGGTCACTAGTATATATATCATTGATTTCAGAGAGTAAGAAAGAGGAAGAAGGGGAGAGAGATAGAAACATCCATGATGAGAGAGAATCATGGATCAGCTGCCTCCTGCACACCCCACACTGGGTTTGGAGCCCGCAACCCAGGCCTGTGCCCTGACCAGGGGAATCAAACTGTGACCTCCTGGATCATAGGCTGATGCTCAACCACTGAGCCACTCAGGGACAGGCTGGAGCTGGCATTCTTTTTCTTTTTTTAATATATTTTTATTGATTCAGAGAGGAAGGAAGAGGGAGAGAGAGAGAGAAACATCAATGAGGGGAGAGAATCATTAGCCAGCTGCCTCCTGCATGCCCCCCTACTGGGGATTGATCCCATAACTCAGGTACGTGCCCCTGACCGGAATCGAACCCGGGACCCTTCAGTCCACAATCCGATGCTCTACCCACTGAGCAAAACCAGCCAGAGCCTGACATTCTGAATGGAGCTCCACATTCATAAATGGGGAGCGTTTCTATTGTTCTTCCTCCGGGAAGCCTTCCTGGGTTGCACCCAGTGCCTGCTGATGGATGATGAGTGGCTGTGGACTTGGGGGACCTTCTGGCTTTAGAACATAGGGCCTTGGGTCGGCAGGGAACGTGAGGGGGGCAGGTGGAGACCCACCCAACGCCCAGAGCTGGGGCTTCACCCCTTCCAGCTTCCTGTCCTTGGGGGTGCCCGGGGCATGTGTGAAGCTCATTAGTGAGGCAGCGATGATGCGGCCCAGAACGCGGCTTCCCCGGGGCAGCCACCAAGTTCCAGGACGTCCCAGGGAGGAAGGGAGCACCAGCCTGGCCTGCCTCCCGGACCGCCAAACGCTCCCTAATGAGCCATCACCCGGGGAGGGGGAAGTCACCTGCGGAGGCTGCTGGGCCTCAGGTGCGCCCGCCCCGGGAGGCTTAAATAGCCAGCTCCCTCCACAAACACCGCGCGGAGGATGGCCGTGCCAGGAAACTAATGAATCTGGGCTGAGGGAATTAATTGTTGATGAAATAACGCGAATCGTGTGCTTCCTGTTCGTCAGTCTCTACAGAAATTAATGAGCCCCACTTGGCAGCCAGCGGGAGCACATTCTCAACGTCGTGTGTGACTGTGGCCAACTCGTCTCTGGGAAGCCTTGCCTGGAGGATCTTCGTGGCTGCGTCGTGTCCAGACAGGCCTTGCCTTGCACAGAAGATGTGATTTTTATTTTATTTTATTTGTAGGAGAGTCCCAACGAGGGAAGAGGGAAGGTGTGGGCTTTGACCGTGACCCACGCTCTAAGTCTAAGCGGACCCCATGCCTCTCCTATGTTCCTTCCTGCCGCCCCGGGGACCCCGCACCTGAGAACCCCTAGTCTGTTCGCTGAGTGGAGGGGTAATGACTCAGAGCAGGGGGGCAGGCTCCCACACACCGCCTGACTTCGCATCTAATTGTTCTGTGCCGTGTGCACAACGCACACTGAAGGATGAAGTGAAAGAAAAATGGGTCGAAGAGAAGTATATGCATTTGGACTGCTAGTATTTATTGTATTTTATTTATTTCTTTCTTTGTTCATTCCCACCCGAAGATATTTTTCCATTGGCTTTTAGGGAGAGTGGGAGAGAGAGGGGAAAGACAGAGAGAAACATCGATGTGAGAGAAACACATCGATTCGTTGCCTCCTGCACACGCCCAAGCCAGGTTCCGGGCCGGGGAGGAGCCTGCAACTGAGGCACATGCCCTTGACCGGAATCGAACCCAGGACCCTTCGGTCCACAGGCTGATGCTCTCTCCACTGAGCCAAACTGGCTAGGGCTGTATGGACTTTAGAGAGAGAGGAAGGGAGAGGGACAGAGGTAGCAACATCAATGACAGAGCAACATCGATTGGCTGCTACTGGGGATCGAGCCTGCAACCCAGGCATGTGCCCTGCTGGGAATCGAACCAGTGACCTCTTGGTTCATAGGTTGTCACTCAACCACGAAGCCGCACCAGCTGAGCGCAGTGTTTCTATTTCACTTGGGCAAAGAAAATGGAGACCAGGGTTCGAGTCCCAGCCCCTTCCTAACGGAGGGAGCCTGCACAGCCATTTCCTCCGCAGAACTCCAGTTGGCTCAGCCAGGACCTAGAAATAATGTCTGCCTCCCCCACCTGCCGGGCGGCTGCACCGTTCAATGCGGTGAGGGAGGTGCAAGGACTGCGACACCATCACCCTGCTCACTGTGAGAAAACCACCCGGTTCTAACCCCCAACACGCACACAGCGCACACACTTCAGCAAACGCTCTCAGTCAGTGGTCCCCAACCTTCGTTGGCCACGCCCCAGCTAAGCATCTCTAACATCCTGATGCCCACCCCCCCCACCCCCGTGACATTTAATTCTCATTATTCAAAACGTGAGCTCCTATTCACGTGGAGGAAGCCTCAAAGGCCAAGAACTTGGTCTAAACAAGCTTCCAAAGGACATGGCCTCCGTGAGCGAGAGAAATAAAAGAACGAAAGGACAGTGGAAGATCTGAGGAAGAAATCACTAAGAAATGGTTAAAAAAAAATAACAGTAATATGAAGTGATAGGAAAAAATAGCACATAAAGTTTCAAAACATGGAACAGAGAACTGAAATGCATAAATGTGTCACAATATGTATTTATGGACTGTATGGGAGGCCCCTAGAACCATAAGAAATGCAAAAAAATCCACTGTTAGTAACTCATTCTCAAATTGCCGCCCCTAAACATCACATTGCCCCCCTGTGGGGCGTGTGCCCCACGTTGGGAACCGCTGGTCTAAGTGAACACTTCGCACAGATGTGCCCAGGGGTCCTGCTGTGAAACTGTTCGCTGGGGGGAAAGATGACAGAATTCACTGAAGTTGCCTGAGAGCCATCAGCACAGTCCTGAAGGTGTGCTGAGTTCACACGGGGGCCGGCCATTTCGGTGCGACGGAGACACGATTGCTTCGCGATTCTCAGTGTTTTTGTTTTTCTTCAATGTAATGGGGCAGCGTTGGTTAATAGGATCATATAGGTCTCAGGGGTAGATGTCTATGTTACAAGATCTATATATTGCTCTGTGTGGCCACCACCCATAGTCAGAGTCAGATCATCTTCTGGCAAAATATATATCCTATATAATAAAGAGGTAATATGCAAATTAACCCTCACGCCCTCACAAGATGGCTGCCTAGTACCAGGCTGGCAGGGAGGTTAGTGAGGGATGACCAAATGACTGAACAAGCAGGCTGCGTGGGGCAACCAGGTCGGCGGGGGGCTGTGAGGGGTGACCAGGTTGGCAGGGGGAGCAGTTGGGGGTGACCAGGCCAGCAGGAGGGGCAGTTAGGGGTGACCAGGCTGGCAGGGGGGAAAGTTTGGGGCAACCAGGCAGGCAGGCAAGTGAGCAATTAGGAGCCAGCAGTCCAGGATTTTGAGAGGGATGTCCAACAGCCGGTTTAGGCCCAATCCCTGGGATCAGGCTTAAACTGGCAGTCAGACATCCCCCAAGGGGTCCCGGATTGGAGAGGGTGCAGGCTGGGCTGAGGGGACCCGCCCTACCCCCATGCACAAATTCCGTGCACCGGGCCTCTAGTATGTACTATATATTAGAACAATATTCTAGTTTTACCATCATCACATGCAATAGAGCCACCACAATCAAGAACCCCTGGCCTAGGCCCTGGCCGGGTAGCTCAGTTGGTTGGAGCATCATCCTGATACACCAAGGTTGCAGGTTCCATCCCCAGTCAGGGCACATGCACCAATCAACCAAGAATGCACAAATATATGGAACAGCAAATTGATCTCTCTCTCTCTCTCTCTCTCTCTCTCTCTCTCTCTCTCTCTCTCTCAAATCAATCAAGAGGAAGAAGAAAAAGGAGATGGAGAAGGAGAAGGAGGAACCCGTGGACTAAACACAATCCAGCACATTCAAATCAATAAACATACAAGGTCACGAAAAACAGGCAAAGCAGAGCCCAGCCAAACTGAACCAGGAGGTTGCAGTTCGATTCCCGGTCAGGGCACATGCCCCGGTTGTAGGTTTGATCCCCAGTGTGGGACGTGCAGGAGGCAGCCGATCAATGATTCTCTCTCAGACCCTTCCTCTCTGAAATCAATAAAGATATATTTTCTAAAAATGGGCAAAGCATATAAACAAGCAGAAATACACACTGCTAATAAATATGTGGGAAAACGTTTAACCTCCCTAGTGATCAGTGAAATGTAGCAGATTACTATTTTGGCAAAAAATCGGAAAGCCTGATAATACACACTGTTCGTAAAAGTGAAGGGCATATTCTCACAGTCTTCTAACAGAGATCCTTAGATCCAGACACTCCGTTTCTGGTTAGCTCTCCTAGAACAACAATCTCATAAGCTCTAGCTCAGCGGTCGGCAAACTCATCAGTCAACAGAGCCAAATATCAACAGTACAACGATTGACATTTCTTTTGAGAGCCGAGAACCGACTTCTGCGCATGGGCCACGAAGTTTCAATCACACCGTATGTGCGCACCCACACATGGTATTTTGTGGAAGAGCCACACTCAAGGGGCCAAAGAGCCGCATGTGGCTCGCGAGCTGCAGTTTGCCAACCGCTCCTCTAGCTGTATAGCTCAACATTCAAGAATCAACCAATGAATGCATTAAATAAGTGGAATAACAAGTAGATGTTTCTCTCTCCCTCTCTCACCCTTCCTTTCTCTAAAACCCATAATTTTTTTTAAAAAAATCACTTAAATACACAAGTATTTACACAAAGGCACATAAAGCTGGTCCTTATAGCACTATTTGTAATCATGTAAAAATCCAGTAATTATCGAATAGTTCAATAATGGCGGTACATCCACATCTGAAAAATTATTCAACTACTAAAAGAATGGGAAACATTATAAGCGTTGGCATGGAAGAATACGTACCTATGCATGCCTACATGTAACAATCAGACGGAGGAAATCAAGCATATTCCAGAATAATACGGTAGAAACTCCTTCTTGTTTTTTTTTTTTTTTAAATGCTCTCACTACACAGAGAGACAGATCTTGACATATGCACAGGAGACGGTCTTCAGGATCTAACAGTAATCACCCTCAGGGGACTGGAAAGGAGCGCAGGGACTTTTGCCTTTTACTTTATATTTTGTGGCTGTTTTTACAATAAACACATATGCACTCTTTTTGGTGATGTCAATAGTCTGATGTGAGTTCAAACGGAAGCTTTACAAAGAAAAACCATCCCTGCCAAGGTTTGAGGCCATGTCAGGGCCGTCTCTTTACTTTAAAATCTTCTAGGGAATCCCACAGCTAGGAATATTTGGGGGATGAGGAGGAAGCCTGGCCGGCGTGGCTCAGAGGTTGAGCATCGACCTGCGAACCAGAGGGTCATGGTTCGATTCCCACTCAGGGCACACGCCCGGATTGTGGACTCAATCTCTAGTCGGGGGGACATACAGGAGGCAGCCAATCCATGATTCTCTCTCATCATGGATGTTTCTATCTCCCTCTCCCTCCCCCTTCCTCTCTGAAATCAATAAAGATATATTTTAAAAAATAAAAAAGAATGGGGCAGAAGATGGGACTGCAAATGCAGCCAGCAGCTGGGCAGCCATGGAGGAGTGTAGCCGAGCAGGTGACCTATGTTTAAAGCCTCAGTGTCCAAGGTCAGAAAAGACAGAAGAGAGAACACAGAGGTGACGCCAGGGACGTGAACAGGTGTCATCTCACACACACCCACGATCCGTCGACGGTGAGGTTTGGGAGTCAGAGGGCAAAGCCTCGGAGGACATAACGTGGGTCAACTGGAAAGCCCTCAAGGTCAATGGCAACATCTGCAGTGGCCTGGGGAAGGGAGCCTGGGGACACACCGTGTGAGACCAGCAGGAAAGAAGCCAGCATGAGGAACGACCCACTCATCATCAGAGTGAAAGTCGCCGTGTGGATGTCTTCTCTGTTTTGCTCTAGGATTTCGAATGAATAAAATTCACTCTGCCATCATCCTTCTAACTTAGAGTTCATAAGCACAATTAACAATGATCAAAGGGCGTCTCCATGACTCACCATCCAGCACTGTGGTTCACAGGGGGGCAATTTGAGAATGAGTTCTTCATGGTGATTTTTTTTTGCATGTCTTATGGTTCTAGGGATCTCATACACAGTCTATCCTATCTAATAAAAGAGTACTATGCTAATTGGCCATACCTCCACTATCCCCACAAGCCATGCCCACCGGCCAATCAGGAGCAAGTATGCAAATTAACCCAACCAAGATGGTTGCGGCCATGGAGCAAGCAAGAGGCTTGGGTTCCCCTGGCAATGGAGGAAGCCAAGCTTCCTGCACACCCTGGCCGGCCCAGGTCTCCACTCAAGGCTACAAAGTTTCAATTATAGAAGATAAATAAATCCCAACAAAAATGGCTGGGGCAATGGAGCGAGCAGGAGGCTTGGGTTTCCCCGGCAATGGAGAAAGCCAAGTTCCTGGCCTGCCCTGGCCTCTGCTGAAGGCTACAAAGTTTCAATTATAGAAGATAAATAAATCCCAGATCCAGGGCCTCTACTTGGGTGGCCAGGGGGCGTGGCCGGCTTGCAAACCACCACAGGCCCCTCGTCCAGGCCACCCCATGTCCCAAGGGAACCCCCACGCTGATCCAGGACACCCTTCAGGACAAACCAGCCAGCCCCCACCAGTGCAGCAGGCCTCTATCCTATCTAATAAAAGAGTAAAATGCAGATTGACCATCACTCCAACACACAAGATGGCTGCCCCCATGTGGTCAAAGATGACTTCCCCCATGTGGACACAAGATGGCCACCACAAGACGGCCAGCAGGGGAGGGCAGTTGGGAGGGACCAGGTCTGCAAGGGAGGGAAGTTGTGGGCAATCAGGCCAGCAGGGGAGGGCAGTTGGGAGGGACCAGGCCTACAAGGGAGGGCAGTTGGGGGGACCAGGCATGCAGGGGAGGGCAGTTAGGGGTGACCAGGCATGCCGGAGAAGGAAGTTAGGGGCAATCAGGCTGGCAGGGGAGCAGTTAGGCATCAATCAGGTTGGCAGGGGAGTGGTTAGGGTAGGGGTCATCAGGCTGGCAGGCAGATGTGGTTAGGGGAAATCAGGAAGGCAGGCAGGCAAGCAGTTGGGAGCCAGCAGTCCTGGATTGTGAGAGGGATATCTGACTGCCTGTTTAGGATCGGGCCTAAATGGGCAGTTGGACATCCCTCGAGGGGTCCCAGATTAGAGAGGGTGCAGGCTGGGCTGAGGGACACACCCTCCCGTGCATGAATTTCATGCACCGGGCCTCCATTAAAAGTGTAATATGCTAATTAGACCGGACAGCCGAACAACCTTCCAGATGTCCTTACAGACAAAGCCAGGGCTATGAGGACCGAACCCCTTGCACGAATTTCGTGCATCGGGCCTCTAATAAATATATATGGTGACATATTTATGCATTTCAGTTCTCTATGACACGTTTTGAAACTTTATTTGCTATTTTTTCACATCATTTCACATTATTATTTTTTTAACCATTTCTTAGTGATTTCTCCCTTATTCTTCCACTGTCCTTTCATTCTTTTCTTTTTCTCTCTCATGGATGCCATGTTTTTTGGAAGCTTGTTTGGACCAAGTTCATGGCCTTTGAGGCTTCCTCCACACGAATAGTTCACTTTTTGAATAATGAGAATTAAATGTCACGGGTGGGGGGGGGGGAGGGGGGCATCAGGATGTTAGAGATGCTTAGGTGGGGCGTGGCCACAGTAAAGGTTGAAACCACTGTTCTAGCATAATGGTGGAGAGACTCAAGTATCTGGATTCTTCAAACAGCCTCGTACGCAACTTGAAAACAACGATCAGAGTTAACACGGGATAATTTCAGCTCTCTTAACACAGACTTATTCTGAAGCTCTCAGGAACTGGCTGATGAAAATATTCAAGGCTCTGGGTGCCGAGTGAAGCAATCAATGTTCATTTTTACTGAGTCCAAATGATGAAAGGAGAGGGCAGGAATAGTTTCCCTAAGGCGGGGTGTGGAGGGGTGGAAGGGGGGCGGATTATGGCCAGGAATCGGTATAGAAAGTTCCCTGCTCAAAAGTCATTTTCCAGGTGCTCTGCCCTAAATACATTCATCTGGATGAAAATTCAAAAGCCCCTAGAATTAAACTTCACTCCAGCAGATCCTTTGCTGTTGTCAGTAGCTGGAGAAGAGGAAGTGTGACCTGCCAGTCATTTCGGCCCCCCTTGTAACCACTGCTCCACCCTCGCTCGCTGTTTTCTGACCTTGGTGCATGTTCCTTGACCTTGGTGCATGTTCCTTGACCTTGATGTACGTTCCTTGGTTCACCCATAGGCATGTGCTTTTCCCTGTGCCAAATAAGCAGCTCGAAAACACTGACCAAAGTTAACACATAATTTCAGCGCTCTCTCTCTCTCTCTCTCTCTCTCTCTCTCTCTCTAATGTTTTTATTAATTTAGGAGAGAGGAAGTAATTCCTGTGAGTTCCTGGATAGTAATTTTGTCAGAAGCATTGGTTACAGGGAAGCTAATTCCATATCTGGAGTGTCTATTCCAGTAAGACAAAAAAGACTATTTACTCCTGCCCTAGCCGGTTTGGCTCAGTGGATAGAGCATCAGCTGGCGGACCGGAGGGTCCTGGGTTCGATTCTGGTCAAGGTCACATACCTCGGTTGCAGGTTCCTCCCGGCACAGGGCTCTCATTGGGCCTCGTGCAGGAGGCAACCAATCGATGTGTCTCTCTCACATCACTGTTTCTCTCTGTCTTCCCCTCTCTCTTGCACTCTCTCTAAAAGTCAATGGGAAAATATTCTCGGGTGAGGATTAAAAAAATTTTTTAAAGGCTACTTCCTACAAGACAGTGTCCAAACATGCAAGACCCACGTGATTCCAGACCCTACTTACTTCTCCAGCCTCATCTGTCATCGCTGCCCACCCCCCCCACCACCACCAAATTCCCTGCAGGAGACCCCAGGGACCCTTCTTGTTCCCAGCTTTGCCGTGACCTTTACTAACTGGGCCTTCGCCTGTGCATTACGGATGCATTGCTTCATATGTCCACTGAGCATCCATTGGTGGGAGAAAAACATGGTCTTTGCAGAGAAGATGTGTTAGATGATGCACTCATCGATACATTACTGAGTGATGGCTGGCTTGACAGGGAATGTAGAGGGCACTAGGATGGGGGAGGGGTCACCTAATCCTCCTGCTTTTATTTTTTTATTGATTTCAGAGAGGAAGTGGGGGAGAGAGAGAGAGAGAGAGAGACGGAGAAACATCGATGATGAGAATCACTGATCGGCTGCCTCCTGCACGCCCCACACTGGGGATTGAGCACACAACCTGAGCATGTGCCCTTGACCGGAATCGAACTTGGGACCCTTCAGTCCACAAGCTGACTCTCTATCCACCGAGCCAAACTAGCCAGGGCAATCCAGCTGCTTTATAATCCGTCCTTGTCTTTTTATGAGCTGTGTGTCCTTGGGTAAGTTGCCTCACTCTGAGCCTTGGATTTTCATCTGCCAAATGGAGTTGCTTCCACCTGTGTCCTCAGCACGGAACTCCCCCATCGGGCACTGCGTGCGAAGGGGCTCGGAATGGCAGCCCCCGCTATCATTGTCTCGCGGTGTGTCAGCGAGGTCCCGGGTCCTTGTGGTCCCTCGTCGCTTTGACGAGGTGTAACATTGACTCCCTATTTCCTCCAACTCCAAGGTCACATGGGCGCCTCCGTCTCCAGGCTCTTCCCACCTCTCTCCCTCACCTGGGAGCTCCACACGGTGCCTCCGCCCTCATGCAGCTAGACCCAAACACAGTGACAACATGTGCTTGTCACCTTACAGCTGGTGTCCTCCACAGCACCAGCGGCATGCGGAGCTCGGGTTCCTACGCCAGTAAGAACGAGTCTCAAACGCCCACCTCGCCCTGGCCAGTGTGGCTCAGTGGATAGAGCGTCGGGCTGAGGACTGAAGTGTCCCAGGTTCAATTCTGGTCAAGGGCACATGCCCAGGTTTTGGGCTCCATCCCCAGTGGAGGGCATGCAGGAGGCTGCCAATCAAAGACTCTCTCTCATCATTGATGTTTCTCTCTCTCTCTCTCTCCCCCTTCCTCTCTGAAATCAATAAAAATATTTATTTTTTAAAAAAAGAATGAAAATAGTTCAACAGTTGTTCAAAGCAATGGTCACAGAAAAATGAGTGAACAGAAACCAGCCAAGAGGTGATAGGCCTGAAGAAATGTCATCAGGGTGCTACCCGACAAAAGCAAAGGAGGGCTGTACAGACCAGGACTCAGGGCGAGTTTTGGGGCAATAAGGCAATTCCCTTAGTACCCACCCCAGTGAGCTCGGCTCCTTGGTAAATGGCTTTCCTGTAGCCGCCTTTGTTCCTGGAAGCCGTGAGGTGGGTGTCATGGGTATTCTCATTTTGCAGAAAAGGAAACTGAGGTTCAGAGAGATTAACTGAGGTGCCAGAGCTTACCCAGCTACATGATGGGTGTGTATGGTTTTTTTTTAAAATACTAGAGGCCCGGTGCATGAAATTTGTGCATGGGGAGGGGTCCCCTCAGCCCAGCATGCACCCTCTCCAATCCCGGGATCCAGCCTGCAGCCCGGGCATGTTGCCCTGATCAGGAATCGAATCATGACCTCCCGGTTCATACGTCGACCGCCAACCATTGAGCCACGCTGGCCGGGCGTGTTATTTCCCTTCTCCAGATGGCGTTTTTCTTCCGTGAAAACTACAGATCAGGGAGCCAGCTGCCCAGGTTCCCATCCTGGCTCTGCACTTACTGGCCCAGAGCCCCCGGCAAGCCACATAGCCTCTCGGTGCCTCACTTTTCTCCTCTGTAAAATGGGGATAATGATAGTTCCCGCTTCACAGGATTGCCGCCAGGGTGAAGCGAGATTAAAGCCCTTGGAGAGGGCCAGGCATCCACAGTAAACACCGTGTGAGTTTTGCTACTATGAGAGCCAGCTCACAGCTGTCCTGCCTCCCCAGGCAAGGCTGGGCCTGTGGCTCCGTCGGCCTGCAGATCGGGGGGGGGTCTCCCTCATCGCCCCTCCCTCTCCCACCATCCTCCCAGCATGAGGCTAGTGCCAGGGCCCGGAGGAAGTCATAAAAGATAGCTCTTGTCCCGCTTGCCCCAGCCAGGAGGACACTCTCTCCTACCTGGCGGTTATACGCTATCCATGGACTTGATGTCGGCAGGCGGTGCCTCCCATAGCCAGGAACGGTCCCGGTAGACTCTTGGGCTGTATCTTCCGGCCCCGGCTCACAGCATTCTTCTGCAGGCTCCCAAACTCCCCTCCCCTCAGCAGCCAACTGGTAAACCCACGGGGATGTGCAGAATCAGTTTTACGTTGCAGCTGGGACTGAAACTCTAGGTCTGGGGCCAGAGCATGGCGGGTAGTCCTGTCCCCCTCCTCCCGCCACCACCCCCGTCTACCACAGGCCCCTCCTCAACATGCTGGGCTGCTGCCCCAGGCTGGGTCAACGGCTTCATTGGTTGCTGAGTGAGCCAGGGGTGCATAGAACCCAGGTCCCACCAACCTGACAGAGGTTTCCCCCGAGGCCTGCCTCCCTGGGTTCAAAGAGGGAGGCAACCTCTCCTGCTCCCAACAGGCTGGCTCTGTTCTCCTCCTGGCCTCCTCTTAGAGGAGGTGTTGAGGGGCTGGGGCTCGGGGGACAACCAGCCCCCAGCAGCCCTAGGCCACAGTTCCCTGCCCCTACACTGCAGATTCCTGATCCCTTATTTCTTAGCTGCAGGTGTTCGTTCTCCACTCAGGTGCATGACGCCCAACAGCACCCTGGGATGTCGAATTTTTCTTAAGGGAACTGCACGTTGCTTTCAATGTCTACTTGAATGAGTGAGGGAATGAAAAGCAGGCATGGAATAAACCAATATTATATATAATAACTAGAGGCCCGGTGCACGAGATTCATGCACTGGGAGGGGGGACCTCTGCCCGGCCTGCACCCTCTCGCAGTTTGGGACCCCCCAGGGGATGTCCGCTTGCCTGCAACAGAGGTGGGAGAGGCTCCCGCCACTGCCACTGCACTCCCCCCATGGGAGCGCACTGACTACTGGGGGGCAGCTCCTGCATTGAGTGTCTGCCCCCTGGTGGTCAGTGTGCATCATAGCGGCTGGCTGTTCCGCCGTTGGGCTGATTTGCATATTAAGCTTTTATTATCTAACCTAATAAAGAAGGAATATGCAAATTGACCATTGCGCCATAACAAAAATGGTTACACCCACAGCAGAGGCGGGGATCCCGTAACACAAGATGGCTGCACTCGCAGTGCAGGCTGAGTTCCTGTAATGAGCCTTAACGAGCAATCAGCAGGGACCTGAGGCTGGGTAGCGCTGGGCCGGGGCAGGAGACCTGAAACTGTGCCCCCACCCTGGTGAGGCTTGATAGGGGACCTAAGGCCATGCCCCCCATCCCAGCACCAGGCTGGGGGACCTCAGGCCACACCCCCCACCCTGGCACCAGGCTGGGGGACCTGAGGCTGCACCCCTCTGCCTGGCATGGCTTGAGAGGGGACCTAAGGCTGTGCCCCCTACCCTGGCGGGGCTTGACAGGGATGGGACTGGCTGGGTCTAGATCTAGCCCAATGGGGGTGGGGCCAGCCAGGTCTGGGTCTCGAGAGATTTCAAAGCACACGTAGATCGGCGGGGACTTGACTCTGGTTCCTGTGGCAGGCCCCAGACTCTGACAGGAGCAAGGTTTTCATACATTTTACTAATTTTCTTTCATCACTGACACTTCTATTATAGAGACAGGGAAAATAGTGATATTAAATTATTTCCTCTAATTAATCCCTTTTAATGTGCATGAATTTGTGCACTGGGTCACTAGTATGGATCATTAAGTAAACTAAGTGACCATAACTAATGTACTAACAATAGATATGAGCCCTGCCCGGCGTGGCTTAGTGGATAGAGTGTCGGCCTGCAGACTGAAGGGTCCTGGGTTCAATTCCGGTCAAGGGCACATGCCTGGGTTGCGGGCTCGATACCCCCTGTGGGGTGTGCAAGAGGCAGCCGATCAATGATTCTCTCTCATTGCTGATGTTTCTCTCTCTCTTTCTCTCCCTTCCTCTCAGAAATCCAATAAAAATATATATTAAAAAGGGGGGGGGGGTGAGCTCGCACAACAGGCACCCATGGCAATAGACATAAGAACTAATTAGTACCCTGATCAGTTTGGTTCAGTGGATAGAACATCAGCCTGTGGACTGAAGGGTCCTGGGTTCGATTCTGGTCAAGAGCACATGCCCAGGTTGTGGGCTCGATCCCCAGCAGGGGGCATGCAAGAGGCAGCCCATCAATGATTCTCTCTCATCATCGATGTTTCTGTCTCTCTCTCCCTCTCCCTTCCTCTCTGAAATCAATAAAAAATTTTAAAAAGAACTAATTAGCGCCCGAGTCGTGTGTCCAGATCCCAGGCCAGAGGTGCTGTCACCAGGGCGAAGGGCTCTCACCTGAAGCCCGTTCTGCACCCTGCAGTCCGCTCCTCTCTGGGCAGGAGGTGGTGCCCCGTCTTGTTGAGATCTGATCTCTAAATGCAACCATGTGTTTTCTTTCATCCAAATGACTGTGCTCGTCTCAGGAGCAGCCTTTAATTTTCTTCTTGGAACCGAGGACCGGCCTCACTTACAGCAACAAAAGGTCCCCAGGACGGTGAGGTAAGATTTGAATTAAGATACCTTGGCACCTTCCCCTCCCCGGCAATTAACGGCCAACAGGTTTTTAGCAGCACCCACTCTCTTAGAGCAGTTACCCTTCGTCTCAGGAATCCCTGTCTATCGTGTTATCAAGTCTTCTGGGTTAAGCAGCGCCCCCCTCCGCACCCCCCGCCCCGTCGATGTGTCTCTGCCAGGTGGCACGCCCAGTGGACGGCACAGGTGAGACCCCTGTTGTCTGAGGGCCCAGCCAGATGGATAAGCCACGTGATGATCAGGCCTCCATCTGCACTGCTGACATCAAATATGGCCAAGGCACCCTGGCCGGTTTGGTTCAGTGGTTAGAGTGTCGGCCTGCAGACTGGAGGGTCCCGGGTTCGATTCTGGTCAAGGGCACATGCCTGGCTTGTGGGTACCATCCCCCCAGTGGGGGGGGGCATGCAGAAGGCAGCCAATCAATGATTCTCTCTCATCATTGATGTTTCTATCTCTCCCTCTCCCTTCCTCTCTGAAATCAAATATAAAAATATACTTAAATATACATATATACAGTATACATATAGCCAAGGCCACACGGTTCTGAAGGGGCTGCCCATCCTCTTGGCCCCTTTTCCAGTTTCTTCCTGACTCTCACCTGCCTCTGGGCCACTCTTGTTCATTAGCATCTCTCTTGGGAGGAGAGGAGAGGGGAGCCAGCGTTGGCTCGTCCATTTGGCTCCCAGTCAGCAGCCCCGGTGTGTGTGTAATCCGATGGAAACGAGGTCCTGGAGGAGAACCTGGAGCCTTTCCCTCACTCTGGCCCCTGCCAGGCATGCCCCAGCCTCCCCCGGGGCCCTCGGGCCAAGTCAGAAGTTAGTCACTCCCTCCCTGGCTCCGGCGGCCCCTCAGCCCCACCGGAGAACACACCTCGCATTGTGCGGTCATGACCGGGGCCCTGGTCTGTCCAGGGAGCTCCCCGAGGGCAGGGCGGCGCTCCCTCCTCAGCCTCAGTCCCACAGCGTGCGGGGCCCAGCGCTGGGCACGTGACTGGGGTGTAAGCAACGTTGGTTGAACAAATAATAAACCCAAGACCTTCTTTTTTTTAAAAAAAAACAAACATTTTTATTATTGGTTTCAGAGAGGAAGGGAGAGGAAGATAGAAACATCCATGATGAGAGAGAATCATGGATCGGCTGCCTCCTGCACGCCTCACCCTGGGGATCAAGCCCACAACCCAGGCACATGCCCTGCCCGGGAATCAAACCGTGACCTCCTGGTTCCTAGGTCGACACTGAACCACGGAGCCATGCCGGCCGGGCAAGAAGACCTCCCTTGCCACTTGCTTAGAAAATCAAGAGTTAATGCTTTGAGGGTGTGTGTGTGTGTGTGCGCGCTTATTTGTTTGTTGTCTTAAAACAACATCCCAGCTCTGGCTAGTTTGGCTCAGTGGATAGAGTGTCGGCCTGCGGACTGAAAGGTCCCAGGTTCGATTCCCGTCAAGGGCATGTACCTTGGTGCGGGCTCGATCCCCAGTAGGAGGTGTGCAGGAAGCAGCTCTATCCCTCTGTAAAAAATCAATAAGATATTTAAAAAAAAAAAAAAATATATATATATATATATATATATATATATATATATATATCCCAGAATGTCTAGAGATGGGAGGGTTGATTCACCTCATTCATTCGGCAAATATTTGTTGATTCCATGACATGTACCACGTGCTGTTCCAGGTGCTGGAGAAGCAAAACAGACCAAAGTCTGCCCTGGAGACACTTGCTTTCCAGGGATACGCTCTCCCTGTCATTTGCTGCCTCCCGGGTTCCTCCTGGCCCTCCTCTCTGAAGACGGTGGAGCATCTGCATCATTCCCACCAGATACCCCGCCACACCCAGGGGGCAGCGATGAAACAGACTCTCCTGGAAAGTGACGGGGTCCCCTGCTGCCCTCTCCATGGGCCCCACAGCCATGGTGTGAAACAAGAAGCTTTTGGGAGAACCCGGTGTCCGAGGGAGGCAGCCGCCTGGGAGCCCGGGGGCAGGTGGGCACCGGGGCAGCCAAAGACGCTCGGGCCTCCCGGGAGAGACGGGGCTGCCCGGTGCTGAGTGGGAGACAGAACAGCAGATGAAACCACCTCCGGTTCTGCCTGAGTCAGGCCTTCCAGGGCAGGAACACTTAGCTTATCTAAGGTGCTGTGCATTCCCACCGCCTGAGGCAGACCCGGAGTCCAACGCCAGCAGAAAAACACATTCCACGGCCAAGGAAGTGACGGGTGATGAGCCACAGGTATGTCCTGTCCCTCAC